>OX463236.1:159651363-160321363 GCA_949820135.1 Sylvilagus floridanus
AATTCCTCCTACAGTGCTTATTTTTGTCTCAATAAGGCCTTGGCATGCCATGGGTGGCTAAATATATTGGCTGTTTCCTCTCCAATGCCAACCTAGTTTTTTAAATGTCCCTAAGAACATCTGCCCAGTTTTTTCTCCCATAGAGAGAATTTGCAGCATAAGCCCTCTATGACCTAGAAGAAGAAAAATACTGTAGAGTGTTGACTTACTTACAGAAGAGAGAAGTCAAGGAATTATGTCTGAGTGGAAGATGTATCTTCATCCAGTCATTCATTCAGGTAACCCTCCACTGAGTTCCTCCTGAGTGATTGGAAGTGTGTGTGTGTGTGTGTGTGTGTGTGTGTGTGTGTGATTTTAAATATTTATTTTATTTATTTGAAAGACAGAGTTACTGAGAGAGGTAGAGGCAGAGAAAGGTCTTCCATCCGCTGGTTCACTCCCCAGATGGCCACAATGGCTGGAGCTGCACTGATCCAAAGCCAGGAGCCAGGAGCTTCTTCCATGTTTCCCACATGGGCGCAGGGGCCCAAGGACTTGGGCCATCTTCTACTTCTATCCCAGGCCATAGCAGAGAGCTGGATTGGAAGAGGAGCAGCCCATATGGATGCCAGCGTTTCAGGCCAGGGCTTTAACCCGCTGCACCACAGCACCGGCCTCATGGAACAGTGTTTAACATGGGCCACACAGGCTGACGGAATTAGCCCTGGTTCCTGGCTTCAAGGTGATCATAGTCGAGATCGACCAGCAGTCCAGAGTTTTGAGTACAAAGGATGCACAAAGCAGAACTGAGTGGGGTCTGTGCCCCAGAGGGAGGATACACAAGGACGTTGCTGTGGTTTGGATGATGGTCTGGATGTTTTCCAAAGGCCCATGTGTTAAAGGCTTTCTCCCCAAAGTCTTTTTAAAAAAGATTTTTGAATTTATTTTGAAAGGCAGAGCAGCATAGATGGGGGAGAAAGACAGAGGTAAAGATTTCCCATCCATTTGTTCACTCCGCACATGGCCACAAGGGCCTGGGTTGGGCCAGGCTGAAGCTAGGAACCTGGAATTCCATCCCACATAGGTGGCCGGGACCCAAGCACTTGGGTCATCTTCTGCTTTCCCAGGCACGTTAGCAGAGAGCTGGATCCTAAGTGAAGCAGCTGGGACTCAAACGGACGCTCCTGCTGGGCCACAGCACTGGCCCCTCCCCAAAGTCTCAGTGTTAACAGTACAAAGAAGATGGAAACTTATTCCAATTACAGAGTGATCGGATTAGATCGGGTCATTGGGGGAACCACTTGAATGAATCATGGTGGCTTTGTATGGAAACACATGGACAGGCACATGTGTTACCTCTTGCTATGTGACACTCTGCACTGCCTTAGAACTCTGTCAGCAAGAAGGCCATATTCAGATACCAAGTTAATGGGGCCCCTGATCTTGGACTGTGAACCTCCAAAAGAGTGAGCTGAAATAGATCTTCCTTCATAATTGCTTGTCTTAGGTATTTCCCTGTAGCAATGAAGAACTGACCAACACTGACACTTTCCTGAATTGTAGCATCTATGTTTCTCCTAGAAGCACTTAGAAATTGAGAAAATGGGAAAAACTAAAGAAATAACAAGAATAAAGGGCTGGCGCCGTGGCTCAACAGGCTAATCCTCCGCCTTGCGGCGCCGGCACACCGGGTTCTAGTCCCAGTCGGGGCACCGGATTCTGTCCCGGTTGCCCCTCTTCCAGGCCAGCCCTCTGCTGTGGCCCAGGAGTGCAGTGGAGGATGGCCCAGGTGCTTGGGCCCTGCACCCCATGGGGAGACCAGGAAAAGCACCTGGCTCCTGGCTCCTGCCATCGGAGGAGCGCGGTGCGCCGGCCGCAGCGCGCCGACCGCGGCGGCCATTGGAGGGTGAACCAACGGCAAAAGGAAGACCTTTCTCTCTGTCTCTCTCTCTCACTATCCACTCTGCCTGTAAAAAAAAAAGAAGAAGAAAAAAAAAAAGAATAAAGGTTAGGTTGATTTATATGCATGTTATACCAGTTTAAGATCCATAGCTTGGGTGATTTTTTAATATTAAAAATTTATTTATTTATTTGAAAGGTAGAGTTACAGAGAGAGAGAAGGAAAGAGAAAGAGGGAGAGAGAGACAGAGACAGAGAGAGGTCTTCCATCCGCTGGTTCACTCTCCAAAAGACTGCAATGGCTGGAGCTGAACCTAACTGAAGCCAGGAGCCAGAGTTTCTTCCAAGTCTCCCACATGGGTGCAGGGGCCCAAGCACTTGGGCCATCTTCTGCTGCTTTCCCAGGCACATTAGCAGGGAGCTGGATCAGAAGTGCAGCAGCCAGGACTTCAACCAGCACCCTTATGGGATGTTGGCTATGGTGGAATGAGAAGGCCATGCCAAGATAGCCACAACAGGCTGTGATTGGTTGGGGCATAAACCACCCCTTGACTAGATTGGCTGTCTTGGCTATATAAGCTGCTGTACCAACTGAAATAAACGAGTCTGCAGGTTGCTCACCTCTGGCTTTCTTTCTTTCTTCTTTTTCTTTTTCTTTTTTTTTTTTTTTTTACAGGCAGAGTGGACAGTGAGAGAGAGAGAGAGAAAGGTCTTCCTTTTGCCAGGGGTTCACTCTCCAATGGCTGCCGCAGTCAGCGCACTGTGGCCGGCGCACCGCACTGATCCGAAGGCAGGAGCCAGGTGCTTCTCCTGGTCTCCCATGGGGTGCAGGCCCAAACACTTGGGCCATCCTCCACTGCACTCCTGGGCCATAGCAGAGAGCTGGCCTGGAAGAGGGGCAACCAGGACAGAATCCAGCGCCCTGACTGGGACTAGAACCTGGTGCGCCGGCACCGCTAGGTGGAGGATTATCCTATTGAGCCGCGGCACCGGCTCTGGCTTGCTTTCACCTAACTCCAGGGGTATGTGTGGTGACTCTGCACCTCTTGCCCCCACTATGCTCCTCTCAGAATGAATCCACCTCAACAGTCGGCCCTGCAGATGGCAGCTTAACCTGCTGTGCCATAGGGCTGGCCATGGATGCTTTTCCTAGTAAAATTCTTTTGGGGCCCAGCACTGTGGTGTGGAAGATAAAGCCACCTCTTGCAGCGCTGGCATCCCATATGGGGACAGGTTCAAGTCCTGGCTGCTCCACTTCCTATCCAGCTCTCTGGTATGGCCTGGGAAAGCCATAGAAGATGGCCCAAGTCCTTGGGCCTCTGCAGCCACGTGGCAGACCTGGAAGAATCTCCTGGCTCCTGGTTTCGGTTGGGCTCAGCTCTGGCCATTGCAGTCATGTGGAGAGTGAACCAGAGGATGGAAGATTCTCTCTCTCTCTCTGCCTCTGCCTCTCTGTGACTTTGCCTTGCAAATAAATAAATAAGTCTTTAAAAATATATATGTCTCTGTGGATGGGGCCAACATTGTGGTATAGTGGGTTCAGCCTCCACCAGCAACAACAGCATCCAATATGGGTGACAGTTTGTGTCCTGACCAGTCCTTTTCTGATCCCACTCCCTGATAATGGTCTGGGAAAAGCAGCGGAAGTGACCCCTGTCATCCACATGGGTGACCTGGATAAAACTCCAGGCTCTTGGATTTGGCCTGGCTCAGTCTTGGCTTGTTGCAGCCATTTGGAGAGTGAATCAGAGAATGGAAGATGGATCTCTCTCTTTCTCTCTCTCTCTCCCTCTCTCTCTGTCTCTCTCTCTCCCCTCTACTCTTTCCCCTCTCCCTCTTTCCCTGTAACTCTTGACTTTCAAATGAATAAATGAATCTTTAAACCATACTTGGTGGGACTGCAGGGCTCACTGGTGCTGCTGTGGGAGCCAACAGGTTGAAGTGGTGCTTCTGGCTTTCCTGGCCCTAAGTCAGTTTTTCAGTCTTCTCTGTCACTGCTGTTTGAGCATGTGGCTGTCCCCTGCTTCCTGGAGTCTGCACCTGCTCTTTGAGTGCTCTGATGGAGACTGGTGGGAGATGATCTTGGAGTGGCTGGGATCACCAAGCCCTGTTTCTTTTCGTGGGAAGTCGATAGGTTGTCATCTGAGAGCAGGAGGGGTGTTGGCAGTCAAAAACATTAACACAGACTAGTGGCATTTTCCAGGTGTCTCTGGGCCCATTCACTTGTAGAATGCTCCTGGAAAGTGATCTAGGACAACAGTCCTCATTTTCCCCTCTCCTTGGTTGGAGAACCTCTCCATTCATGGATCTCTCCAGATGCTTCCTTTTCGTGTGCCAACATCTTCAGCATTTCAAATGGATTTTTTGCTTTCTATGTCAAGTGAGGCAAAGATAAGAAGGGTATTCCAATTTTGTAGATAAGGAAATTGAGGCCCAATGTGACTGTCTCTTCCACAGGAGAATACCAGCTCACTGTTGAGACTATGGTGCTAATACCATGCCCTTTCAGATTCCTGAGAAATTCTTTCTGTTCTCTAACTTTTTATCCATTTCATCTATATAAAACATTTCTTCTGTGCTTATCTGTTTCTTCCAAATTGTCCAGAAAAATCTGGACTTCCTTCCATTCTCCACATTGCGTAAAAGACACTGGAAGCAAGAGGAGGTCTGAATGAATGGCCTGAAAGAGTGTGGCAGATTATCTTCCCTGAGAAACACTGCTTAGGAAATCTTGGCAAGTGGCTGTTCGGTAGGCATGGTATTTTTAAGGTTAGGGTGATTTTGATCCTGGGGAGTCTGTAATTCCTCAAATCTTTGTAGCATAGAGGTGAACAGCAGACGTTTCTTTGGCTCTGTGTGTTGACGTGCTCCAACTTTTCTAGCTGCTTCTCCATAGTCTGGAAACTTTAAGGGCATTCCAAGCTTCTGCCCCCTCCCCCTGCACCACGATGGCATGAGGTCAAGCATCTTCACACTCTGCAGCTCCCATTTGGAACTCCCTTCCTTGATTCCTGATGCTGGTTGCCTGTGGACCTGCTCACCAATTCTGGTGCCCAGAAACCCACAGAGCTTGGCCAGCTAAGGTCACAGTGAACTCCTGCAGCAAGTCGGGATGGGTTTCCCTGGTGGAAGAGGACCTGTGCATACTACCCCTGACAATTTATCAACTAGTACCTTAGGGAAAGTGAAAGATAAATTACAAACCAGGAGAAGATACCCGGATTGCACATCATCCAGGAAGGTTAGCATCAAGAGCAGATGAAGAATATCAAGTTATCTTTGGGCTCCACAATTCTAATATTTTCTGTACTCGTGACTCTCCTCAAGACATGAGACTTTGTCAGATTTGGAGCCAATTCTTTTCCAGAATAATTTTTTGAAGATTTATTTTATTTGTTTAAAAGGCAGAGAGAGAGAGTTAGTGAGAGAGAGAGAGAGAGGAAAGAGAGAAATATCTTCCATCCACCAGTTCATTCCTCAGATGACCGTGATAGTCAGTCTGGGCCAGTTTGAAGCCAGGAGCCAGGAACTCCATCTAGGTCTCCCATGTGGACCATCTACTCCTTTCCCAGGCACGTTAGCTGGGAGCAAGGCTTACATCAGCACTCCCATGTAGGATGCTAGAGACACAGGCAGCAGCTTAATCTGCAGCGCCACAACGCCAGCCCACAGAATACTTTTGTCTATTTTACAGATGAGGACGCTGAAGCTCAGAGAAGCATTTTTATGTCCCTGTGTGCTCAGCGGCTGAATCAGAGTCTGAAACTAGAGCTGCCTGTTGGCAAAGCATCTCTCACGACTCCATGTCTCCTCCAAAGTAGGACATGGGATGCTTATAAATGCATTGAATCAGGAAAAAGGACAGTTTAAAATTTTTATTTGAAATTAATATTTACAGGGGCCAGTGTATTATTTCAGTGCATGTGTGCCATGTGGAAACTGGCATATCTATCACCTCAACCAATTATCATTTTGTTTTGTCTGGCCATTAAAATTCTCTCTGCCACCTATTTTGAGATATTCAATTAGTTGTTGTCAGCTGTGGTTATCCTACTGTGCTATGGAACACTGGAAGCTATTCCTCCTACTTAGCAGCACCCTTTACCCCATTACCATACCCTCTTCTTCCCCACCCCCACTCCCTTCCCAGGCCCCCAGTAACCGCTGTTCTACGCTGTCCTTCCAAGAGGTCAGTTTTTAGCTTCTAGGTCTATGTGTGAGAACATGCAGCATGTATATGTGTGAGAACATGCCTGAGCTTTGGGGGTAGAAAACCACCAATTTGACACATGAAACTGATATGAATTTGGAACCTTAGCTAGCAATGAATTCTTAAGAGTTTTTTGATCATACCCTGAAAGCTTAAATCCTAGGGTGATTAACTCTAAGGCTCATTTTTTTTTTTTTCCAAAGAAGCTAAGGGCAGGTTTTATTACTGATGTCTTCTTTAAAATGTCCTATTCATATTTCCAGAAGCACAGCTCTTCTAAAAATTTTGCTTGATGAGACATGGCTCAGGGATGTCTGATGTCTGAGTCAGATAGCCAGAGAGAAGCTGTGGTAGTAATACAAGGGTACTTGAAAAAGTTTGTGGAAATGGAATTTAAAAATAAGTTTCTTTGCAGCAAAACATTGAAATTCATGCATATAAGAGACCTTCAAAAAGTTTATGAAAATTGTGTATTATGAAAAACTGTGCATGGATTTCAAAATTTCTTTGCACTCAGATAAACATCTTTTATATCCATTTTTTGCATGAACTTTTTGAAATGCATTTTTATGTCTCTTTTAAGACTGGTGTCACAGCAGAAAATGTTCTTGCCCTTGCATAGGATTAGATTGTAATCAAAGGAACAGGGTCATGAAGCAAATTCTTGAAACAGAACTCAGCTATTATAAACACATATACCTCGGCCAAGTTCCCAGATGTGAGAAATCCCCTCACAACTCCAAAAAGAAAAACTACTCCATTGCATTAGGTTTTGGAGAAGAAGGGCTGGGAGAGAGGGAGGGAGGGCCCCAGCACAGATGAGAAAAGAAAGATAACAAATAAAGAAGGAATGAAGGAATGATGGGAGAATAGGAGGTGCCCACTGCAAAGTGGATGGAAAACGCACCTTGAGTTTCCAGTCTGGAAGAGGAAGGGATTTTTGCCTTAAGCACAAACTCACCCCAAATCCCTTTCTTACCCCCAGCAGGGTAAGCACAAGGCCTGGTGGTTTGGGAGTTGGGCCCAGTTAGAACAACTCAGCTTGTGTTTCTGTCTCCCATGCTGCGACCTGCTGACTCACAGATGAAGGCCCAGGTTCGACCTGACCAAAAACAGAGCTTATAGTCAACTAATCCCATCTCAGGTGGTCCCTGTTTGATCCCAAAGGCTTCTGGGTCATAACTCAGAAGTTACTCAGCTCGCTGTTGCTCTAAGATGGCACCATGCTCCCTGTTCTCTGCTCTGTGTGCACCTTCTTTAAGGGACAAGGCATAGGGAACCCAGGAGCTGAGGTTAAAGGCTTAGCTAGCAATCCTATTTCTCTCTGTGGTAGGCTCTGGATGGCTTGCAAAGCATAGACCTTCTGGAGTCTTGGGTAGAGGGAAAGGCAAGGGATCTGAGGGATCTGAGCTTGGGTAACAGAGAGTCTTTGTGACCTGCTTTAGTCAACACTGATGCCCAAAAGGCAAGCATTTGTTATAGGCTTTGTCCTATGCTCAGACAACAGGTCAAACAATATACCCCATACAGGAACTGCTTAGGTAACAGTGCCTCAGATCCAAGAAGAAAAAGTCTGTCTTGCAGAAGGCGTGGTGGAAACAGAACGGGTTGTGGGATCAAACATTCCTGGGATTAAGTCCTATGTTGGCCACTAAGAATTATACCACCTGGTAGATTTTCAGAGCCTACAGGCGCCTACCAAGAGTGTTTTTGAGAACTAAAAAAACTGAAGTGAATAAGATAAGGTGCTTGGCATGTAGCTGTACCTTCCTCATTTTAGGTTCTACAAAAGTGTAGAGACAGTAGCCTTGCCCACTTTTCCAAGTTCATTTCCTGATGCTCTTCCCTTTGCTCACTTTGTTCCAAATACTCATACAAAGACACTCCCCACTGAGGCATTGATGCTACTGCCACCAGATCTCCCTGGAGCTCCTGGACTCCACTGAGGTCTCTGCTCAAACCCCACCTCCTCCGAGATTGCTCCCATGCCATGGTGTCTCAAGCAGTACCCCTTTGCTCTCCTCCCCCTCCCCATCTCATTTTTCTTATATTTTTAAGCATTTATTTATTTGTTTGAAAATCAGAGCTACAGAGAAAGAGAAAGAGAGAGGGACACACACACACACACACACACAGGTCTTCTATCCACTGGTTTACTCCCCAGATAATCACAATGGCAGGGGCCGGGCAAGGCCAAAGTCAGGAGCCAGGAGCCAGGAGCTTCTTCTGGGTCTCCCATGTGGGTGCAGAGGCCCAAGCACTTGGGCTTTCTGATCCTCTCCCTTCAGTTCCAGGTTGCTTTAGGAGGGAAATGCTTAGCTTCCCTCATTAAAGGTTTCTGGGTGGAGATGCTGGATTGGAGACATCTTCTCATCCAAGATGCACGCCAATGTGTGAAGGTGCCTCTCTTCCAGTAGAAGCTCCACAGAATGTAGAGACAGGCTGGGAGAAAGAGCCCAGCACTTGGCGTCAGGAGGACTGGGTTCTAGTTTAGCCTCTTCCCTGCTCTGAAGCTCATTCTCATTCTTGGAGTACCAGGGGCCTGGACTTCATCTCTGCAGCTTCCTCTCAGTGACTTGTGGGTATCAAAGTCCCATGAGAAGATCATCCTTGACAGAGGTGCCCGCTGGCTGGACAGGGCACCGGCAGCTCCCTGTGTTAGTGACAAAGTGGCCTGTGTCTCCTGTCAGGAACACAGAGGGCTTGTGACATCTTCTGGCTTCCACAGCAGGCTCCTGATGTCCTGGCCAGCTTGGCTCTGAGGAGTCGTGCGATGCTCTGCTTCCTCTTTTGGGACTGGAGACCTTCAGGAACTGGGGGTTGTTCAGAGTTGTTAGGGAAAGAACACGCGGAAGGAGGAGGGTCCCGAGACTGGTAGGGTCTGGGAAAGTAGCCGGGGAAGTGGGCCAAAGACAGGAACGGCTCTTCTGCCTCCCAGGCCAGAGCAGGCTGTTACTTTCTGGATAAGCAAACGTCTCCACCCACGTGTCCTTCACGACCACCACAATGTTTGCTTGATCTGGAGCAGCCCCGCAGGAACTGATCCTGTCCTTTCTCTGCAGCAGTTTTAAAACACGGCCCCCAAGTTCTTGGACTGTTCTTCATCCAGGAGGTGGGATCTGTCCCCTCCCTGGAATCTGTTGTGACTACTCGACAAATGAATACAGTAGAAGAGGTGCTGTGCCAATTTCCGGACTCGGGCCTTCAGAAACTGGCAGTTCCCACTTCCTGCCTCTGGGGACGCTTGCTCTTGGAACCCAGCCACTGTGCCGAGAGAGAGCCAGACAGCTGCCCATAGGGAGGCGAGGTTCACGAGGAGAGGAGCCGATTCTCCAAGGCCAGGGCCCTGGCTGAGCACCAGCACGCCAGTCCTGGGGGCAGTCATCCTGGCTGCCCTAGCCAAGCCACCCCAGCTGACAATGCACGGGACAGAGCAGAGCGCCCTCATCAGTCTCTGCTCAAACTGCAATCCCTGAGCCGAATGGTTGACTACTGTCCTTGAACCACCAGGTCTTGCAGCGATCTGTTATCTGCAGATGAAAGCCAGTGCAACTGGCTCTGGGGAGCCACACTCCAAGTCCTCCAGATGGTTGCTTATATTTTCCTGGAAACAGAACTCCACGGCCATCCCTAACCATCCTGCAGGCTCCCTTTTCTCTGGCAAGAGACTCTTAGGCTGTCTCTCTGAACAAAAGTGATGCTTAGCAGAACTTTTATTCCCAGGAGCCTGCTTTTCACATCTCCCTTATAATCCTCTCCTTCAGTTCTTCCTTCCCCCCTAGTGACATCTTCTCAGCCTTGGGCCCCTCCCACCAGGACTGCACTGGGTGTGTATGTGTGTGTGGCAGGTATGTGCAGAGAGCAGTACCGCAAACATTGCAGGTGGGAGCAGGTAGCCTAGGAGCTGATCCTTGTCACTGGTGGTGGGGTTATTTTTGGTGGCTCGTCTGGAAGCCAACCATTCTTTTTTTTTTTTTTTTAAGATTTATTTATTTATTTGAAAATCAGAGTTACACAGAGAGAGGAGAGACAGAGAGAGAGAGGTCTTTCATCTGATGGTTCACTCCCCAATTGGCCTCAATGGCTGGAGCTGTGCCAATCCAAAGCCAGGAGCCAGGAGCTTCCTCCATGTCTCCCATGCAGATGCAGAGGCCCAGGACTTGGGCCATCCTCCACTGCTATCCCAGGCCATAGCAGAGAGCTGAATCAGAAGAGGAGCAACCGAGACTAGAACCAGCGCCCATATGGGATGCCGGCGCTTCAGGCCAGGGCATTAACCTGCTGAGCCACAGCGTCAGCCCCAACCAACCATTCTTTTTAAGACATTTTAAAACAAAAATCAGTGTTTTTTGGTTATGCCATTCCTCATCTTCCAAACTGTATATAATGCACAAGGATTACTCTTGTAACAATGAGAATAAAGCTCACTTCCCATGTTAATGCAGAGTTGACTATGGCTTGCATTCTGATGAATTTCCTTCCAGGCTTTTGTTTGCGCTTGAATGTCTGCTGGATATTTGAGATCATGCCATAAATGTAGTTCTGGGACTTTTCACTGTACGCTGTGGGGAACCACAGGCTGGCCACCTGTGGGGACCTCCTCATTGCACTGCCTCATCCTGCTGAGCATAACAAAGTCAAGGAAGTACTGACTGCAAGACATGCAAGAGATACACCTTCAACCTGAGGATATGCGTGCCTTTTGATCTGATCAATGGACTACTCGCCCTAGCCCTGGGGGACTGGGAATGGATAAAAGACCATGTTAGGGGCGGAACGAGGAGCAGCCTCTTCAGTCTTTCTCCTTCTTTCTTTCTCTCGGCTGCTTCCCTCTCTTTCTCTCCTTTCCTTCTTCTATCACTATAAATAAAAGTTCTTTGAGAACCGATCAAACAGCGGTCGTGTCGTGCGTGAATCCGTGGGTCGGACCCTTGCTGGCGAGGGTTCCCGATAGTACTTGATGTTTTAAGAGTCTCTCTCTCTCTCAATAAATATTTTCTCAAACCTGGCTTTTAATGGCTTTACAGTGTTTTAGCATATGAAATAATCTTCACCAGGTTCTAGCTAAATACATTATTTATCTAATTTGTTTGGCAGAATTGAACAAGAAGATTGTGATATGTATGGACTTTTTTTTTTTAAATAAATCTTTAAAACTTGCAACTTTTAAGTCTCTGAATGTTTCCACTTTGACTCCTAGAAGTGAAAGCTTCAGGATGGACATGACAAATTTTGGGAGGATTCTTCACAGCACAAACTGGCAGAAATCATCTCCAGTGTCTGTTTGCTTTTGGGAACCATCTCCTTATCATCTGGGAGTCAATCAATCACCCTTTGACTCCCAGGAAAGGGCTAGAGCTGGGGAACTAAAGACCAGGTAAAGTCGGGGGAAAAAGCATGTAGATGACGGCCAAAGCCCCAAAACTTAGTCTGTGAATATTTGAGTGATGCAGGAGGCAACTACCATTTTTCCAACCTAATGAGATGGAGGATAAGCAGACGAACTCTTGTCAGTTGCATGGCGAGATGCCTTCCATTCATGGCCTCACTTGGTCCTCACAAGGACCCTGGGTTATGATGGCTCTGATCCCATACATGAGGAAACTGGGCTCTGAGGGTTTAGAGAATCTGGCTAGTATTGGACAGCTGGTGACAGCAGAGCCCAGGTATAGCCCAGGACCATAGGGTACCAAAGCCAGTGAGCTGATCTGGCTCATTTCCACAGCAATGAGGGGGTGGCTAATGGGCTCTGTCCCTTCTCAGCCCCAGTTTGCTCTTTCTCCATTTGAACAGGAGCGACTGAGCTGAAGACAAGAATCCCTTTCCCAAGGGACACAGATAAGGGACACAATCCTCCAGAAGTTGTTGAAACTCACTCTTCCCAGGTAAATGTCTGAAATGGGGGAAGCCTCCTTGCTTTGCCTCTGCCTGCATGACCTTGGGGGCAGAGGACTGCGTGGGCTGCTGGGGAGTGCCCTGTGGCTGTTCAGACCAGCATTCTTCCAGCACGTGTTGTCTAGGAGCATAAGCCCTGAGCGTGTGCAATGAGGGGAGGGAGGGCACTGCTGGCAGGATAACCACAGGGAGCCTGGCAGATCAAGGAGTATTAATAATGTGGCCACAGGCTGTCCTCAGAGTCCCTGGCGGGGGTGAAGGGGAGGCACAGAGGGCAGCCGAGGGCAGCCAAGGGCAGAGGGATGTGCATGCCACGCTGAACCCTGTGTTTAAACCCTAGATGCCGCAGGAGGATTGCTCCTTAATCAGAGCTTTGGGCCAACCCACTCTCCCAGCCACTAAATTGCATCTCTTGCCCCTTCAGATTTCCTTTGCAAGATTTGTCTTCCACTGAGCCACCCCAGATAGACCCCATGTGGCTCTGTTTAGATGTCTCATTCCATTTGGGTAGCTTCATGGAGCTGGAGGGGTTTGATATCCAAGCTATTTAAAAACAGTAAGGATGAGTCTAGTCCTAGACGAATCTGAACAGATAGTGAACTCTAAAGGCAGGAGTAGGCTCCAGAGGCCCTCCGCAGGGGAAAGGGTTAACTGTATAGTTGCTGGGCTGGGTAGAGAGAGAGAGAGAGAGAGAGAGAGAATTGCAAGGGCACTCATGGGGCTCAGAGTGGCGGCTATTTCCTAAGGGGTGCTAAAGTTTTTCAGTATTTTTAAGAATTTATATGACTGTAGCATTGCATACAGGTATTGGAGGGGGGGCTTTGCCTAGATGGGAGAAGATGGAGACCAGCCCATGCGTTCTTGGGGTCATTGCAATCACATCTTCCTTGGCCCCTCAAGAGGCACGGACACATATCCTTCCTGTCCTGCATGTCCCCACCGAGCTGCACAGCTGTTTGTGGAGTCACATCCCAGCAGCTGCCACCTTCCAGCTCTTCAAGGGGGAGTTCCACATGACCCTGCGTCTGTTCCCAGGCCTAGGACTGAGGGGCCCTCTACCTTCAGTTTACTGCATGTAGACTCCCTGACATCTCCATTGTGCAGACACACAATCAAAGGTGCTTGGGAAAAATAATGGAAATATTAGGTGGATTAGGATTAAATTCCACTTCAGTTAAGACTTGCAGTTCTCAAGGGCTGTGTGGCTGACCAGCTGTCTCTCTCCTAATGGATCTGACCACTCCTCTCTTTTATGGTAAGACATCACCCAGGGCTTCCAGAAGCTGGCTCCACCACTAGCTACATGGCCTTGGATGAGAACTGCCTATCTTTGGGTTTCACTTCTTCATTTGTAAAACAAGAGTTTGTTGTTGGTGGTGATGGTGGGGGGCAGCGCTGTGGTATGGTGGGTAAAGCAGACACCTGCACTGCCAGCATCCCAGAGGCACTGGTTCAAGTCCTGGCTGCTCCACTTCCCATCTAGCTCTCTGCTATGGTTTGAGAAAGCAGTGGAAGATGGTCCAAGTCCTTGGCCCCCTCACCCACATGAGAGACCTGGAAGAGGCTCCTGGCTCCTGCTTTGGATCAGCCCAGCACCGACTGTTGCAACCATTTGGGGAGTGATCCAGCGGTTAGAATACTTTCTCTCGGTCTCTCCCTCTCTCTGTCTGTAACTCTACCTCTCAAATAAATAAAATCTAAAAAAAAAAAAAAAAAGTAAAACAAGAGTTTGGAAAATCGACCTCTCAAAGCCTATTCAGTCCCTAAAATGATTTAATTCCGGGGCTCCTTCTTGCTGCTGGGGGAGTGTAGTGTTTATTACAGTTAAGGAAGTAGACCAGAACCAGCTGCTCTGAGTTCCAGTGCTGCTTCAGCCACAGCCTAGCCTTGGGTGTAAAAGCAGGAGAGTTAGGAAAGTCAGCTATGTCCATAACTGCTTTAAGACCATTTAAGCTCATTAGTGAGCTCCCGGTGAATGGCTTCCGGTTTTGGTGTTTCACAAAGCCAAAGATCTTCTTTCTTCTGGATTTTGTGACACCCAGAGCTGCCATGTTTGAATCCTTAGCCATGTGCCACTGTACCACAAAGCACTGACATCCACTAAGGCTCTGTTATGGGCTAGATCCTGCACCAGGCACTGAACATGTGCTGTCTCTTCTCATGCTCGAAACAATGGCAAGAGTTAAGTCCTGTTCTCCCCTCACTTTACTGCTAAGGAAATGGAGGCTCAAAGAGAATGAAAGCCACACTGCTTATAAGTAGTGGATTACGGATGCAGACGCAAGTCTGTGGGTTTCAAAGCCCAGGCCAGGGCGGACAAATGCATTCCTTTGGAAAGGCAATTCCCTGTCCATCCCGGCTCTTCCCAGGCCAGAAAGCTGACACCTGCCTTTAGAGGAGGAAGCCATCCTGGTGGGGGGATGGACGAGCGTTTCCCCTAAAGCCACCTCCTTCTTTCAAGCCAGGCTTAAGGATCCAAACCACAAGCGAAGATGAAAGGACCTTGTTGATGAAGTCCTCCACTCCGGGAAGAGGAAGATTTTATAACGAAACAAAGAAAACGAAGAAAAGAACAGAGGAGGGGGCGGGGGAGAAAGTAATCCTTGACAAATATTTTCTGTTAATAAATTCCATTTTGCCTCTCAAGTGTTTGCCAACTATCTAAACAGGAAAAATTGCTGACATACCAGGGCAAACCGTCACCCAGATGCCTCTGTCTGCGGGCCCATGGCCTCTGTTTCCATAACCTCCCAGGAAGTAGCCTGGCATGGACCCTTGTGGTCTTCCCCCCAGAAAGACCTCCCTTTTCAATGAAGGCAATTCAGGGGGATTTAGTGTGTTCTCCTCCTGGTATGGGGAGGAGGTGCCCTCGTGGTCATGCAGGTCTTCACCCTCCCCTCCCCACCTCTCCCCTCCCCTCCCTTCCCCTCCCCTCCCTACATATTATTATGTACTAATAGATTCAGCAAGGTTTACTGAGGGGCCACTGACAATTTCCATTCAAAGTTCTGAGAGAGAGAGAGAGAGAGAGAGAGAGAGAGAGAGAGAGACAGAGAGACAGAGAGAGAGAGAGACAGAGAGAGAGATCATCTATCTGCTGGTTTTCATTCCAAATGCCTGAGAGAGCTGAGACTGGGCCAGGCCAAATCCAGGAGCAAGGAACTCCTTCTGGGTGTCCCACATATGTCACAGGGACCCAAATACTTGAGCCATCATTTGTCACCTCCCAGGATGCACATTAGCAGGAAGCTGGAGTCTGGTGTGGATCTGGGATTCTAACCTAGGCATTCTAATATGGGATGTGGGCATCTTAGTCACTGTACCAAACACCTGCCCCTGACTTCCAGTTTCGAAGAGAGCATCAGCTTTCCTTGGTGGTTCGAAGACAACTCCAGTTAGTGCCAATGACTTGTTCATTTTGTTTTTATTGAGTTTGCTTAGGAGCAGGACCAAGCGAAGGTCCTGTGGGTAGATTTATGCCAAAACATACACCATTCAGGGACTCCTTCAGCAATCCAAAGAATATCTGGATGAAAATCAAAGGCGTTTGTCAGCTTCATTCTGCCAAGCTGGGGAGCAAATATGGATCTATTTAAAACTAAAGCAAGGCCTCGGGGTTGATTATCTCTCCCACCAAAGGCACATCTTTCTACCTCCAGCTCTGCTTTTTGCTTCCTTGAGCAGAGAAGCTGACTTCCAAGATGTGGTTCTCACCCAGCCCAACCAGCAGAATGCATCTGAGATGGCCGCTTATTGCAGAAAACGTGTGCTCACTCTCCTATGGCTTTGCCCTGGGGCTAACTTACTCTTACTTTTCTGTCTGGTATACTTTGGAGACTTTTGGAGAGCCTTTGGGTGGCAGGATCTCATTGGGATCACAGTTCTCAGGGACCAACCTTCCATAAGACATCCCTTCCTTCTTCCCCCTCTTCCATTAGCAACTATTTATTGACACTAACTATGTTGTAGGCATGGTGCCAGATGCCAAGGATTTGTATCCATAATCAATAGGACAGACAGGATCTTGCCTGGACAGAACTTACTGTCTGGTGAAAGAGAGAGGTGCAGCTGCCACTATGGTCAGTTGTAGCAGCATTAGTGCATAGCAAAAGCCATCATTAATCTTCCTGGTGTCACGTGTTTGTCCTTTACAACTAAACATTTAATTTAGCATCAGCTCTTTGACCCTACCATTCTACTTTTAGCTTTTATTCTTCTTTATGTCTAAAATAGCACATAGATGCAACTACAGTCATTAGATAATGTACTGCTGGTTTACCTGATCTTTATTAATGTATTGATCATAATAGCAAATGGTTAGAAATATACTCAAAGTCCATCTATAGGACATAGGTTAAACACCTTTTGATAGATACATGCAATGGACTCCTTTCTAGCTATTTGAAAAGAAAGCCTCCGGGGTCAGTGCTGTGGCATTGCAGGTTAAGCCTCTGCCTGAGGTGCCGGCATCCCATATGTGTGCCAGTTCTAGTCCTAGCTGCTCCTCTTCTGATCCAGCTCTCTGCTATGGCCTGGGAAAGCAGTAGAAGATGGCACAAGTGCTTGGGACCCTGTACTCATGTAGGAGCCAGAAGAAGCTCCTGGCTCCTGGCTTCGGATCGGCCCAGCACTGACTGTTTGCAGTTATTTGGGGAATGAACCAGCACATGGAAGACCTCTCTCTCTGTCTCTCCCTCTCTCTGTCTGTAACTCTACCTCTCAAAAAAATAAAATCTTTTTTAAAAATGTAAATTTATTAAAACATAAAAATAAAGCCCCCAATTGAGAGAGTTCTTGGGGTCAGTGTTGTGATGTGGTGGGTAAAGCTGTCACCAGCATCCCTTATGGGCATCAGTTCATGTCTTGGCTGCTCCACTTCTGATCCTGCTCCCTGCTAATGGCCAAAAAAAAGCAGTGGAAGATGGCCCAAGTGTTTGGGCCCCTGCCACCCACATGGGAGACCCAGATGAAGCTCCTGGGTGCTGGCATCAGCCTGACCCAGTGCTGACTATTGTGGCTGTCTGGGGAGTGAACCACAGATGGAAGATTTTTCTTTCTCCCTGTCTCTCCTTCTTTCTGTCTGTAACTTTGCCTTTCAAATAAACACATTTTTTTTTTTTTAAAAAAAGATTTATTTATTTACTTGAAAGTCAGAGTTACACAGAGAGAGAAGGAGAGGCATAAAGAGAGAGAGAGAGAGAGAGAGAGAGAGAGAGAGAGAGGTCTTCATCTGCTGGTTCACTCCCCCAAATGGCTGCAACGGCCAGGATTGGACCAGGCTTTGAAGCCAGGAACCAGGAGCTTCATCTGGGTCTCCCATGTGGGTGCAGGGCCCAAGGATTTGGGCCATCTTCTGTTGATTTCCCAGGCCATAGCAGAGAGCTGGATCAGAAGTGGAGCAGCCAGGACTTGAACTGGCGCCCATATGGGGTGCCAGCACTGCAGGCGGCGGTCTTACCCACTATGCCACAATGCCAGCCCCACATTTTTTTTTAAAAGTAGATTCCTGTACCTGACTCTAGGCATTCTGATTCATTAGGTTTGGGATAAGGCCTTAGAATTTCTATTTTTATGCAGTATCTTGGGTCAATTTTGATGCAGATGATTCATAGACCATGACAACAACTATCTCTGAAGTCCCTGGAACTGCCGATGTTCTAAAATGTCCTCATAGGTAAGTCACCTGTTTTAACAGCGTGCTCGTGAGCGAGTCTGGTTTGGCTTCCCCCTCCATGTATAGTCTTCTACTTTTTCTCCAGGGCTCAGCTAGTAACATTTGTTAGGTTGTCTGTTTGTCAGATAGCATGCCCCCTATTCATGTGGTTACTCTTGATTCAGATATTTGGGGGAAAATAGGTGGACCTGCAATGTGGAAGCCTATTGGAAAAATACCTAAGTATCCTATATAAGACACCAATGACAAGTACTGGTTAAGAGCCTGGGCTGTAAAGCTAGATTATCCAAGTTTCAAATCTGAGCTTTTAACTTACCAGGCTTGAGACCATGGGCAAGTTAACTTTACCTCTCCATGCCTTAATTTCTTTATAAGAAAATGGATCGGATAATAATTGCATCTACCCCAAAGGGTGTTAGTTAAAATGAGCCAACCATGCTCAATAAGCACTTACCATGGTGCCTGGTGCTTGTAAACAAGAGATCTATCTGTTATTAACAAAACTGAGAGCACAGAACATCTCCAGGGGCTAGAAGACAAGAGTGAACTGAAAACTAGAAAGTGGGTGTTTGGAGTGTCCCCTGCACTTATTGTAAAAGAGTGGTATTGCTGTTAGAGCTGGCCTTACTTACATAGAGGCTTGGGATTAAACAAATTAACTTATTTTTTCAAGAGGCAGAGTCCCATCTACTAGTTCACTTTCCCAAGTACCTGAAATGGCTGGGGCTGGCCCAGGCCAAAGCTGAGATCTGAGGACTCAATCCAGGTCTGGTGGCAGGAACACAAATATTTGAGCCATCACCTGCTGCCTCCCAGGGGCTGCATTGGTGGGAATCTAGAGTGAAGAGCCAAAGCCACAAATTCAACTCAGGAACTCGCATGTTTGATGTGGACATCTTAATTGCTAGGCTAACTATCTACCCTAGACTTGAATTGTAATACTTCACGGGGACAGAAAACAAAGTACTGGGCTTGTGGGAGGTGACACGTTTGTATTAAGACTTCAACAGATAGGCAGAACCCTGGGCTGTCTCTGTGTTTCTCTCACTCTCGCTCTCTCTCTCTCTCTCTTTTTTTTTTTTTTTTTTTGATAGGCAGAGTTGGACAGTGAGAGAAAGAGAGAGAGAGAGAGAGAGAAAGGTCTTCCTTCTGTTGGTTCACCACCCAAATGGCCGCTACGGCCTGCGCGCTGTGCCGATCTGAAGCCAGGAGTCAGGTGCTTCCTCCTGGTCTCCCATGTGGGTGCAGGGCCCAAATACTTGGGCCAACCTCCACTGCCTTCCCGGGCCACAGCAGAGAGCTGGACTGGAAGAGGAATAACTGGGACAGAATCCAGTGCCCCAACTGGGACTAGAACCCGGGGTGCTGGGGCTGCAGGCAGAGGATTAGCCTAGTGAGCTGCGGTGCTGGCCTCTCACAGAGATTTTTAAGAAGTCTATCTTTATCATAGAGAGATGAGAGGAGAGCTTGTTTATCTTGACCTGAGCTCTAGTTCAGGAGAGAAAGAAGTCTTCCTTAAGAATTCAAAATCACTGGCGTGAGCTCTTAGTGAACTTAAAGTTTGAATAAATAGTTCCTGTACCAGCTAGAAATCCTTAGGCTAAGAAATAACATAAAATTTGGTCTTGGCCAATTATACTCTGTGAGAAGCACCTTGATTACACTGATTTCTCCAGATTAGAGCCTGTTGAAGATGAGCTCACAATCTGAAATCATGCAACACACCAGGAAAAAAAACCTGAGCAAGAATCTGCAGGCCCGGCCAACACCAGGATTAGACCTTCTAGAAAAGCAGATTACGGAGCCATCATTGGAGAGCACAAACTTAGTGTGCTAAGATGATTAATAACATAAAATAAAGCTCCAGAAACATATAAACCTAGAAAATGAGTAAAAGGCAGATTTTTAAAATAAGATGATTAAAAGATTAAAATTCCATCAACAGACTATGTAATAGATTGGATATAATTGAGAAGGAATTCAAAAACTTGGAGATACCTAGGACGTTGTCTAGAAGGAGATCAGAAATGGAAACTCTGGAAGAGGTCCTTGGAGACATGGAGAATAAAAAGAGAATGTGTGACATCCACCTAAGAAGGGTTCTCTAAGAGATCATAGAGGGAATGGGGTTGAGATAATACAGCTGAGAAGTGAATGTTTGGATTCAGGGATCACAGGAAGCCCCAAATGAGATGAACAAAAACAAATACTCTTCTAGACAGATATAGGAAAACTACAGAGCTCCAAAGACAGAAACTTTATAAAAGAAGCCAGAGAGAAGAGGCTGAGATCACTGTAGCTGAGAATGCCAGGGGAGAAGCCGTGAAGGCCACCTGCGTGTGAGCATCCCCAGGGTCTGTGTGACCAAGGGTGGCACCTGTGTGAGGAGGAACCACAGTAGCTGGAAGGTGAGACAGAGGGTGTGGGGTGGAGGCAGAGGCAAAGGCTGAGATCAAGCATGATTTCTTTCTTTTTATTTTTTTGACAGGCAGAGTTAAGACAGTGAGAGGGACAGAAGAAAGGTCTTCCTTCCATTGGTTCACCCCCCAAATGGCCACTACAGCTGGCGCTGCACCGATCCGAAGCCAGGAGCCAGGTGCTTCTCCTGGTCTCCCATGTGGGTGCAGGGCCCAAGCACCTGAGCCATCCTCCTCTGCACTCCCGGGCCACAGCAGAGAGCTGGACTGGAAGAGGGGCAACCGGGACAGAATCCGGTGCTCTAACCTGGATTAGAATCAGGGTGTTGGCGTCGCAGGTGGAGGATTAGCCAAGTGAGCTGTGGCGCTGGCCAATCAAGGATGATTTCTAAGGCAGGCAGAGGATCTGGACTCGTGCAGAAGGCTGTGTGGACTCTGACGTTACTGCAAGGGTCTGATGGACAACATAAATAGGCTGCTTCACTAAAAAGCATCTTCCAAAAGACTGTTTTGCAGGGACTGTGTATGGAAATGATCTTATTCTGAGATTCTTCTCTCGACTTCAGACTGCTGTTTTTTGCTTTGTTCTTCCCTTCTCACTCTGTCTTTAATAGGACAGAGAGGTTTTGCAACACGCTGAGGTGTTCTGGGAAATGCGTTAAATCAGGGTTGTGCTAACACTTGCTGCTTCACATTGGATTAACCATCCTGTGTGCAATGTTGATGTTCTCTGATGCAAATGGAATAAATTATCCTACTTCCTTTTCCCTCTTTATTGTTTTGCCAACTTAGATTGACCCTACTTGGAAAAACTGTAGATTGGGCCAAACAAAGGTATTCCCTGGGGTGGGAGGATGGCCCTACAAACTCTGATTCCATATACAGGTTGGTATGTTTCTGTCATCTCTGATCTCCTGGGTTGTTGCTGACAAATGGAAAATTGGGAAGTGTTAGTCAAAGAAACTCCAATAAGGATGCGAGCATAGCCTGCCAAGGAATGTGACTGAATTAGCAAAGACCGGCCTGGGGGAAATGAAGAGAAGGGTGGGTACCACTCAGCTCACTCCATGGCTCACCCAGAAGCTTTTATCTCACTGGCCTGTGACAAGAGGACACAGCTAGCCAAGGGAGAGTTTGTTCTTCCAACAGGGTTTTGTTGAGCGATGACTATGTGACAATCAATGTTCACTGTGTGCTCAGGACAGTGCAGTACTCCAGGCACAGTGCCTTCCCTTCAGAATCACTGAAAGGTGCGGGGAAGTATTGATGATGGAGGTGATGTAAGCATGGCAATGGGAAGATCTAAGAGCTGAGGCTTGGAGAGAATCAGAGCAATCAAGGGAAGAAGATGAAGGGTAAGCTGACGAAGCTATGACTTGCGGGGCCAGCACTGTGGCGTAGTAGGCTAAGCGTCCACCTGCAGTGCCAGCATCCCATACGGATGCTGGTTCATGTTCTGGCTGCTCCTCTTCTGATCCAGCTCCTTGTTTATGGCCTGGGAAAGCAGTGGAAGTTGACGCAAGTGCTTGGGCCCCTGCACCAGTGTGGGTGCCTGGAGGTGGTAACTCCTGGCCCCTGGCTTTGGGTCAGCCCAGCTCCTGCCATAGAGACCATTTGGGGAGTGAACCAGTAGATGGAAGACCTTTCTCTCTGTCTCTCCCTCTCTCTGTCTGTAATTCTACCTCTCAAATAAAGGAATAAACTCTTTATTTAAAAAAAAAATCTATGACTCGCAATGGAGCAGAACAGAGCAAGTTCCACAGACATTCAACCTGTATAGTGTCACTAGGTCCACACTTAGAAGAGCCCTGTGCCTAGTTTAATGCTCTACTGGACATTTGTAATAATCTGATCTTTGAACTTGTATTTTGTAAGTGAAGAAGGATAGTACAATGGAACATGCTTATGTGTAGAAGAGGTATGGGCAATGGGTATGTCCTCAGTTTCTTGCTGTCCCATTCACATAGCATTTAGTATTTCCTGTGAGCTCTGATTTCCAGGAAATGCAACGTGCATGGCTATTTAGTGAGACTCAATGAGTACAAGATAAGTATGTTCTGGAAGCTGGTATATTTGAGTCTTTTTGAACATCAGGATTCCCTACTTCCGTTTCCTATCAGCATGACCATAACTGCATATTGGCATGCTAGCCATCCTGAAAGGCCAAGAGTGACATTAAAAAAGAACTTGTTTCAGCCGGCGCTGTGGCTCAATAGGCTAATCCTCTGCCTTGCGGTGCCAGCACACCGGGTTCTAGTCCTGGTCGGGGCGCTGGATTCTGTCCCGGTTGCCCCTCTTCCAGGCCAGCTCTCTGCTGTGGCCTGGGAGTGCAGTGGAGGATGGCCCAAGTGCTTGGGCCCTTTACCCCATGGGAGACCAGGATAGGCACCTGGCTCCTGCCATCAGATCAGCACAGTGTGCCGGCCGCAGCGCACCTACTGCGGCAGCCATTGGAGGGTGAACCAACGGCAAAAGGAAGACCTTTCTCTCTGTTTCTCTCTCTCACTGTCCACTCTGCCTGTCAAAAAAAAAAAAAAAAAAAAAGAACTTGTTTCAAATGCAGAACTGGAATGAACAAGGAAACTTTCTTAGTCCCATTACTTTTCTGTATTGGTTAACCAAGGATGCTGGAAATGACCACTTAGAAATAAAGGGAGACACAAGCCAACATATAGTTCCTTTCCTTTGAGTCTTAACTCACTAAATTGAAGGTAGAGAGTGTCAGTGGAATCCACACATATCAGAAACATTTGAATTACCTTTGTGCAGCTGTTTTACTCTTCCAATAAGATTGAAATACATGTGCATGCAAGCATGAGCTGCAAAATAAAAATTGTGTCATTTCTGAGATTTTGCTTGTGAGTTAATGTTTGCTTGTGAGTTAATATTTTTATTGAAAATTGGCATTTCTGGTAAGACGTTTAGCCTAGTTGTTAATACGTCATGTCCCATACCTGAATGCCTGGGTTCCATTCCTGGTTTTGGCTTCTGACTTCAGCTTCCCACCAATGCAGACCCTGGGAGGCAATGGTGATGGCTCAAGTAGCTGGATTCCTACCCACCCACTGGGAGACCTGAATTGTGTTTGTGCTTCTGGCTCCTGGCCCTGCCATCCCCTGTCCCCACTGGCCATTGAGTGCATTTGGGGAATGATCCAGTGGACAGAAGCTTGCTCTCTCTCTCAAATAAGAAACACATCATTAAAAAATAAAGTTGACATTGCACAATATAAACAATAAAATCCAGGCTAATAAGTTAAAACTTTAATTTTTCCTTTACGTAGGTTGACATTTAATAGCAAATAAAAACAACATGACAGTGGGTATGAAAAATGGTAAAATGGTGCAGCCACTTGGGAAGATGGTTTATAAGTTCCTTACAAAGCTAAATAGTCTTAGCAACTGATACTTACCCAAAGAAGTAGAAGACTTATGTCCACCCAAAACCTGCACATGAATGTTCATAGTAGATTTACTCATAATTGTGAAAACAGAGAAGTGGCCAAGATGCCCTTTAATATCCATTTGCAAATGGATAAGCAAACTGTGCTAAATTTATGCAATGCGATAGTATTTAGCAATAAAAAGAAATGAACTATGAAGCCATAGACAGACATGGAGGAATCTTCAAAGCATGTTGCTTACTGAAAGAAGTCAGTCTGCAAAGCCTGTCTCATTATATGACACTGTGGAAAAGACAAAGCTACAGAGTCACTAAAAAGATCAGTGGTTACCAGGAAGTGGGGAATGCAAGAGGCTGGACTGTATCTGCCTCCATTTTCAACAGAGTCATATTCAGCCTTTATATATACACACACACACATACACACACATTCACACACACATGCACATAAAGACCTGGGAAACTTTTATTAATCTTCCTTTAAAAAAACTTTATCATAAAATTATAGCCAAAAAGAAACCTGAACTTGAGTAACACAGCTGGAAAAATGTGCAGTGGCAATAGCAGTGGAAAAGGTTGAATTTAGTAGATTTTCTGTGGTTGCTGGTGTCCACTAATGACGTAAGCGACACAACTTCTCATATGGACTGAGCAGCTGTGGGGGGGGTCTGTTTTTTCTGTCAGTACCCAGGCAAATCAAGGATGATCACAGGGTCTTCACACCAGTCCAAGATCTGATCTGGGATGTACTTTTGATAGGTGTCCAATGTTCATTCTTCAGTGTGAAAACCAACAAGCAGGAAGATTTTGTTTCTGTTACTCAGTGAGAGGAGTGTGTTTGTCTGTAAGAGGTGTTTTATTTTGGAAGCACATGGTGCCACTCTCACTGGAGGCACTGGTTCATTGGTGGAAGTTTCCTAGAGGTTACAGTGGGTTTGACCCAGCTCAAAGCTTCTGTTTTTCTGGAATAATTTCATGAAGTCTACTCACCAAGGGGACCCACGCAGGAATTTCCAGGAAGAAAGTTTCTTAATGCAATTTTTGCAAACAGAGCCTCATATTGTACAGGTTGCTGAATTCTGACTATTGATACCTGAACACTTGGGAATTCTCAGAGTTGGACAGTCAGCCAGATCAAACCCTGGGAATTCTGACAGAGTTGGCCCAGTTTTGAGTCAGGTCTGCATAAGAGGTGATATTCCTGCAAGGGATGTCACCCATGACCTGATACTGGGTTTTGTCATCCGTGCCATACTGTTCAGTCCTTGTGGTTATTTGATGAATGGAGTGAAATCAGATGGAATTTTTTGGACTACTTGCATCATTCCAGAACCAGAATTTTCTCAAATTAGGCCTGCTATGATGACCTGATCAGGAAGGCTGTGGAAATCTTCAGGCCAGAAACAATGGTGACCACATTGTTTGTTCTTCAAATGTCACACAGTGCTTTCCTCCCCCCAGAAGACTGAGGCTGTCACATCTTGATGGCCAGAGTGCAATGTGTAGTGTGATTACAATTGTGTTTTTGCCAGTGTTGCTAAGAGGTGGTAGCAACAGCCACGTTGATTAAGAAAAACAAAGGATAATTGCAAAAAGATAACACACAAAGATGTTGGCGGCTGCTTTCTAGATGTTGACTCCAGGGCCCGTGCTGTCCGTAACCACCACCTTCTGGTTGTAGAAAGTCTTAGAAGGACTAACACTGGGATCTTGTTGAGCTGCATGCATTATTATATCTAAGAGTTAGATCTCTTGCATGAGTGCTCTCTTCTGGGTTTCAATACCTTACGCTGTTCTTGCTGTGAACTTGAGATATGTCTAGAAAGAAGGTCTTTCACTTTATGAAAGTTTATAACCTGCATAGAAACCATTCAATGTGACTTGTGTGCAGTGTAATATGTCTCCAGGTATTGTGCAAAATTCTCCAAAAACAGAGATTTTTGTCTTCATTAGGTATTAACCTCAGCTTAACACCCATCTGGGTCTGTTCCATTAAACTGCTTCAAGGATTGTACATCTGCTTACCTCCACTTCCTAGGACACATTCTTCACTAATGTTGTTGAAACCAGTGTCTACACAGATGTTTTTTGTAGCTACAAAGAAGGATTTTCTTCCAGGATTTGAGTCTTTTTAAGGAAGTAATTCTAATTATTCATTTTGCATATTACATTTTAATATGAATATTTAATCATTTAACTGATATTACCTCTCCCCAGTGTTGTCCTCCAAGCCCCCAAATAAAGCAAAACACGGTGACACTGGGTATATACTAATCTTTTTTCCTTTTGGTCTCTGGGCTAAATTGCCTTCTAATGGCATGGGAATTTGATCTCCTTTTTTATCGGCATGGTAACTTTTGGGAGATAGTGACAAAAAATCAACTTCTCCAATGTTGCTTAGCAGAGAATACCCTTAGAAAGTTGTAGACGGAGATTAGGGGGCACTGGCTGAGCTGCATGAAGATATATGCTTTCTATACTTCTCAGTAATTAATATTGGCCTATTGTGTGGCTTTTCTTTTTTATCAAAGATTTATTTATTTATTTGAAAGGCTGAGTTACAAAAAGGAAGACATACACACACACACACAAAGAATCTTCCACCCACTGGTTTACTCCCCAAATGGTTGCCACAGCCAGGGTTGGGCCAGGCCAAAGCCAGGAGCCAGGAACTCCAACCAGATCTCCCACATGGATGGCAGTGACCCAAGCACTTGAACCATCTTCTGCTGCTTTATCAGGCTCATTAGCAGGAAGCTGGATCAGAAGTGGAGCAGCCGAGACTCGAACCGGCACCCATATGGGATGCTGGAACTACAGGCGGCGGCTCTGCCCGCTGTACCACAGTGCTGGCCCCCACAAAATATTTTAAGTTTACTAATTTTACTTGAAAGGGGGAAAGAAGGAGGGAGGGAGAGAGAGAGAGGGAGAGAGAGAGACAGAGAGAGAGAAGAGAGAGAGAAAGAAAGTGAGAGAGAGCCAGTCAGAGATCTCCTACATGTTGGTTCACTCCACAACTGCCCACAACCCCTGGCTAAAGCCAGGAGCTGGAAACTCAACCTCAACTTCCAGTATAAGAAGCAGGGACCCAACTATTAGAGCCCTCACCTTTTCCTCCTAAGGTGTTCATTAGCAGGAGGCTGTAATCTGGAGTGGAGCCAGAACACAAGCCCAAATGCTCTGAAATGGGATGTGGGCTTCTCAAGTGGAATCTTAACCACTGTGCCAAATGCCTGTCTCCTTCACAATACTTCTTTAATAATTTTAAGATTGTTGCAGGGCTGTTTTGTTCTTTCCATATGTACAAATGAAGCAATGAAGCACCTTTTTTTTAGTGTTTCTAAATGTGAAGTCTACTTGTTTTGAAATCAGATGGTTAGAACACGGTTTTGACTTTTATTTTAAGCACTTCAGTGATTGAAGGTTTCATAAGAGAAGTTTTCAATCAGCCAGGCCTGCCTGATTCCAGGCACAGCTCCTACGTGCTGAGATGCTGTGTTTTGAGGACTAATGCCCCAAGTGATTTTGTTCTGAAACAGTGTCCCAGTAGATTTGATGACATTTTCTGGCTTCTGATCTGATATTTCTAATAGATTTAAGGAGTCTAACGTTGAAAATCTGCACAAATTTGAGTGGGGCAAAGTGTAGAAAAATGAAAACTGCATATTGAATAGTATTCCTAGTAGGACGGCGGGTTAAGCTGCTGCCTGTAATGATGGCATCCCATATGGGTGCCGGCTGGAGTCAGGCCTGTTCCACTTCCAACCCAGTGCTATGCTAATGTGCCTAAGAAAGCAGCAGAGGATGGTCCAGGTACTTGGGCCCCTGCCATCCACATGGAAAACCCAGATGGAGTTCCTAGCTCTTGACTCTGGCCTTGCCCAGCCTCTGTCATTGTGGCCATTTGAGGAGTAAATCAGCAGATGAAAGATCTCTCTCTCTCTCCCTCTCTCCCTCTCTCCCTCTCTCCCTCTCTCTCTTGCTTCCTTCTTGTAACTCTACCTTGCAAATAAACAAACACATCTTTTAAAAAAACATTTAAAAAAAGGCCAAAGATGTCTTGATTGAATGCTGCCACAATTGCTCCTGGTGAGTGACTAGGATGCCGATGGCATAGAAAGTGACAACCACTCTAAGGAGGTCTCAGGGTGACCCATGGGCAACTTTTCTTTGGCTTCCTTGTCACCCCGCTTCCTCGTCAATAGGGAATGGAGTCATCAAGGACCCTCCCACATGGAAGCTTTTCCTCTAGGCACTGCCTGAACTTCAGCTGGCATGTGTCAGAGCGGATGCTCGTCAGGGGCTGAGCTCAACCCCTTCTCTCTGCCCTACCTGCAGCTTGCCTCCCTTCAGAATTTAGGAACCATGATTTCCTGGCAAATGCACAAGAGTTGGGGAGCTACGTGTTCTCCCTGAACAGCCACACAATTGTTGGCACATTTATCAGGGGCTCTAGTACCTGCTCTGCCACTCACTGGGTGACCTTGACTGAGTGGCTTTACCCCTTTGGGACTTACTTATATGACCTATGTGTAAAAGGGACATGCTGGTGATGGGAGGCACTTTAGGTGATTTTCCAAAAAAGCTTTCAAAAGATCTAAGTATGAAAAAACAAAGTCAGTGGGCTGCTGTGGTTGAAGTGGAGGAGCGAGAGAGCGATAGGGATAACTCGGAGACCCAGCACACCCCTTGTTTGTGCTCCTGGGACTCACTTATGCCCTGGAGCTCCAGAATGCCTACCGGCATCACTCCAGGGTATCACGGAGTACAGCTTGCAAAGCCCTGCCTCATTCACCGCCCTCATCTTCTAAATCGAAGGGCAAAGTGTTTGCTCAAGGTCACATTGGTGCAAGGACTTCGTGGTCATGACGGAGTTAGGACGTGGGCTTGCTGACCTTCAGTTCAGTGCTCTTTCCTCCCACCATTTGCCGCAGTCTTGTCATGACCGCTTTTTGTTTATTGAGTGGGAAACGCCCTGCAAGCCCAAACATGAGCTCTGCCCTCTGGGAAGGGAAACAGCAGCCCACGCAGAAATCATTGTCCCCACCCAGGGCTGCAGGGACAGGACTCTCCTGGAGGTTGCTTGCGGTTATAACCAAGTAGGCGAGTCCTTAGGTCACTAGGGCCCCGGCTAAAGCTCTGTCAAGGACTGGAATGATCAATGGGCTGAGGTTCTCAAGCAACACTGGCATTTGACCTCCATGCCAGCAGACCCTTAGTTTTGTACAGTGTCACTTTCTAATAGTTTGTCCCTTCATCACTATTGGTCTTCTCCTTCCAACAAAATGCTCAACTCCATAGAACACAGTGTCCCCATGCCTAGTTGGGTGCTGACTTAATAATGCTTAGTCATGTTTCTTTGTAGGGCCGTTTGGCCTATTTCTGCTCACAAAATGGGAAAAGGAGCAATGTGACAAGAGAACTCCAGAGGCAAGAAAGGTTAGAACCAATCAGAATGGGCATGGCACCACTTCAGCCAGCCTGGGAAACGTGAGAAGGAATGAGCTGGCAGGTGTACTACAAATAGCAGCTCCCTGTTTGGAACACTTACTGGGCTGAACCCTATAGAAGCAGGACTTCAGGAATGCTGAAAACAACCTCTAATGGACCCGCACCTATTTCATTGCACAGACAATGAAGAGGGATGATGCTCAAAGAAGGGAGCTAATCTGGACAAAGCTTCAGAACTATGATTAGAACCCAAAGCCCAAGTTCACAATGTCCATATGGAGATGATCAAGGAAGCTATTACTGGGCCGGCGCCATAGCTCACTTGGTTAATCATCTGCCTGCGGCGCCAGCATCCCATATGGGCACCGGGTTCCAGTCCCGGTTGCTCCTCTTCCAGTCCAGCTCTCTGCTGTAGCCCGGGAAGGCAGTGGAGGATGGCCCAGGTCTTTGGGCCCTGCACCCGCATGGGAGATCAGGAGGAAGCACCTGGCTCCTGGCTTCGGATCGGCACAGCACGCCGGCTGTAGCAGCCATTTAGGGGATGAACCAATGGAAGGAAGATCTTTCTCTCTGTCTCTCTCTCACTGTCTAACTCTATCTGTCAAATAAAAAAAAAAAAAAGGAAGATATTATTGGGATCTGAAGGATCCTAGGAGTAGCATAAAAAGCTTATTCTTCATTTTTTTATAGCCTTCTGCTGGGTAACCTTCAGCCCACATTGCGATGTCCCCCTCATGCAGCCTGCTACAGAATTTAGTACACCAAATGACACAGCTTGGGACTATGTAGTCAGCTAGTTTGTGAACCAGAGGCATAGGCGCAGCTGAGGAAGCTCAAGGATGAGGTAGATGGTGCTTGCTGGGATATACACAGCCAGAGATAGGATAGTGAAAACAGAAAATCTGCAAAGCTTACCCCAGTGGTCTTTAAATCAGGAACATTGTGATTCTACTGAGCGGGCCCTATAGATGCAGATATGATGAGCAAAAGCTTTCTTCCAAGGCCATTAGGGCACAAGTGGGTGGTTGCCCAGAGAGGTTATTCTTGGGTCTCAGAGTCCGATAGACCTGGGTTTCGTTCCCAGGTCCAGATCTGTCACCTAGGATAGCTGAGGCCTTGGGATAAATGACTTAGGCCTTTAAGCTGCAGTTTACCATCTGTGTCTTGGGAATAATGATGCTTGCCTCAGAGGGTGCCAAACATTAAACAGGATTCTTGTGGAGTCTTGGCATGATTTCAGGCATGTTGCAAGCATTTAATAAATAGCTGCTATTATTGTGATTATTATTAGTAGCATCCAGAGGCAGCTTTTCGTCTACTTAGACACAATTCTTTAGATAGCCAAAGCAACTAATCCTCCTGTGCGGTCACAACTTTCGGGGACTGTCCTTGGATTCAGATTGAATGCACCAATTAGCTCTTAAAACTTCACACACTTGTACTGTCTGTAGTGTTTGCATACCTGGAGGCCCACTGGACGCCCCTGGTGGAAAGGCAATTGTGTAGGTTCTTTTCAAGGAAGGCTAGGGGGAGGCTCAGAAGAGAAATTGCTCAGACCCCAGAACCTCTAATTTTCTTAAAGGTGATGGAAGCTAATGGAGTAGATACAATCTTGCTACAGATAAACTATTGGAGCTAGACTATTCTATGAGAACTTAGAGATCATCTGGTCTAACCTCTTCATTTTACAGACCAAGACATTGTATCCTCGAAGGAATGTGGAATTTTGACTAGAATCACAACTTATTCTGTGGCAGGCCACATAAGGGGGACATCGCAAGGTGGGCTGAAGGTTACTCTGCAGAATACTATCAAAAATGTTGCAAAGCAGTGAACAGTGCAATGGCAGGCTGAGAATGAGACTCAGTGAAGAGTTTCTGTGGATCTGCTGGCTTCCACTCCAAGATCCCAGCACTTCCTACATTTCTTCCTGGCTACTAAATAACCAGAGGGCAGCAGGCTCCTGCTCTGTTGTTCTTGTGGTTATGGGATTGATTGGCTTGTTGGCCTGCTTATCTCAAAATGAGTAAACTCTTTGAGGGTAAGGGACACTTTAGCAGTTAGAACCCTAATACCACAAACATGTTTTAGTTGGAAGGAACCTAAGAGGTGACCTTATCCCATACCATTATACTACAAATATATGCAATACCATTATATGATGAAAGGGGAGGCAAAGGCTCAGATGGGAGAAGGATCATGTTCATTGTTACCAGGTTCATGGAGACAGAGCCTGGACTTCATCATGTTAGGATGTTGCCCCGGACACTTAACAGGTGTTTGTGTATTCTGTATAAGATGCCAAAGAGCAAAGTTGATGTCGGGTTGGGGAAGTCTCAGAGCCAGTCCTTCCTCTGGTTCAGATGTACAACCAGCAAGCACTGGCACAGAGGAGAGAAACAGGACATCAGCAGAGAGAATAGATGTACAGCCAGACCCTGCTTTGCCATGGGACCATGGGCTACATCCTGTGATCTGCCTCCTTAGGTGTTCTCATCATTGTGCAACCATTGTAGCATACGTGTTCACAACTCAAATAGCTATGATGTCACGAAGTGATAGACTCTTACAGAGTTCTACCATAGGTGTGTTCCATCCTTGACTGAAACATGGTACGTGAGACCTCTCTATATATGCAGTGCTGGAAACTGTTCTAATTCTTGTGACATTGTTAGATCAAGACTGCTATGTTCAATTCTACCATGACATACCACAAGCTATTGTATCATGAAAATGTATGTGTCCAAATGTTATTCATTGTTAGATGTTTATTCCCTAGAAAGAATTTTGTATGGTTTCTTTAGTGCCTTTTAAAAACAGTGCTTTTTTTAAAAACAAAAATTCCTCCTTTCTTTTTAATGACTTTATCCTGTTGGAATTGCCTCTGTGAAAGAACTGCAAAGTGCAGCCCTAAGAAGGAGAATAATGTAACTCTTTTTTTATATAACTTTTATAAGTGATTGGTTAGAGATAAAAGCATTTGCCAAATACCAGTGCTTTCATTGCTACCAAGCCTGTCCCTCTAGCAAAGATAATCAATAAGTTTGACTGCTTTCTAAGTCAATGGCAACGGGACCGGGTGAACCCTCAAATTCGCTGTGGCAGAAAATTACCCACCAATTTGTTCAGATGGCAATGTAATGGGAAGGGTGCCACACTGGGCAGTCATTTCCAGCACCTTTAAAATGGGAGATTGGATTTCTTTCAAGACACCCCCTCCTTCTCTGATTTCTGGGTCCTCTTATCCAATATGGGAGAAAACATAATACAATCAAGAACCATGTCGAGGTCATTCTCACTGCCCTCCTTTAACCTTCAACCAGTGGACCGAAGAGGGGCCACCAGTCATTGAACTCCTCGGGAAGTCTTTCTGGCCATTATATGGTTTCCTTTTGTGGGTCCTTAGCAAATATGTTTTTTTTTTAATAACGCTTTTATTTAAAGAATATAAATTTCCAAAATACAGCTTATAGATTACAATGGCTTCCCCCCCATAACTTCCCTCCCACCCGCAACCCTCCCCTTTCCCACTCCCTCTCCCTTTCCGTTCACATCAAGATTAATTTTCAATTCTCTTTATATACAGAAGGTCATTTTAGCATATATTAAGTAAAGGTTTCAACAGTTTGCCCTCACATAGCAACACAAAGTGAAAAATACTGTTGGAGTACCGGTTATAGTATTAATTCACAATGTATAGCACGTTAAGGACAGAGATCCTACATGATATATATATATTTAAATTGATTAATTTTCTATGCAATTTCCAATTTAACACCAAGATTTTTTAATCATTTGCAATTATCTTTATATACAGAAGATCAATTCAGCATATACTATGTAAAGATTTCATCAGTTTGCACCCACACAGAAACACCAAGTGTAAAAATACTGTTTCAGTACTAGTAATAGCATTATTTCACATTGGATAACACATTAAGGACAGATCCCTCATGAGACGTAAGTACACAGTGACTCCTGATGTTGATTTAACAATTTGACACTCTTGTTTATGGCGTCAGTAATCTCCCTAGGCTCTAGTCATGAGTTGCCAAGGCTATGGAAGTCTTTAGGGTTCGCCGACTTCGATCTTATTCCGACAGGGTCATTGACAAAGTGGAAGTTCTCTCCTCCCTTCAGAGAAAGGTACCTCCTTCTTTGATGGCCCCGTTCTTTCCACTGGGATCTTACTCGCAGAGATCTTTCATTTAGGTCTTCTTTTTTTTGTTTTTCAGAGTGTCTTAGCTTTCCATGCCTAAAATATTCTCATGGGCTCTTGAGCCAGATCCGAATGCCTTAAGGGCTGATTCTGAGGCCAGAGTGCTATTTAGGACATCTGCCATTCTATGAGTCTGCTGTGTATCTCGCTTCCCACGTTCGATCATTCTCTCCCTTTTTGATTCTATCAGTTAGTATTAGCAGACACTAGTCTTGTTTGTGTGATCCCTTTGACTCTTAGACCTATCAGTGTGATCAATTGTGAGCTGAAATTGATCACTTGGACTAGTGAGATGGCATTGGTACATGCCACCTTGATGGGATTGTATTGGAATCCCCTGGCACAATTCTAACTCCATCATTTGGGGCAGTTCCGATTGAGCATGTCCCAAATTGTACATCTCCTCCCTCTCTTATTCCCACCCTTATATTTCACAGGGATCACTTTTCAGTTAAATTTAAACGCCTAAGAATAATTGTGTGTTAATTACAGAGTTCAACCACTAGTACTAGGACAAAAAAAAAATACTACAATGGATAAAGTATTACATTGTACAACAACAGTCAGCACAAGTCAAAAACAATGAAATCCGGTCATTTGCAACAAAATGGAGGAATCTGGAAAACATCATGCTGAGTGAATTAAGCCAATCCCAAAGAGACAAATATCATTTGTTGCCCTTGATTGGCGATGACTAACTGAGCACCAAAGTGGAAACCTGTTGGAGTGAAATGGACACTATGGGAAACAGTGACTTGATCAGCTCTTGTGCTGACTGTTGTTGTACAATGTAATACTTTATCCATTGTAGCAAATATGTTTGAACAATTACATTAAAAACTTCATAAAAGGGAAATTAGGGAAAAAGAGGAAACAGAAAAGGAACCAAGGTAAATTGATTCCTTAACCACAGATCACTTGTGCATGTATCACTCTTCCACACCTGCAGTTTCTTTTTCTGGATCAGGCTGTCAGGAAGGTGTCTCCCAGACAAGAAAACAAGGGTGACTTTGTCTTCATTGTATCCACACAGGACCCAGCCCCCAAAGAGGAAGAGAGCAAATGAGCATGGACATAAGAACATTACCCATTAAATATAAAAAAAGAGGGAAACGTCTGGAAAGTCTGTTCCAGGTAGAGAGAAAAAGAATTAATGGAGGATGGAGGAGAGTCTTGCTATGACGCGATGAACATGTAGCAGGTTATTTATCAGGTGTTTCCTAAAAACGATCTTTTCTAAGCTGTTCATTTATCTACTGCTATGTGGCAGACCACTCCAAGGCTTGGTGTCTTAAGCAATGCTGATTAGGTTCCATAGCTCTGCAGCTTCTCTGTGCAGGTCTTTGGTTGGTCTTCCCAGGCTCTCCCAAGCAGCAGCACACAGTGTAAAGGCTGGGCCTCTCTCTTCTCCACATGGTCTTTTATAGTCTCAAGGAGGCCAGACTGCGCCTTTGTACATGACAGTGGCAGTGTTTTATGACAGGGAAAACAAAACCTACAAGGTCTACCAAGGGCTAGCCCAGAGAATCACACAGTATCCTTTCTGCCACATTCTACTGGTCAAAGCAAATCACAAGGCCTGGTTTAAGGGCATGGGAAAGCAGACTCCAACCTCTTGATGGAAGCCTCTGTCAAGTCACATAGCAAAGGGCAGTGGACACAGGACAGGTCCAATCCAGCAGGGGCCATTATTTTAACAATCAACTGCAGAAGCCAATAGTCAGATGTCAGAATGCTGGAGCCAAAAGAAACCAAGTTCTCTTGACTTCTCATCCAAGCCCCTTCTCACTGAGCCAATCACCCCCAGCCGGAGTCTCCTGGAGACTCAAGCACACAATGGTGTGAGATGTGACTTCCAGCACCAGCCTAGTCCGATGTGGAGAGCTGCCTCTGCCCTGCATGGATTTGGCTTCCTCCTACCCTTCCCCAAGCTTCCCACACCATTTTTGATTCACATTGTAGACTCAAAACATTCTCCATAAATTTTAACAAGTTGGTGAAGAATTTCTACAGTGGAAACTTTTTTTTTCCTGCAGAAAAATTGGATAAAGCACTTCATCAGAGAGGGACATGATGTCTGGGAGAGCAGCCATTTTTAAAGAGTACAGGAAGTCACGAACAGTCACAGCTGATGCTCTCTGTAGTGTCGCCATATCTGCCTAACTAAATATTGAAATGCCAGGAAAAACTCATTGTGCATCACGCTCCAAAAACCAACTTTGCAAATAGTCTCTTAAGATGTGTACATTTTGTGCACTTGAGGCATATAATATATAAATTTGTTTCATCTAGCTCACTCAAATCCTTTACTTAATTCATCAGCATTCTCAAAAAACATTTCTATAAAGTACTTAACATCGGGTGGGGCAGAGCAAAGATAATCCCCTAGGTCCAGTCCCAACTTTTAGAACAGTGGTTTTCAACCAGGAGGGGAGGAGAGGGTGGGTAATTATATCCCCAAGGGGACATTTCTCAATGTCCAAAGCATTTTGGGCTGACGTGACTTGGAGGAGAGGTGCTATTGGCATCTACTGGGTAGAGGCCAGCAATGTTGCCAAACATCCTACAGTGCACAGAGCAGCCCCACTAACAAAGAATTATCTGGTTCAAATGCCAGAAGTGCTGCTGCTGAGAAACCTTGCTCCCAGAGCCTTGGTTAAGTCAACAGAACTGGCCTGTTTCCTGTTCAATAAAAATGGGATTGCAGAGTACATGTGCTTAAAAAATATTGAGAGGAAAAGAGGCATGGGAGCATGTCTCCTTCTGGTAGGGGTTAAGTTATGACAAAGTTTAGAAAAGAGATTATTTTCCATAGTGATGCATTCATCACAAGGGAGGGACAACTGAACACATTAGAATATAATTGCCAGGTAAACATTTTCTGACTCCAATGAGATATTTTGGGGGTTTTACTCAGGGATGGAGAGGTTCGGGGTGGCTATTACTTGTCCTTCCCTTTTCTGTTTCTGATTTGCTGTAGAATCAAGGTTTTTTGTGCCCCCTCCCCATTGCCGATAGGATACTACCCTCTTCTTTCAAAGGGCCTGAATCGACAGGTGGAACAAGACAAGGCAGGGTCTGCATGAGTCAGTTTCTGAAGGCTGTAGTTCTGGAGTCAGGTTCTCTTTTCCCAGAACCTGGCCGGCTTGTGGACAGGCGATCCTGTCTCGTTGTATGGCCCAAGCAACTCAGGCTTATGGCATTTACTTAATCTAACAACACACAACTGGCCAGCTTTGAAATCAGGACCTTAAACCCTATCTTCTCTCTTCTAGACTGGGACACTTTCTTACTCCTTTCATATGCTGGAAAACAGCACTGGACTGGGAGTCGAAAATAACAAATTTTGTGTGACTTCGGGCCAGAACTGTTACCATCTTGAGATCTAGGTTTCTTTTCTGTAAATTGGTATGGCCATAGTGTCTGGTGTGTCTATGCCCCTCACAATTACCATAATCTTGTTGGACCCAGACCTCTTCTGTTAGGCTCCTGAGAATTCCAATGTCTTCCCTCAACAAGGGTGAGAGATGGCAGCTAAAAGGAGGAGAAAATACCAGCATTGAGAGGATGGGTGGGGAGAAGGGGTGAGGGGAAGCATGGATTGTTGCACAGTGAGTTTTTCCTGGCATTGTTGCTTCAACTTCCTTGTGCCAACACTAAAGAGGCAAAGAACAGAGATGCACTTCCCTGTAGAAGTGCGATGTTCTCGAACACCTAGGTTAGTGGTGGGTTGAGATAGTCACAGCAGCAATAGCAGAAGAATCAAGTGAGAGAGAATCTAGACAAGGGAGAGCCCAGAGGAGCATCTTCTGGTTGTTTCTTTGGTGCACAGAAGGTGCCATCCATCCATTCATCCATCAAGGCTTCGGAATCCAACTCTGCTCTGAGCACATGTTAGAGAGTTAAAGTTAACTAACAAAAAAGTGAATCCCTCACCTCCTGAGGTTTCACAGTGGGTAAGGGTATGGGTCTGAGCAACAACGTCCCGGGTTTGTCTCTCAGCTCTGCTACTTCCTTGGGCAAAGTCTAACCTTTCTATGCCTTGATTTCCCTGTCTGTAAAGTTAAAGAAACAAGAGCATCCATATCAAAGGGCTCTCAGAGGATTGAATAAAATAAGTTAGGAAAAGTGCTTAGCCCAGTCCTGGCACAGAATATTACCTATAACTGTTAGCTTTTGCTGTCGCTTTAAGTGATGACATAGATATGTCAATTGGCAATCATTAGCTCTTTGAGGAGTCCTAGTAGATGAGGCTCATGGAAGGCAGCTGAGCATTAGGGCATGAAACAGACACCAAAGAATGCAGCAGAGAAGGTAGCCCCATAAAAGCCATTATACATCATTATACATCAGACATAAGCATGCATATTCCCTTCTACCTGGGCAGAAACGTGAACATATGGAGGCGTCTCTGTGAAAGGCGCATTTGGACACCCCTAAAGTGTGGGAAGGACTCATCCAAGCCAAGCAGATGGCCTCTGATCTTCACAGCAAGCCTGTGAGGTTTCATCACCTCTACAGCCTTCCTAGGCTGACATAGCAAAGGGTGGCTTAAAACAACAGAGACTGGCTTTCTCACAGTCCCAGAGGCCAGAGGTCTGAAATCAGCTTCACTGATTTCATCCAGAATCAAGATGTTGGCAGGTGTATCTGTTTGTCAGGGTTGCCATAACAAAGACCCACAGGCGGAGTGATCTATTTTCTCATGGTTACAGAGGCTGCTCCAGGGGTAAGATCAAGGTGTCGGCAGGCTGCTTTCCGTGGAGGCCTCCCTCCTCTGCTTGCTGAGAGCTGCATTCTAGTTCTGTCCTCACACGGTCGTTCCCTCTGTCTGTCTATGATCTTGGTGTCTTCCTCTTCTGGAAGGACACCAGGCAGGTAAAAGCCACCACCTGCAGCTCCAGCATCCCATATGGGTGCCAGTTCAGGACCCTCTGCTCCATTTCTGACCTCGCTCTCTACTATGGCCTGGGAAAGCAGTGGAAGTGGCCCAAGGGCTTGGGCCCTTGCACCCTCATGGGAGACCTGGAAGAAGCTCCTGGCTCCTGGCTTTGGATCAGACCAGCTCTGGCCGTTGCAGCCATCTGGGGTGTGAAGCAGCAAATGGAATCTCTCTCTCTCTCTCTCTAATAAATAAATAAATTATTAAAAAATGATAATATTTCCTTAATACTTCTTTTTTTTTTTTAAAAAAAAAAAGGACACCAGCCCCAACACAACGACCTCTATTGCCTTTTAAAAGACCTTATCTTCAAACATGATTGAATCCTAAGCTACTAGGGGTTGGGACTTCAACATACGAACTTCTGGGAGAGGAAAACTTTGATAACAGAACTATTCTCTCTTGTAAGCTTTTAAGAGAGAAACACTCCTCTCCTCTTCCAGACACTGGTAACCCCTAACACTCCTTGACTTGTGGACACATCACCTCACTGTCTCCATGGTCAAGGTGCCCCCTCCTCCTCTGCTTGGGTAACCTACTACCTCCCTCTTATAAGAATGTTGGTGATGGCACTTGGAACCCACAAAGGTAATCTCCTCATGTCTAGATCATTAATCATTTCTGCAAAGGTATCTTTTCAAAATAAGGTAACATTTGTAGGTCTAGAGATTAGGATTGGGTATCTTGTAGGGGAGGCATCTTTCAGCCTGCCATTATACTGATAGGAAAATGGAGGCTCTTTAAGGTGAAGCAGCTGCCTAGCATTATAGAGAGGCCAGAGGTAGAGGCAGGTTTCCAAATACAAGGGTTTGGACTCAGTCCTCTGCTTCTCCCAGTCCATAGAGCTGCACCAGAGATGAAAACAGAATGTCCTGCTAGGGACATTGGCCTCACCAGGAGGTTCCCTGTTAGAAGGAGGAGGAAGCAGCTCAACAAGGCTGTGGGGTGGGAGAACCATACTATCAATTTACTGGGGATGATGCCAGAGTCTCACATCATGGTCAAGCAAGTTCCTAGAAGCAAGGAATGCAGGCCCGAGCAATAGACTTGACGCTGGAAACATCTCAGGTGCAAAACGGCCAATACAGCTGGAAGAAGTGTGTGTGATTCCACCAGGCAGGCACGACTGGAGCAGGACTCATTCTCTTTGGCAATGAGGCAGTAGGCATGGAAGAACTTGTTGTATCTTGTTCATAGAGACACAAAGAAGCAACCAGATATGATGAGAGTGGCAACCTACAGGAGGATTTGGACCTGGGGGCGGGGGGAGGGGTTAGGACTCTACGGTTGCCTGTTTGAAGAAGTAAATGCTTGCTATAAGCACAAGAAGCATATAAAGTGGCCAACTCACTCAAGTTCACAGTGGAATTTTCCTGTTGAAATATTGTAAATGCCACCTTATGGGAAACTCCTTCTTCCTAGGCAAACAGAGAAAATTGATCACTCTAGCCCCAGCACTCATTTGGATACCCAGTGTCCCTATATGTATTTCAGAAGGCAAGGCCATAGCTCTGTTCCTTAGGCCAAGGTAAAGGGTCTGACCCTGTAAATTGCCCCAACCTAGGCAATAGAAAAGAAAATGCGTTCATTGGGTTTGAACTTGTCTTCCCCACCAGAGATAAGTAACAGTGACATAGACACAATCAGGGTCATTTCTCTTCCACAGAACAGCCTAGACTCATGCAATCCGGAGCAGAAGGTCCAAGTTCCTCTGTCTTGTTGCTGTACCATCTGTAGGGTGCTGCTCTTGACCGTGTCCATGCTCCTCACCACCCTCTGCCTTCCCAGCTCTCTCCTCTCCAAGTAACTGTTCTCTATGACATTTCTCCCATTTGAGTGTTGAGATAGGTTTCTGACTTCCTGCTTGGATGCTGACTGACACAGCCTGTGACCTGGAAGTGATAAGAGCTGCAGAGCGAGAATGGATAGATGAATGCACAGACAAGACCTTTGCAGACACATCTCGAGACGGGGGACCAGAGAGAGGAGCACGGGTATCTCGTGGCCAAGTGTGAGATGGGGAAATGTCTCCATGTACTCTCTGTGAGTAGGGAGTTAGAGCTGTGTGAAGCTCAGGGTGCAAGCCCGGTTGGAGGCCTGTGTCATGGGCTTCTCAGAGCAGGTGTCAGAGATGGGAGTGGACTCAGGAGGCCAGCAAGGCTGAGTGGGGGTGAGGCAGACAGAGAGATGGAGCACAACAGACTGGAAGGAGCAGGAGTTGAAGAGGCAGGCAGTGGAAACAGACAGGAAACCCTGTCTGGACACTGGGGAGAGGAGTGGGGAGCAGTCAAGAGAGAGAGGTGAGCAGGGGCTGCAGGGTGGCCGGGAGTGGGGGATCTGCAGATATCCAGGGCTGATGGGTGGCCCCTCAGATTTCCTATGTGGCAGTCCTAAAATCCAGTGCCTCAAATCTGACTATGCTTGGAGACAGCATATTTGATGAGGCAGTCCCATCAAGCTGAGCTTCTTAAGGTGGCCCCTAACCTGACTGTTCTTGTAAGAAGAGGAAACTGTGACACAGGCACTCACTCACAGAGGGAAGAAGGAAGAGCACGGGGAGACACAGGGAGAAGGTGGCATCTGCCAGCCTAGGGACCTTCATCTGGGACTGCCAGCCCCCAGCACTGTAGGAAAATTAATTCTGTTCACTGTAGGAAAATTAATTCTATATACATATATAATATATGTAGTGAACTTTGACTCTCTAGCACATCCTAACCTCATATTTAATATTTCCCAGAGCACAGCAAGAAAACCACAGCACAAGAGGTGATGTTAACTGGTCCAAGGATGAGGAGGGAAGGGCATTAAATAACATTGAATGGACCATGACAAAATTACTTCCTGAAGATGAAATCAAAAAAGAAGTCTGGAGGTGCGGGAACTAGCCATTAAACGCTTGCTAATTTCCCTCTTTAACAAAGAGAAAGTATAGGCTCTAAGCTTTCAGTGAGCAAAACGTGTATTTGTGTTCCCATCCGTGTTCCTGGTTCATAATTTCCTCCCTAGGCAGGCCATAGAAATTAGAAGTTCTCTTCGAGGCGGGTGATGGCAATGCTAATTAATCCTTCCCCCACCTTAAGCTGGCTAACGAAGAATTCCTGACCTACTAGGTTTGATAGTGGATCATAAGACCCTTCTCACTCTTCATATCCTGGAGAGAGGAAAGCTGCAGAGAGAGGCCTTGCCCACTGCCCCGCAACCAGCCAATTAGCAGTGGACATGCAACTGAGTCTCCATAAAAACCCAAAGGGACTGGACTCACTGGATGGCCAAATATGTGGAGCTTCTGGAGGGTGGTGCACCTGGAGATGGCACAGACGCTCAGTGCCCCTTCTTGCATACTGTGCCCACATGCAGCTCTTCATGTGTTTCCTTTGTAATGACCTTTATAGTAAACCAGTAAATGCAAGTAAATGTTTCCTGGAGTCTCATGAGCCACTTGAGCAAATTCAGGGGAGAGGGCAGCAGAAACCCCAGTTAATACCTGGTCAGTCAGAAGTACAGGTAAAACACCCTGGTGTCTATACTGAGAAGGAAAGGAGCCGTGTTGGGGCGCAGTGGGTTAAGCCGCTGCCTGTGACACCAGCATCCTATATCAGAGTACCTGGTTGGCATCCAGCTTCCTGGTAATGCACCCTGGGAGGTAGAACTTGAGTCCCTGCCACCCACGTGGGAGACCCAGAGGGAATTCCTAGCTCCTGGCTTGGACCTGACTTGACTGTTGCCACCATTTGGAAAGTGATGTCAACAAATGGGAGATTTTTTTCCTCTCTCTTTCTGTCTCTCCTCTCCCATCACTCTGCCTTAAATAAATAAGTAATAAGTAAATATTTAAAATGAGATGAGAAAGGGATCATCCTGTAGACTGAGCTCTCACTGTGTGCAATCTGGTGCTGTCTCCAGGTGGATGGTGTCAGAGTTGAAATGACTTGGAGGGCACCCAGCTGGTATCTGCTGCAGCATTGGCTGCTGGCTTGCTGGTTGCATGAGAAAAACCTCCTGCACACCTGGTCTCAGAAGTGATCCAAGTTAGGAGTAGAAGAAACTGAATTTGAGCTGCTTTTTCCTTCTAAACGTGCACACCAAGTGTCTCTTTCATGATTACCTTTTATTTAAGGTAAATGATATTGGTCTTTCATTTATGATGCTAGAATAAAGCTATCCCATAAAATAAATTTACTTATGTATACAAAAGTAGGCAGATTTTAAAAAAAGATTTATTTGAAAGTCCAACGTAGAGAGAGAGAGGGAGAGACAGAGATCTTCCTGAAAATCTTTCTGGTTCATTCCCCAGTTGGCTACAACCTCTGGGGCTGGGCCAGGCTAAAGCCAGGAGCCAGGAGTTTCATCCAGGTCTCCCATGTGGGTGTAGTGACCCTAACTCCTGGACCATCTTTTGCTTCTTTTCCCAGGTGCCTTAGCAGGGAGCTGGATTGGAAGTGAAGCAACCAGGACACAAACCAGAGCCCATCTGGATGCCAGAGTTGCAGGTAGCAGCTTTATCTGCTATACCACAATGCTGCCCCCCAAATTAGGTAGTTTTAAATGAAAAATATTAAGAAAATAATGGCACAGATGGCATGTGAATATGCAAATTAGTAAAGAGTACTTATGAATAGGATGTGGGGAACACCCATCTATGTCCGTGGCCAGACTTTTTTTTTGGTCATTCTGAGGTACCATCAGTTGTTTTGGCACTGTTTTGGCACAGTTGTGTTCTGTACATTATTGGTGCTGTCCCACCACAAGAAGAAGGGAGGGTTAGTCTCCTCCTGTGATTGGGAAACTGGCCCGACGAGTGACGTTGTGGTTGAGCCCATAGTGAGCCATCTGACCCAGGCCTTCTCTTATGTTTAAGTGGGGTCTCATCTCTCGAAGACTTGTCTGTAGAAGGAGGCTTGAAGAGACAGTGTTCTGAGGCATGCAGAGGGCTGTCTAGAAGTCAGAGAAGGCAGGGATGTGAAAGTGCCTGGAGACCTGGGACTTGCTGGCAAAGCCTCCCAGGACTCGTGACGAGAGCAGAGAGATCCCTAGAATATGTCGGATGCTCCGCTTGAGAATCTTAAGACTTTTCTCTGGGCTTGTTAAATATGGTGGACAACGGAGTATGCACAGGAGACTTGGGCCCTCATCACCTGCTGGGGTGGGTTCTCCTTAGCTCACTCTGCAAATCCTGGCCCCTGGGCCCCCTCTGCCTCCCTCCCCCGACATCGCCATGGTGGCTGTCCTCTGCCCAGCATGTTGGTGGGCTACATTCCACTGTAAATGTGCCCTGATCTATGCAGGTACAGACAGGACTGGAGCTGGGCGTCTGCCCCAAGGTGTCTAATGTCAGGCAAGGTATGGCTGACTCTCCCCAGACTTGTAGTGCCACAGCTTGTTCAATGGGCAACTGAGTGTGGACCTCTCACCCAGCTTCAATCCGAGGACTCAGGGCCCTGGGGCACCAAGACTGTAATCCTTTGGGGGATGGCTTGTTCCAGGGAAAAGCGCCCAGACTCCAGGACGTTTTACGTGAGACTTTAGATCGTCACAGCTTCCCGCAAGACCCAGTGATGGACCACAGGGACTTCAGGTTAGGAACCGCTGGGCTTCTGTTCTCTGAAGCTCCTTTCAGCATCCCACTGGGTGGGAGGGGACAAGCAGCTCAAGAAGGCTGGAGGGTGTGCAAGTGACTGGAACGGGAAAGCTCCCAAGGAGACCGAAAAGGAAAGCTCAGAGAGCTCTCAGAGAAGCCGAATGAAGGCAGGCAACTGGTCGAGCTGAGTACCTGGGTTTGATTCCCACCTCCAACTCCTGACTCCAGCTTCCTGCCAAGGCAGAACCTGGCAGGCAGCAGTGATGGCTCAAATAATTGGGTTCCTGCCACCTACAGGGGAAACCTGGATTGAGTTCCTGGCTCCTGGCTTCAGCCAACCCAGCCCCAGTCATTGATGGCATTTTGGGAGTGGAGTATGGATGAGAATGGATGAGAACATTCTCTCTCTCTCTCTCTCTCTCTCTCTCTCTGTCTCTCTCTGTCTCTCTTGGTGTGTGTGTGTGTGTGTGTGTGTGTCTGTCTGTCTGTCTGTCTCATATAAATAAATACAATTAAAAGGAAAACAAAGAAAAGACAGAGTTAAGGTGGCAGAGAGTGTGAAGGCTATAAAATCTTTCTGGCAGACAATTAAAAGAGGGAAAAAGCAAAGCCAGACAGTCCATACCCAGGGATAGGAATGGATGGGAGAGCAGACAAAAACGTTGACAAAGGCTTCAAGGACCATCAGGAAACCGGAGAATTCTCCTAAGAAGAGCTGACTCATGACATGTTTGTGCAACGAGTTCCCTGGGGAGCTTACCTACATTCCACAGTGGGAGCGACAGCCACTAGCCTGGTCACTGATGGTCCACCGAGAGACTTCTGGGGCCAGCTGGCCAACTCTCTGGAAAGAAAGAGTGGGTAGATGCTGGTTCCAAAGAAAGCAACTCCAGGACCTTGGGGAGGAGAGAAAAGAGAGAAGGGAACAGAAGTGAGGGAAGCAACAGATGGCACAGCAACAGTGTTAAATTCAAATGAGGAAGACCCGCAGCAGGGCAGCAAGGCAGGAAGTGACCAGTGATGGATGCAGTGGGCAGAGGGCAGCAGGGGCAGGGCAGTGAGGGAAGCAGGGGCTTCTGATTGGGTGTTTTTGTGGGAGAAGATGCGAATATGTTACACATTTCATAGCTTAACTGCATATTTTGCACAAAACTAAAAACCCACACAAAACAAGCCCAGATGTTATTCACTGACACCTGGAGTCTCAGCGGATGGGTGGGGGCCGAATCCGGGGCTGGAATCATTTTGTCCAGAGCGCAGGCCCCTTTGACAGTGGGAAGAACATTTGGAATCAGCCCTGGGTTTAAATCTCCTCTGCCACTCAGAGCACTGTGATTGTAGTTATTTAAGCTATTTAAATTACAGTTTCATTATTCATCTGAAGGAGAAAGTAATATTTGTCATGCCTGCACCTCGGGGTGGTTTCAAGGCTCCTATGGAAAAAATGCGTGCGTAATAGTGCTGTAGGCTGTGAATCACTTCAAATGCCAGACATCATTTTTCTGTTCATTTATTTGTTTATCAGCAGCCCAAGTGCTTCCATCATCTCAGCTAAACAAAGTTTCTTCACAAAGTTAAACAAAGTTAAAGGACTATAATAACTCAGTCCACTGTGTCCTTCATTTTATTACTGTTATGGGGAACGTGGGCTGGAATGGGACTTTATGCAGTCATGCGTTCATGTCTGTCTGCTTTTATCAGACCATTACTGCTTGAAGTCATTGGTGATGGAGACTCCTCAAGGGCCGTGCTCTGGTCTGAACGGGACTTGGCTCTGTGACTCACGCAGATTTCAACTCCAAAGATGGGAGTCGGTGTGGGAGGAGAGTGGTGTGCTCAGGCGTAGGACTGGTTTGTGGGCCACTGGGGACGGCTCTCAGAGGGCAGGTCTCTTGAGAGGGCTGCTCACAAGGGCTGGGGCTGGGCCCAGTTGATCTCTCTGCTTCCGTGTTCACCATGTGATGGTTCCTGCATACGTGCTCCACCACCCAAGCATACCAGACCACCAAACCAGTAGGGTCTGCCTGGTCTTGGACCTTGAACCTTCAAAGTGTGAGCCCAAATAAGCATCCTCCCTTCATAAATAGGTTTTATCAAGTATTTCAGTTATAGTAATGAAAAGCTGACCGACACAGCCAGCCATCCTACAAGTCACCAGGGGAACGAATGTGACATTCTTTGTCTTGGGGGAGCTCTTAGGCCAGTGAGGGTCTTTTTTTTTTTTTTAAGATTTATTTATTCATCTGAAAGTCAGAGTTAAACAGAGAGAGAAGGAAAAGCAGACACACAATAAAAAACAGAAAATAATTGATGGCAGTGGGACAATGACACAGAACTGGGACCACAGAGGAGCCACAAGTGGCTCACTCCCCTGTTGGCTGCAACGGCCAGAGCTGCACCGACCTGAAGCCAGGAACCAGGAGCCTCTTCTGGGTCTCCCACGCAGGTGCAGAGGCCCAAGGCTTTGGACCATCTTCTACTTCTTTCCCAGGCCACAGAAGAGAAGAGATCTAGATCAGAAGTGGCCAGGTCTTAAACTGGTACCTACATCGGATGCTGGCACTTCAGGCCACCGGGTCAACCTGTTGTGCCACAGCACCGGCCCTGGCCAGTGAGAGTGGGAAGGAGTCTCCCCATCTAACCTCAGCTGGGTTCTGATTTAATCATTGCTGATCCAACACAGGTTGTCCCCCTTTTCTAGAGATGAGTTTGACTCCTGCCTGGGCCATTGCTGGCTTTCCTCATTTTAAATTCTCTGAGAGCCTTCAGTTTTCTGTTGAGTGCATGAGCTAACTCCATCCATAGAGAGAATACTCTGTTTTTCAACGTGTCATGGCTATAGAATACGACATGCTGCCTTTGAGCTGCAAAGCCCTGAAAGTTGCTCCCAAATTACCCAAGACTGCAAATCCCACAGCTCAGACTGTGCCTCGGTGCAGGCTGTGAGAGTCCATCATTGCTTCCAATCCTCAGGAAAGGAGCATCCATGTTTCTCTGTAGTTCTCATCTTGCTTTGAGGTGACTTCCAAAGCCATCATGAAAAACTGAGTCCTAACCATAGATGTGCCCTTTGTTGGCTAGAGAAGTTCAAGTTCATCGAGGTGGGGGAGACGGCAGGACGTCCTGTAGACAAAGGGATGGAGCGTCTGTCTGTGTGGGATGTGGACACTGTCCCAGGAGAAGATGTCACAGCTCTTATGCCCGCATTATGTATGGCAGAGTGGAGACAATACTTAGAGCCAAAATCAAGACTGTACGCCCTTAGAAAAAAAGGATCTTCTGGAATATCCCCTAAGCCAGCTCCTCCCCAGTGCATAGCACATCTCACTCATCCTGCACCACACACACACACACACAAACACACGCACACACACACACAGACATACGCACAGCTTGCTATCATGGGTCTTCTTCCTCCTGCTGTCCCACATCACACACTTTTTCTTCTTTTTTTGAAGCAAACCTCTCCAGCACGCTCAGGCCCATCTATACGGCAGTGTGCCCAAAATGCACTTATCCTGGGTGCTGTTCTTCCTCTGCGGACTTTGCCCTCCACTATCTTTTGAGGCAGGAGAATGGCCACTTGTGGCCCCTCTGTGGTCCCAGTTCTGTGTCATTGTCCCACTGCCATCAATTCTTTTCTGTTTTTTATTGTGGTAAACTTCACTTCAGGTTTACCATTTTGCCTATTTTTAAAAAAAATTTATTTATTTGTAAAGCACAGTGACAGAGAGATAAAAAAGGGAGAGAGATACAGAGAGAGGTAGATGGAGAGAGAGAGTTTCCATCTCCTGGTCACTCCCCCAAATGCCTGCAATATCCAGTGCTGGGCCAAGTTGAAACCAGAAACCAGAAGCCAGGAACTCATCTGGGTCTCCCGCATGGCTGGTAGGAAGCCAAGCGCCTGAACCATCTTCTTCTGCCTCCCAAGTGCATTATTAGGAAGCCAGATGGGAAGTGGAGGTGGGATCCAAGCTCATGCACTCTGATATCCCAAGTGATGGCTTAGCCCAGTGCACCACAATGCCTGCTCCTTGCCTAATTTTTGAAGTCATTTATTTATTTGAAAGGCAGAGTTACAGAGAGAAAAAGAGAGAGATCTTTCATCTGCTGGTTCATTTCCCAATAGCCAGGGCTGAACCAGGACAAAACCAGGAGACAGGAGCTTCTTCCAGGCCTCCCATGTGGGTAGCAGAGGCCTAAGGGCTTGGGCTATCTTCTACTGCTTCCCCAGGCACATTAGCAGGGAGCTGGATCAGAAGTGAAACAGCCGGGACTCAAACCAGAACTCATATGGGATGCTGGTGTCACAGGCAGTAGCTTAATTTGCTGTGCCATAATGCTGGCCCCTTCTTGCTTATTTTTTAAAAAGTTTTTATTTATTTATTTTACTTATTTGAAAGGGGGAGGAGAGAGAGAGAGAGAGAGAGAGAGAGAGAGAGAGAGATACTTCTCATCTACTGGTGCACTCTCCAAGTGCCCACAACAGTCAGAGTTGGACAAAGCTGAAACCAGGGTCTGGGAACTCAATTCGGGTCTCCAACATGAATGACATGGACTCAACCACTTGAGCCATTACCAGCTGTGAACTACAGTGTGTTAGTAGGAAGCTGGAATTGAAAGAGGAGCCAGGACTCAAACCTAGGCACTCCAGTATTGGGATATGGGCCTCCCAAGTGGTGTTCTAACTGCTACATCAAATGCTCACCACCTTTTTGCCTATTTTTAATTGAGCTGTTTGGAATTTTCTTTTTTTCTTTATAATATTTATTTTTATTGGAAAGTCAAAGAGAAAAGGTGAGACACAGAAAGACAGACAGACAGAGTACTTCCATCAGTTGTTCACTCCCCAAATGCCTACAACATTTAGACCAGTCTAAAACCAGGAGCCAGGAACTCCTTCCAGGTTTCTCACATGGGTGTCAGGAACCCAAGCCCTTAGGCCATCTTCTGCTACCTTCTTAGGTACATTAGCAGGAAGCTGGATTGGAAGCTGAGGACTGAGACATGTGGGTCCCAAGTGGACGCTTAATCCATGATGCCACGACACCCACTCTATAGCAAGTGAGTATTAATCCCTTACCAGATACATGATCTGCTAAGATTTTCTTCCATTCTATGTTGTCTTATTCTGTTTTCTATTGCTAAGATGGAATACCTAAGATTGTGTAATTTACAAAGGAAATATGTCAATTTTGGGAGCTGGTATTTGGCATAGTGGTTAAGACACAGGATGGAATACCCACATCCCATAGCAGAGTGCCTAGGTTCAAGTCCTGACTCCATCCCAAACTCCAGCTTCCTGCTAATGTGCATCCTGAGAGACAGCAGGTGATGGCCCAAGTACTTGGGTCCTTGATACCCATGTGGGAGACCTAGATTGAGTTCCTGGCTCCTGGCTTAGACCTGGCCCAGCTGTGGCTGTTGTGGAAATTTGGAGGCGTAAACCAATGGACAGAAGATTTTTACCTCTCTGTATTTCAAATAAATAAAATCAAAAAATAATTTTTTATAAAAAGAAGTTTATTTTGGCTTGTGGTTCTGGAGATTGGAAGTCCACGATGGGGTGCACCTGGCCCGGGCCTCATACTGCCTGTTAACGAGGCAAAGAAGCAGAGGGAAGCAGGTATAGGCAGGAGAGTGGTCTTGCTTTATGACCACCCATTCTCACCTCCACTAATCCAGTTCTGTGAGAGAGCATTAACTCCTCTTAATGACCAAATCAGTTCTTGACACTACTTAACACCACTCAACCAGTGCTTAACACTACTCAACACTACTAAACTGGGAAGAAAATTTCAACATGAATTTCATACTTGAACCATAATATGTGGGTTGCCTCTCACTCTTGATAGTGTCCTTTGATTCCATAAAGCTTTTAATTTTGGTGAAATCTAGTTTGTTGAGTTTTTCCTTTGTTTCTTGTGTTATATCCAAGAAATCACCATCAAATCCAATGTCACGAAGAAGCTCCCCTTTGTGTTCTTCTAAGAGTTGTAAAGGTTTGACTCTTGCAATTAGATCTTGGATGCATTTTGAGTTAATTTATATATAAGGTATAAGATAAGGGTACAACTTCAGTCTTGTGCTTGTGTGTATCCTGTTTGCCCAGCACTGTGTGTAGAAAAGACTGTCTTTCCCCCATCACATGGTCTTAGAGCATTTTAAAAATCAATTTTCTGTATTAAACACTTCTTCTCTTGCAGTCTTGTCCCCCTCACCCTCTCTGTACTTTCATCACAACACCAACATCAGTTTAGTACCTTGGATCCTACTTTTGTTAAGAGACACTTCTTGAGAGTCAGGACCCTGTCTGGCTACTTTTCACTTGAGATGCAGTCAATGATGCAGGTGGTCCTTGCCCACTCCAGACAGCGCTTTCTAAGCAACCAGAACACAGCCTGGGAAGATTCCAGAAAACAAGTTGCCATGGCTTTCAGCTTGGGTCAGTGGTGTGCTCACACTGAGGATGTTGCAGAAGCCATAGACAGGAGGTCCCACTCTCAGCATGGAGAATGAGCTGATAGACAATTTCTGAGCATGACAGACACATGATCCCACATGGACAATTTCTCACTCTTCCTTATCCCCAAGCAAGAAACCCATAGAGAGCAAACCTTCCATTATATGGGATGTCTTAGCAGTGTGGAAACTGGTAGAAAAAGGCGATGGGCATCTGAGATCAGGTAAAACAGTGGGAATCACAGACTTTTAGGCTTATTCTCAGAAGTACAGTCTTCATCTTTAATATATCTAACCCATCAAATTCCCATTCCATGGGAGCAAACTACTGAAACCAAACATTCCCTCTGTATGTCTTCCGTGACTTCCATATCAACACAGGTTTGTTGAAAGCTCAGTGGACTTTAGCTCACTCCTCCAAATAAACTCCCCCAAATCTAAACAAAAACACTGATTTTCTTTTTTTTCAAACACAGCTTCAAGATGCCCTTCACACCAGAGTGCCCCCCCACTCCAGTGGGAATACTGAAGCCTCTGCTGCCTTGGGAGCACACCATTCCAGCTACTTCTTAATGCTGTCAGCACTCCAGTCACCCGCCAGGCAGCTGCTCAAGCTCCAACCATGCTCTGATTACCTGCTCCTCTTTACTCTCCCGTTTTCCTCCATCTGTGAGTCAAGTTTCATGATCACCAAGATCTGTCCAAAAGGACAGGAGCTGCAGGCAGTGGTGGCATGGCACCAGCCACTCCATGTTGATCAAGGCACTTCCCTTCTCTGTTCCTCGCAGCAACTTCATAGTTGAATGAGGGCAGTGGAACCAATTATTTCCTTTGTCAAGCTTTACAGGCCCATGGTGGTTTTTCTCAGCGACCTGCCATGTCTTGTCCAGAGCTCACCATAACCTGCCCATTGCTGGGTCTCCAGTGCTCAGAGTGTTCTACCCCTGACTTTCTGCTGTGTCGTTGCTCTGCCCAAACCTGTACTTATCTGATCCTGACTATCTGCAGTCCTCACTGTGACTCTCACATAGTGAAGTGTCTCTAGAATCTGGTTGAGCCCCAAGTTTTGCTTTGTTTATCACAAATTCACATCATGTAATTTGAACGGACTCTCACTGTGGCCAAGGATTCCTTGTATGTAGCCCTGAAGATTCATTATTGTCCACTTCATCTTATCTATTGCAGATATTGTTTGAATTCAAGTTCCCATCTCAAGCAGATGATCTCAGAGCTGGACTGCTATCTTCTGAGCTTGCACCCTTTGCACACATGGCTTCCAGCTGCCTGTATCTGGTTGCCAGAATCAGCTACACTCAGTCTGCCAGTGGACATGTCACTGTCCTCTCATGTGGCCGGCTGGGTATGTCACTTAGAAACAGCCCTAAACCAGTGACTGGCAGGAACTGGTAGATAAATGCCCTGGCCCTCTCCTTTCTGGAAGCATAATTCTGAGGACCGTGTTTGATGCTGGCTCCCAGAGCTGTCCAGTGGAAGAGCCACCATGGTCACTGGTCTGAGATGCATCCTTGATAGGTTGCCTTGACTTTCCTCTCTCACCTCTCTGCTCTGTTGCTGCCTGGAATCAACTTCCAAATAAACTACTTGTTCTACATCCTCATCTTAGAGCCTGCCGCTGTGGATGCCCAGACCCAAACACCTCTTTTTCTCCATCAGTCTCCCTCTCTGCCATTAGCCCTATATCCTGTTTTGTGGAGAGAATAAGGCTAACAGGGTTCACATGGAGGACTGTGTATCCTCTCTCACTTGCTGCTGAATCTGAACCTTAAAACTTTAGAATGTATCTATATATCCATATATTTCAGCTCCAGAAGGAAAAGGCAAGCATCCCCTGTCTTCCTCCCCTTGGAAATTTTTTCTGCCTTATAGGGTCTTGCTGTACCACTGTTCCCCTTCCTTTTCTGGGCATCTTTCTTCCTGGTGTCTGCTGCCATCTTTCTTTCTGTCTTTAACCTTTTGGGAGAGAAAGATAAATTTCCTTGAACCTTTCCACCTTCCCTTCATGGGGAAGCTTCCGTTGAGGATTGAAAGCATCTCTTCATTTTCATTTCAGTGCTGCCTCCTCTCTCCCCCCATCCCACCTCCTTTGTGAAGTGGCTTTAGGCCATTCTGGGAGTGCCACAGTGAGCTCGTCTGCAGTGCCTTATTTTCCAGATCCATTGGTCTCTGTCCTCATCACAGTTTTCTTGACTATTCCATTTGTTTGTCACAGTGGACTCCAGGTAATACCGGAAAGCCCTATTGTGATCACATTACCCCCTGCTCAAAATTCTTTGAGAGCTTCTACTATTAAAAGGATAGAAACCATTCTCTTAATTTTTGCATTTCAAGTCCTCCATTAATGGCCTCTGAGTTTCCAGATTATGTTGACAATCCTCTACTATAGGCAATTGATTAACCTCACAATACCCAATAGCCATTCTTACCTCCCAGAATTGCATCAGTCCAAGAGGCTCTCAAGTGTTCTACTTGTAGAAGCTACTCCCCTTGTCTCCAGCCAGGCCCCTTTCATCCTCATCTATAAAGTCTTTCCCATTTTCTCCTAGTCCTGTTCTTACTTAAACTCTCATGGACATTGGTTTCCTTCTCTCCTGTTGCTTCCTTTCCTGTTTCCTTCTTCACCTGTGTGTCCATTCTCTCTAAAGGGACTGTGCTATGGTTTGAATATGGCTTGAAACTCGAGTAAGATTTCAGCCCCCAAAGTCTTAAGTCAGTGGTATCATGAGGGTAGAGACCTCATCCAACCATGGTGTTTGTAGTTAAAGGGGTTTTTGGAAGTAATTAGATTAAATAGCATCATTAGTGTGAAACCTGGTGGCTTTACAGGGAGGGAGATGAGGGAGATCACACACATATATACACTGACATGTATGCTCCCTGTCTCTCACCACATGATGCCGGTCACTACTTCAGCATTCTGCATCAACCATGAAATGTGGCCATCAAAGGGGGCCCTCACCAGAGCCTATGTCATGCTGCTTGGAATTACAGCCTCCAAAACTGTGACCCAAATAAACATTTTTCTTTGCAAAGTCAGCCAGCCTCAGGCATTGCATTATGGTAAGGAAAAGCTGACTTACATAACATGGATTGTGCTTAATGCTAGATCCTCTTACAAGGTGTTTGATGTGTGTTTGCTGATGTTGCCAAAGATAAGAGACAAGTGAGCTTCAAGGAAGGCATTGCCTGCCCTCCTGCACCTCATTCCTGCCCACCAGGATGGAAGACTGCAGAGGTGACTGGCACACAATTGTCAGTGTGCTTATGGTTGAGGCCACCTTGCTCTTCACTCCTTTGGCATCACAGGCTCCCACTCTGAGTTTATTTCAGCAAAGAGCCTGTTGTTCATGCCTGGGGAAGCCTGAGCCCCAAATTATCTTTGACAGATCAGTTTCCCTAGACCTCAAGAGAGAAAGCAACTTGTCCAAGCACCCTGGGCTGAAAGGTGACAGAGTCAAGACAGAATCCACATCTCTTACATCCCAACCCATGTGCTTTCTTACAATTCCACTTGACCCACATTGGAAGAAATGACAGGCTGTATAGTATCTAGGAAAGGGACCACAGCTTTGGTGGCAGCTGGTCTGTCCCTATCTAACTCTTTGACTTGGGACAAAGCATTTAATTTTTTGAATGCCAATTTCCTGGTGCATGATAGCATCCACCTCAAAGTGCTACTGTGAGCATTAAATCGCATGGCAAATGAAACATTACATTGGGAGGCACCATAGTGTGTGTCGAGAACAAGCTTAGCTCTGTAATTTCTTGGTGGCATAACTTAGGGGATGTTACTTGACTTCTGAGCAGAGGAGCCAAGGTACAATATTAGGTTAGTAATTGTCCTCTCTTCATAGGAATGAAAGAGATAATGCACACGGTGCTCAGCCTGGTGCCTGGCGCCAGGTGAGCCTTCTGCTGTTATGGGTGATCCCACCATGGCTGCTGCATGCCAGATTTCCCGAGGATACTCATTTCCTTCCTTCCTCTGCAATCAAATACTGTAAACATGATAATGGGAACCACACTTTAACTATTAGAGAGACAAATGTTTCCTGGGACTTCAGAATATTTTGAGCAACCACTGTTACTAATTGCCAGCCCTGTTCTGTTGTTTGTGTTTCTCTCCCACACCAGCCTGGGGACAAGCCCAGGGTGGGTCATATCTATTCATCTTTGCTTTCCCAGCAACCAGAGCTGTATCAAGCACCTAGTAGGTGATGAAAAATGTTTGCTGAATCATTGTCACAAATTGGCTTTTTAGAAGGAAAAATTGGGTGTTGCATGAAAAAGGAAACACGACGTTACTTGAATATTTACTTGGTGGGATAGAAACATAAAGAATATGGTCCTACAATGCATTCTCTGTCAGGTTCTGTCCTGAAAATGTGGTATGTGTTCCGTCCTGGTCACAAATCCTATAAGTTGAGGTGTGTGCCAGTATGATCCCTATTTTATGATGAAGAAACTGAGACACAGAAAGGTTAAAAAACTTGCTGGACTTTAAATAACTAATGAGAAGCAGAACCAGGAGGGGAGTTGGCTTGACTCTAGAGCCTGTTCTCTCAATCACTTTTCTGTGTTCCTCTTTCCCTAGTGATTAAGCTCTAGATCAGCCTCATGAAATCATGAAAATTAGATGCACCGAAAGCACAATGCCCAGACTGTTCGGTCCTCACCAGGAAGTTCCGCCTCCTCGCCTAGCTCAGGTCATCTGAGACTGGCACTCAGCAAGCTGGTAAGACCCGAGAGATTACTTCTGTCACAAGTGTTTGCAATAATAATAGGGTTACCCTAAGAAAATATCTTTGCTGGCTAATTAACTGAACTCCCTTCCACCCATACTTCCATCTCTGTACGTACGACCCACGCCATCCAACGGCAGTCTTTCGTGTTGGTGTCTGTCTCCCTAATGGCCCAGAAGCGCTACTGGAGCAGAGACCCGCTGAGGCTGCCTTAATCTTTCCATTTCCTGTCGTGCCTAGCGCTGTGCTTGCCACAGGACAAGCGTTCCAGAAATAGTTTTGGAATTTTTGAACTAAATTAAATCTTCACAGTGGAGAAACAAGAGTGAAATAGTCCCTGAAAAAGCAGAAAGTAATCCACAACACCAGTGCCAAGGATTTATGAGATTTTACGCCTCTTTTTTCTTGAGCTAACATAACACATTCATGGTAGGAAATTGAGAAAATATAGGTAAGCAAAGAGAAAAATATTGACTCCATTGTTAACTTTTTTCTTTTTTTAAAAAAGATTTACTTCTTTATTTGAAATGCAGAGTAACAGAAAGAGAGGGAGAAATACAGATAGAGAGACCCCAAATGCTCATAACAGCCATGGATCGACTGGTCAAAGCCAGGAGCAAGAATCTCCAATGGGGTCTTCCAGGTGATGATAAGAATCCAGTTACTGTGTAGCCATTATCTGCTGCCTCCCAGGCACTTTAGCAGGAAGTTGACTTGGAAGCGGAGACAGGACTCTATCCGGGCATACTCAGATGTGGGTTACAGGAATCCCAAGCTGTGGCTTACCCCTCTGTGCCATAATTCCCGTCCCCATGCCTCCATTGTTCATGTTTTCGTTTATTGCTTCTCTTCCTTTTGCTTTGCCTTTGATCCCTGCTCATCTGACACACAATCACAATTTGCATGACAGTGATAATGTACACATGAGCTGCGTAGTGGGCCACTTTTTCTTCTTTGTTTTGTGTAAGTTTTACATTGTACTCACATGTTTGAGGAAGGAATCGTTATTATTAACCTAAATGAAAGATCTCTGCGAGTGAGATCCCGGTGGAAAGAACAGGCCATCAAAGAAGGAGGAACCTTTCTCTGAAGGGAGGAGAGAACTTCCACTTTAACTATGACCTTGTCTGAATAAGATTGAAGTCAGCAAACTCAAAAGGCTTCCATAGCCTTGGCAACTCATGACTAGAGCCTAGGGAGATTACTGACACCATAAACAAGAGTGTCAAATTGTTAAGTCAACAACAGGAGTCATTGTGTACTTACTCCTCATGCAGGATCTCTGTCCTTAATGTGTTGTTCAATGTGAATTAATGCTATAACTAGTACTGAAACAATATTTTACACTTTATGTTCTGTGTGGGTGCAAACTGATGAAATCTTTACTTACTATATACTAAATTGATCTTCTGTATATAAAGAGAATTGAAAATGAATCTTGATGTGAATGGAATGGGAGAGGTAGCAGGAGAAGGGAGGGTTGCGGGTGGGAGGGAAGTTATGGGGTGGGAAGCCATTGTAATCCATAAACTGTACTTTGGAAAATTGTATTTACTAAATAAAAATGTTTATAAAAAAATTTAATGATGACCTTTTTAAAATTATTTAAAATTTATATATTTTCATTTCATTTGAAAGGCAGACACACAGGGAGAGATCTTCCATCCACTGATTTACTCATCAAATGCTCACAACAGCCCAAACTGGGCCAGGCTAGGCCAAAACCAAGAGTGTGGAACTCAATCCAGGTCTTCCATATGGATAGCAGGGACCCAAGTACTTGAGCCACCTCTGCCTCTTAGGGTGCATATTAGCAAGAAATTGGATCAGAGGCAGAGGACGGTCCGGCATTGTGCTACAGCAGGTTAAGCCACTGCCTGCAGTGCCAGCATCTCATATGGGCACCAGTTTGAGTCCCAGCTGTTCACTTCTGACCCAGCTCCCTGAGAAAGCAGCAAAAATGACCCAAGTGCTTGGGCCCCTGCTACCCATGTGGGAGACCAGGAAGAAGCTCCTGGCTCTTGGCTTTGGATCAGCCTAGCTCCAGCTGTTGCAGTCATTTGAGGAGTGAACCAGCAGATGGAAGACCTCTCTCTGTCTCACCTTCTGTCTTTCTGCAACTCTGGATTTCAAATAAATAAAATAAATTTTTAAAAAACAAGCCAACAAAGGGTTACCTAATGTTTTGTTACAGCAGTGCACATGGGCCGTGAATCTGGTGTCTGTATTCCTGGCTTTAGTTCCTCCAACTAAGCGCTACTGATCATGCCTCATGGCATCTTTGTGAAGTTAAGGCCCCAATCACCATCGTCATCATCACTGTAAGTGACAAACTAGGGATATCAAAACTTGACAGTGCCCCACGAGAAGCTGTTGGCCTAACGTGGAGGCCTCCGTGAGGGTCTCAGCAACTTTCCCTGGTGCAGAGCTGGGGTTCTCAAGTGAAGTCTCTCAGCCAGCAGCATCAGCAACTCCTCAATGTTTATCAGAAATGCATTTCTCAGGCCCACCCCAGGCCTAGGGATCAGACACTCTGGGGTGGTATCTACAAACTGAATCAGCCTCATGGATGTCTTGGCTTGGCCTGCATGCTGGTTAGAAATTTCAGATTTGAGTGTCAACACTTCAAATTTCAGAGATCTCATCTAGAATCTGATTTCCAACTTCTCTGTTGGCTGGATAGGAGTTAGGACCAGCCCCTTATAGACATGACCAGGGACCTTTAGTTTATCACATCCCTACAAATCCCTTCTGTATCACACCTTTCACACTCCACTCATTTGCTCTACTGCCTGGACTTGCACCCCCCAGTACAGAACTGCTTTATCTAAAAAGATGAAGGAGGGAGCAGAAGCCCTAGGGGAGGATGGCTTGGCTGCATGTTGTGACCCAGTCAAGCAGAACCCAAGGTGCTTTGAGTCCTAGCCCTATGGTCTCAAGGGATCTGAGATGGGGAGATCAGCACAGCAGTTGCAGCACCTTAGGGGCCCTGGTCAAGCCCGGAACTCCCACGTTGAAACACCTTTTAAGGCTGACTCTGGGCGATGGAGACCATTGCCCTTCTGCCTTGGAGTCTGGGTATGAGGAGCCAGCTGGCAGGCTGCTACAAAGGGGCTGTCCAGCGACATTTGTTGCAGCCAGTAAGAGTAAATTCAGGGCCATTGCCAAGTATAGGGACCGTGGCACTAAGGTGTTGCAGTGGGGACAGATTGGGCTCACCTCCAGCTATAGCCTGGGCTAGTGGGGCTTGCTGAGCGTCAAGGACAGGAAATACTGAAAGGAGATGTCAGGGGATTGTGAACTGACCTAGCAGGATTCTGGCGGCCCTGAGGCCCAGGCCCAGGCTGGGGTTGTCAAATACCACCTGAGGGGTGGTGGGGCCTCTGGGACCTGATCAGATTTCTCAGATGCAGGCTGTAGCTAAATGGATGGCTTAACAAGGCTGTTTGCTAAAACTAGATTTTACAAGGAAGTGCACTGATGGGCCCAGGAGAAAGTCCAGCAGTCTGGCTAATGTCTGGGAAAGCAAAGAATCTGTTACAGGAACAGCCATTTGGCCTACAGCATTGCTTCCTAAAGTTTTGGGTCATGATCCCAAGGAAGAAACACATTTGCATTTCATATCAGCACACAGTCACCACACTGTGTACACATAAGTGACAGAATCAAGTTTCACATACTTACCCTTGCTAGGTGTGATACATGAATATTTTCTATCATAGTCTTCCTTTTTTCTTTTTAAAGATTTATTGATTTATTTGAAAAGCAGAGTTCCAGAGACAGAGAAATATCTTCCATCTCCTGGTTTACTCCCCAAATGCCTGCAACTGTCAGTGCTTGGATAGATGGTAGCCAGGAGCCAGGAACTCCATCTGGGTCTCCCACGTGGGTAAGCCGGGGCCCCAAGCACTTGGGCCAATTCCCGCTGCTTTCCCAGAAGCATTAGGCAGGGAGCTGGATAGGAAGCAGAGCAGCTGGGACTTGAATTGGTGCCTGTATGGGATGCTGGCATTGCAGGCCATGCAGGGTTTAACCCACTGTGCCACAATGCCCCTATAGTCTTCCTTTTTTTTGTTACATGTTTTTTTAACACAATAATGATTAAACATGTATAATATTATGTCTACTAAAGTGATTCACAAGCAACTATTGGTTTATAATCCATAGATTAAAAAACAACTACCAGAATACAGGTTTCTATATCTATGAAGGGTGATTAATAAATAATAATAACTAATGATAGCAAATAAATTTTTACATGCACTGTTTTATTCAGTCTTACAAATCAATGAGGTGCGCTTATTAGTAAAATTTTACAAAGGAAGAAATAGACAGATCAAGGATTTGTTTCCAGATTGTAACGCCAGCAGCCCAGTGCCAGAGCCATGCTCCAATAGCTGGCCACTCCTGTGCAGGGCGCCCTGCACAGAGCTGCACACGTCCCTGGAAGCACTAGGCAGAGCTCTGAGCTCAGGGTTATACACCGTTAGATGCTGTTACCATGATTGCTGGGGCGGCTGTTAGCTGCGACAAGGCAGCAAATGACAGAACAGAGAAGCCAGGACAACCCAGGACCTGGGAGTCACAGAGCTGAGGGCAGAGACCCCAAGGCTGGCCCTCCCCGACACCTGCAGAGCTGGAGGCAGAAGCCGGAGAGGATCCAAGAGCTCTGGGCAACTGAAGCTGTTCTTTCTTGTGAAAGTCTGGGGGCAGGGTTATGAGAAGCCCAGACAGGTAGACAAAGATTTGTGGTCCCCTCTGGGGATTCTTGAAATCAACATCGTGAGCTCTGGGAAGAGAAGCAGGCGGGTGCCCACTTCCACCCTGCTGGCCCCAGCACCCGGTCCCAGCTGGGCACTCCGTGCTGTAGGCATCCCCCACAGTCCGTCTTCTCCTTGGGGGCTGCCTTGTCACTTCTCTTCCTGGCTTTTCTTGCATTTGTCCTGTCCATCTCACATTTCAGTTCATTGTGCATCTACTCTCTCCCCCTCAGCCTGGCACTGCAAGCGCCCTGAGAATGGGGAGGGTACTGCGGTATTCACCCCCCTCTGTACTCACTGGCTGAGGACAATGCCTCTCTCCTGAGTGGCCACCAAATGGATGGACAAACGGGCACAGGGAGCCCAGCTGCATGACAACGGGAACCAGATCCTTAGCTTCCGGTCTGATGCCTTCCTAGCCTGCGCTCTGTACACAGACGCGGCCTGCAAATGTGTTCTTGCCTCTGCTCCCTTGGCAGCCAGCAGTAGCCCCTTGCCCATGGACCTGGCTGGGGGGAGCAAGGACCTCAGAAGGACTGAGCTGTGCGGTTTTCTTTTCAATCTGGATAAAATGCATTCGTGGCCAGCGGGCCGGGACAGCCTGGCCTTCCAGGGCCATTCAACAAGACTGCAAGTCTACTCCAGGATGGGTCCCTGCCCCTGCACAGCTGAGGGCCCTTTGCCGGCTGGTTTCCAGATAGCTGCATCTGATTGGAGGAACTGGCCGCTGACCGGAGGGCCTCCCAGGAGGAGGGGAGAAGCAGGTCGTTCCTCCCCCACTCCCCCCACTTCCTGCCTCGTGTCTGCCGCAGCAGCTGTGTCTCTGGTGAGGCCCCAGCTCCCTCCAGCAGCCTGCGCCATCCTGGCCCCTCCTGCTGGATGGAGAGTGTGCAGATTTAGTAAGACACAGGACACCCGGTAAGCCAGAATCGCAGGCAGACAATATATTTTATGTTAATCTTTGATTGTGGTACAGAATGCACATATTTTTACCAGCAAAGCGCACAGTGCTACGGTATTTGCTGCACTCCTTACTGAGGGTTTTTTTTTTTTACTATTATTAAAATTCGTGAAATCTTACTTATTTTCCTTTTATTTGCATTTTATTTGCAAGGCAGAGAGAGAGAGAGAGAGAGTGAGTGTCTTCCATTTTTTGGCTCACTCCACAAATGCTTGCAACAACATCCAGGGTTTGGCCAGGCTAAAGCCAGGAGCCAGAAACTCCATGTGGGGTTCCCGTGCGAGGCAGGGAAAGTGAGTGGGCTACCTTCTGCAGGCTCCGGGTGTGCACAGCAGGAAGGTGGGTGGGAGGCAGAGAGGTGGGGCTGGAAGGAGGAGCTCCGACACAGGATGCAGGGTCTCCAGCAGCTTACACCGTGCCTAGCCCCCGACCCTATTAATTTTTTAAAGCGTAGGAATTGTTATTTATCTGGCATTCCTATTCAACCCTCACTCCACAGCCCTTGCTCCTGGGCTCTGGAAACAGCTCTCTTGCTGTCCCCCAGCCCAGGCACCTCTGTAACCAACTTCCTCCGCGGGGGTTTCTGAATAAAAGCCTTCCAGGGTCCCCCAGCTGTCCCGCTTCCCTGGCTGGACCCTGACTGAGGCAGCCAAGGAGAAATACTCCCCAGTCACCAAGAGCGCAGAAAGAAGGTGCCTGAGTGACCTGGAAGTGCTCGGTGCAACCTTTCATCCCTGTCCCCCCCCCCCCCGTCCCCCGCCCCCCGCGCGCCCTGCCTTCAGCTCTAGTTCCTTCGTTGAGACAGAAAGCAAGCCAGGTGCCCCTTCCGTCTCAGGTGCGCCCCACCCACCCGCTGCCCCGGTCCCGGCTCCCAGTCTCCGCCGGCCCGGCCCTCGGCCCCTCCCCTCCTCGCTCCGCTCCGCTCCCCTCCCCCGCCGGCCGCCCACCTGCCCTCCTTCCCCAGGGCTCCTCCCCTCCCCAGCCCTTGCCCCAGCCCTTCCTGCCGCACGTCTGACACGTCCTCTACATGGGCCGGCCCTCCTGCCCCCTTTCAGACAAGACAAAGGAAAGAAAAGGGTGGCTCTGGTTGCATTCACTACTTTATTAATGAGCGCCTGAACAGAAACAGCTGGCGCGGCGCACAGTGCTGCTACGCTGGGTGTTGTCAATGGAGTCCGACCCCGGCCGTGCAGTTTCAAATGGCCAGCGCGCTCCTTCCTGCACAACGCGCGGGGACCACTCCCTGAACCACGCAAACCAGAAGCACTGGTGTCTCCCGCAGCCCGAAGGCTCGGTGAGCGATGGGGTGATGGGGTCAGCGCCCACTGCGTACTGTGCCTCCTCAGGGCCGGAGCAGTGGGGTTGCACCCGGCATCTGAAAGTGTGCGGCCCCAAGCTGTCCCTCGCCCACGCCCCGACACGTAACAGAGAGGGAGCAAGCATTCAGAAACTTCTAGAGCCTTTTGATCTTGCTGCATCTTGCAAGGGCCTGATCCTTATTATTTTTGTTGTTGTTTTATTTTTTTATTAATTCATTTGATGACTGTTTTACAACGCCCTGTGATGAACTGGTGGGGGTTGAGGGGAGGAACCAGTTCTTTACAGTGGAAATCCACACAGCATTGCTTCAGGGGCAAACCCCAGCTCAGTCGGATGGTGAAGAGAGGATGGCCACACGAAAGCGAGGGACTTCATCTCCCTGAGCCTCAGTCTGTCCTCCGTGCAGTGGGAATACCGACGGCTCCTTTCATGAGTTCACAGTCAAAGCCGCAAGGAGCGCCTGGCACAGAGAGTCCCCTGGGTGTCAGCTGTTAGGGTTTGCAGATACTGCTGACTGGAAACCACAAAGACCACTCACTGCCCGCTGACTCCTCCGGAGCTCCGAGGGCACAGCCACTGTCCCTGCACCCTGTGTGCTGCTTGTGTGATGCCTGATCCTGAAGCCCATTGTTCCCAGCCAGGCTCCAGCCCTGGGTCCCAGGCGGCAAGACCAAAGCAGAGGCAAGCCCCACATGCTGCCTACCCCGCAAGTTTTCCTGAAAACAGGATTTGCAACAACCAACTACAAAGAGGCCCAGTCCACCTGAGCGGGAAATTTCCTCGGTTTTTTTTTTTTTTTTTGACAGGCAGAGTGGACAGTGAGAGAGAGAGAGAGAGAAATGTCTTCCTTTGCCGTTGGTTCACCCTCCAATGGCTGCCGCGGTCGGCGCGCTGCGGCCGGCGCACCGCGCTCGTCCGATGGCAGGAGCCAGGAGCCAGGTGCTTTTCCTGGTCTCCCATGGGGTGCAGGGCCCAAGCACTTGGGCCATCCTCCACTGCACTCCTGGGCCACAGCAGAGGGCTGGCCTGGAAGAGGGGCAACCGGGACAGAATCCGGCGCCCTGACCGGGACTAGAACCTGGTGTGCCGGCGCCGCAAGGCGGAGGATTAGCCTGTTGAGCCACGGCGCCGGCCGAAATTTCCTCGGTTTTAACCCTCTAAGGACAGTCAGTAATTCTGAAATGCCCCATCTGCTGTTCATCCCTTATTTTAGCTTCGCTAGCCTTTCTCTGCCCGTGAAGACCACCCCTCCCGCTCAGCTCATCCAAACACCTATTTTTGCATATTTATATATATATTATATTTATAATGTATTTTATATATGTTACTCTCATACAGATGGGATGTTGCCCAATTCATGAATCATTCGTCAATGCCAGCTAGATCTTTGAACTCCATTTGTTGAACTTTTGTTCTTGGACACATGGCAACATTTCTGTCCCACCTTCTTCCTGAATCACAGGACCTTGAAGATGAAGGCTGGAGTTTCTGGGACAACTCCAGAAGCCAGGACAGAGATGAACAAGGGAGCCAAGGGCAGTTACTGGGATCCGGGACCAAGCTGAGGATGGGAAAGGTGACAAAAGCAGGCACAGAAGAGGGAGTGAAATGAGGATGCACAGGCAGCAGTGGACGGGAAGTAAACGTGGGGCGTGAGCCAGGCAGGTGGGCCCATGTGCTCACTGGCTTCTTTCAAGTGTTGGGCAAGCTGCTTCCTGCTTGTGCTTCCAGAATGCTGAAGATGTTCTCTGCTGTCGGATCCCCTGTGTGCACACTTTAACATCTCTCACCCACTCCAGGAAGGGAAGTCCTTGCTGATGAGGGCACTGCTGGGAAGGCAGAGTCTGCACACCTGTCCTGTCTCCAAATGGCACTTTCTCGTGAAGCAGGTGGGTCTCCGGGTTGCACTGTCATCCTGGCTGCCCCAAGCGGCCCATTCTGTCTCTTGCTTTCCTTTGTATAACTCTGTGGCCAGAAGAGTTCACGTGTACCTTGGAGGCATGTTGGATATGCCTTGTGTATGCTTTTCGTATTAAAGTTTGAATTATTTACCAACATTTTCAAACTGGGAGGGTTCATGTTAAAGTCTAGAGAGCCGGTTTTGAAGATCAGCCACTTGGGCTCCATTGGATCCTCTCTCTTACCAAGCCACGATTAGTCGGAGCTGAGCATCCCTTCAGGTACCCCATGGGTCCCCCCTCCCCCATTGGTTGGTTCTCTGCCTATCTAACCGATTTATGTTACTTTTCTGGTGCACGTTTGAGTTTGCCAACCACTCTTAGAGTTTGAACTCTCAGAAAGTCCCCATTTGACTCTCTTGACGATGGGAACCTGCTCATTTTCACCCTATGCTTCATCTTCCACTCCATTCCTCTCCTCCAATCTGAGCCCAGCTGGTCATTAGCATCTCTATAGCATTTCTGAGATACTCAGACCTAACTAGAAGGTCCCAAGCCTTTCAGGACTTGCCTCATGCTGGGTTCCCTACCTCCTTGGGTTAATATTAAATAATAATGTGCAAAACGTTCTCTGGAGGTATGGCAGGTTGAAGGGCTTACATACACGGAGAGTGCCGGTTGTGTTATGTTCTGGTTGTCCAAGTACAGACTGTAGGCCTTTCTTCATTCTTCCCACCTCTGTTTTCTCTCCTACATTTGAAGGTCACACTTTCATGGTTTCTCCATGGGATATGGCTTCTCTGACCCCAACTGGTCCATGCCAGTCATTTCTCCCTACACTGTGACCTCACATAAATGCAGTTTGGTTCATGTTATTCTGCTTAACACCTTCAGTGCTGCTTGCTTGTGTTGGTGTGAGAGGGTTCAAGAATCCTAGTAGGACTTAAAGCCTACTAAGAACCGGTTCCTTTTTGCTGTTCCAGATCTGTTTGCTGTCATTCCTCATCTTCCACTTGACTTCCCAGGAAAACCAAACCTTGTGGTTGCTGAAGCAGCCCAAGCCCTAAGAAGTAGCTCAGTTGCAGCTTGGCACTGCACGTGCCCTCTACCGCTGATATGGGACTCGTATTTGAAGCTGTGTTGATTTTCTCTGTCCTTCATGGCTTGGTATGAAGAAGCCATCTCTCCTAAACAGATGTCACTCTGGCCTCTCACTGTGAGCCATGAGCAAATGCTGGGGAGAGTGGCTGCATACTTCTCATAGCCCATACTTAAGTCAAATTATTTGAAATAGGGGCTGGCATTGTGGCTTAGTGGGTAAAGCCAGTCTGCCACTCTGGCATCCCATATGGGTGCCGGTTCTTATCCTGGCTGCTCCACTTTCAATCCAGCTCTTGCTAATGGCCTGGGGAAAGCAGCAGCAGATGTCCCAAGTGCTTGGGTCTGTGCCAACCATGTGAGAGACTTGGATGGAGCTCCTGGCTCCTGGCTTCAGCCTGACTCAAATGGAAGATCTCTCTTTCACTCTGTCTCTCCCTCTCTCTCTGTAACTCTTTCCTTTTTATTTTTCCTCTTATTGCAAAGATCAATTTATATTCATGGCCAACATTTTTAGAAAGATAAGATAAACCAAGTTTTAAAAAAACTTCGAGAAAACCTCTTAAAACCACCATCCAGGGATGACAGCTGGTATGTTGGTGTCTTTTGCCCTATGCATGTTTCCATATGAACACGGGCAGTTTGGTTCATGTGTGTTCACAAACACATGAGGGTACTTCCAAAAGTTCATGGAGAAATGGAATTAAAAGAATTTTATTTTGGTGCAAAAATATTTTTACAATTTGTGAGTAGCTTTTTCCTAATGCATATTTTCCACAAACTTTTTGAAAACCTCAGGTATAAATAAATTTCAAATTTTTTTGACACCATGTTTATTTCAGTTCAATTTCCCATGAACCTTTGGAAGTCCCCTTGGAGTGTGATTCATATAACCTCTGGATTCTGATGTTTTTCACTTGACAGTAAGTTGTGAGTAACAAGTCGTCCCAGGGGTGTGTTGGGGGAGGCACCAGCATTGTGGCTGGTGTCCATTGTCAGAGCGTCCGCTGGAGTCCTGCTGCTCCACTTCCCATCCAGCTACCCACTAATGCTCCTAGGAAAGCAGTGGAGGGTGGCACAAGCACCCCTGCCCCTGCCACCCACATAGGAGACCAGGATGGAGTCCCAGGCTCCTGGCTTCAGCCTGGCCCAGCCGTGGCCCTTGAGGCCATCTGGGGAGTGAACCAGTGGATGGAAGATCTCTCTCTCTTGCAACTTGCCTCTTAAATCTCTCCCCCTGCCTCAGGAATAAATACACATCATCCTTTTATTTCTTTTTTAAAATAAATACATAGTCTTTTTTAAAGATTTATTTATTTATTCTGAAAGGCAGTGTAACTGTGACTTTCAAAATAAATAAATCCTTTAGGAAATTATTTGAAATAAGACTTTCAAACCCAGCACTGCTATGTGACGTGGAAAGAGAAAATCATATTCTCAGAGAGAGACCCCTGAAGGACCTCACTAGCTAGTAGAGAAGACTGGAGCAGGCCTGGGATTTGTATTACAGGAGAGGTTGAAGCGGGCAGGAGTCCAGGCTACCAGCTGCCTGGGAAGGTCACATTCAGTGCCTGCTTGGCATTTACAGGAACCTGTGGGCACACCCTTTAGGGGACAGGAGTAAGCTGACTCCAGCCCTCCTTCCATGTCCTCCCAAGGCCATTCAGGGGGAGTACCAGGAGTACCCGCTGTTTAAATGCACCCACGCATCTCCCACCGTGGCCCAGAAAGGACCGGAACGCAGTAAGGTGTGGGCAGGGTCATAAACAACTCCACTAGCTACACTGCACTGTGCTTATCTCTGCAAATATTGACTCTGGAGGATCAAACGAGTGGCCACAGAAACACAATAATATTTTCCTCTAGAGAGAAGGTCCTGTTCCAGAGAACCAGGACCAGGTCAGTGGGCAGTCAGCGGCAGCAGGTGCACCTGCAAGGGGAAGGTCTCCACGCAGAGGGACCCCCTTGCAATAGTTAGGGCCAGGGACTGAGGATGGGGCTCAGGGGCCCGCAGGTGTTCTGAGGGAGTACCCAGCACCCCATGTGCTGGATCAGAGTTTTCTGAGCCAGAGGACCACTCCCACAGGCAAGTGCCTTTACTGAAGACCCCACTTCAGATTCGGCACACACGTAGGTGAACATGCTCTTTGGACCACACATCCCGGCAGATACCCCCGCAGTGATTCTACTCCATCCTTACAAAAGTGACCCCCCCCCTTTTGCAGATGATGGAAACCGAGGCTCCAGGCGATTTGGTAACTTGCAGAATATGTTACCATGTGGGTCCCCCAGCAAAGCTGGCATCCGAACCCCCAAAAGGGCTGCCTGCAACGTGTGTGCCACTTGTCCTGCTTGTTCCAAGCCACAGACTCTTGCATTACAGCTCACATGGCCCTTTACACACTCAAGGTCCAGAGGGCAGGATTCTGGACAAAGAGCAGGGACTGAGGTCATTGGCTTGGCTGAGCCTTGGGATTGTTTACTATTTTGTAAAGACATGGGTGGAAATAGTTATTGATTCTCTATTCTGGCTCCTGGGCAGGAGCCATAATTTGGAAAATACTGGGCAGATACCACACGCTGCATTCCGGCCCTGCCGTGTTGTGGGTGAACGGCCAGTGGGATAGCAGTGGGGCATTTACTGTGACTCCTCAAACCTTCCTCTATGCAGGCCCCAGACAATGACACCCTGGAGTCCCCCGGCCACTGATTATCACTAGAGTGTAGCAGCCACTACAGACCCTTCTCGGTAGAAGGAAAGACTGCGTCACTGAGGCAGGCTGAGAGGTTCAGGAGGCTGAAAGCTCATGGTTTTAATGAAGATAACAGTGGTGGTGGAGGGGATGAGGCAGAATAAGGGATGCACGTGGTTGCATTGCAGCCTGGAGACACTCAGCAGGAAAGGAGGAAGAGACGTTCCCGGGAGGTGGCAGGTGGAAGGTGAGGCACACTGGGAGGCTCTGCTAAGAGGACTTAGTGCAGCACTGGCTCCAGGGGCTGGGAGCCACTGCTGCCTCCTGCGGTTCCGAGGCCCTGCCAGCAGTGTCTGGAAAAGCAATTTCTCTGTGCCTCTGTGTTACCCATGGTTGAAACCCAAGGGGAACAGGGAGTTGAGATGTAGGGGAGAGAGAAATGGGTTCCAGCAAGCCATCATAGCCAAGGAGGCAGGGCTCTTCTTTCTAACACCACCTCCAGGAAGCCCTCCCAGCCCATGGTTTTCGGCTGCAGAGATCTGCACGATTCCTCCAGAGGCCCCTGGCTGTGCATTCATGGCTCAGTGGAACTGCAGGCAGGGCTGGAATCCTCTCCAGGCTCTGATATTTGCGCTTTTCCAGTGGGCGTGCGTTGTTTCTTTTCATAGCCTGTGCACTTCTCCACTATGTGTTGAATCTCCTCTGCCTTCTCGGATGCTCCCGTTCTTTTGGGTAGGTAGAGCTCTCTCTACTTCTGCCTCTGGAGTGACTTACACATTAAAGCAATGCCCAGGCTTGTAAATCTTGGATGAGTCTTCTGACCGTGTGTTTTAGTAACAGTTCCCTCTCCATAGTTAGCTCTTTATACTGTCTGTTGTCCATCGTGAGGATGTTGTTGTCCCATGAAGGCAGAGCAAGGTTATTAATCACATTTAATAGATGAGGTAGGGGAGCAGACACCTACCCTAGTGGTGAAGATGCCAGCATCCCATATCAAAGTACCTGGGTTCGAATCCTGGGTATGGCTGCTGACTGCAGCTTCCTGCCATGACAGACCCTGGCAGGCAGCAGATGAAAGCTCACGTGGTTGGGTCCCTACCTCACACATGGGAGGCCTGGACTGAGTTCCCAGCTGCCAGTGGCAGCCTAGCCCATCCCCGGTCATTGCAGGCACCTAGAGAGTGAACCAGTGGATGGTGCTCTCTCTCACTCTCTTCCTCTTCCTCTCTCTCTCTTTCTCTGCCTGTCAAATTTACATACAAGTGGACTGAGCCTTGGAAGCACAACTTGGCCAAAAGATCAACATACCTTCTACATTTTCTATCAGTTTATGGTACGCAAGCTGATTTTATGTGGTATTCCAAGAACCATCTATTCTTTGACAAGTTATATGTTTTGTTTTCATGTTTAATAGGAAAAATAGTACATTAAACCTGTGGTTATTTTTAGAGTTGATGTGAACATAAACATTAAAGAAATAGTAATTGGGGCTGGCGCTGTGGTGTAGCGGGTTAAGCCACTGTCTATGGGATTCCAGTATCCCATAGGGGCACCAGTGTGAGTCCTGGATTCTCCACTTCAGATCCAGCTCCCTGCTAATGTGCCTGGGAAAGCAGCAGAAGATGGCCCAAGTGCTTAGGCCCCTGCATCTTTGTGGGAGACCCAAATGAAGCTCATGGCTTCTGGCTTCGGTCTGGCCCAGTCTTGGCTGTTATAGCCATTTAGGAAGTGAACCAGTGAATGGAAGGTCTCTCTCTCTCTCTCTCTCTCTAGCTCTGACTTTCAAATAAATGAATAAATCTTAAAAAGAAGGAATAGTAATTGAGGTAGCTCAACAGTAAGGCAAAAACTAAGAGGATGGCCTGGAACCACTGATGTTCCGAAAGTACTGCTAACCGTGGTCAAGGGGAAGAGAGAGGGTGCCAGTGGAGTGGCCACTGCTTTGTGGCTGACCTTGATGAACTTGAGCGATGAATTTCCTTTCCTCGGGTTGCAGTTCTTTCATTTACACAAAGAGCATCGCTGAGGTGCTCACCTGTGGTCATCCTGGGACTGCTGTGGCCACAGCCAGGCAGGAGGCCTGGGGGGAGGCCAGAGAGGAGACAAGGGCACAGGAAATAGAGAAAGCAAGTCCTGGCCCTCACAGAGCCTCCAGTGTTACTGAGAAGATGGAGGTGGGACACAGAATGAAAGACCCTTACTCTTATCCTGGGAGAGCTTCGAGAGAGGCTCCGTTCCTGGGGTCAGGAGCAATGGACAGGGTTGCGTGAGGTTGGCCTCACCTTCAGGAAGGTGCAGTAAGAATCATTTCCTCCCACAATGACCATTCCTACTCCTTAAGCTGACCGCCTGTAATGATTCTCCAAGCTGAGAGTCCTGCTCTTCCTTTAAGGAAAAGCAATTCCCTGTTATGTCTACCCCACCCCCATTCACGGCCATGGCCCAGTTTCCAAATTGGATTATTTCATGATTTCCTCCTGTCACTCAAATCTCCCTCCATCACCCTCACTTGGGCTTGAGCAATGGCAGTGTCACTGACTGGCTGCTGGCTGGAGGAGAGGGACTGGGGTTTCGTTACAGAGCCCTGGAGAAACAAGGCCTGCCTGTGAAATTGCAGCATGCAGTCTATACATACATCCTTCTCCCAGGCAGGAAAGAGGCGGGGAGGGAGAAGGAGGCAGCTCTGGCTCATTTCTCACCACCACCCAGCAGCAATTTTGTCAGAGATCAAATGTGCCTACACCAGCTTCTTGCTTTCCATGACTCTCTGCTGGGGCAAGACATTTCCTGGAAAGGAGGAGTTAGGGCAACGAGCAAAGCAGGTGGTAGGATTGGGGAAGGGGAGAAGCCTGCATGAGCAGCTGGACACACAGATTCTTTAGCCTGCATTGCAACACGTCTCTAGTGGACTTGGCTTTCAGCTGTAGGAGGGGCTCGGTTTGTGCATGTGTGTGTGTGTGTGTGTGTGTGTGTGGTGTGGGAGTGTGAGGCTGGGGGTGGGGGAGGCTGGCTGCAGTGCCTTTGAGGACTGGAAGGCAAGCTGAGCAGTGAGTTTGCCAGGGCCTTGGAGATCCTGCTAGGTCGCTTCCCACCCTTTATTTGTTTAGCTTTGCCTGCTTCTCAGTGGCCTCAAGAGGGTGAGGGTGGGGGATATGGGGTCATGAGATAATTGTGGGGGCCCTGAGCAAGTTTGCTCAGACAGCATTGTGTGGCTGAGACTCATTGAGCAAGACAGACAGAGTCAGAGAGAGACGGAGACTCCCCCTGGGAAGAAAGGAGGGGATAGAGAAACCAAGTGCAACAATGCTAAAAGTAAACGTACAGGCTGAAAACCAAGAATCTGCTGCGGTCAGAGGGGCTGAAGGTGGCAAGTGAACACAATCTTGTGCCAAGTTGAAGGTCGGGGGGCCTGGGGGGCTTTGTTGGGAGGGCAGGGGTGCTGCAGACAGATTTAGGATGAGGATGTCTGCTGGTGCTGGCTTGCAGGCACTCCACCCGTCCAGGATAAGATGGGCCTTTTTTTTTTTTTTTTTTCAGATTTTTTTTCCTTTCTTTTGCCAGAGCCTGAAAGGTTTATTTAACAATTCCAGATAGAGTATCGCCAAACAGATGTAGGCTTGTTCCTCGAAAGAAAAGCTGCAGCCCAGAGGAGGGGGCAGGCCCAGCTAATGTAGACGGTAGCCTGGTTCAGATCTTTCACGGATGCTGCACCCTGCTTGCAACCTTGTCGGCAAAGTGAGTTCTCTCCTGCTCCGGTTTGCAGTTCTGCCCTGCCTCCTTCTGCTGCCTGCCTTGCCATCTTCCTCCAAGAAGACTCAGACAGCTCCCTCTCTTGCACAGAGTCCTGTCCCAGATGAACCGGGACGGTGGCCAGGTGATTTCCCTCTCCCGATGCTGGGGAGAACCAGGGACATCTCCCTGGGGGAATCTGGGAGGGAGTAAGGACTGGGGCCTGAGACAGAAGTTGTGGGAGTTGGGCCTCTCGTAAAGAATCTGACATTTATGGGGTTGGCCCTTCCGAAAGGCGTGCAGTCATTCCCCCGGGGTTCCACGTAGAGACACCGTTGGACGCAGGCTGGGAAGTGATTCTTTAGGCTCTACGTATGTTCTGGGCATGGAAGCCTTTGAGAATCTGCTCCCTGGGATTGGGTAGGCCCTGGAGCAGGGGTCAGCAAACTTCATTCTGTGGGCCAGCTCTGGTCTCCATTTGCTCTTGTAAATAAGATTCCTTTGGAACACAGCCACGCTCATTTGTTTGAATATTGTCCTTGGCAGCTTGTGTGTTATAATGGCAGGGTTGAGTCGTTGCAACAGAGACCATACAAAGCTTACAATGTTTCAAATACTTACCACGGGGCTCTTTGCAGAAAAAGTTTGCTAGCTCTTAATCTAGAAAGTTCTGGCCCAGGGATGCATTGCTCAACTCTGCTCTCCTTCAGAGGCAATGAACGCCAAGGTCCTGCCCACAAGTTCTTGAGTCCAACAATCTTCCAAAAAGAGAAATTATCCTGTAACATGTTTAGTGCGTAGCCCCTCTACCCAAGGTTCTAGGGTGCTTTCTGTAGAACTGAGAGCCTCAGAGGCTGGGCGAAAGTGGTGCCTTTGAAGGAGACCGGCTTGATTATTCACACTGGCCCATCTCTGAGAGTAGCAGCTTTCCCTTGCTCCCCAGGGAATGGCTGGGCCTGTGAGAAGCAGGGAGCAGAGGGAGTAGTGTCTGGCTTATACTCAGAGGTTCCCCACCGTGAGGAGGGTATGTTGACAAGGCATTTTAAAGATGGCCTCAACCGTATCCTCTGTTCCATGTGGTATCTCTGCACTCCCATGAATGTGTGCTGACCTTGTGGCTATTTGAGCAGCAGAGCGCATGCATGCAAAGGGGTGCTGGAGGACCTCTGGATGCCAGGAGGCTTTGCAACTTCCATCTGCTGTCTTGCGCATTCCATCTTGGGACATTCTCTCTTAAAACCCAGATGCCTACTCTGAGAAGTCCAAGCCCTGTGGAGAAGCCATACATTATGCTATTCTTGGCCTCTTAGCTAGTAGCTAGCATCAAGTGGCAGCCACATATGCATGCCCAGTCCCCTTGGACATCAGCTCAGTTGTTCGTGGAGATGACTCCAGTTCCAGAAACTGTCTGCTGTAACCATATGACAGATCCCACAGAGGATCACCCAGCAGAGTCCAATCAACTTACAGAGGGACTTTTGGGGTGATCTGTTGCACAGTGAAAGATAACCAGAGCAAGGGCAGGCAGCGGCAGGGTGGGCTGTGAGGGCCAGAGTGGACGACTGTGGCCATTTGGCCGGTTCAGGTGGAGTTCCATGGCTTTGGTCTGCAGGTGAGTTTCCTTGTGGGAGGTTTTGGCTTCTTTTTTCTTTTGTGCTTTGGTGGTCCCACCTGAGAGGAGAATTGCCACCAACTCCCCAGCTACAAAATACAAGTCATGAAGGAATTATTTTTGTTTTGGAACCTACATGTCCCAAGAACTTAGTTCAAGGAACCGTCACTACTACCCTTTGAGATAGATACTATTGTCCACATTCAATATAAGGAAACGGGGGCTCAGAAAAGTTAGTTGGTTGGGTCAATGCCATCCCACAAGCAAGGGCAAAGCTGAAATGTAACCACAGATCTGTATCATGCATGTTCTGCTTTTAATTGGAATTCATAGTTCCTAGTGCTGCTAGCGAATGAATCCTACAAAATTCAGTACTTACGATGTCTTAGGCATTTTAAATGCTTAAAAGTTAAGTTATTTATATGCTCACAATATGTATCACCATTTTATAGATAAAGAGACTGAAGCACATAGAAGTTAAGCAATTTGCCTAACTTTACACAGCTAAATGGTTCCATTAGTTAGTTAGGACATGTTAGTCTATATTACATTAACAAGCAGGCCTCCAAGATCTCAGGGGCTTAATACAACAAAGGTTTATTTCCAGGCTGGCTTGTGGTATAGCAGGTAAAGCTGCTGTCTGCAGTGCCAGCATCCCATACAGGCGCTGGTTCATGTCCCAGTTGCTTCACTTCTGATCCAGCTCCTTGCTAATGGCCTGGTCCATTAGAATGGTCCAAGTGCTTGGGCCCCTGCTACTCATGTGGGAGATTTGGAAGAAGCTCCTGGCTCCTGGCTTTGGCTTGTTCCACCCCTGGCTCTTGCCACCATCTGGGGAGCGAACCAGCAGATGGAAGATATTTCTCTCCCTCTTTCTCTCTTCTGCCTCTCTCCCCCTCTCTCTGTAACTTGATTTTCAACTAACTAAATAAATCTTCAAAAGCTCAAATGTTTATTTCACACACATGACCTACACAAAGCATGCTGGCAGGACACTCTGTTCTCTCTTCCATGCAGTCCTTCAGGATCCAAGCGGATTGAGACTCATCATACTGTGGCCTCACCATTTAAAACCTTTGGAGGACAGAACCTGGCAGGGGGTAGTCATGCAGACTACCTCATTGCCTCATCCCAGAAGTAACAAATGCCTGGGGTGAATGTTGAGACACCTGCCTCCCATGCCTCCCTCATGGGAGTGCCTGGGATGGAAATCTGCCTCTGTCTCTGCTTCTGATCCTGCTTCCTGCTGATGACCTGGGAGGAAGAACATGATGTTGAAGTACTGCGTCCCTGCCACCCACGTGGGAGACCCAGAAGGAGTTTCTGGCTCCTGGCTTTGGTCTTGCCCAGTCCTGGCTGTTGCAAGCATTTGAAGAATGGATGGACGATCTCTCTCTCTCTTTGAAGCTCTGTTTCAAATAAATAAAAAATGAGCAAATAAACATTAGATAAGATCTTTTTAAGAAAAGTAACACGTACCACTCCACACACAGATCATTGCCAAAAATGAGACTTTGTCCAGGACAGGTGTGTAGATCCCCAGGAAGGAAAACAACAACAGGATATGAGTGAATACTAGCCAACTTGTCCCTGTAATTTCAGTCAAGATTTGAGCCTAGATCGAGAGGCTTCAGAATTCATGTTCTCACCGCGCTCAGCTGCTTCCCTAAGCCATCCTTGCCTTTATCCAGGGCAGGCACTTCTAATGTAACCCCTCAAGCTTCTGCAGAAATTGAGTCAACTTCAAGGACCTGAGTAATATGCCACAGCATGCTCAAGGTCACACATGCGGATGTTGGCATCAGAGCTAGATTACAGCTATGTATGCTTGGCTCCTCTGGGCAGCAGAGATGTAAAGTTTTGACACACCAGTTAAGTGATCATGAATCATCTAACCTCTCCAGGCTGCACGCAACACTTAAGACCATTAAATGAAAGAACGCCTGTACAAAGAGTCTGCGCAGACTTTCTGCTGCTGTTTTTTCCTTTCTTTTTCTTGTCTCTCCCCTTGACTGCCTGATGCCATGGCTCTGAAATCAGCCACACCTCCAACCTACAGTAGGAAGGAGGAGGTCTGGGTGGCTGATTTCCATGCTTTCTTCCAGGTCTCCGAGGACTGCTGTGCTCTCATGCTTTCTAGTTATTTCTTGTTACTCTTCAGAGCACTAGCCAGAAGTTCTGGACATTCAGTTACCCTGTCCCTGCCTTTCTGCATACTAGGGAACAACTCCCAGACCTTTCCCTGAAGTGGATCCCTTGATAGCTCCCTCCTCTGTAAACGTCTTCCCAGGTTGACTTATTTTAAAATTTACTTATTTGAGAGAGAGAGAGAGAATGCAAGAGAGCACTCACATCCTCTGATTCATTCCCTAAATGCCCATAATGACCCAGACTGAACTGAGCCAAACCTAGGAGCAGGGAATGCAATCTAGGTCTCCTACGTTGTTGCAAGGACCCAAAAAGTTGGGCCATCATTGCTGCCTCCCAGGATCTATGATAGCAGGAAGTTGGAGTCGGGAGCTGGAGCCGGAAGTCAAACCCAGGTACTCTGGTGTGGGATGTGTGTGTCCTAAGTGGTGTCTTAACCACTGGGCCTAACACACACCCTTCCCAGCTTGTCTGGAGACAGGGGCTTGACGTTCTCTTGATCTCACCCCAAGAAACTCTCAACCTCATGCACCATTGCTGCACAGACATGGAAACTGAAGCTGGGGGTCTGAGCCTCCAGCCCTTCTTCTTAACTCCTCTGCCAGCCTCCAGGACTCATATGCTGACAGCTGACACTGATTCTTTCCTGTGTTCATCTGGTCACTTGAGAGTTATCCAGCCTGTCGGCAGCCTCTAAAGGCAGGGACATCTGGAAAGAGGGCTGGTTAAGAGGACGACCAGATGGGGATCAGATCATGTGGCTGCCTTGGCCTTGGAGGCTTGCTCAGAAGATCACCACAAAGCCTGCAGCCCTGGCCTTGCACACGTTTCTGTCTTGCTCTTTTCTGCAGTGAGGGCCCTCAGATTTCTGCTATGGGTCTCTAACCAAGGACCTGGGTAAGAAAAGCCAGAGGCCCTCACCCCCATGCGTTTTGTTTCAAGGATCACTAAGGAGGTGGTGCTTACCTGTGGCCAACAAACTGAGACTGGAGGACATTTCCTCTACCCAAATAATGCTCTTATCCTTTTATCCTTTTGTGTCTCTTCCCTTCTTTAAACAACTGAAACTAAAGCAAAACACCCTGTAATGAAAAAGTGTGCAACCCATGCTCGCAAAGTGGTGCTAAGTGATACTCAAGACATTCAATTATGATACATGGGCATGACATTATATAAAACTTTTTTTTTGTTTGACGGGTAGAGTTAGACAGTGAGAGAGAGAGAGAGAGAGAGAGAGAGAGAGAGAGAGAGAGAGAGAAAGGTTCTCCTTCCATTGGTTCACCCCCCAAATGGCCGCTATGGCCAGTGCGCTGCACTGATCTAAAGCCAGGAGCCAGGTGCTTCCTCCTGGTCTCCCATGCAGGTGCAGGGCCCAAGCACTTGGACCATCCTCCACTCCTTCCCCAGGCCACAGCAGAGAGCTGGACTGGAAGAGGAGCAACCGGGACAGAATCCGGCACCCCGACTGGGACTAGAACCCAGGGTACCGGCGCCGCAGGTGGATGATTAGCCTAGTGAGCTGTGGCGCTGGCCTTTATATAAAACTTTTAAGATTTCTCCTATTCTCTTGCATAAAAAGATGCCAGGATGGGTGTTTGGACTAGCAGTTAAGACACCTGTATTCCTTAACAGCGTACCTGAGTTCTCTACTCACCTCTGGCTCCTAACACCAGCTTCTCGCTAACACAGACCCTGCGAGGCAGTGGTGATGCTTCAACTAGTTGGATTCCTGCCACCCTCATAGGAGAGTGAGACCGAATTCCCAGAAACTGCCTTCTACTTCATCATAGCTTTGGCTGTCATGGGCATTTGGGGAGTGAATCAGCAGATGGGAATTCTCCCTTTCTCTCTTTCTCTCTCTCTCTCTCTCTCTCTCTCTCTCTCTCTCTCTCTCTTTCTCTCTCTGTCCCCCTCTCTCCCTGACAAATAAAAAGAAATGCACAGCTTCACTAGGGAACTACATTAGGGAATTACAAAATAAGACCACAATGAGATAAAATTACAGAACAGGTAAATTGAGAAAAGATGAAAATTTTCAACTGTTGGAAGGATAGGAGCAAACAGAACCTTCCAGTGTTGTGTATAGCGGAATAAATTCCTACATCTTGGCAGAACTTTCTGGCTGTGTTGACTAAAGCTAAACACATGTATATTCTGTAACCCAGAAATCCCATCTCCAGGTGTAGACCCTAAAGAAATGGGTGCACATTCTCAGTTTTTTTCATTGTGTTTATTTTTATGGTTATCATGTGGGGCTGGTGCTCTGCGTAGTGGGTAAAGCCACTGTCTGCAGTGCCAGCATCCCATATGGTCACCAGTTCAAGTCCCGGCTGCTCCACTTCTGGTCCAGCTTCCGGTTGGTGTGCCTGGGAAGGCAGAGGAAGATGGTACCACTGCTTGGTCCTCTGCACCCATGTGGAAGACCTGGAAGAAGCTCCTGGCTCCTGGCTTCAGATCAGCCCAGCTCTGGCAGTGTTGTGACCATTGGGGAGTGAACCAGCAGATGGGAGATCTGTGTGTGTGTGTGTGTGTGTGTGTGTTTCCTTCTCTCTGTAACTTTTTCAAATACAATAAATCAATCTTTAAAAAAAATGCCATGTTGGGGCCAGCATTGTGGCATAACTGGTTAAGTCATGGCCTACAATGTCAGCATCCCAAATGGGCACAAGTTCAAGTCCCAGCAGCTCCATTTCCAATCCAACTCCCTGCTAATGGCCTGGGAAAACAGCAGAGGATGGCCCATGTGCTTGGGCTCCTGCACCCATGTGGGAGACCTGGAAGAAACTCCTGGCTTCAACCTGGCCCAGCACCAGCTGTTGTGGCCATTTGGGGAGTGTGTGAATCAGCAGATGGAAGATCTCTCTCTGTGTATCTCTGCCTCTCAAAAAGTTAAAATAAATCTTTAAAAAATACCGTGCTCTGGGAAGTTTGTGGCAGATGTATGCATTCTAGTTAAAAACTGGAAACTATCCACATTACCATCAACAATAGAATGAATGAACAAATTGTGATGTAGTCATACCATGGAGCACTACCTACCGTTGAAAAGGAATGAACTACAACTACCCACAAGAAAGTGAGTGAATTTCACACTCATAAAACTGAGCGAGAGAAGCCAGAGACAAAATGATTGCATATTGCATGTTTTCATCTGTTTAAAATACCAGAATAGACAAAATTCCTCACACTGGTAGAAATGAGGATGTTTGCCTTTCTGGGGGTGGAGGTAACAATGGAAGGTGCATGAAGGGGGCTTCTGTGTGTGTAATTTTTCTCTTTTCTTTTCAACTAAGTTTATTTATTGTGAGGCAGGATGAGGAGGGAATACTTCCATATGCTGATTCACCCACCAAATGTCCATAACAGTTGGGACTGGACCAGGGCCTGAGCCAGGTGCTGGGAACTCAATCCAGGTGGGCAGCAGGAACTTAATTATTTGAGCCCCATTATCACTGCTTCCAGGATCTGCACTGACAGGAAGTGGAGTCCAGAGCTGGAGCTGGGAATTGAACCCAGGCACTCTGATGCAGAAAGTGGGCATGTTAACAACTAGGCTTCCCCATGTTCTCTGTCCTGATCTGGGAGCTGCTTATACAGTATGATCAATTTGTGAATATTTATCAAGTCTATGATATGTGCCTCTTTTTGCATGGATATTTCCATAATATGTTTTTCAAAATATTCCCCTCCTTCTGATGACTTGGGGAGCAAATCTCGGCTTGGATGTACCTCGTCTCTACTGACTCACCTTTTTGAACAGGGGAGGGGATACCAGGCTCAGAGGTTCCAACAAATGACAGTCTCTGGCTGGAATCAAAGAACACTGTTTTGTTTTCATTGTGTTTATTTTTATGGTTACCATCTGTATGTGGCCATCCATACTAGATTTCCATTTATGGGAATGATATAGTTTCCTTTAAAAATAGCCTTAAGTTATATATATATATATATATATATATATATATATATATATATATATAGAGCAAGCTGACTTGCATTAAAACATCATGTAAATAGTAGAACAGGTGGGCCTTAGTTACGGTAAAGCCATGCGGGTGGAGTTTGTGCAAGGCTGTTCAAGTGGAGAAAAGCCGGGATTAGGGGGAAGGGAGCAGACCCGCCTCAGCATGTCTCCAACTTTGAACCATACACACTGCTCGGCACAGACAGGCTCTCCAGCCCAAGACACAGCCCTTACAGAGGACTCATGTGAAATTTTGAGCAAAGAATGCTCAAGGAGCAATGGGCAAAGGGATAGAGTAGGAGCAGAGATCCGGGGTTCACTCATCAAACACTGAGCAACTGTGTGCCAGGCACAGTTCTAGGCCCCAGACCTACAGTAACGAGCAAAATGGCCATGTCTCAGGGCAGCTGCTAACCAGGCCAGGGCAATGGTCAAGTCCTTGCACTTTTCTGTTTGGTTAAGTCAGACGTGTCTCTGAGCGAGGAAGGGCTGCTTCCCTGATGTGCGCAAAGACCAATGTGTGAGCCTGGTCTGTGGGAAGAGAGGTTTTATTTGCTGGCCAGCAAAGGACACAGGGGTGCGTCCCTGACTCTCCATCAGGGGTCTGGTGGAAGTTTGATGGGTTCAGGAGAAATAAATCTACAGAGCCATTTCTGAGTGCATGCGTGGGTCTGGTGAGGAAGACTGCAAGCAGATATTGCCATCTAGGTCTCTTCATTTCCTAGGGGTGTCTGGTTCTTCTGTTTCCACTTTTAATTTTGTGGGGGTCGTGTGTGTGACTCTGCTTTTGGCTGTCATCTGTAGGTCCCCAACCTCCTCGTTGCACATGGGGCTCGCATTTAAACAGCTCTCCTAAGAAAATGGAAACTTTAACAAATGTAGTCAAAGCTTTATGACCAGAACCTATTGGAAAAACCTGAGGCCAGGAAGCATAGTACGAAGTGGGGGAGCATAGTAGGAGGCCTTGGGTTTTGGGAACGTCAAGAGGAGACCTCATTAAGGGGCCAACCATCTGGTTTCAAACCTAGACTCTGTAAAGGTAAAATGAAGTTTAAGTTCGAGGTCTTAGAAATTGCAATCTGGAATCCGAATCTGCATTTTGAAGGGAGGCAGGGAAAGTGGGAGCTTACGTGGGCTGTTGAACACGAGAGCAAGTAGGAGCTATATAACTGGGACACGCAGAAGATAAAGAAAATAACATGTACTCTTAGCAATCACGTCTATAAAACAAGAGTCTGAAAACCTCAGTGTCACGTCTGGTCTCTGGGATGCTCTGGAGGCAACCGAAGTTTCTAGGCAGCAGCTTGAGATGTGCCCAAGTCCTACTTCCTTAACGGCCTTCTAACTTCATTTTTAAAAACATTTTAAAATTTAAATAGAGGGAGAGAGACAGAAATAGCGGGTGAGATAATGAGCACTCATCTACTGCTTCATTCCCCCAAATGCCTCTAATGGCCAGGATTGGGCAGGGGCTAGGACTAGGAACCGTGAACACAACACATGTCTCCCAGGTAGGTGACAGGAACCCACTGACTTCACTATGACTGCTGCCTCCAAGCGTCTGCATTCGCAGGGAGCTGGAGTCAGGAGCCAGAGCCGGGCAGAGAATCCAGGCCCTCGGATGTGGTGCACTGGCGTCTTAACTGCTAGGTAAGCCCTCTCTCTGAGTCCGTTTTAGAAAGCTCTTTCAATGTTGTTTTCGTTGTGATTTTGCTTTTACTTCACAGAAGAGCTTCTGAACTTGAGCCTCCGTGGCAACAGGCCTTTCTGGAGTGCAACTCTGAGATTCATGGGGGCTAGGAAAGGATTTAAAAAGATGCGGCTGTTGTCGAGAGGGGTGTATGTGTGTGTGTGTAGGGATGGGTAAAATTGGCTATTAACTAGGAACTAGGTGAAAAGAATTAGGCTGTGATCTTCAGCCTCATTAGGAAGAGAAATTCATTGTGTATTTTGCTTTTATGAGGTCAGCATTACCTAGTCTGCTCATTGCCACAGTTCTTGGCTTCAAGATCAATAATTTAAAAGGAGGTAGAAAGGGAATGATTCTCAAAATACATATGAGTAGCTGATGCATGCATGCACACTCTCTTAGCTTATCAATAGATTCTTCACCACTGGGCATCCCAGCTCCTTGACACTGCATTGAAGACTCAAAGGTAGTGAGGGACCATGCTGGGAGTGTTTTTAGATGAAGACAGTGCTTTCCACTCATCTTTCAAATTCTTACTGGGTGCCTACTCAGTGAACTGCACTGCATTTTAGACCTGTGCACTGTCCAGTTTGGCAGGCACATGTGGCTATTGAGCATCTTTTTTTTTTTTAAGTCAGAGTTACACACAGAAAGAGAGGCAGAGAGAGAGAGAGAGAGAGAGAGAGAGAGAGAGAGAGGTGTCTTCCATCCACTGGTTCACTCCCCAGATGGCCACAACAGCTAGAGCTGTGCTGATCCAAAGCCAGGAGCCAGGAGTTTCTTCCAGGTCTTCCATGTGGGTGCAGGGGCCCAAGGACTTGGGCCATATTCTACTGCTATCCCAGGCCATAGCAGAGAGCTGGATATGAAGTGGAGCAGTCGGGACTCAAACCAGCTCCCATATGGGATGCCCGCACTGCAGGCGGCGGCTATACCCACTACGCCACAACGCTGGGCCCGCTATTGAGCATCTGAATGTTGATTAAGTTCAAATTAAAATGTGCTAGAGCAGGAGCTGTGGCACAGTGGGTAAAGCCGCTGCATGCAGTGCCGGCATCTATATGGGTGCCAATTCGAGTCCCGGCTGCTCCACTTCCGATCCAGCTCTCTGCTATGGCCTGGGAAAGCAGTAGAAGATGGCCAAAATCCTTGGGTCCCTGAACCCTTGTGGGAGACCTGGAAGAAGCTCCTGGCTCTTGGCTTTGGATTGGCATAACTCCAGCCATTCCGGCCAACTGGGGAGTGAACCAGCGGATTGAGGCTCTCTCACTCTCTCTGCCTTTCCTCCTCTCTGTATAACTCTGACTTGGAAATAAATAAATAAATCTTTTATAAAAAAACTAGTTAAAATGTACTGCAAGTGTACACATGCACAACAGAGCTACAGGATTTGGTGTGAAAAAGGGGCTGTTCAATCTTTCAATCATTTTTAATACTGATTATATGCGGTGCCGGCACACCGGGTTCTAGTCCCGGTCAGGGTGCCGGATTCTGTCCTGGTTGCCCCTCTTCCAGGCCAGCTCTCTGCTGTGGCCAGGGAGTGCAGTGGAGGATGGCCCAAGTGCTTGGGCCCTGCACCCCATGGGAGACCAGGAAAAGCACCTGGCACCTGGCTCCTGCCATTGGATGAGCGCAGTGCACTGGCCTCAGCGCACCGGCCGTGGCGGCCACTGGAGGGTGAACCAACAGCAAAGGAAGACCTTTCTCTCTGTCTCTCTCTCTCATTGTCCACTCTGCCTGTAAAAAAAAAAAAAATTAAAAAAAAATACTGATTAAACATTGAAGTGATAAAACTTTGGACGGCAGCTATGCTCACCACTATACCACCAGCACTGTTTGGAAATAATAAAATTTTGGATAGACTCGGTTAAATAGATCATTAAACAGATGCCTCCTTTTTCTTTTTGCTACATTTTAATGCGGCTACTAGAAAAGTTAAACTTGTACACGTGGTTCACATGTGCGCTTCCACTGGATTTGTGTGGGATGGTGTGGTGCCAGGCCCTAGCCCTGCTCTGAAGGAACCTAGCAGGGGACGCCAACAGAAACTTGCTCTCTGGCAGACTCAGGACACCAGGGCACGCTGAAGTGGGGTCACCTGGAGACTGCATGCCCGTGACTTTCTCTGCTGCACTCCAGCGACCTCTGCAAGTCCAGCTCAGTCTCACTTCTCTGCTCAGACATGGATGCCCCATCCCGTGGCATACCAAATCAAGCCAAACCTCCAGAGACGTCAGCTGGCTTTCCTGCCAGTCTCCCTCTGCTCTGCTGAGCACTCTGCTCTCTGCCTACTGCAGGCTGGCTTTCTGCTCTCCAACCTCCTGTTCCCCTGTCTGTGCCCTTGCTATTGCTGTCCCCTGGGCTTGGGAAGTCACTGCTAGCCCTGCTTTGGGCTGGCAGGATTCTGAGCTTCAATCTCAGTCCTGACTCACAGGGGAACTACTGCTGCCCTCTCCCATCCACTCTCCAACTAAAGATTTCTTTTCCTGCAGCTTCTGACAACCAGCTATTTGTCTGTCTTACCAAACTCTTCCCCGTAACTCTCGTACTCTTATTTCCTGAAGATCTGGAACTTGCCTTTCTGGAGTCACCTAGTTCACCGGCAGGCAGGGCCAGGTGCTCACTTGCTTAAGGGGCTGACACTCTAACCCTAACAGGCTCAGAGAGAGCCAGAGAGGAGGAATCTGGTGGGGGAGGGGTGGCGCTGACCTACTGGGAATTAAACCTGGGCTGGAGGCAGGCTATTGGCCCATCCCTCATCAAGACAATCTCTCTGACAAGTGTTTGTCTTGCAGGGAGATGGGTGATAATTAAGGCTGAGTCCAGGCAGGGTTGATGGGGGCTGGGGCAGCTTGGGTAGACCTCGGGTCAAGCAAACAGAACAATGAAAGGAAGCCACACTTGTCCATTCGCATCATCGGAGGGGGAGCTGTGAAGAGCCCTATCTCAGGGCTGTCTTTCACACCTGCAGCTCTGATCTGACCTCTCCAAGACCCCTGACGCAGGGTGTGTTGGGATTTGTTCTGTAGCCAGTGCCTTGGGATTTGCGGATGGGGACCTGAGTCGCTAAGGGCTTACTTTTGAGGGGACCAGGGGTAGGGCTTAGGGGACAGGAAGGGGGAGCTTTTCTCTGTGTTCAGAAATTGCATTTCGAGTTCTCGTTCCCTTTGGAAAAACTGCCATAGTCATTAAGAGGGGCTGCTTGGGGGTAGCCCGGTCCAGATGGGTCCGGACCCACGGGACAGCAAGGGCATTGTTCCAAGCCACGTGTCAGCGGCGGGCAATACCCAGAGGATGGAGACAGTCGATACGAACAGACCGAAACCCACCTGAAGACCAAGACCGCCTAATGTCCTTTGTGTGTCCCCAGCAGTTAGCGCAGGGCCGGCCACAGGGAAGGCGCGCAAACTAAGTCCTTACAAACTGAACTCAAAGAAACAAAAGCTCTGATCCTCTCCCACGCCGATCCTAACCAAACCTGCAAGCGATTCTTATTTGCTGGAAGCCTGTGAGCTCGGGGCGGGGGAAAGAGGGACAGGGACTTCACGGAGCCGGGAGCCCACGCAGGGTGGGCGAGGGGGCGTGCACGCACGCAAAAGTCCGCACGCGCTGGGGTGCCGGAGGGGAGGGCGAGGGGGTGGTCTCCAAAAGGGGGAGGGGAGAGAGCAGGGGGCGGGGAGAAGCCGGCTTTTTAGGACCCGGCTGCGGCGGCCGGGGAGGAGATAGAAGCGGGCTTCCAGGACCGTGCCACCTGCCCGCTCGCTCGCCGCCGTCGCGATCCCCACCGCCAACATGCTGCCGAGACCGGGCGGCTCTGCACTGCCGCTGCTCCTACCGCCGTCACCGCTGCTGCTGCTGCTGCTGCTGCTGCTGGGCGCTGGCGGCGGCGGCTGCGGCCGCGGGGCGCAAGCCGAGATGCTGTTCCGCTGCCCGCCCTGCACGCCCGAGCGCCTGGCCGCCTGCGGGCCCCCGCCGACCGAGCCCTGCGCCGAGCTCGTCCGGGAGCCGGGCTGCGGCTGCTGCTCGGTGTGCGCCCGGCAGGAGGGCGAGGCGTGCGGCGTCTACGCTCCGCGCTGCGCCCACGGGCTGCGCTGCTATCCCAACCCCGACACCGAGCTGCCGCTTCGGGCGCTGGTCCACGGCCAGGCCACTTGCGCAAAGTTGCAGGACGTCAGCCCCCAGCAGGTTGCAGGTAACGCGGATTGAGACGAGTAGGGAAACTTTGAGGGCAGCGGGACTGTTGGAAGCGGCGTGCGGCGGGACTCGGGACTGTTTCAGGGCGGGAAGAGAGGACCCTTCGCCAGATCTACAGGGAATTGTGCAGATCGTGCCCCCACAAGTCAGACCGGGAGGGGGGGGCGCAGTCAGAGCCTTGGCGGGGATCAATGGGCAGGGGAGAGGCTGCCCCGGGCGGAACGTACCCTGACTTCTGTCGCTGGGGAGGAGGGTTCTGGGCAGACGCGTGGGAGTAGGACCTTCACGCGTATTTGGGGCGCAGCTTCAGTCCGCGGCCGCCGACCGAAGAGCCCCGGTGGGATCTCTGCTGGGAGACAGACGCTGCCGCGGGTCCTGCGTGCGGAGGGGACACCGGGATGAGCCCCTGGAGCCCTGTGAAGGGACCCTTCCCCCCCCGGGCTTGTGAACCAGCGGAGAGAGGACGTGGTGCTTTGCAGCGAGAGTTACTTTTTACAGGGGACCAGAGGGCTCTTGCAACTCTGTTGGATGGAAACGTAAAGGGGTGGGGGTGTTTGAGCGGCGAGGAGGGGACCCCAGCAGCAGCGCCAGGGTAATTTAAGCAGATCCCAGTGAGGGGCAGCGGCGTGGTGCCGCGTGGTGCAGCATTTGGGCCCGAGGTCCGAGGGCGGGAGCAGCCAGGCTGGTTCTAGCGAAGGCTCTGGCTTGAGTGCGGCTCCACCCCGCCCCCAGCCCTCCACCCCGCCTCCAGGGAAGCAGCCCTTCTCCGGGCGGGCGGGGTGGGGGGGGGAGGATGGGGAACCTGGGGTTCTTTGTTAAGGGACCCTCTTCCCTCCCAAAAAGTTGTGTGGGGACACGACCAGGTCATTAGGAGCTCACTTTGCCTTCTCTTTCTCTTTCTCTCTTTTTCTTTCTTTTTATTTAATTACAAAGCCTCCTGCCCCCGTGGCCTAGAGGAAGCTGTGATTCTTTTCTTTCCTCTGGGAGACAGCGGTGCGAGGTGTCCACTCGCCCCGGCCGCTGTTTAAAAAGCAAGCGAGCCTGACCAAGTTTTTCAATCTTAAAGAAAGGGTTGGAAGAAAAGGAAAACCTTCTTGCTTTTTGCTTCCTTCCTGGAGTCTTTGCACCTCTGCCCCCTCCCCCCAAATGCTACTGCTTTTTTCCCCTGTTCCCCTTGAGAATGGAATTAGGGGTCAGAGTTGAAGTCCATTTCTCAGGCACACTTTTGACCTTGAGTACCCAGTAAGTTAGAGCCCTGGGTTCCCGAGTCTGCTGCCCTCCCCAGCCTGCATTAGAGTGGACCCCTCCTGCCTGCTTCTCTTAGGAAAACGGAGCCCCCTCGCTTTTCCCGTGGGGTGCCCGGCCCGGACCCTGCCCACTTCCTCCTGCATCACCGCGTCCGAGCTCCATGGAGCTTCTGTGGCTTCTGCGCGAGTTGCAGCCGAACTCCAGCGAATGCAATCTTCCTCGGAGGGAGAACTTTTCACAGAGCCTCTGGGGTTGTGACTTTTTATAAAGTGTCGTGTGCGTTTTCTCCTTCGACGCTTTAGTGCTTTTTTTTCCACACTGATTCAGCTCCCTCTGAGCCTGAAAACCAGCTCTCCCTGAAGCAGGTTAGAGTCTCTAACAGGGACAAATTGCTGAGATTGTCCTCTTCGTGGAGCCTGAAAGGGGAGCTGTCCTGGGGAGGAGGAGAGGGGACAGCCCCAGGACAATGGGGCCAGTTCTTGGGGAGGCTGTCCCTCTCGATTTTCTGCCCAGTTCATGGGACTCCCCGCAGCCAGCTTGCCCCAGCTGCCACCTCGGCTGTCTCCTCCCCGTGCCGGGACACCTGCTCTTTTTGTGTTTCTGACGTGGAGGGGGCAGTAGGCAGCGGTGGGCATGTGGTAGGTGGCAGCTGAGTAGGTGCACTGGGGAGAAGGGACCAGCATCCATTGCCAGCTAGGAGCAGGGCTGGGGGAGGGGCACTGTGGGAGAAGCCTGGGCTTTCCCTGGTGCAGGCAGGAGAGGGGGCAAGGCTGGGGCAGGCGCTGGATCTCACTGGAGTGCTCAGGTCGGAGTTGGGGGTGGGGTGCGGACTGCAGAGCGCTGAGTTCCTCCCGGCGGTGTCTCCCATCTCTTCTCCCCCCTCTGAAGAATGAGCCCCACCCCCTCCTGCATTCCTCTTGGAGCAGGTTGCTTTTGAGAATTTTAAACATACCCTCTTATTTCGAGGCAGCAAACCCCAGCAGTTCCGGCTTTGCTGTTAGCTCTTTTGTCTTTGTTCCCAGGATTCAGGGGCTGTGTTGCTGGCTTCCTGGGGATGGCAGGGATGCGGGGGTGGGGGTGGGGGTAGGCACAGCAGCCTGTAGCAGAGAGTAGCAGAAGTGGGTGACGGTGAGCCTGCGTCCCTTGGGGGTGATGGGCTGGGACTTGTTGGTTTAGAGAAACTGAGAAGTCGGGCGGGGTGAGAGGACAGGGTGGAGAATCCTAGAAGCGAATTGGAAGGGGCTTTCTGAGGTCAGGGTGTGAAAAGTGTGCGGGTGCGTTCAGTGGTGGAGTGGACGGGAGTGCCTGGGAATGTCCGCGTGGGGATGGGGTAGGGGTGGGCTTGGTTAGGGGGATCAGGCTTGCGGGCCCTTTCAGAATTCAGGCTGGGCTGGTTCCCTCAGCATCCCCCCAGCCTCCTTCCCTGCCGGGCACAAAGCAGGGGATTATGTCGAGGGGCGGGGCCGCCCAAGTGGCCGTCTGGCCTGCTGCACTTATAAAGGTGCTATAGAAATGTGCATTCAAAGGCCCAGAGCGGACAGGCAGGCCGGCGGCTGGCCCCGGGGGCTCTGCATCTGCAGTTGCTGGGGAGGATGGGGGGGGTGCAGAGGCGAGCACTGATTTACAGTGGCTCAGCACAGCTCCAGAAAAGGGGCGAGAAAGCAACGGGACTTCTGGCTCAGAGCACTGCTTTGCATCTTGTCTTGCATAAATTTGCATACCGAGTTCAAAGTCATAAAATAGACTGAGGAATGAGTGGGACCCACTGTCACTGATGGCGAACACCACTACCTCCCGCCTCCCCCTGCCCCGGACAGAACTCGCTGAACTAGCTCAGCTCAGCAGCTCAGCTCTGCCTGAGTCACCACAGGGCCATGGGGGGAGATGGGGCAGCTAAGGGCTGCTGTTCTGGGTCCTGCCTCTGGACAGGTGTGATTCCTTGACGGGATGCCAGGCAGGGTGTGGCTCCCTGCACCCAGGCCTCACAGGTTCGCAACAGCAAGGTTTTCCATGTTCCTGTCTGCAGCTTTGGGCTGCACTGCCCCTGTGGGCTTGGATTAGAGGAAGCAGCAGAACTGGGGTCTCGGCCCAGAGTTTTCTTACCTACCTTCCACAGGTGTGACAGTTCCCTTTGTGTAGTCACAGTTCCCTTTGTGTATCCTTTGATAGGATATTTGAGGGGAAAAAAAATTCCATGTGACAGGGCTTCTTAATGAAAAAACCAAAAACCGGGCTAAGGAATTTCTGATTTAAAGTGGGTGGAAGGAGCAACCCACCTGTTGTGGGTTGATGGGGGTCTATCCACGCACAGGTTCTTGGCCAAACTGGATGATTGAGTTTCCCGGCAGGCAAAGGGAGGAGTGGCTTACATGGCCCTTCCTGTTAGCTTGTGTTAGCACTGAGCTTTAGAGTAAAAAGCTTAGGCAAATCCGTCCTTTGGGTAGGGGACATGGAACTCAGCCTTCTGAATATCCCATGGGTTACCTGAGAAACACAGGAGGACTTGTTCTCTAGATGTTTCTCAGCTTGGCTGTTCTGTGCTGTAGAACATGGGATGACAACAGCTAAGTTTTGCCAGGAGCAAGTTTACAAAAATTCTTGACTCCGCTGGAATGGATAAGGTAAGTAAGTATGTGCCTGGAAGGGCAGGTGTATACCTGGAGGTATTCGCATACCTGCCAGGGGGAAGGAAGAAGTGATACAGCATCCACCTTTGGTTGTTTGTTTCTCCTCTTATGTAATGCAGCAATGGATAAAACAAAACATGGGGAAAAGCTTCCTTTTTTTATTTTTTTTTTTAAGGGACTCTGCATCCAGGGATTGCATCTGAACTCAGCTGCTCTCTCCTGTGTTCCCAGTTCCTCTTCCCTTAGGCTGTTCTGTCCCCCCCCCCCCACTCCCCCTTCACACCTGGCCCACTGCCGGCCCATCTCAAACAACTATGGGCTAAGTGGGTGGACAGGGCTCAAAACAAATGGCATAGAGAATATACTGGCCACAGCCTTGCTCAGAGCTGCCGTGAGAAGGAGGCCATGTGAAAGACTAGAATGTTTGAAAGAATTCGGATCCTCGAATGGGCCTGCAGGAGCAGGGCTTGGGAAGGTCAGGGACTTGGGTGGGTACAAAGGTGACAGTTTCTTCCCAGGGAGGCTAGTGCTTGTGGTGTTAGTACTGCTTCTGCCCAAACCAACGCATAGCAGAGGGAGATGGCACTCTAGCTCACCCAGGAGCCTGTGATCTGGTTGGCAGATGTTCGAGGCCCCGTGGCTGCTCCATGCCATCTCTGGCCAGCGTGTTCACGAGATGACAGCAGCTGCCAGGAAATGGGCTGTCCTCTCCCCCCATCTCTCAGCCTTCAATCATGAAATGACTTGTGTGCCTGCTTTGTTTCCTGTCTTCCTTCATCCCTTCGTGGGGAGGGAGGTTTTCCCCTCCATTTTGCAGATGTGAACACGAGGACTCTGTTGGGGGGGCTTCCTGAGAAGCTAATCTCACCCCCTTCCCTTCTGTGTCCATGGCCAACAAGGTGTTGTGTTGTTGGCAAGCAAAAGCTCTGGACTTGGCCATAAGTTTGGTTCCTCGACACATGCTCTGTGCTGGTGATGGGTGGGCCGTGGCACATCACTGCCAGACTCTGGTTCTGGGGACTCCCTGGACTCCTGCAAGAGGCCCAATTCCTGGAGTGTGGAGATTTCAAGATGGTGAGTGACCAGTGTGTAGCGGTTAGGGGAGACCAAAGGTCACAGGGCAGCCTCAGGAGAAAGACTGTGGGGTAGCGGGAGATGGAGGAACAAACAGTCTGGCCTTTGCTCTCGGAGTGACCCAGACCCCAGTGCAGACCTGAGTGGGCAGCAAGGGCTTCCTCACACTCCAGGCTCCCCCTGGGTGAGACAGGAAAGATTTGCCCATTTCACCCTTTCCATGGCCTCTGTGTTAGCACAACTGTGGTACCAGGAGGTTCCTGGCACATGCCAGGTTCTTGTTAGCTGCCTGAAACCAGGTCAAACTGGACGAATTGTCTCAGCCACTCATCTCAGGTATCCACAACATCCCGGCCACCCGAGGCAAGATATGTATTCAGATGGAGTCTGTTTCTATCTGTAAATCCGAAACTGCTAGTGCTGTCAGCTCCCTCCAGCCATGCCTGCACTGGAGAGATGCACAATTTACGTGGAAAGGCTGAGCCCTTGTCTTTTTGGCAGAGTCACTTGGTTTCCATGTATTCTCCCAGCAGATGTCCATGCCTCTCTGACTTATTAACCTTTGTGGTGCTGGAGTGAGGCTGGTGGTGGACAGCATCATGCAACTATACTTTTAATGCAATGTAAAACCCAGTTGGCAATAAGTAAATGGTTCGTGGTCAGCAGGCTTTTGGATTTTTTTTAAAAGATTTATTTATGTATTTGAAAATCAGAGTTACACAGAGAGAGAAGAGGCAGAGAGGGGCAGGGGTCTTCCATCCACTGGTTCACTCCCCAATTGGCTGCTATGGCCAGAGCCGCACGGATCTGAAGCCAGGAGCTTCTTCCGGGTCTCCCATGCTGGTGCAGGGGCCCAAGAACTTGGGCCATCTTCCGCTGCTTTTCCAGGCCGTAGCAGAGAGCTGGATCGGAAGAGGAGCAGCTGGGACTAGAACCGGTGCCCATGTGGGAAGCTTGCACTGCATGTGGCTGCTTTACTTGCTATGCCACAGTAGCAGCATGATTTTTTTTTTTTTTTTAATGAATGAGATGGACAAGGGCCTTTTGGGATCCTCATGTCCAGGGGCGACCATTCTTGGTACGGAGTTCAGACCTCACTTTGTGGTGCCTAGGACAGGGTTGGGAGGGACTGTGGAAGAAGAGATGTCCCCAGAACTTGGATACCTGTTGTGCATGAGCTTGCTGTTCATGAGCAGGTGACAAAGGGCCCAGTCCTGCCTTCATCTGATCAGCCAACCTAGAAGAGCCAACCTTCCAGCTGCCAGGGACTGGAGAGGACCCTAGGCCACTTCTGGGGGGGGGCTTTCTGGATCATAGCCCCCCAGAGGGGATGTGTTAGGCCCAGGCTTTGGAATCAAAGGGTCAGACGACCCTGCCACTTAAATGCCTGTGGTGTGAGTACAAGGTTCTCTGCTGTTACGTCCAGCAAGGACCCCGTGAGGCCCATTCCCTGCTCCAGGAAAATGAGGGCTCCAAGTCTGCCCCCTCCAAGCCTCGGATGCCAGAAAGCCAAACGTGATCCTGGCCGAGAACTCGCATGTTCTTTCCAAAATAGCGATGTTTTCTTACTACATCATCTCCAGCCTTGAGGTCACTCCAAGTGGGGGAGTGGACTCCCAGCAGGAATGCTGGCTTGGGGGAGAATTTTCTGAGCCTGATTGTATCTGTGGCACTCAGAGAAAGCCCTCTGAGGGGCAGCCTGTCCGTGTCCCGTGACCACAACAGTGTAAGGCGTCTCATGGGGGCGAGGTCCCGGGAGAGCAGAGAAAGTGACTGCTTAAATGATGGTGAAACATAGGGATGAAGCTCGATATTTGCCTCTGGGAATCAGGGCTGGAAGGTTCTATTAGGCTCTCTGGAGACTTCATGGTGGGGAGAGGAAACTTGGAAAAGCCCCACTCTATGGAGGTGTTGGTTTTCAGGTGGGATAGTGCCCCCATTCCCACCCTGTTTCCTGGTGGGGACTGGACACTTCCTCATGCCCCTCCTCCTCCTTGGCTGTCCCCACCCCCACCCCTCTGGCCACTCCTGTTCCTTAACAAAGCCCGGGGAGATCTGGCCTGGCTCAGCCCCGGCGTGTCAGTCAAGACTCTGAGGGAGACTTTGCTCAGAAAGCTGGCTGCCCCGGAAAGAAATACAGAGTCAACTGCAGTCAGGAATTTTTTTCTCTTCTCTTTTTTGGGGGAGTGGAGCAGGGGCAACTTGGCAGCCCCTGGGGCCCTTCTGGCCGCCAGCCCCACATCTCTTCCTGGCTGGTGGGAGGCAGAGCAAGAGTGAGGACTGGGCAAAGGAGTTGGCTGGAGGGAGGCCCGGGGAGGTTTCTAATTAATGGACAGCTGTAGGTGTGTCCGCCTGTGTTCATTCAAGGAACTGGGCTCACCAAGCCAGGAAGTCGAAGAGGGGAGGGGTTCTGGGCCCCGGAAGGCCTTGGTAAGTTGGGGGTGGAGAGGCAAGAGGAATCTGCTGAGAAAATAGAATACATCCCAGCTGGAAGGATACAGGTTGGACAGTGGAACTGCGGAGAGTCCTTGGCAGTAAGCTAAGGGGACTTCCATGGCAGGTGAGTGATAAAATAACGATCATTAAACTCGAGTTGTTCTAGACATCATCGCCCAGTTCTAGCAAACTGCGTATTTTATTTAGTATTTGTTCCCACCCCCCAGCTCTGTTTTACCTTGGGGTTCTCCCCACTTGCCAGATGCAGTAGTCAAGGTGGGGTCAAGGCAAGCCCTGCCTGGAATGGAGTCAGGGTCTCTCTTCCATCTACCCTGCATGTGCACAGACACAGCACACTGTAGACTGCTTCTTGGAAAAGCTCCTTTTCCCGAGGACGTAGTAATCACAGCATAACTTTGCAAAAATGTTCCTTTATGCAGCTCTCCAGGAAGTTTCTTTTAGATCTTTTGTCTTCAGTTTTGGCTGAAGGTGCCAAGTTGCCTTTGGAACTTTCTAAAGTGCCTTAGGCCAAGAAAAAAATGAAAATGGCAGTTCCCCTGTGCCCTGTACCCTGCCTCTGGCTGTCTGATAGTGCTGGGTAGTGTCTATAGCAACTGCAGCAGGAGGCAGTGTGCCAGGCAGGATGAAGGGGTGGGGCCAGCTGGCATATGACTGATGACTTCCTTCCCTGGGAAGACGGGTGTCCTGTGGAGATGCAGAAGAAATGAAGCGCTGGAGGTGAATTCTGGTTGGGTCTTTCCTTAGGTGATGCCAGCTGACCAAATGCCACTGTGGTTGGTGACCAGCTGTGAAGCAGAACACCCTAGATCTGATTTTGGCTCTGCCACAGACTACTACAAGCCTTTGACCTCAAACACTGTGGCTCTTGTGCCAGGTGTGGGAGGAGATAAGAAGTTATCAGCCTCATGTGGCTGCCATACACACCATGTAGCACAGAAAGTCAGATAATCAAGTGTGTGTGGTGCGTTCTGACCCTTTTCTTTCTGCCTCTGCTGTTCACCCAGAGAACAGGAGGATGGCAAATGCCTGGCTAGATGATTTCTGATTGGCCATCCTGTTAGAGGGTGTGGCTTATTCAAGGGGGTGTGGCTTACCTGGACAGCTACTCTTTGCCATGGAAAGCCTTTGATGAGTCCAGAGTGTGGAGTCAATGGTTTATGGTTTTCCAGTGGGGCAGTCAAGGCCCTTGATGTCATTGTTCCTCACAGGGGTTCTACCAGCAGTTGGATGGCCAACTGTGGCCCATTTATGCTCCAGAAGTTAGTATTCCCACTTGAGGCTCCGTTTGCCATCTCTGGTTTGGTTTGCTGCCTCTTAAGCCAAGAAAGCATAGCCAGGGCAGGAGACGGATGTGATGCAGTGTTAGATCAGACAAAATCCGTGAACTTGTAGTTGAAGAAAGAGAAAAGCATGGTGACCTATTTAAAGACACTTATTTATATTCAGGACGCTTCTTGTGCTGGTTTGAGAGTGTGGCTGGCAATCTCGGGCATCTTTGCAGGCTTTAGATTTCTTTCTGCATCCTCTGGGTTCAGTTTTGTCAGGCCTGGAGTATCTGAGAGCAGTGCTATGGAATGGAGAAGAGGCTGGCAGAAGGGGAGGGTAGTGGGAGAGAGGTTGGGAGGATTCCATCTGTGTAACTCAGTGGGAGTTGGACTGTGGGTCCATGTCAGTGGAAATGCCTGGAGGGGAAGTAGTTTGAATCTGGGTCCCTGGAGAGGCAAATGTCCTTCCTATCCCAACTCATGCTACTCTTTGTTCACTGCCTTTCTTTATCCACTCACTCCCACCCCACACCTGGTTCTGCTATATGGCAAGGAGGGAGGGAGGGAGGAGGTAGGAAAAGCAAGATCAAGAATAAATGTAATCAAATTCTGTTAGGCAGTTGTTGAGATGATCCTTGGAGAGTCATCTCTTCTAACGTCTAAGCTTTGAGTACAACCATATAAGAAAGAAGTTGCCCTAACACCTAAATCACACATACTTTGGTGCTGAACAGGGCAGAAAAGCATTTGTAAAAGTTGAATGATGCCTAAGAGGAAGCCAAGTCCATGGAGGTGTTCTTGCATCTCATGCAGACCAATGGGTGACTCTTTAGCCTTCTGATCAAGGCTTCGATAGATTTTTTTAAAAGATTTATTTATTTGAAAGTCAGAGTTACACAGAGAGAGAAAGGAGAGGCAGAGAGAATAAGAGGTCTTCCATCCACTGGTTTACTCCCCAGTTGGCCGCAACGGCCGGAGCTGTGCCAATCTGAAACCAGGAGCCAGGAGCCTCCTCTAGGTCTTCCATGCAGGTGCAGGGGCTCAAGGACTTGGGCCATCTTCTACTGCTTTGGGAAAGATCTTGATGAGGTCCTTTTATGGTGAATAAAGTCACAGAAGTAAGAGGATCAACTTTGAGAGGTATCTGCCTGTTTATTGTTGGAAAAAGAAAACGCAATATCCTTCCCCAAAATGTTAATTGAGCACACAGACTGTCTCTCCTCCTGCCCTCTCTTATTACAATTAAAAAAAATATCTCTGGGAGTTTATGCCTTCAGGAAGCATACATCCTACAGAAGAGGAAGAAAAAAACATGGACCTGGCTTTTTTTTTTTTTTTTACAGGCAGAGTGGACAGTGAGAGAGAGAGAGACAGAGAGAAAGGTCTTCCTTTTGCCGTTGGTTCACCCTCCAATGGCCGCCGCGGCCGGCGCACCGCGCTCGTCCGATGGCAGGAGCCAGGAGCCAGGTGCTTTTCCTGGTCTCCCATGGGGTGCAGGCCCAAGCACCTGGGCCATCCTCCACTGCACTCCTGGGCCACAGCAGAGGGCTGGCCTGGAAGAGGAGCAACCGGGACAGAATCGGTGCCCCGACCGGGACTAGAACCCGGTGTGCCGGCGCCGCAAGGCGGAGGATTAGCCTGTTGAGCCACGGTGCCGGCCGGACGTGGCTTTTTGTCAAGAGATGAACACAGGGTGGGATGCCGTGAAGGATGCTGAGTTAAATTACCATCCACGTGCTCGGCGTCCCCATGCCTCTTGCCGACTCAGTCAAGTAGATTTGGGTGCTTGGGGCCACACCATCTATTCTCCTTCTCCTTGAAAGGTTCTTCCTAAAATGTACCAGGGGAACTCTGTATAATTGGTCGATTGTTCCTTCTCACGAACCTCTTGGACGGCTTCTATTGTGGATCTTTCCCGGGTTGGTTCAAGGCTGTTTCCGCTTTGGTCCTTGGCGAGACAGAACAGCTGTCTCTTTTCTACGGGGTCTGACTGGCCGTTGGGCACCTCTGCCATCCTGCACGCTCTGGGCTGCGCCAACATGAATTTGTCCCTTGGCTTTTCATTCTGCCGCTGAGTCATCTTGATGCCTTCATCGTTCCATTCTTGATTCTGTGACCCTCTTCCATTTTCTTTGACTCTTTCCTCTGACTCATTTCCTAGTTCTTCATGGCACAGAGCGCTGGATGGGAGCCCATGGCCAGGCTCCAGCTGGTGAGTGGATGACCCTGTTAGCATTGCTTGGCTGAGCAAAGTGGCGGTGCAGTCTCCCATGCCTCTATCATTTCGTCCTCTTCCTGCTAGTGGGGTTGCAGAAGCACTACCGTTCACTGAATGCATGCTTGACAAGGAAGGGGAGAGATAGATGGCATTAGAGGCTTTTTTTTTTCTTAAGAAACTTTTTTTTTTTTTAGTGTAGAAAAGAGGGTAAGTGTTTGACACAGTGGTTACGTGCTGTTTGGGATACCCACACTCCATATCATAGTGCCTAGATTTGAGTCCCAGCTCTGCTCCCAAGTCCAGCTTCTGGCTAATGTGTACTTGTATGTACCCTAGAAAGCAGCAGGTGACAGTCCAAGTAGTGGATCCCTGCCACCCGTGTGGGAGATCTGGTTTGAGTTCCTGGCTTGCGGCTTCTGCTGTTGTGGGCATTTGGGGAGTGAACCAGAGCCTAGGAGACCTCTGTCTGCTTCTCTGATTTTCAGAAAAATACAGAAAAGTGCTATGAATGGTATAGTCACAGAAGGTATTGCCTAGAATTGTAAGTTGTTAGCATTTTGTCTGTTAGGATGCAGTACTTAGTGTTTATCTTAGCCAAAAAGATTTCTGTGCATAAATACAATGGATGACCAGTATGCATATATTTGCATATACTGAATACATCTCAGGTGTAGTTGTATATTTAAGATGGATGATCAGTGCTGTCCAAATTACCTGAAAGTCAATGGAAAATGTACAAAGAAGTTTCACTTTTTAATTAACATTTTTGAGATCTACTCACGTTTATTGCACAGATTGAAGGTATTCCTTTTAACTATTGTATTTTACTCCATTGTATTATCCTACTACTTTATTTACCCATACACTCATTGAAAGACTTTTGAAGTTGCTAATAGGTTTTTTTTTTTTTTTTTTTGCAACTACAGAGAATGCTGTAGTGAACATTTCTGTGCGTGTGGCCTTGTGTGCATTTAAAGAGAAGTAAAACTGCTGGGTCAGGCACATTTCCATGGCCCTTTGTTCAGGTTTGCACTGAAATGCACACTGTAGTCGCTCGGCCCTTCAGCGGCAAGGTCACCTTGCCAGGTTCCCAGATGGCTGCTGTTGAAGCATGAAGCAGAGGAGAGACATGCGCAGCCATGGGAAGGCGTGAGATCTGATAGTGCTGTTTGCTATCTCGATAGCAGCTTCTCTGGTCCTTCAAGGACAGCATGGCTTACAGAGCCCCAGAGGACCTGGGCTGAATTTGAGCATGTTTTTGTTTTCTCCAACTGTCTGCTTCAGCCCTGACCCTCCCCAGGCCTTTGTGATTCCAGGAATGACCCAGTGTTTATGAAGCAGCCCTTCACAGAGTGCAGAGGCAGGGAGGCTCCGAGTGGCTGTGCTGTTTCTGGCTCAGTCGGGGAGCCTGTGATGAGACAGTGGTGTGAGGGCATGCTCTAGAAATCTCCAGGAAGCCATTCGGGGTCTCTTTGCATGCATCCCAGCATGCATCTGTCTGCTTATGACCCCATGGATCGGTGGGTGGAAAGAGCTCATGGGGCTGGGTCTTTGCCAAGTGTGCATGTGAGGTCATAGCTCTTAAGAAGAAGAGACACTTTTCTCCTCTCACCAGGAAGTTCTTCGGGAAACCCAGTGGAAGAGAGAGACTCATAGGCATGAGTGCCCTGGGAATGCCAGCGCTTGAGGGGCTTGTTTCGCAAGACTCCTCTCTGGGACTGGGATCCAGGAATGTCGTTTGCAAGCTCCTCAAGTTCAGCACCCAGCTGCCAGCTCTCGAATGCCAGGGCTGGTGGTAAAGTCACGGTGGGAACTGGGTCCTCTGCCTTTCAGGCCTGTCTACTGCATTCGCACTGCTTGGCCAAGGCTGCAAAAGAAGCAGAGTCCCAAAGCAAATTCCAGAAAAGTCAGGATGGCTCGGCATGGAGGGGATTCACTGGCTCCTTTTCCTGTTCTGTCTTCTCCCCCAGGTTCCTTCACTGTGTGAGGGCTGGGGCAGGTGCCCACTGGGCTTCCCACTCTCTGAGCTCTACAGCACTCAGCTGGTGATGAGTCTGTGTAGCTGCAGGTGTGCAGGTGGTTCCTGGATGAGAAAGGCCAGTTCTTCCACTTGTGTTATCTTATAACCGGGGTGTGTGTGTGGGGGGCTCGTGGATCTGGTGCATCCAAGAGGGCTGTTTGTAGCCCTTCCCCCTACCACAGGGAGATTCAGAGAGGAGGGGCCATGCGGAGGAGAGGCTGGTCTGTGGCACCTGGAAGATTTTTCTCCCAGAGTTGGGTGGCATCTGAGGGATAGCTGTCAGATTCTGCTTGGCTGGCTCTGTGGGGGGGGTGGGGTGGGGGTGGGGGTGGGGAAGAGGAATGGGAAGGGAGTCCAGGACAAAGCTGGGTGTTAGCTGGATCCACTGGGATAAGGGCATTGACTAAATGGGGCTGTTTCCTGGGCCATCCTATGCCCTATTGGGCATCTGTGTGAACTGTTCAGAATCCCAGCCTGGGCTGTCCTCTGCCTCTGACCTTTGGAGGAAAAACAAAAAAAGGTGGCAGGTGGGGAAAGACACATCAACAGTGTCCTCATCAGAGAGATTAAGGTCCTTAGGTTAAACTTTAGCTAAAACAAACAAACAACAACAACAAATAGGACCCCTTTTTCTGCCTCCTCCTTTCCTTTTAACTTTGTGTAAACAAAGTTAAAGCAATTGAGGCAAATCCATTCTTGCCTAAGCACTTCCATCCAGTGGCAGAGAGCCTTGATATTTAGCAACACAGAATTTATACAACCAACAAAATTAAGCTTCAGAGGAAATGTACAAAGAGTGTTGCAGAGCTCTCCTAACTCATTTTTTCCATGGCTTTTGGCCACTCTGCAGATCAAGTGTCATCCAGCCTTCTCCCTACATAGCCACTCTCCCCATTCTAGAAAGAGATCACTCTCACATTTCTTTTAAATCTTGGCTTTTGCCCATGATGGGAGTTTGATGACAATCCTATCGTATCCTGTTTAAATAGTAGCCATTATTTAAGCAGGACTATTAGTCCCATTTTTCAGATTTGAGAGTTTAGAACTCAGAATAAAGGATTTGGCCCGAAGTCACGGGTAAATTATGAGGCCAAGCTGGAATCCAGGGCTCTTGACTCCTGGCGTTCTTTGCCCATTCAGGCTTGTTAATGAATTCTCCACTGCTGTGGCTATTCATGGAGCAGTTGTCTGTGGAAGGGGAGGAAGAGGAGAATGGTTTAGCATTTATTCTTCTGCCCAACACAGTCAAGGTTAAATGCATTTTGGGAGGAATTAATCAAGAAGGTATGAGTTCTATGCCTAGCCAGGGTACAACCAGGAAATCTGCTGTCCTTCATTTCTCTGGCCTGTAACTCAAGAGCAATTCGCGTAGGGCCTGGACTGCTGCTGCCTGTTGAATCCACTGCAGGCAGTGACGGGCTCAGGGCTGGATGAGGCCATCTTCATGGTGTCCTCAGCTCTTGCATTTCAAGGTAGTCGTGAGGTAGAAGGAGAAAGCTGGAAGAAGGTTAGAATGTTTTTAGAATAAAGGAAAGGAGAGAGACCTGCTGAGCTTTGAGGAAGATGTGTGGCTTTGGGGAAGGGTCGTATCTCCTCACCAGGCCTGGATAAGGCCCAGCGCCACACGAAGCCAGCAAGGAGGCACAGGGGGTTGCTTTTAGCCTCTTGGGGCTTATTTTCCCAAGTGTGTGTTAAGGTCTCCTGCAGGTCAGGAGTCAAACCAGCTTCCCCATGGAGCCCTGAGGTCAGAACACTGTACTAGGGGAAAAAGAGGCTTCTGAGAGTGAGGACCTGTTGCACACAGGGTTGGGTCCTTCCTTGATGAAGGTTGTTGGCACCATGATCAAGCAGTTATGCTGGGAAAAAGGGGCCTTGCCAAGGCTAAGTTTAAAAAACTGGTGTTTTAATGCCAGAGGTAGACAGAGAGCCCTGAGTCTTGGGGGTCTTAGGGGTGTCAGCTTCTGGATGCTCTCCTTGGCTAGATTCGTAACAGCTGCTCAGAGGGCAATGGGGACTCCCCTGTACCCATGATGGAGCACCTCTGACGACAACAAAGAGGATGTATTTGTCCCTGTAGATCAGATGGTAGCCCTCCAGGGCCTTAGGTGTGCCCATCTGTAAAAGGGGACACCTGCCTTTCTTATCTACAACTCTCTAAGGTGGAAAGGTATGGCAATACCACTAAGGTAGGCACAGGAGTTCTCCCCTTTACTGAATAGCTCTGGGATTTTGTAACATCCCCTCCCCCCCGTTCTCTCTGGAAAAGCTTTACTTTCTGTATAAAATCCCCTGTTTCAGTGTTGACCCATTTTTCTTAGTTGCTATGTAGGGGAGACGAATTAATGCTTAATCCCCAGGAGACGTCTCAGAGGTCCCTGCCAGTCATCTCCAAGCCCAATTATGTGACTTGGGTTGCTGAGAACACTTTTTTTATTGGGACCTCTGAACAGCATACAAAGGGGTTGCTTAATAAATATTATTGTGGAACTAACTCTCTTAGGCAGAAAAAAAATGCAACTTGGTATTTTTGTTCAGAGGGCAAATTCCATCTCTAGCTGGAGTTCTGCATCTGGAATGCTCTCTTGTGGATAGCTCCCGCAGCCTGGAAGAGGACGTATGGGAAGGACTTGGTGATGGGACGGTGCCCTGGTCCCACTGAGGGTGGAGGCTGTGTGAGCGCTTCCTTGGTGGGGAAGAAACGGAAGCTCTGAACGCCCACCCCATGTGCTCCTTCTGTGGGTCTGTATTCTTGGTGTGTGTGCCCAGCATCTCTTGGGTCCTCTTTGCAGCCCATTGGAGGTGGATTCTCTTTGTCCTCTTCACACAAATGAGCCATGGAGGCACAGAGAGCTTACTTAACTTACCCAGGGCTTCACAGCAAAGTGGTAAAGCTGGGATTGGCTCTTAGGCAGTTAGACTTTGGGGCCTGAATTCTTAAACTTCTTTGGCTGGGAATAGTAACAGGGAATGGAGGCTCTTCTCAGTCTGCAAACCGTTGGGATCTTTCCCTTCCCTGAGCTTCTCTTTTTTTTTTTTTTTTGACAGGCAGAGTTAGACAGTGAGAGAGAGAGAGACAGAGAGAAAGGTCTTCCTTTTTCCATTGGTTCACCCCCTAAGTGGCCACTGTGGCTGGCATGTTGCGGCCAGCGCGCTGCGCCGATCCAAAGCCAGGAGCCAGGGGCTTCCTCCTGGTCTCCCATGTGGGTGCAGGGCCCAAGGACCTGGGCCATCCTCCACTGCACTCCTGGGCCACAGCAGAGAGCTGGTCTGGAAGAGGGGCAACTGGACAGAATCTGGCGCCCCGAATGGTTCTAGAACCCGGTGTGCCGGTGCTGCAGGCGGAGGATTAGCCTAGTGAGCCGCGGCGCTGGCCTGAAAGACCTTTCTTTTTTTTTTTTTTTTCGACAGGCAGAGTGAACAGTGAGAGAGAGAGACAGAGAGAAAGGCCTTCCTTTTGCTGTTGGTTCACCCTCCAATGGCCGCTGCGGCCGGTGTGCTGCGGCAGGTGCACCGCGCTGATCCGAAGGCAGGAGCCAGGTGCTTCTCCTGGTCTCCCATGGGATGCAGCATTTGGTCTATCCTCCACTGCACTCCCGGGCCATAGCAGAGAGCTGGTAAATAACCTTTCTTGCTCTCTCTCCCTTTGTCTGTAACTCTACCTTTCAAATAAATCAATAAATAAAATGTTTTTTTTTTTTTTAAAACAAAACAAATAAAAACAGTGTGTGCCAGCTAAGCAGGCCTGTAGATTTCCTCATCTTATTGGCAGGCTCATTGGTAGTCATGAGATCAATAAAGGAATGGAATGAAACATACCCTTGAATCCAGGTGGCCTCCGTGAGTGTGGACAAATGGACCTGCACCTGGCAGAGGTCAGGGCCATCTCTGGACGGGAAGCCAACTCTGTCCTCCCCCAGGAAAACTGCCCAGTGTGGGCCCTGTGAAACTGTGAGCCAGTTTCACATATGACATTCATGGACCCTTCTTCCATCAAACTATGTTAAAGTCATTTTACAGCTGGTTTTATAAATGCAAATAGGTGAATATTTTGTTATCTTTTTGATCTAACGGCTTTATTTTTTAAAAAAAATTAAAATTAACTGTTTGAAAGACATAAAGGCAAAGGAAGAGAGAGGCAGAGAGAGATAGAGCTCCCATGTACTGGTCTACTCCCCAAATGATCCCAGTGGCTAGAGTTGGGCTGGACTGAAGCTGGGAGCCCAGAACTCAGTCCAGGTCCCCCATGTGGCTGGCAGACACCCAGCCACTTGAGCCATCACCTGCTGCCTCCCAGGGTCTGCATCAGCAGGAAGCTGGAAGTTGAAAGCAGTCTCTTCAGGGTGGGATGCTGGCTTCCCAGGTGGCGTCTTAACTGCTACAATAAATGCCTGTCCTTTTTCTATGATTCTGAAGAAGATTCAAACAATGTGTAAGCCCTGGGCACTGTCCCTGCTGTTCCTTTTGGACAAGTTGACCCTGGCTGACACCTTCAGCATGAATGCCCCCCTCTTTCTTCAAATGTGTCTGCAGAGATGTTGGAGGGCCTTTCTCAAAGTAGGAGAGGAGGGCTGGCCTCTTGGATTCAGCCCAGGGCTGCTGCTTTGGCCACTGTCTGTGGCACACGTGCCCACTGGGCTTAGGAAAGAAGGGGCAGAGGGGCAGTCCTTTGAGCTGCCTCGGGCAGACCCCGGGGGCCCTCTTGGCTGTGGGGTGGAAGGTGGTGGAGAGGTCTTAGGCATGGTGAGGGGTGTTACCGTTAGGTCTGCTCTGCATGGGGGTGGGGGTCATTTCAACAATGAGCTTGGAGCTGCTAGATCCAGGCCTTTGCATTAGGCCTGACTTAAGAACAGTGATTCTCATCTCAGGGTGGTTAGGCCTCCCAGATGCCACTGGGCAATGCAGGAAGGCAGTTTTCTCCCTGCTTGGGGAGGGTGCCTCTGACACACAGCGGCTGGAGGCCAGGGGTGCTGCTCAGCTTCCTACAATGGCCAGCACGTTCCTCTCCAGTGCAGAATGACTTGGTCTGGATGTTAGAAGTGCTGAGGTTGGGAGACCTTGACTTTGGAGAATGTTCCAGACCCTGGGTTTCGATGAGTGTGGCCTTCCCAGAAGCTCCAGCATAGGACTACACGCGAGTCACCTTTCACTCCTTAAACCAGAGAACCTGTGACAACAGCCACGGTGGAGAGCAGCTGTCTTAACTCAAGCTTTGGGGCAGGCAGGCAAGCCTCCTCCCTGAAGGGCAGAGCCAGGTGAGCCTCTGAGTGTTACCCACGGAGTGGAAGCTTCTGGAAGTGCTGGAGGTGAGCATGCTGTGTCAGCAGAACCCCAGGGTCCTTGCCTTTTTCTGATTATTTTGTGAGTCCTGGAAGTGGCACGGAGGTCTCCAGATGGTTTTCCTGCTGCTGTGGTCAGGGAGAAGCAGGGGGGAAGCCAGGGGCTCGCTCAAGTCCAGAGTGCTTGGGGGAAGGCAAGTTGGAGGTTCCCATTTTGTCTTTCTCGTTTGGCTCCCAGGTGGCTAGGAAGGTGGAAGGAAGGACCTTCTGTGGCCCCAAGCAACTGGGAAGAAAGGGACTTTATTTATTTGAAAGGCAGAGAGATAGAGAGAGGGGGGGATCTTCCATCTACTGATTCACTCTCCAAATGCCTGCAATGCCCAGGGCTGGTTCAGGCTGAAACCAGGAGCTGGAACTCAGTCTGGATCCCCCACACAGGGGGCAGGGCCCTACCACTTGAGCCATCACCGGCTGCCACCCAGAGCCAGCATCAGCAGGAAGCTGGATTCAGAAGCAGACCTGGGGCTCAAACCAGGCATTCCAGGACGGGAGGCAGGTGCCCCAAGCAGCATCTTAACCACTGTGCCAAATGCTCACCGCAGAAAAGGACTTCTGTAGCCACCTGTTCTCCTGTGTTCCCAGTGTTGGCAGGGAGGGTGGGGTAGGGAGCTTGCAATGTCTCCCTCAGGTCTAGGTGTGGAGAAGCCTATGCAGCAATGGCAACAGGACTGAGAAGGGCCGAGCCTTCCTCTGCTGGGCCAGCACCTGCAGGATGCGTCAAAGTTCAGTTTTAAGGAGGTGGGTGGTTGCTGGCATTGGACCCCTTGGGTCTGTTTTGCAGGTTCATCCATCTCAGAGCTTCCCAGGCCTTTTCCCTTCAGCCTCTGCCCTGTACCTCCAGTGTCTCTGTAGAGGTCACAGGTCGTCTGCACAGCTGGCCCTGGTTGCATGATGGTGACCTTGTGCAGACGTAGCATATGGAGGAAATCTGCATGGCGATATAGGGCGATTCGGTGTCCTCTTCTGGGCCCCTGGTAGGCAGCTGAGCAGGGAATGCTGCACCCTTCTCCTTGGGCCCCTGGATCTGCACGCTCCCTGCCTCAGTGAGTGGCAAGGTGGGGGGCCAGATGGGTGAGGAGGGTTTGGCACTGTGGCCGGGTCTGATTAGATGTGGTAGAACAGGTCTCCTGCCCAGCCCAGAGGCAAATTCTAAATCTTCCTGCCCCTGCAGGACTAGAACTTAATCTGCTCTTGCTTCATTTACTGTAAAACCCAGGCTGCTTAGCACCCTCGGGGGAATAGCTGTTGCAGAGAGAAGAATTTTCCAGATTTCAGAAGATTTCTGCATTTCATAAATGACTCAAGTTTGGTTTCTCTGAAGTTTAACCATTTTAGGTAGAAAAAAAAATTCATGCTGGATACTTGGCGTTTTAACCTCACCCTGCACCGAGATCCGAAGGTCATCAATACAGTTCTTGTTTGGGGCTATGCCATGGTGGTGGTGCTCAGGGCCCATGGACCGTGGATGGGCGCAGAATTGTTTGCTGAGTAGGAAATGGCCCCAGAGTCCCCGTGTCTGCTTGTTTTAGCGTCTTCTTTCCTCTCTTCCCTTTCACACTTCTTGTCACTGTCCCCGTGCACTCCTTCTTGCTCTTTTCATCTTCTTGATTTGATCGTGCAGTGGCCTTGGACCCCAGAAACCTGGCTGGAGCAATACTTTTGGGAACTGTAAGTGTTCTTCAGGCATCTTTCAACTTCCACATGCGCACAGACTTGTTTCCCTTTGGTCCGGTTCCACGTGGCCGAGGTTGCAGATCCCTGAGGCCACTGAAGTCAGGTGGACACAGAATTTCTGGGTTCCAAGTTGCATGTACCTACAGCCTACTCTGAATGGTTCTATGCACAGAGAACTCTTGTCGAACAGCTCGCAGTTAGGAAGCAGAGGCTCAGAGAAGTTACGTGCAGGGAAACACAACTGAGAGAGAAAGGGACAGAGCTGAGGTTTAATTTCAGTGCTATGCGAAGACCCCGAGCTGGGCCCTGAAGCAAGGCTGCTGTGGCTGCTGAGAGCTCACCAGGTGTCAGGCCTAGGGCGAGGGGTGTGGCACACCTGTTGGATGCTTCTGGCTGCCAGGAAACGCACCGGTCAGAAGTTATTGCTCTAGCACCAGATCCCGGTGCTGTACCTAGCATGGAAGTAATGCTTTCTTCCTTAGCGGTGTATGAACCCCACACAATTCACAACAACCCAGAGAGGGTGTCCCAGCTCCTGTCACACAGGAATACTTTCCACCTTCTCAGTACCCTGGAGTGTGACCGTGGGAGCCCACAGCACTGGGCCTGAATTCCTATGGGACCACCAAGTAACCTTGAACCCTTCTGTAGAAATAGTTTGATGGAACAGGCATTTTGGCCGATTAAGTTAAGGTGCTTGCATCCTTGGAGTAGCCGAGTCTGGCTGCCTGTTGGTGTGGACCCTGGGAGGGGTGGCCTGGGAGTCTGGGACTCTCTCTGCTCTGCTGTGTCTCCCAGAGGCCAGGGCAGCACTGTTTGATTCCAGAGCTCCCTGGGACTCATCTCCTCGGTTACAACTCCACCATGATTCTGTTCCTTTCCCTCTTGATGAAGCTTCATACCCTGTGTTAAGCTGAAACTATCAAGTGCAGGAAGTTGTATTCCTGTCCCCAGGGCTCCGTGTGATAGGGTTGGGGCAGAACTCACAGACGAACTTGAAAGCAAATAAGAGTCCAAGAGGTGGTACCCTGGCACCCAGGGCAAAGCACTGTGGGAACTCTGCTGTGTGGGGAAGATTGACAAGTGAAGAGAGACAGCAGGGGAGAGCTGGAGATGGTGGGGTCTGGGGGACCTTGTGGGTTCCTGCCTCTCACTCCCTCACCTGACTTGTGGTAGCCCAGTGATTTCTGGGGAATGAGTTTTTAAAAACTCACCTAATCTGCACCTTTCATACCAAAAGTGAAGAAGAACTTAAACTGAGGGTTAGTGCTCGATGGAGCCCTAAACAGGACTTAGTCCCATTCCTTGTTAGGAGCCTCACCAGGTGCATTCAGCCTGACACCCCTGCTCAGCTCCGTGGGCCTTGTAGGATGGGGGCAGAATGATAGGGTGGAAGCACCCTTGTCACTTTCCTGGAGCTCAAGTCCTGGATCCATTACCTGGCAGGTTGGTGACCTCATCCAGTAATTGGCCTCTATAAGCTAAGAGCAGCTCCCTAAGAGGTACTGGGAAGTTGAAGTTGATAATCCACGTTGCATTCCTGAGTGTGGGTCTGGGTGGGTGGGCATTGCCATCTTGGGCACTGGTAGGGCTCCAGGGGGGTCCTTGGAGGACCCATGTCCCTGGGGAGCCAGACCTGGAGCTCTTCCTCTCTCGTCTCTGCAGACAACGCCGATGACCACCCTGAAGGCACTATGGTTGAGAACAACATGGATGGGACCGTGAATGTGTTGGGAGTTGGGGGCAGTGCGGGCCGGAATGCCCTCAAGATGGGCATGAAGGAGATGGCTGTGTTCCGAGAGAAGATTGCTGAGCAGCACCGGCAACTGGGCAAAGGTGGCAAGCACCACGTCGGTCTGGAGGAGCCCAAGAAGCTGTGGCCGCTGTCTGTTAGGGTCAGTGGGTCCTGCTCCGTTGGGGTGGGTGGGCATGACAAGGGAGTGTCGTGGAAGCCGGAGGACATCCCAGTGAGAGTGGCTTCCTGTGTCACCTTGACAAAGCCCTCTTCTTTCTAGTTCTGGCATATTCAGTGGCCTTTGTCAGTATGTCTGGCTGTGAAATGGACTAGACATATGGTTGACAGAAGCTCCTTCCTTCTAACACCTGCACATTTCTGTCTGTGCTTAGGACATACTTAGGTGGAGAACATGCATCCTGGGGGAACCTGCTGGAACTTGCTCACTCTTGTTGTGATGTGCTGCCCTCACTGAGCTGCCCATTTCCTTTCTCCTGCTCAGCTCTGCTTTCTTGAGCCTTGGGTTTAGGGAAGGGAAGGGAGCTTTGGGCCATGGTTGTCTGCAGGTACCTTGGAGACAACCACCTGCGTTCAGTATTTGCCCATGCCGAGCCCATTTTGGCCCATCAAGGCCACCATCACAAATCAAGAATTGAAATCATCCATGTTCCTTTCTTTAGGGGGTAGGTTGAGCAAGGGTTGGGCATGATGGGGAGGTCACTAGGCTTTGTGTCCCTGCTACCAGCTTTGTGGCCATGGGAAAGTCTCTTTCCTATGGATGCTTTTCTTACCTGGGCTGCATCCAGGGCCAGGGTGAGTGGGCCCCTCGTTCTCACTTCCCACATGCTCTGTGCCCACAGACCCTGTGCCAGCAGGAACTGGACCAAGTTCTGGAGCGGATCTCCACCATGCGCGTTCCTGATGATCGGGGTCCCCTGGAGAATCTCTATGCCTTGCAAATCCCCAACTGTGACAAGCACGGCCTGTATAACCTCAAACAGGTGAGTGTGGCTGCCAGCCCCAGGCCTCGCCCACCTGTGATCCTCCCAGAGCTAAGTGGGAGACTCAGAGGCTGCTGTAACCACAGGTGTGGTGGTGACAGGGAGCATGGGGCACCCCTCCCTGGCCTCAGGTGGGTCAGAGGCTGACTCTGCTTACCCAGCCACCTGTGAGCAGTGCCGGTGGGTTTGGAAGAGAGCAACTTGGACTGAGCATTGGCAGCTAGTGGAGCTGATTCGTGGGCTCAGCCCCAGAGACTGCCCTTTGACAGGTAGAATAGGGACCAGGAGCTTGCATTTCCAACAGCTCCCAGGAGATGAGATGCTGCTGGTCCATGGACCACACTCCAGAATCACGGATTTCAGCCATTTACCAAGTAGCCTCTCTAGTTTTCTTTTTCTTTCTTTCTTCTTTTACTTTTTAAAGTGATTTATTTATTTTGGGGTGGGAAAGAGAGAAATCCTTCTATCTGCTGGCTCACTCCCCAAATGCTCACATGGGGCTGTGTGAGGCTGGAGCCAGGAGCCAAGAGTGCAATCTAGGTGTCCTATGTAGGATGCAGGGACCCCAGTACTTGAGCCATCACCACTTCCTCCCAGGGCCATATCAGCAGGAAGCTGGGGCCCAGAATGGAAATCCAACATGGGATACCAGTAAGTCAAATGCCTGCTCCTGGTTTTCAGATTACTTCAGGCAAGAGAAAGAGGGATGGAGAAGTGACATTGAAAACATACCTAAAAAAGAGACTAGTGGGCTGGCTTTGGTGTAGCTGGTAAAGCATCTGCTTGCAATGTCCACCATTTTTCATGTGGGTACCAGTTTGAGACCCGGTTCCTCCCTATCTGATCCAGCTGTCTGTCTCTCCCCATCTCTTGGGAACTCTGACTTTCAAATTGAATAAGATGAGAAAAAAATGAGACTAGAACAAGACTGTAAGCTCCTTAGAGATAGCTAACAAGTTGAGTTCGAGCACCCAGGAGCTCCCCTTCCTACCCGTCTCCTTTCTGCCCATGTGCATGTGTTAATGAGCAGTGTGTACGTGCAGGAGCTTAGCCACATGGACTTGGTAATGATTACAAATCCCTCTGTTGTCCTTTTGCTCAGCCCATCTCCGGCTGCCTCCACCTCACCATCCATGATCCCAGGAGAAGAGTCTGGGCATTTGGTGTAAGGCAGAGAAGGCGTGGGAGGCAGACAGGGAGAGCCAGGATGCTCTGTGGCTGACATCCCAATTTCAAGCAGCTTCTCAACCCTGGCTGCATGCTGGGATCTTCTGGGAGCTTGCAGCCATGCAGACAATTGGGTCTTACCCCCAGGGATTTGGATTGCATCGGACTGGGGTGCTTTGTGGGTGTCCAGATGTTCAAAGGCTGCCTTGTGGATCCTAACAGGCAGAGAGCATTGATTTAAAGGTGCACGGATGGTGGAGCCAGGAGAGGAGGCTCAGGGCTCTGCCGATCCCTTGGGATTCACATTTCCCCACCTGTACCACATAGGCATCTTACCCTTTTAAGTATTAGTCCAGTTTTGAAAGCTGTTCATTTGTCCCTGCACCTTCCGGATGCAAGCCAACCGTTTGGAGCTCAGGAAACATAATATTGTCTTCTGATGAAAGACAGGTTGCCTGCTGCACAGGTGGGGGGCCGAAGTGATTTGCAGGAGTTAACCAGATAGCTTGTGGTTAAAAGCAGGGACCCTGAAACGGGAATGTCTGGGTTTGCGGCTTGGCTCTGCCTCTCTTTCACTGAGTGATGTTGGTGAGTTCCTAACCGATCTGTAAAAGCAGGGGCAGTAATGGTACCTACGTCACCAGGTGATTGAGCAGCTTGCGTGAATATACTCATGTGTGTGAGATAGAAGCTGCTTACTCAGTGTCTGGTGCATCTTGGCTTTTTTCTAGAAACTTCCAAGCTTCCATGACATCTAAACTCCGAGATACTGGGTCCCCCGTGGGTGGGGCCCATTGATAGGGGATGGAGGCAGATTCTTCTTACCTTGGAGCATCCTCTGCAGTCCTGTTGATCTGGGCTGGTACCAGGGCCAGCGGCATTAGCATCACTCTGTTGGGGCTTGTTAGCCATGCAGAGTCCCAGGCCCATGCTAGAGAGGAATCAGCATTTCATTTATTTATTTTTTAAGATTAATTTATTTATTTGAGAGGCAGAATTAAGACAGAGAGAGAGAGAGAGAGAGAGAGGGAGAGACAAGAGAGAGGTCTTCCATCTGTTGGTTCACTCCTCAAATAGCCGCAATGGCAGGAGTTGGGTGGATCCAAAGCCAGGAGCCAGGAGTTCCTTCTGAGTCTCCAACATGGGTTCAGGGACCCAGGGACTTGGGCTGTCTTCTGCTGCTTTTCCCAGGTGCATTAGCAGGGAGCTGGATCCTAAGTGGAGCAGCTGAGACTCAAACTGGCTCCCACATGGGATGCTGGCCCTGCAGGCGGAGGCTTAACCCATTGGCCACAGAGCTGGCCCCGCATCAGCATTTCAAGAGGATACTGGGTGCACATTGAGATGTGCCTCCTGCAATTCCACTCAGCCCTGGGCTGGGCTGATTGGAGGAAGGAGAACTGGGACTGTATGTGAGGCCTGTCTTCTACCATCTCCTCTTCTCTCTTCCACAGTGCAAGATGTCTCTGAACGGGCAACGTGGCGAGTGCTGGTGTGTGAACCCAAACACCGGGAAGGTGATCGAGGGATCCCCCACCATCCGTGGAGACCCCCAGTGCCATCTCTTTTACAGTGGTCAAGAGGAGGCTCCTGTGGTAGACGCCTAGCGGATGCAGCAATGCACAGCCAGCCGGTGCCTGGCACCCTCCTCCCCCACCCTCTCTCCAAACCCTGGCAGACAGCAGAGAGGGCCTGGGTGGTGGGAGTGGAGGATTTTCCAGAAGCTTTGACATGTGTATTTATATTTGGAAAGAGACCAGCACCGTGCTCGGCACACCCCCTGCCCCCTCCCCTGCTGGAGATGCCTACACCCTCCCCTCTCGCTTCCCCCTGGGGAGGAAGCGGGTGTGGTTGAGGGAGCTGGGGTACAGGTTTGGGAGGAGGGAAAGAAATTTTTATTTTTGAACCCCTGTGTCTCTTTTGCTTAAGATTAAAGAGGAAAATTCAAGCGTGTGTCTCTTGCCTGAATCCTTGGGGCCACCATAGGGGATGCGCTCAGGAGGGCTCCTGAGCCTCCTTCTGGGACTCCTGGGAAAGTGAGGAAGGTGCATCTTGGCTCCCCATTCATGATAGAGGGAGGAGGATTTTCTCAGTCCAGACCCGTCCCCAGGAATCTGGCCTCTCCCTGCTTGGGCTCCCCCCGGGCCGGTGGCCAGGGCGGGGTGGGCTCCTGGCCCCTGAAATGAAGGGAAGCTGTCTTGCTCTGGTCAAGCATTGCAGCTCAGGCCAGAAGGAAGGGCGTGGGCTACTGTGGATTTGCTTATTCACAAAGCTATCGCCACTGAGAATAAAGGCTGCACTCTGTGTGTTGAAGGGGCAAACAGCCATCTTGCCTGCAGATTGGCCAGTGTTACCTGCAGATAAAGGGCTGTGTGTGGGCAGAGGAATGCAGGCTGAGAGATCGCACACATAGACACAGCAGTGTTCAAGGCTCCCTTCCTTAAGCAAGGTTCCACAGCCAAGCTCCATCACTTGGTTCTGCTGGTCCCAGTCCTCAGTGCTTTGCAGTGGGAGGTAGGGGGAGGCAGGCTCAGGCTCGGAAGCTCCTGTGCACCCCCACCCCCTCCTCAGCACAGAGGTAGATCATTCTGGACACGGAGCAGGGGCTGCTCCAGTAGTTTCGCCCACTCGGCCCTCTGAGCGTCCATCTATCTAGCAAGTCTGGAGAGGCAGAGGGGCACTGTGGAGTGCGGGTGGGGGGTGCTACTAAGTGTGAGATGAGCTGTCTCCTGGTACAAGAAAACCAGAGCCCAAGAACAGGCAGATCCCTGCCAGGAAGGAGTGTCCTTGGCTGCACGGGGGCCATGCCAGCTGCAACCAGCTGCCCAGAAGTGCATTAATTCGATTAATCCTCCTGAATCCGTAAAGGAGGCATTAAAGTTAGTTCCATTTTACAGATGGGGCACAAGCTCCCCAGAGTCTTCAGCCTCACCGCTCAGGGCTGGGGTCCCAAGACCCGAGTGTGGTTGCTGCTCATCCCCGAGTTACACTGCCCCCTGTAGGTGGAGGCAGGAGAGGGTCCGAAGCTCTGGAACCCTGAGATCCACAGTCCCCCGTGGGTTCTGAGTTCCTTCCATCCTGCTGATGGGCATTCCTGCCAGCCAGCTCTTCTCCCCCACCCCCGTTCCCTCAGCTGCTGTGTAGAGAAGCCTGCATCCAGGGCAGCTGTCCCTGGTGGGGCAATCCAAGCCTGCTCTCACGGGAGGCACAGCAGTTCTCAGCCTTAGCTAACATCGGAATCCAGAGAGCCACTGAAAATAACTGATGCCAGTGTCTCACCCTCGGAGATTCTGATTAATTAGGGGAGGGGAAGCGCTGGGGCAGGGTAAGGAGAGGCGTCTGGGTAGGGTTCTTTAAAGCTTCCCAGGTCGTTCCGTGGAAGAGTCTGGGACAGCTGAGAAGGCTGGGAGCCTCATGCAGTCTGTTGCTGGGGGGTTACACCGCTTGCTTCCTCTGAGTCAATATCCCTCATCTGTGTAATGGGTATAATTCCAGTCACAGTGGTATCAGTATGACTGGATGTGAAGGTGCTTTGGAAACAACAGGAGGGTACCGAGGGGGAGGGATTATCGCTGGGGCAGCTGCTGGCCCCAGTGTTGCTGGCTTGCTTAGGTCCTCTCTAAGCATTTTGCAGAGGGCTTCTGCAGCCTCTGGGGCCATTTGCACACCCCACAGGTAAGCAGCACCTCTACTGTGACTGCAGCTGCAAGGACTTCACGAATGATGTCACCTGTGGCCCAGATGCACCGCTGCTGTTTGCACCCAATGGCTGGGCAGAGATAAGAAAGTGGAACAGATCTTCCCGGAACTCGCTGTGCCTCTCACATTTAAGCCTAGCTAGACATTGGACTATACTGGCACTGTGTGGCGGTTTGGGGAACTGCAGCTGAGTTTACCTCCGGCCTTGGGGAGTCCAGGTTGAGGCCCTTGGGGGAAGGTTATTGGACTTATGAATTCATGGACCTGATCCTGGACTACTGGCATGTGACTTCCAGGAAGAGACCTGGGAAGCTTCCTTTAAATACACCTTCTGTGTGATTCTTACATAGGATTCTTACATATGACTTCATTTGTACATTTGAAAGTAGGAAGTCCCCCAGTTCAGAAATTATTAAGAATTTCCAGGCAGGGACAGTAGAGCATAGACCCCATGTGTCTGCACAAGTCCCAGGCTCTTTATTATGCAGCCTGGGTTTGGGAAGTTACTGTTAAGTGTGTCTTGGACATCGGTTACCTACGAGGGGTTGTCAAGAGCATGGGCTTGGGGCAGAATCAGAACTCTGCTACTTGTGTGTACATTTCTAATCTACATGAGTCCCATTCACTTCACCTTCACACAGCAGTGTGATTTCAATGTCAGAGGCATGTGGTGAGGGGAGGAAGTCGTCCCTGCCAGCTCGCTAGAACTCCTCGGTGTAGTTTTCTCCCTCCTAGGTGCAGGGGGAGGGCATCCTGTGAGTCAGCTTGCATCGCAATAACACAGCCCCAGTGACTTGGGGACCTCGTCCAGATCCCAATACTGCCACCTGGGGGCCAGAGTTCTGATTATAACGGACCCTTGGGGAACACTCCAGCAAACCAGAAACCCAAATCACAGCAGATACGGAGCTGAAGGCTGCCGTTCCAGCGCAGGGAGACAGCTTTGTTGCCTAGAGATGATCGGCAGGTGGAGGGACGTGACAGGCGAGCACCCTCCAGTGGAGGCTGCAGGTGCAGTCAGGCTGAATATCCGTCCAAGTGCGCTGTCAGGGAGACACGTCAGGGCAGGCTTTGGAGGCAGAGTTGTGAGAAGTAGGAATTAGGGGAAGGGAGGGCATGTGTGCACATGTATGTGCTTGGGTGTGTGCAGAACAAAGCAAGTGCTTGCCTTTTGAACCAGGGGAAGGTGGAGACAGGGTTGGGCCGTGTGTGTGTGTGTGTGTGTGAGCGCATGTGTGAGTGTATGCATGTGTGTGAGTGCATGTGTGAGTATATGCATGTGTGTGAGTGCATGTGAGTGTGTGCATGTGAGTGTATGCATGTGCATGAGTGCATGTGTGAGTAAATGCATGTGTGTGCATGTGTGTGTAGGAGGTTCAGAAGCAGCACATGCAGAAGCTTTAGTCATGAGGTGCACAATGAACTTGGAGACGACACGCAGGTGTGTGAAGGGCAGATGCAGGTGGAAGAGCAGCCACCAGAGGAAGCCAGAGGGGAGCCATAGGAAGGACCTTGGGCATCTTGCTAGGAGACGGAACTTCGGACCATGAGCTAGGAAGCACCACGGGAGGAATTTAGCCAGAGGGTGAGTGGGAGTGGACCTGTGTTCAGAATGTGAACTGTACTTGAGAGGTCTCTCGTGGGGATGAAGTACAGGAGGGGGAGGACGCACATCCTAGCAGGAGGAACTGAGGCCATCGGGTAGGAAATGAGGAGATGCAGAGTGGGACAGGTCTCTGCGGCGTCTGCAAGTTGCTGCATCCTTGGCAGTTTGCGGGATGCAGAGGGAAAATGCGAGTCAGGGCTGATGGCTGGGGTCAGGCTTAGCCAACTGGTGGTGGTGCCATTCTCTGAGCTGGTGAACGCAGGAGGAAGAACAGGCGGTGAACAGGCAGTGAGCGGGATGAAGGGAGAAAGGGAAGGCAGACAAGTGGCTGGGGGAGGCGGTGAAATCCATGTCTACTGTCATTACTGAATTGTGCTGTGTAAGGTGTGAGATATAATGAGAGAGGAACTACCTGTGTGTACAGGATGGGTTTGAGTCTGAATTGCTGAAGGACGCTGGGTGGAGGCCACAGACCGCCTCCCCCTCCTCCTCCTCACCTGGGTATCTGGTCTGTCCCTTCCATGCAAAGGAAGTTCACAAGCACCCTGCCCAGTCACCAGTGCAGGGGGTTGTGGGCTGGTGCTGGGGAGGAGCAGCAGGTGGGGAGGGTGGAGGGAGAGAAGGTTCCTCCCTTAGAAGCAGAGGAGAACTGGCACAGGGAAGAAGGAGTGTGACAAGTGCTTTGTTTGTTTAAAGATATTTTATTTGAAAGGCAGAGTGACAGAGCGACTTGAGAGATAGAAATGGAGTTAGAGAAGAGGGAGAGGGAGAGGAAGAGAGAGAGGGAGGGAGGGAGAGAGAGAGAGAGAGAGAGAGAGAGAGAGAGAGAGAGAGAGAGAGTGCTTCCATCTGCTAGTTCACTCCCCAAATGGCCGCAACAGCAGGAGCTGGGCCAGGCTGAAGCCATGAGCCAGGAACTCCTTCCACATCTCCCACATTGGTGCAGGGCCCCAAACACTTGAGCCATCTTCCACTGCTCTCCCAAGTGCATTAGCAGGATACTAGATGGGAAGCAGAGCAGCAGGGACTTGAGCAGGCACTCCTATGGGATGCTGGCGTCACAGGTGGCAGCTTAATCCTCTGCCACAACGCTGGCCGTTGATGAGTGGTTTTGTGGTGAATTCCATAGGTGTGAGGATGAATAGATGAAGGGAGTTTTCATCTGCTGGTCTAGTTGTCTCTGATAGCGCAAGGTCAAGGGCATTTGCTAGGCGCAAGGGAAGGAGCAGTGTGCTGCAGACATGAGGGATCATGGGAGGGGGGTGACCCAATCAGGGACTCTAACTGGTCTCTGGGCAGGGTTTGGAGCCTGCAGAGCCTGGGGCTGCTGTGGGGTGGAGCTCTCCTAGGTACCCTATTGGACAGGAGGCAGGGGATTGGGGGAGGGGCTGCAGGGTCCAGTGGAGCAGAAGGCAAGGGTGGGAACAAGGGCTCTGGTCTCCTTATGGAAGGAAGCCGAACCAGAGAGGTCTATGGACTGCTAAAGATGGGAGGGGGAGCCAGAAACTCTCATTCTTCACTGGGGAAAACGTTGGCTTTGCAGAGGGTAACTAGAAACTCTCATTCTTCACAGGGGAACATGTCGACTCTAGCAGTTCTCTGGCCCTATATCTCTCTTACTGTGATGGGAGTGGGAAATGGGATTTTCGGGTTTGAGTTCCCGAATCCTTTGGGGGCACCAAGGCTGAGAGTGTGGCCTGAGCAGATGGAGGAGAGTGCTGAGGGGGCTCTGGCGGGCAGCAGGCTGAGTCGAGGAGTGGGTGGCCAATGAGTCACAAGCACCCCTAAGGTACCCTGCAAGGTGGTAAGACAAGGGGCGGGGTTAAGAGCCAGGATCCCAACTGGCCTAGAGTGTGAGCAGGGAGCTAGCCCAGGAGGGTTAAAGGGCAGGGAGGAGGAGCCAGGAGTGGAGAGACGTGGTGGTCATGAAGTGGTCATGAGAGAAGCCCCCAGGGAGGAACAAAGCAGAGACTGGTCCCGGGCCACACCTGCTCCGGGCAGTGTGTGGTGACAGCAGCAAGAATAGTTTCTGATAGAGACGCCAGGAGAAAGTCCCTGGTGATGGCAGCCACATGCCCGGGCCTTCTTGCGTGCCCTCCTCAGCCCCCAGTTCAAGGCTCCGTGCCCTCCACACCTCTTGGTCATCTTGAACACACCCATCTTTACCTCTGCTGCCAGGTGCTGGCTGCAGGTGTCCACAGGGCAGATGCTGAGAAAACACCTGTTCTGAAGCCCTGTGCCCGGGGCCTCTTGGGCTGGACGCATTTCTATCCGAACTTGAGGGAACCTGGTACCATGAGATCTCAGGGAGGAGTCTCAGTGACCCCAGGAGAACATGAGCTGACGACAGGCGGGCTGAGATGCCCCCAGGGACTGCACTTGCCATGTGACTTGGCCTGAGCTGGACGCCAGGGTTCCTGATGGCCTCAGCTGCTGAGCTGGGCAGAGTGCAGACACCATCACCTCTGGGAGGCCTCTGTAGGGTGCAGCCAATGGGATGCACAGGGGAGAGCATGGGTGACAAAGGGTCTGGGAAGGAGGGAGCCACAGGTGATGGAGGCAGAAGGCAGGAGGACATGGTTGAAATGACAGCCGTCATTTCACAACTTTCCTCTTTATTGGGCACAAAAGGGAGTGATGGTTGGGTGGGGATTTTCTGCTTGGCTGGAAGTTTCCAGGCTCTAAGAGCAGGCAAAGCAATGGAACATTCTAGAACACTCTAGAAATTCCTTAAAGTCTTCTCCAAGGAGAAGCGACTCATCATTCATGTCAGGGTGGGTTAAGGCACTTTTATTTTAATAGCAAAGGCTGAGATGAAAAGGCAGGAATTATAATAACAGTCTCAGCAACAGCTGAGCGCCTACTGTGTGCTGGCTGTCCTAGAGCTTGGCACTCCCTCACTTGTTTAATCCTCACAAGGGCCCTGTGAAGTTGCTACCCAAGGGGAAGGAAGGCCCAGGGTGGTTAGGGTCACCGGTCTGCGGCGGCTTCTGGATGCGTGGAGAAAGGGGCACTGAGTTCCGTGGGGTGCTTGTCTTCCAGGATCACCCATTCTCCAATCAAGGAAGAGAGCTGGTCCCCACCCTGCCCCCACCAGGGTCCTTTCTCCTTCCCCTTGGGTTTGTGGCCTGAGGAGGTCCCTGGCGCTCACTCGCCCTCTCCCTACGCACCCTGAGCGCTCAGAGGAAGCCGACGCAGGCTAACTGAATGCATAACTTTATTAAATAAATGCTTTGTCATGACAAAAGACAAAGATCAAGGAGTAACATAAATTATAAGTTGAATAAATAGCATACAGCAATCTTCACTTTTTAATAAAACGTGAGATCCTCTGGGTGTTTTGTTTTTTTGTGGTTTTTTTATTTCCTTAAGTACAAAATGCTAAACAGGAGCTGAGCTCTTCCGCGTTCACGTGATCGTTTTCTGCCTTTTGCTTTTTCACAAACTGGTTTCGTTTATTGGCTTATTTTTCCCATCCTTTTCACCAGTAAAGATTATGAGCATTTATTGTTGTTTTAAAGTTGAAAACAAAAACAAGTAGAGAGACCAGAGCTATGGTATGCATGTACCTAACACTACAGAGAGCTACAGTAATATGTGGTGTGCTTATTGCTGTCTTAAAGAAAAAAACCAACCGGTAGGCAACTCGGAATCTGAGGGAATCTTGTCTGACAACGGTGCTATCCATGGGAGCTACTGTGTGATGGTGGTGGTGGTGGCAGAGATGGGGCTCAGGCAGTGACCAGGGACCAGAGAAGCAGGGCCAGTGGGTGCAGGGGGGGCTGGGGACCCCTTCCCCTCGGGCCCTCCCCACCCAGAAGGAACGAAGAGGCCAGAGTCTGCCAGTGTCTACACTACAGACTCCAGGAGAAAACCAAGAAAGTGTGTTTTTGAAACAAGAAACAAAAACCTACAAGACAAAAGGAGGTGGTGAAACAGTGCAAAAGGATCCTTGCACCTTAGTGGTTTTAAAAAATAAAGACAGTACAACAGACGGTCGGATGGTCACACCCCTGTCCTTGTCCCCACTCTGCTCAAAACTCAGCCTCCTTTCTCCTGGAAGCAACAGCACTTCCTCTCTGAGAGCAGTGGGCAGCGTCTCCTTGGCCCTCTCTGTCTGGAGGTCCCATTCTGGCCTGCAGTTCTCTAGGTCTGAGTCCGTGGATAAAGGTGGCAGGGGAAAGAGAGGGGGTAACCAGCCCACCTTGAGGGGGCTTGGTGGGTGCAGTGGCAGCCATGGCAGCCCTGTCACTGTGTGTGAGCTGGGGAGGAGGGTGGCTGAGACCCACCTCGCTCCGAGGAGGTGAACCCCTTGGGGTTACCATGGAGACCACGAGGCAGTGATGGGAGGATGGGGCTAGTGGGGAAAGGTGACCACACAGGGCTCACCTTCCATCTCCGGGTCAGGGCTGAGTGTCCCAGGCCTGTCTGTGTAGGCCTGGCTGTCAGAGAGGTGTTTGAGTCTCCCCCTCCCCAGGTGCCCATCTTTGCCAGCCCAGGTGGGTCAGGGCAGGCTGGGGGAAGGAGGAACCGTCTTGTCCAGACCTCCGTCCATTCCTCGTGGTACTAGGGAAGACGGAGGCGTCTTCTCCACTACCGGAGTGAGGCTTGAGTCAGCAGGGGCAGGGGTGGGCCACACTCAGACCTGGGGCTGCGATAACTGAGGGTGTAAGGCTGTGGGGTGAGCAGAGAGCTGGCCAACAGCAGCCTGGAGCCCAGGAGATCCCTGCTCAGGACCTAGCCTGCTGGCACCGTCCAAACCCTGTCCAGGGTGGAGGGTGACCGTCCCTCGGTGATTTCCTTCCACAGTCTCCCCACCTTGGGCGCAGCCAATTCTCCCATTCGGGACGCTTAGTTCCATGTGTCCATGCAGGTCCAGTTTCCTCTTGGGCTGGCCAGATGTGCCGACACACCCATGTGAGCCAGGGAGACTCACAGGTTTGGGATGGCAGGCGTGAACTCTTGAGGACTGGAGAGGCCATGGGGGCTAAATCAACCCTTCTCCCTACCTGAGGCTGCCAGCAGAGAGCAAGCCTAAGGGGCAGAGACCTGCTTCCACATCAGGTCAGCAGACAGTGGGGAAGGAGGGAGCCCCTCTTGGGAATCAGGGAGAGGGAGGAGGAGGCAGTCCCTGGCTCAGTCTCTTCTTAGGGGGAGTGGTACCCCAGTATCCACTTGGCAGATCCCAGTTGGATGACTGCTCAAGATCCAAAGGAAGAACGGCAGAAGGAGGAGTAGGGTGCCAAAGGTTGAGGATACTGGCCAACGACATAGCACGGAGTCGGGGTTTGGGGATAGCTGTGCAGAGCGGCGGGGTGCACTGACGTGGGAGGTCAGGTCTTGGCGCTGTCGCTCCCATCAGGCCCTTTGTCTCGCAAAGCCGGACTACCTCTCTTGGCCCCAGGCAGCTGCCCAGGCTAGAGGAGACATCCCTCACATGCTGCAGCCACATGTTTCCCACGCAGTTGCTTCTTCCCTGTCCCTTGTCCATTGCCCCAAGTTCTGTGTTGGAGGGTGGTCTCCTCTGGGTCACATCATCAAGAGAGAGTGGAGAGAGAGAGCTTCATCCACAGCAAGAAACCTCCCTGGCAGTGGCCAAGCCTCCTTTGGGAGGAAGGCTAGCTCAGCCTTCCAGCACAGTGCCAAGGCCACCCATGTGTGGAGGACGAGTTTTTCTTGGATCGGAACCCGGCTGTCTGAGGCACCTGCCCCTGGTTGTCCTGGGCCCTTCTTCCATCCTCTGCCTCAGGGAAGAAACAAGGCTTGGCCAGAACAAATGAAGAGCAGGAAAAACTCCTTGGCCTCAGGTGGCTGATGATGGTCTGAGGGTGGACAGTCTGAGCTCAAAGTTTTGCCCCTTCAAAATCCTGACCAGTTCCTGCTGATCCTTATTCTCATGCAGCTTTTAGAGTCCAGCATCCGCCTTGAGATCCTCACCTAACCTGGCTCCGTGGCCTGAGTTGAGCTCACTCCTATCTTACAACCTGCTCCGCCATTCTCTTCTCTCTTTGAGTCCCAGTGGGCTCATGCATTAGCGATGCCCAGGAATTTCTATTGGCTGTGTCCCTTCCTGCCACCTCTCTGTCCCTCCACACCGTCTACTCTGGCCTCAACAATCAGCTTCCTGTTGCTCTGCACCCACAGCCTTCCCCACCACCTCCCTTTTGGCCGTCTCTCCGGTCAGTCTCTCTCCTATTCTGCCAGTGGGGAGACTGAGAGAGAGACCTTTCAAATGCTCTGTCCCCAGGCAAGGACAAGGCCAGGGCAGGACTCATGCTGCAACATGGACCTGCTGGGCTCATTTGGTGCCATGTCCTGGGGTCCAGAGACAATGGTTTCCCAAGGGTCTGAAGACTGGAATGGGATGAGCCAGGGAACAGCCTCAAAAGCTGACTTCTACCTGGCCTGTTCAACACCATGCCCCAGACAGACCTGGGTTTGCTGCTTGTGGGGAGCCCTGACTAGGGGCAGGGATACTGCGATTATGGGTTGTATTTGGACAATACGGGTTTTCTTGGTTTTCCCAGAACGAGGAAGCTTCTCAACGCCCCCATTGGAACTACTTTGAAAAATTAATGCAAAAAGAAAAAAAAGGAAGAAATGAAATAAAAGATAAGAGATAGATTTACATGCCTATATATGACTATATGGAGCCTTGTAGATGATACAAGCCCACTTGGTTTTCAGTCCATCCTCCTCCACAGAGGGTGCTGTGCTAGTTGTGAATCCAATGCAACGAGGGGCTGAAGCCAGCAGGTCTCTGCAGGTTTTTTTAGTCACCCTGGAAGAACAGGTCTTTCCTGTATCCGGTGTGAACTGACTTCTACACGAATGCAGGGGCAGTGAAAGGGGCACACGGATTTCAACCTCACGGATCTTGCTTAGGGAGACCTGTCTACCTATGATCACTCAGCGGTGAAATCGATTACTTTTCGGAGGAATGGAATGCTTTTTTTTTTTTTTTTTTTTGAAATAAATCTGGGGGAGAGAGAGAGAGAAGACTCCTCCTAGGGTTAGAGGGGAGGAGGCACGGGGGTCGGGCTGGAGGAGGAGACTGATCCGCGAGAGGCAATGACCTCTCTTGTCTTCCTTTCTCTCCCCGACCAATCGGAACGGGGAGAACGCCATCGAAGCCACGCCTTTCGCTGCCCGACCTCCTGCACCCAGCCCTGGCCCAGTGGCCTTTTCTCCTTCCTGCCCACGTGCCTTCTGGTCACTCTGTCTCTCTTCTTCTCTGCCCTACACTGACGCGTTCCTCCCTTCTCTTCCTCTTGCCCCTCTCCGCTCCTTCAACCTGTCTCAAAAACAAAATCCTGCCCAAGGGGAGGTCTCCTTAGCTTCCGGCGACTCCGTTGTTGCCATATTCAAAGTCGAGCCCTTGTGAGAGATTCCGAGGCCCTCAGTTTCCTCAAATAGATACATGTGTATTTCTTTTTCCCTTAAATGAGATGAATGGAGTGGCGTCCTGGGGTGGAGGGAGGCGCTGGCTGGAGTCGGGGCTGGGGGTGGGGGGCAAGGGGGGACGGGGAGGGGACGCATCACTCAACGTTGCTGCTGTCAAAGGCGTGGCACTGAAAATCTCCGTCCGCGTACTCCATGCCTGGCAGCTTCATCCCGTACTTGTCCACGCACCAGCAGATGCCACGTTTGCGGCCGCGGGAAGGCTTGCACTGGGGCGCAGAGCGACAAGGCAGTGAGGACGGTTGTACCTGAGGCTCTGTTGCTGCCCATCTTAACCCCTCCCTGGCCTGACTGATCCCTAGAGAGGGCAGGGGTTCTGGTGTTCCAATTTCAGGAGTGAGCCTGCCTCTGGCTAGTTCCTAAGATCTCTAGTTTGTTCTTGTTGTTGGTATCCATTTGGGGTTCTCCAAGCTAGAATTCTGCAAGGCTCTCCAAGAGAGGTGCACCCCCTGATAATCATGACTGTGGCAAGAATAATTAATAATAATGGATACCGTAATTACCTGTTATGTGACAATAGCGAGAATGATAACAGGAGGCAGCACTGTGCTGCATGGTCACGTACCAGAGCTGCTGAACACTGTCTAGTGTCCCAGAGATTAAGCGCTCACTTCTCTCAATCCTGTGAGGCAGGGACTGCTCTGCCCATTTTATAGCGTGGTCTTGGGGCACAGAGACAAAACGTGCCTGGGGTGAGGGGGCATGACTAGGAAGTGGCAGAGCCAAGGTTTACTGTAAGGTGCTCTGGCTCTTACGCTGCCTTAGATTGGGGGTGCCGTGGAAGCAGCAGCAGCAGCAGCACCTGGGAACTTGTTACACATTGGAGAGCTCAGAGTCCGCCCCAGACTAGGCACCTAGCCAGCAGCACCTTAACAAGCCCTCCAGGGGACTCTGACGCTCTTGGATGTCCGGGGGCCACTGGGTTTTGGGAAACATTGATTCACCAGTGGTAGAAGTCTTAGCTACGTGCGAGGTGGCCCTCTCTTGGCAGGTGCCATTTTCGGAGCCTAGGAGCTCAGGATAGGAGACGACCACATACCTGCTTTCTCTTGTAGAATCCTTTGCGGTCACAGTTGGGCAGGTACACGGCCCGGGGCACCATACGTGGGCTGGCTTTGAGCTCCTGCAGGGATGCCTCCATGTGTCTGCGGCAGGGGCCCTGTGTGAACAGCAAGGATGAGCACTTGCCATGGCCCAAGTGGACACGGCAGCTGACAGGGCTCGGGGATGAGTTGCCACCCTTGGGTCTTTGCTCCCTATCCCTGTTGTGTGCCCCAAGAGTGTACCAGGATCCACCTGTGGCCAGGTGTGGAGCCGTGCTTTCCCTTTGGTCCTCCAGACCACCTACCTTTGGCTTTCTATCCTGCTGGGAAAGAAAGTCCGGAGGTGGCTGTCTCTGGATGCTCCAGGAAAGCCTCCAGCTCTGGGGGTGACTCTCCTGGTGTGTGGCTGCTGCACTGGCAGAGACTCTTCCTGCATGAGTGCCACCTCTATTCCCGCTCTCTCTGTCTCTGACAATTCTCCCAAATCCTAAACTGAGCTCCCAGGCACACAGTTGGTCCCTGGCCAGGCCATCGTACTTCCTGCTGCCTCAGCTGGGATGGTTAGGAGTGGGGGGTGGCAGATGGTGGGGTCCTCAGGCTCACCTGCTCGGATTCCTGTCTTATCTCAGGCGGGGAGACAATCCGGGGGTGGGCAGTGTTCTCAGCGCCGCCCACGAACTTGGACTGGGTCAGCTTCTTCCTGCGGTCCTTCTTCACGGCCTCGGCCTTCAGCTCGGAGATGCGGGTGTGCTTGGGCCGGAAGACCTTGGGGGAGTAGGTCTCCTCGGCCATCTCGGAGGTGGTGGGCTCCTCATGTTCACGGGAGTCTCTCTCTGTAGGGGGAGGGAAAAGGCCTCAAGGTCAGCCTCCCAGGGCGCGATGAGTAATCAAGGCTGCAGTGGACCAGGTCTCTGCTCTCCCAGGAGGAGGAACCGAAACTCATTCAGCGGTGGGCAACTTAGCGTGGAGGGCAGGGGAAGAGTGGGCAGGAAGGCTTCCCGGAGGAGGGGACCATGGGCAGAGTCTCACTGATCCACAGTGGAAGGGTGACAGGAAGGAGAGGGTTCTGGGGGGTAGGAAGGAGGAAGGGTGAGGAAACTGGCCCCTGGAAGGTGTGGGCAGTTTGCTGGCTGGAGTTGGCTAAAGCAGATGGGGTGGTGGCGGGAGGTGGGGTCTAGAGCTGAGATGCTGGAGATCCCAGCAACAGCTAATTTGAGGACAGGATGAGCAGAGGCCTCAGGCTCTCAGAACCACTGGGCATGCAGATGGATTTGGATCCACGGAACCAAGTCCTGGGGTCTGGAGCTGAATGGTGGGGAGGGAGGAAGAGGGGAAGTGGGAGCCAGATGAGCTGGATGGACGTAGGAGGCCAGAGGGAGCAGCGGGGGGCAGACAGAATGAGGCCTCGCTCCAGGCCCCTGGAGACTGGGCCATTGCTCAGCCTCAGTCTGAGAGAGGCCGACAGCTGTCTAGGGCGGCGCAAGTTTAAATATAGGAGTGACTTGGTGACAGTCTGTATTTAGCTGACTTATGACCTTTAGAGAACCAGGACTTCGTTCATGTATTTGTAGGTCTGAATTCCACACCGAGCCCCCTTTTCCCCTGCCCTGTCCAGATTTCCACTAAATTCTCTCGTAGACACCCGGCTCTGGGTCCCCTTTCTCCTCTCAGCTCTTCCCCCACCCACCCCAGCCTCATGGACTCAGAGTGGGGAGACCTACGATTGCTTCTCCCACATGGGCAGGATGTGGTCAGGATTCCCCACCGTGAGACAGGTGCTAGGGTGGGTGGGTGTGGGTGGTCCTGTCTTCACTGATCTATTCTCAAACACCCCAAAAAGGAAATGGGGCTCTGAATGACCCCAAATAAACAGGATGAGGCAACGGGATATCCTGCTCCCCATTCATTCCTATATTTCTAGGATTCCTGGAAATGGTGATATTCCAGCACCCCGATGGGGAATGTGGGTGGGGAGGGGGGTGCAAGGGGAGAGCAGCCACCTAGGAAGACAAAGTCTTTGGTCCCTGGGGCAGGCACGGAGGCTGTCTTTTGAGCTCCCAGCCCAGAGGAAGGTGCAGGGAGCTCTTGCAGATCTGGTCTAACCAGGCCAGGTGGCAAGAAGCCCCCGAGCACCTGCGTCTTTCTTGGCTCAGGATTTGTGAGGTTTAGCGAAGGAGGACTCTGGTCTGTAAGACCCTGGCAGGAAAGCTGCTGCCCGGAGGAAGACTCCAAGGGTGTGGAGTGGTGGTGGTGAGCTGATGGACTTGTCCACGCCCAGGAGATAGGAGGCCATTCCTGGGGGGCAAGATGCTAGGGAGAAGGCGTCAGCAATGTGTTGGGCAGGCTCATCCCGCACAAAGCTCCACACCAGGACCCCAGCCCTCTGCCTCCTCACTCACTCACCTAGTTGTCTCCTGATGATCCCCGTGCCTGGTGATTTCTCAGTGGGGTGAAGTGCTTGATAGGTAGACTAGGGAGTAAGCTAGTGATGTTTTGGGGTCAAGCTGTATTCTGGGGTTGCAGGACAAAAGTTGCGGGGGGTGGGGAGGTGAGCATGAGCATGGCAGGTTTGGGGGAATCTGAAGATTGCATCATATACCCAGGATGGGGGGAGTGGTGAGAGAGGGAGAGCTGACCCTGGTGAGAAGGGCTGTTGGGCGCTCCTCCCCCAAGAGGCTGCACACACTTCACTCAGCCTCTCTGGGCATCAGCAAGCAGGGTAGGAGCCAGGGCAGGAGACGGATGCCCTTGAAATGCTGGGGCCTTGATGGGGTTAGAGAGGCGGGATGGCCAAACCCCTTCCCTAGTGAATACCACAACCAGATGGAGTGCAGGGAGAGGCTTGATTGAGGGTTGGCTGCTGGCCAGGGCAGGGACAGAAGGTGAGCAGCTCCCACAGTGGGCTGCTCCAGCCAAGCCTGGACAGCCAGCAAAGCTGGGTTCCCAGGCATGGCCTCTGAGCCCAGGAGGCTCCCATTCCTGGAGTCCTGCAACTGACCACTTCGCCTGCACCCGCTGGGCCCCAGCAGAAAGAAATGCATGCACTTGTGTCTAGGTCTTGACGATCTGGGAAGGGGGTGTCATCCTGCCCGCCCCTGGCCCCCAGGCTCTTGGAGGCAGCTCTGTCCCTTTGGTTGGAGGATGTCTTCCTCCAGCTATCATCTCAGTCTGCTCACACGCCTTGGGTTCGGCAGACTCGGATACACAGGGGCCTTCTTTCAAGCTGCTTCACCTTTTAAGAATTTCTCAAAGATGTGCTGTAGGCTGTCCTTATATTGGGTCACCTTTCCTGGGAGGAGAATGGGGGGCTAACCCACAAGGTTCCACAAACCTTGGGGCAAATGAGCTTTGGCCCCTCTCAGCTTTCTCATTGGCAGTGGTCAGGTGTTTCCCCCCAACACCAGGCTGTGATGATAATGGACAACAAATGTAGATCCTGGTCTCTTCCTTTAAGGACCTCAAAATACTCCTGGCAAACCCTCTCTCCTTCCCCCGGCCTCACCGGGGTGGGGCCCCTGAGGACAAGGCTCCCTACACCGGAGCCTGCAGGCACCTCAACTGCTCCTCAAGGACAGACTTTGATTCTTGCTGTGCCTCCCAGGTTTTGGTGCCACTTAACGCTGTGGGACCTATTCCTCCGTCCGTGGAGGAGTCGAGTATCAAAGATACCGATCAGGGTCTTGTGGTCACCTGGAGGCTCCAGAGAGACAGTGGAAACCTGGAGGGGAGCCAGTGCAGAGCCGTGAAGATTAAAGATCTGCAAAGTAAGACGGAGCTGGAAGGCCTGAGCCAGCTAGCACTACTGGGCTGCCTGGTGGCTCAAGTCAGAAATAGACTTTCAGTGTTGGAAGGCTTTGCAGTTTAGGTCAAGCAAAAATAAGGCACAACAAGTACACTGGTACACCTGACCTACTTCATCAAGAGAGAATGAAGCGAGGTTGCAGGGGGCACTTAGATGGGACACAGGGACCTGCTTCCTGGCTTCTTTGCTATGCACCTGAACAGCAACAAAATACAGGGCTCTGGAGCTCTATAGACAAATAGGTCAGCACCTCTAGTGGCCAGTAGGTGGCGTGGGAGACTGATGCTCACACAACCTACGCTCTTGTCTGGGGATCCTAAGCAGTTTTAAAATGTGCAATTTATGTGTCTCCTCTTCTTTCTTTGATTCACCACAATCCTTTCCTTGTATTTGGTGTGGGGGGGGGGGCGCTGCAGCACATGCACTGGATCAGGGGTGTGTGAACTGAGGGCGAGAAAGAGCCCATGTGCGGGCAGGGTGGGTGGGACAGCAGATGGAGGGATCGGAGGAGGGGGCAGCGTTTAGGGGTGCATCGTGCCCTGCTGTTTCTTTAATCTGCAACTGGAAACTCACCTGGGGAGGAAGAGAAACAGGTCCCAGACCTGCCACCCATCTCTAGATGCAGAGGGGATTCTACAGAGGAGGGAAATGTGGAATATTGGACTTCCTCCTGAAGAAGAAGAGGCAGGGCCTTTGATGTCCTGTTAATGGCCAGCGACCAAGGAAGGGAGACCTTTGGGGCGGTTGGGTGGATGCTGCTCAGGCTTCTGTCCCTGGTCCTTCCAGCAAGCTCTCTAACAGCCCTGGTCCTGCCACAGCGGAGGGGGCCCTGGGCAGCCCCTGCATTCACAGAGTGTTCCCCGTTCCCTCTGAGGCAGCTGTGAGGGCTATGGGCCTCTCCCCACCGTAACATGAACATGTGCCCGAGGACTGCACTCTTCCGAGTCCCAGCAAACATAGAGAATGTCTGGGTGGAGGCCCAGGCGCTGTGGACTCGGAAGTGGCCAGGGCAGGGGCAGTAATACACCCAACACCATTGCACAATGCATACAAATTACCCAGACTCGACTGCTTCCCCCAAAGCTGCCCTTGGCTGCTGCTGTCCTCTTGCATTGGCCAGGGGTTTTGGTGGCAGGCGCAGGCAGGCTCTTAAGAGGTGTTTGGGCTTTGACTTGCTTCTTAGTCACAGCGGTGGACAGATAGAGGGGGATGCTTGCTGCTGTCTGAAATCTGACCTTCCACTTGGGGCCTCCTGATCAGGCCCTGGCACCATGACAGCTGGCCCTGGACTGGGTTAGTCTCCCACTCCATCTTGACCAACGTAAGGGAAAACTGGGTAGAGCAGCTTGGCTTACAGAAGTGCACGAGATGGAGGTGCACTAGGGATTCATAGCCCTGGAAGAATGTGGGGCTTGGCCGGGACACTGGGGGAGGTCAGTGCAGCTACACAGTGGCTTTGAAGTGTGACCACCCACTGCAGCAGGGTGCAGGGGGACAGGCAGAAAGCATCACAGGTGAGCCTGGATGCACTGGGCTTGTCTTTGGCCTATGGCTGTGCTAGCCAATACAGCAGCCATGAGCCAATGTGGCTGCTTAACGTGAATAAATACTGAATAGAATACAAATTCAGTTCCTCGGTTGCTCCAGCCACAGTGCAGTGCTCCAGAGCTCCATGTGGCCAGTGGCTACTGTGCTGGACAGCGTGGATATAGAACACTTTCATCATCACGGAAAGTTCTACTGGACAGAGCTGGCTGGAGGACACTGATCTGTGCCTGGGTAGGGACGAAAATAGCAAAGCCAGGCGCGGTGTTCCACAGGCCCCCTCCCTGCCTCACCCTGGCCGGCCTGCTGCTCATCGCTGCAACACAAGGCCTGGGGGTTGTGTGTGTGGGAGGGGGGGTGCGGGGGATGAGGGATCAGCTGCTCCCTGTGTGAAAGTGGAAGACAAGTCTTGATTTCCTGAAGTCTGACTGCTCCCCTGCTGGGGTTTGCCAGATGACTCACTTGTACTGTGTGTGTGTGTGTGTGTGTGTGTTTGCATAAAGGGAAAAAGGCCCAGGGGCTGGCCAGGAGGGACTGTGGTACTTTCCTGAGGGAGCAGCAAGGACCCTCTTCTTCCTTGTCCCCTCCCTGGCCAGCATCTGCCTGGCCCCAGGCTCTGGGAAGATGGTTGGCTTTTCTTCTGTGGTCAGGAAGACATGTGCATGTTCTGAGCTCTTTTTAAAACTGGAATTATGGGCCGGGGAGGAGACAAGCGCTGGTCCCTCCACGAGAACAATGGACCCCAGCAAGTGCCATCCTAAGGAACAGCTATGAGAAGCAAGAAGGCCAGGAGGATGAGAGTGGAGTGGGGCAGGCTCCTGCGGGCAGGGCAGGGTGGCTGGGGGCTTCCTTCAACCTCCCCAGACCCCCTCAGGAAGGACTTGGGTGCTGCATACTCGTGGCAAGGCTGGCCAAGGCGGGGTTGTCACATCTCTATCCTGGCCAGAGAAATAAGGGCACTCTATAGCACAGAGGGAAAACATTCAGAATCAGGAGCCGGAGCACTCAGCTCCACCAGTGAGAAGATACATCAATCGGTGCCACACCCAACCTCCAGCCACTCTTCCTGGGAGGAAGATGGGGCTGCTGACTGTGAGGGCCTCTGTAAGCCTTGGTGCAGGTGTACTCTACTTTGGTTCTGGTTTCTTCTTCCTTTCTCTTTGTTTGGTTGTGGGGAGGATGAAGACAATAACCCCTTCTACCATGAGTGCTCAATGGGTTGATACTAATTAAGTCTCAGCACAGGAGGCTTGGTTGCCTCTCCCCTCCCAATCACCAGCTAAGAACTTGCTTGCAGCCCATCAGATCTGAGGCTCCCAGGGCTCTGCCTTTGTCTCTGGGGAGTCTACCTGCCAACCCCAGGTGAGAACGTGGCACAGGTGCACTGGGAACCAGTCTCCACTTAGAGACCTCACCCTGGGAGTTCTTCCCTCTAACTCCTTCGCTTCATGCTGCATTAAGGGCATGAGGTCATCTGCCCTAAAAAGGCAGGAAAGGAGACCCATACCCCCCCCCCCCCCCCACGTGGATGTGGCAGGTGCCCAGCTAGAGACAGAAGGAAAGCTGGGGCTCACTCACTCACGTCCCACATCCAGGGACCAGAAGGAAAGAAAGGCTCCTTCCCATTTCTCTCTGTGGCCACACTCCTTGCTTCCTGAGAGGTATCTAGGGAACACGTTGCCCTTCTACACAGCCCCCACGGCGGTCTCTCCAGGAGACCAGGAAGGTGAGCATGCTTGGCAGGAACGCCTATGGCTGCTCTTCCGTTGCTCACCGGAGTGCCCTTTTCGGCTTGGCCACATTTCCATTCCTGACCCATCACAGTCCAGGCAGGCAGCGCCTTTACCGCGAAAGTCTGGCTGACCAGAAGGGGGCAGAAGAGAGCAGACAGAGCTTTCGTCTCGGGCACATCCCAGGACCAACAGCTCTGCAGGGAGTCAGGTCTGTCCACGGAGGACCAGACTCTTCTTTCTGACCTCTGGGTGCAAGTGGAGAGTGGAGATGGCGGTTCCCTTCTCAGGAGAGGAAGTGCTCGCTGGGGCCTCTGTGTGGTCCAGTTAGGTGGCCACATGTGGCTACTGCATACTTGAAATGTGGCTAATACAACCAAGGGCATGGATTTTAAATTTTATTCAGTTTTAACTAGTTTAAAAGAACTGCTATCGATTCAGTTATTGGAAAATTCTGAAGTCTACATATGTGGAACAGCTTTGGCCATGAATTGAATTGTTCTGCTTTAAATCTTTGAAACCTAAATACAGATCCAATACTTCCAATGAGAATTTAGTGTCTGATTCGAGATGTGCTGTTAAGGTAATTAAAATGCACGCTGGATTTATAAGACTTAATATATCTCATTATAACTTTTATTTTGAGCATGTGTTGAAGTGATTGTGTTAAAATCTATTAATAAAAGCAATTTCACCTGTTTATTTTTATATTTTTTGAAAAGGTGGCTACTTTTAGAAAATTAAAAATTACACATGTGGCTTATCTCACATTTCAACTGGGAGTGTTGCTAGAACGCATCAGAAGGAGTCATCTTATTGTGGGCTGGAGGGATGTAACTGCCTTGATGGAACCATCTAGATGGTTCAGAGTAAGTGAAACCCTCAGTGAACAGTTCAGCAAGGTCATCTGAGTCCTGGATCTGAGTGCAAATTCAGCCAGGCCTAACTTCAGGATGTGGCAAGGGATGGGGCCCTATCAGATGATTTAGGTTGACACATGAAAAATGAGGAGTGGAGATTTGCTGCCACGATTAAAATGCTGCTTGGGAACCTGCATTCTGCGTCTGAGTGCCTGGGTTGAAGTCCCAGCTCAGCTTCCAATGCCAGCTTCCTACTGATGGGCATGCTTGGAGGCAGCAGGTCATTGGTCCCTGCCGTCCACACAGGAGACCTGGACTGAATTCTTGGCTCCTGGCTTGTCTGACCGATGCAGGCATTTGGGAGGGAGAACTAAGAAGGTCTCTCTATTTGTCTGTCTGTGCTACCTTTGAAATCAATCAATCAATAAACAAGCACTTGTTTAAAAATTCAGATAACCTATTTTGGGCCCAGCTGACTAGTCTAACCTAGTTAGAAAGAGGGGCTATTGTTTTTTTTTTTTTTTCCTTTTTCAGATTTCAGAAAATATTTTTACTTTTAATTGTGACTACTTCAAAAGTTTCATGGAAAATGGAATTAAAAAGTAAGTTTATCTTGGTGCAAAAATATTGGAGACCCATGCACAATTTTTTGTAATACACATGATCTACAAATGTGAATTTATACCAATGTATGTCTTTGAAGACCCTGCATACGCATGGATTTCAGCATTTCTTTGCACCCAGATAACCTCACCTTTTAATTCTATTTCTCACAAGCATTTTGAAGTACCCTTGTGATGTACTGTGCATTTCACAAGAGCTACTAGAGAGGTATTTGAATGCTTTGGCCACCGAGACATGATAGAGGTATCAGGGAAACAGCTTGTCTTATTGGCCTTCTTAATCACCCCAGAGGTAGGAGCTGCTGCCTTCAGTGTGTGTGGAGATGGCACCAGCACTCCCTGCAGGCCCACCTCGGGCCCCAGCTGTAACCTGGAAGCCTCCCTCCTCTCTCACGGAGAGATCAGCAGCCCGCCTGCAGGGGGCTCTCTTGCTCTTTTCCTTATCAGTTTTTGTGTCCCAGGGTTCTTCCTCTTTCCTCTGGGTGCCCATCCCCACCCAGCTCACCTCAGAGCTCATCACCCTGCATACCTATCCCTTGTCAGACCTGTGCTAGTGGAAGTAGGCCACTTCTGGGCTGGGTTCTCCTTGGAGATGGGGGACCGCCTGCCCCCATCAGGAGAGCTCCCTGCCACTCAGGAAGTGAGATTTGGTGCCTGAACCTGCAGGGTGGGTGGAGTGACTTTTCTTCATAGCCCGTCCCTGTCCTCTGTCTCAAACTAAGCCACTGGTGCGAGCCGGCCCTGTCTGCAGGGTTGTGTAGGAAAAGAGCAAATGTGGGTATGAAATAACAGAGCGTTGCATTCTCTACTGTGGTTCCTCCACTCCTCCCCCTGCTGCTCCTGAAACTGGGCACCTCAGAATCACCCTGAGGGTTACAGCAAAGGGTTCCATAAAGGGTTTCATCATCACAGACATCACCCCAGAGGACAGCACTTGCCAATGTTTGCCGAAGGCCTCGCTGCTATTCAGGCCAGGCCTGGACAAGGGTGCTTGTGGCTGGCAAAGCAGGTAGGAATGGCAGAAAGGAGTGGCAGGAGTTGAGTTCGAGTCCTGCCCCTCACCTGGGACAAGTGACTTCCCACTCTGGGCCTCAGCTCATCCTCTGTAAAACAAAGGGTCTTGACTGTGATGCTGCCTCTGGGGGCCTCCCAACTCTGGCATTCTCTGGCCAATATCCAGACAATTCCTGGAGAGATGCTAGGACTGGGCTAAGCCAAGTGGTCCTGTGGGAAAGGCCACCTCCTCTGTCACAGAGGTTTCCAGTCTCTCTTCTGGCTTAGTATTTTAAAAAGAAAGAAATGACCTTATAATGGAAATCATGGACAGAAAGGGAGCTGGAAACAAAAGCAGTGGAGGGGGGTGCCTCTTGATCTTGGGGAAGGGTTGTAGAAAAATTCTACCCTGGCCTCCTGGTTTATCTGCTTCCTTATTTCCGCAGACATGTCTTCAATCTTATTGCTTTAAGTAATGCTTCCAGATCACAAGTTCAGGATGGTGTCTGGGAATTGCAACTGTGACAACGCTGTACGAAAAGTGCAAAAGTCAAACTAAACAGAACCCTTCCCAGTTACCTCCTTGTCTCCCAATGGAACCCTGGTGCTGCCCTCTCGCCTCCGCCTCGGGGGTCCCTCCGCCTCGGGGGTCCCTCGGTGCTCACTGTGCTCCTCCAGCACTGGTTGCAGCCGGTCTGGAGTGTGCTGGTCCCTTTGCCAAAGGTTTGTTTTCCACACAATTAAATAATCTTCAAGTTTCTCAGGCATTACTCAGGTACAAAGGAAAAGCTTCAGGCAGAGCCTACCCCCTTCCCTCTAGCTCCTCCCCCTTGCATGAAGGGACGGAGGCTTCTGCGGGGGTGCCTGCTCCCATGCCCTTTGCTGTAACCCGCACGCTGACCTCTGGCTCCCGGGTCAGCCTGGCCCTCCCTCTGCAGCTGTGGGCCCACCTGCCTGCTGGGCCCCAGCCCCAGCCCCAGGACTGACTCACAGCTGCTGCCCCTCAGGGGTTGCCTTCCAGTTGGGGGAGGGCTAGGGAGCGGAGAAAGGGGAAATGGACAGAAAAGGAGCTTGCACATGGCCAGCTACCCTTGTTCTTCCGGCCTGAGCTGACGCAGCAGAAAGAAGGGAAAGAAAAGTCGAGTTAATGCACCATCATCGCTGGCCTTCCTAACTGCGTTTTGGTTGGCTCCAAGCACAGCCAGCCTCTAAAAGACTTGTTTCAAAGGGAGGGAGTGTGAGTGGGAAAGCAATCTGGCTCCCTCAGTTTTCCATGATCGTGTTCAACCCAGACATAAATTTGGCCAATGAGCCTAACTCTGGAACTTGACTTCAACATGGTATTTGGACCAGGCTCGCAGATGAACCCAGGGTGATGGGGGCCAAACCCCTCCAAGCGTCAAAGGCTGAATTCCTTCTACTTTAGGGAGTGCAGGTTTCCCTCCTGACTTCTTCCCTAGAGGCATACTTTCTGTCCCTCTTGGTCTCTTCTTTCTCACTGACAGAATGGAAACCCAGAACCCACTGTCCTCTCTGGCTCAAATTTGATGTCTCACCAGCCTGGGGTGGGTGAGTCTACCCGGTGCCGCCCATAAAAGCCACAAGGCTCCCCCCCCCACCCCACCCAGTGCAGAGCCCAGGCCTTTCTCCTGTCATTACAGCTCACTTACATTTATTGAATTTGGTCCAATAAATAACTCCAGGCTCTCGCCCCCTCCAGCCTCACACACACAGCTCTCTGATTCTATATCTATCCCTGCCCCTGAACTGGCCCAAGTAAAATGTAGAGCAGGCAGTGCCAGGCCAGCTCCCAGCACCCTTGCTCTGTGCCGACTCCCTCTGCAGTCACCCAGCAACGCGCCCAGCAAAACACCAGGCCAACCCGCCTGCTGGTCTCCCTCCCCAAGCCCTGGCCGGCTGCCACCTCACTCTCCTCCGCTCTCTGTCTCACTCCAGAAATGCACTTTTGGGGGTTATGTAATATAAACTATCTACACATACGTGATAGAGATTTTGGTTAGGTATGCTGTAGAAATCACGTTATAGTCCATGCATATCATGTGTAATATACACATACTGGTATAAAGACGTCGAATCTGTACAGTGTGTATTTAATGTATCCTAAACATTCCCACTGCTCTGTTTTGGGTGGGAGGGCAGAGGGAGCTGGACAGCAGGAATCTTGGCTAAAGGACCAAAGGGCATGCTTCCTCTGTCCATCTCCCTCTCTTTAAGAGCTGTCTCCTCCAACTTTTGGGGGACCCACCCTACAACAGCCCTGCGGCAGAATCCTGGAGCGCCCCCTCCTACTCGGTCTGTCGGGGAGGAAGGCGTCGGCCCTGGCCACGGGGAGCGCAGCCAACCCGCAACTGCTGCCGGCCAGGCACCTGCCTCGGGCAGGGTGGGGACTTCCAGAAGGGCTGGGGAGGGGATGGGGAAGGGGAGGGTGCTCCGAGCGCCTGAATGGGAGTAGAGAATTCTAAAGAGAACCCTCCTCGGAAAGAGTCGTGCGTTCTCGCGCGCGCCCCCAGTGGGTTAGACTGGGACGTTGGATGCGTCCACTCTCTCCCAGTAACTCCGCGCGCGCGTGCGCCCCTCAGCACACACCTTCCACACCAGCCACTGGACTGGGCACACAGAAGCAGGGCCAAGATGTGGCTGAATGATATCTTGCATATTTTCGATGTGACTGGATTGTGAGCCAGCGCGCTCCCTTCCAAGCCAGGAAATCAATTCATACCTCCCCCACCCTCCCCAGCGCTGAGCCTTTCCAAATCCACATTCCCCCAGCTGAAGGCGGGTGGGGCTGCCTTTGAAAAGTGGATCTTAATAAAAATAACCCCGCAAACCGACCTCTGGTGCTTCCAGCGTCTGCAGTCTCACCTCCCTCTGTTTTTTTTTTTTTTTTTAAATATCATTTTGCAATCCGGAGAACGATTGCCTTTTGCGAAGTTGGAGGGCTGGCGCCTGCCACGAACAACACCTGCAGGCCTGTGGGGTTTGCGGGCATTGGGACCGAACCCAGGAAAGCTCTCTTGCCTCTTGGCAAGCGCAGAGACTCTGCTCTACTACAAGACAGCGTCTGTAGTCTGCACTTAAGAAAATTCGTGTTGAGGTGCTTGTGAGTGAAGGAAGGGGAGACGGGCATGTTCCCAGGAAGAAACTACACTAAATAAGCATACTGAACCAATTTTAACTACCGCTTTTGGAGATAACCAGTAACCAAGTTGACATCTCAGAACCCATACTTCTGTGTACAGTTTATTAAACTTTTTTTTCTTTTAAATTTAAGACCTGGTGATTTTCTATAAAGAAACACAGCCCAAGGAGGAGAACTGTTCTGATTGAACAAGTAGCTTTGTCAATCATTTAAGCCCTAAACGCCTGGCGCAGATAACTTGGGGGCGGGACCACCAGGGGGCGGGACCACCAGGGGGCAGAGCCAGCGAGGGGCGGACTGGGGCGTGGCCTTTTCTGTCTCCTCCCCCTGAACTTTGTAGTCGTAGTTTCCGAGGCCCCTGAAGCGTTCACGCCACACCCCCTTATGATCTGGTTGGAGGGATGGGGGGTAGAGGGTGGGGAATGGAGGGTGGGGGGTGGAGGGTAGGAGGTGGAGCAGGATGAGGAGGTCGGCGTAGGCTTGGGGATCGCCAAGTCTGCATCTCATTCCCACCTTTCATCCAAGGTAACCTCTGAGCTGGGGAGGGGAAGGAACTGGTCCAGACACAAATACCCCGCACACAACACCAAACCTTTCTGCTCGCCCCTCCCCCCAGCCGCAACCCCACCCCAGAGCTCCTAAAACATTCTTTCCCTTGCTGGAAGGAAAAAAAATGCATTTTGCAATGTAATATATTTTACCATTTACCACGATCAATCATACCAAGTCAAAAGCAGTGGGTGTGCACGTGGGAGGGGCGGGAGGCCCCCCCCAAGACCTTGCTGACCAGTGATGTAGTGTGCGTGTCTGTGTGCGCGCGTGTCTGTGCGTGTCTCTGTGTGTGCGTGCCTGTGCGCGCGCGCGCGTGCGTCTGCGTATGTAGAGGTTGTCCAGAGGCGCTGGAGTCGGGGACGAGGGGCGGGGTGGGGAGGCGGGAGAGGAGCTGGGAGGCACAAAGGTGGAATTAGCTCAGAAGATGGGAAGCGCCTCTTCAGGTCCGAATTTAAACAGTATTTTCACAAGAGATTCCCCCCCCCCCCCCCGCCCCTCCAATTCAGGGTCAAAAAAAAAAAAAAGTGGAAGGGGAGTGTGTGGGAAGGGAGTCAATAATGTAACAGGCATCCTTTCAGACTGCAGATTGGGGTTTAGACTTTGAGATCAGAGCCAGAGGTCGGAGGTGGGGGTGGGGGGAGGGGTCGCGTGGGACCCCAGCAGGGGGCAAGAGAAGGAGAGAAATCTGGGAGCTGCTCACCGGACAGCAGCTTAGGGCGGCAGTACTGGCCAAGGTTCCGATCCCCAGGTACAAGGACCCTCCCCGCTCCTCCCGGGCTGCGCCCCAGCCCAAAGCCACTTGCTGCACGAAGCGTGCGGGCCCTGCGCGTCCCGAGTCCCCCGCCCTGCGCCGCGCAGCTGACTGGCACCCCGAGCGCGCTCACCGATCTTGACTTGCTCGCGGTAGCTCTTTTCGTTGAGGCAAACCCCGCGGCCGTGCAGCAGGGCGTGCAGCGGCTTCTCCTCGTCTTGCCGCGGGAGGCAGCGCAGTCCCTGTGCGCAGCGCTCAGTGTAGACGCCGCACGACTGCCCCTCGGCCAGGGCGCAAGTCATGCAGCAGCCGCAGCCTGGCTCCTTCACCAGCTCGCAGCCCAGGGGGCTCGGGGGGCACATGGACAGGGCTTTCTCGTCGCAGGGCTCGCAGTGCACGAAGGAGCCCAGGCCCTGGGCCGGCCCAGCGCAGGCGGCCAGGAGCAAGAGGACCGCGGTGAGCACCATCTTCGAGTCTCTCGCTTTCCCTTGGGGCGGGGCAGGAGAGCGAGAGTGCAGGGAGTTAAGGGGACCAAGAGGGAGCCCAGAGATTTTTTCTTTTAAGTCTGGCAGGTAGAGCAGGTGCCTTCTCCAGACACTTGCAAAATGTAGCGGGAGGTGGAGGGTTGAGGCGGCTGCAAGCGAGTCCCCGTTGCAGGGATTAAAGGCGTGCAACAGGTTGGGAGGGTGGGAGGGGAGAGCCTCGCCAGGTGCACTCGGGGTGGGCGGAGGATGGAAAAAGCCCGGAGCCGGAGCGGGTCAGAGCTGTAGGGGGAGGTGGGCAGGAGCCACAAAATCGCTAACCCCAAAACAACCTCCGAAATAATGAGTTCGAAGGCTGTGCAGAAGTGGGTATGCGGGGGGGTGGGGGGTGGTGAGGAGGAAAAAAATGGATTGGTCTTAAAAATTTTTTTTTTTTTGCTTAAAATTTAAAATACACCCTCAGTCCTTTCTAACCTCCAGCTGCGGGCGGCGCGCGGCTGCCGCGGAACAGGTAAGAGGAGCTGGCGGCAGCCGAGAGGGTGGGAGAAAATCAAGAAACTAGGCAAAAAAGGAAAAAAAAAAGAAAAATAAATCTAAACCCTAGCACCTCTTTTCTCCCACTCTGTCACCACCTCTTCGAAATTCGCAGGTTCTGCGTGCAGTAGGAGAAGGGTGCAAACGGAGGAGGGCTAATTAAAAGGAGGGAAAAAAAGGGAAGAAAAAGAAAAAAAAAAAAAAAAGGAAAAAGCCCACACCGCTTCGTAGCTCTTTCCTGGCAGAAGTTTCCAAAGAGACTACGGGCTCTGGTGGAGCCGGCGCTTTTAAATAGCCGGCCCCTGGCTGGCAGCCAGTTTGTAGCTGCAATTTGAGCTCCCAACACCCAACCCGGGAGAGGATGCCAAGGAGCTTTGCAGCGCAAACTCACACGGGGTGGGGGTGGGGAGAGGCCTTCGAGACACGCGGGGGCTCCCCTCCGCTCCCTGGACAGCGGCCCCCTCCCCCCGGAATGTAAGAGAGGGGCTGGGGGGGGGACTGGCTGGGGCTGCGGAGGGCGTGGAGGAGGCGGAGGGGCCAGTGGACGCCGCAGTTCTTCCGCGGAGCAGGGCGAACACAATGAGAGTGACTCGGTCCCCTCCCTCTTGTCCCCTCAACCAGCCTGGGCGCAGGCTGGAGGCAGAAGTTCTTTTCTTATGAACCCACTGGATGTATACGGTGCCCAATAAATGCTTCCCAAGCTCTGTACAAGGACTTTATGCTGGTGCCTGAGTTACCATGAAAGGTGTGTGTGTGTGTGTGTGTGTGTGTGTGTGTGTGTGTGTGTGTTTGGGGACGGGTAGTATAGGCTGGCCAGGCATGGATGGTGAGCTGAGCTAAAGAGAGGAAAAAAAGAAGAAAAACTGGATTTTCCTCCACCAGAGTCTGAGGAAGGGGAGTTGGTGCAGGGGCATTTGTGTGGCGGGGGGCTAGGGCTGGACTGTCTTTGGTCAGAGGCAAGAAGCAGCTACCTGCCTTCAGCCGCAGGGCTGGCCCGGGAAGCTGGGGGAATGTGTGTGTGTGGGGGTGAGTGTTGCACAGACTTGTAGGAAGGGACATTCTCACAACAGCGTTGTTGGGAGCCCTGAGTGGCAGAACTGACACTTGCTGGAAGAAACCCTGTGACGACTGAAGATCTTGCTGTGTGTTTGCCTGTGGGTTTTCAGAGGGAAGGGGAGCCAGCAGGTGTGTCCCTGGCCCTCTGTGTGGCTGTTTAGGGGTATTTCTCCTGGCAGGGCCATGTGACAGAGCTGAAGGACACCTTCTTATAAGAGTGAGGGGTGCCGGCAGGCACATCCCAGAGAGAAGAGGTTCCTGCCAGAGCCCTCACCACGACGTTTAAAACCTCAGTCTATTCCAACACTCGGGACCGCTGTTTCCTTAGTAAAATGAAAGAAAGCTGGAGTCTTGAAAGAAGGCAGGTGGCCTGTTTAGCTTTTCCTAAAGTCTCTGTGGGTGGGTAATGGGGTTCACAGGCAGGCCAGGGAGAGGACCAAGGTCACTATCCCTTTGGGGGAGACCTCGCAGCAAGGCTCTTTACACAGCCCTGGCTCCCTTGAGATGGGCTCTAACTCTGCTTTGGAGAGGGGACTGGTGCATTTCGCGAAGTTTGCCACTAGACTGCACCCTTATCTATGATAAGAATTCTTCCTGGCCGGCTGCTTGAAAATATTTCTCTTGCTAGTTCGGTTCAGGAGAATCTCGCCTGGTGCTAACACCCCCCAGATCCCGATCTTTTTCTCACTTATCTATTTGCCAAAAGGCACATTTTAAAACAAGCCTGAAGTTTAAAGTGGTTGCCTAAGGGGTTTTAGGTGTTGGCTGGGAGAGGGAGACTTCCCCTGTAACGATTAAAAAAAAAAGAAGCTGCACAAGTCTCCTTGCGACTCAAATGAATACCCGAAAGCTTGGTGAGAAATGAGGGAGATCAGGGGTCATTTTTCTCTTTTGTGTCAAGTTCAGACTGGCAGAGTGGTGTGTAATGGGAGTCCAGTCCCTGCTCCTCTTTCTGAACCTCTTTGGCAGTTCAGTCCACTCCAGGTGCACCTGCAGAAGCCACCTTGGATGGGGAAAGGGTGGTGCTCCTTCTCAAGGAACATGAGTGGCCTATTTCCAGGTCCTTTGTATTCCAAGAGAGGTGGCCTTCTTCCAAAGGCTCGGATAAAAGAAGAGGGGATGGATGAGAAAAAGAGAAGGAAGGTGCAGAGTGTGGTAGGAGGTGGGTGGGGCCTCCCGCAGAGGTTCCCCTGCTACTGTGGCCTTGCTAGGCAGACACTCTTTGTCCCCACTTCGAAAGGGACTTATGTGAGGAGGGATTCAGGAATTGGGGCTGCTGGGGTAGGCTCTGGGAGAGGGGCTGAGAAGCCTTCTCAGTCACCTGAGATTGTCTAAAGTGACTTGGTCCAAAGACAGGGAATTGGCCAGATGAGCTTTGCTTCTCATAATCAGAGCATGACAGTGGAAGGGGAGTGTGTTGGTTCTGTTACCATGGTGTAGGGGGATGTGGGGATGTCCACGATCCTTTCCTGATTCTGTTTATGTCCCCCTTCCATTCTGTTCACAGTACCCTTTAGAAGATTGCTTTGGAAAACAACATAGTTTTTCTTCCATGAGTTTGGCTGGGAGGGGCTCATTTAGTCCTGGCAGATGCTAATGTCAGAGGCCAGGTACCCTGCCCTGAGACTTCCTTTGCTGTGGACTTGCTTTTGCAGCTGTGAGCTTTCCAACTCTGGCATAGAGCAGCTTTGACTCCATTCAACTAAGTCTTTCTTGGAGAAGTAGGAATCGAGTGTCACCCATTTATGTCTAACTTGCTCAGGGATCACTCTTTTCTTTTTCGTTAAAAATGAACTGTGCATCAAAACCAAGGTTTAAGAAATGCAACCAGGTGAAAGATCTGTGCAGCCTTTCATAGGTGAGATAGCATTTACAGCTGAAGAGTCCTTGCCTGGGGTCCCTTTCTGTGAGTTCCTAAGTGATTTGCAAGGCAGGGACTATACCAGATAGCATAGTTTGAGGAAGCCAGACTTGAATATGACATAAAGTATTATGGAGCCTTCTGACTGGAGGGGAAAATTGTTGGCTAAGGGTCTTATCTTTATCCTCAGCTCTGCATTGCCCTCATCCTTCTCTCAAACGTGCTTATTTATACTTTTTATTGCATCCTCAGGACCTCGACTTCAGGTTCTTCCCTGGAGCCAGCACAGATAGGATGTACTCATGCTGTTCCCTCATCCTGGCCCCAAACTAAGCACAATGATCTTCAAGAAGCAAAGCCCCTAGTTGTTTAGGTCCCTCCGTACGTGCGGGATGTCTGGGGACGCTGTGGTCTCTGCAGCAAAGGGACACACAACTGCAGGGATGTTGTAGTGACTGTGTCGAAGGCTAGGTGGCAGAATAGATACATCATTAAAAAGGCTGTCTTCCACAGAGGAAGCCGCAGAACGAGGTAGCCCTGTTCAACAATGGGATCTGGGCGTGGGAGGAGGGACGGATTCTGTGTCACGTCTCGGCACCACTGCTGCTTGTGCCTAAACGATGCCCATCCAGCCAGAGGTGCCAGGTCCTCCAAGTCCTACCAGCAGCTACCTTCATGCCTGCTCCCCTCTGAGAAGAAGGCTGGGTCAGAACTTTGTGACTTTAAGTCCATCAGGGTTTCCCTGCTTAAACATTTGACAATGTTGATTATGGTGTATTTCAAACAAAAAGCAGAAGATGACATAACAGGTTATCTTCCACTCACCAGCTGTTTAATGCATGGTAACATTTTGCCCTTGCTGGTAGAGATTTTGTTAGAAAGAAATACAGTGTTACAGGTAACAGTTCACCGAATGTGCTCCATCCCACCATACCCTCCTCTCTTCTAAGAGGTAGCCACTCATCAGACACAGTGCTATATCCTTTCCCCACAGTGTTTTTCTGGGCCTGGTAGGAGCTTTCTTGCAGGACAGATAGAGCACGTAGTACCCTAGAGTTAATTTTGTCATGGTGCTGTACTGGCAAGTTAACTAGGGGCTATGTTGACCCCAAGGCTGGCCTTTACAGCATCAAGAGCCAGCTGTGAGTCAGAGTGATTTGTGCTCCATGTGGGCAGTACATAAGTTAATCGTTTTATGGATTGATGTTTAGGAGGCTTTTGGAGCAATTCCAGACAGATGGGGGTGGTGGACAGAGAGGGCTCCATAAATATGGTTTCTGGCTGGAGACCTTTTGTCTTCTTAATCATGGGATCTGGCATGTTCCTGCCCTGGGCAGCTTGGAAGCAGTGCATGAATTTTGGAAAATGACATTAACTAGGGAAAATGATCTGTTGTGACTTAGAAGACAAGTCCAGATCCAGGAGGTGTTGGAGTGGAGTGGGTAGGGAAGACAGAATCACAAGGAATAAGAAGAGAGAGAAGAGTGTTACATGGGCTTGGAGGCAGGTTTAATCTGATGCATTTGAGCCCTCACAAGGCCAAATAAAATGCACAGTGTATGGTTGGCCTTGAGGTTTCATCACAGTTAAGCACAGAGAAGTGGGAAGAACTAAGTTGCCACCACTGTTGCATGGGAGCACATTTGTGTGGAATACCTTGCAGATGTCCTTCTGCTAGGTAGTTTTCTATGGTTCAACAGAAAGCATCTGTAAAACACAGATTTTGTTAGGACAAGACACTCCAGTGCCCAGGGACGGCCTGTGGTAGTTGTCACCCACAAGTCCATGTGCTGGGAACTTGATCCCGTCTGTAAATGCCATTGAGGTGGTGAGTGTCTTATGGGACATACTTGCATCTTTAGGAAGGATTCATGGTTTTTGCCTAGGAGTGAGTTAGCTCTCAGGGGTTAGTTTCCCCCTTGTGACACTGAATTCATTACCTGATAAGGAGTGTTTACGGAATGAGGTCACCTTTTTGCTTGTTTCCTATTGTGCGCAGCTACTCCCCTTCTCTTTCTACTCCACTAGGTTGCAGTGCAGTTGGAGGGCCCTCATAGATGCCAGAGCCATGCTATTTGGACTTTCCAGTCACCCAAATCATGAGACAAATAAACCTTTTTCCATGTAGTACCTAGTATCAGGTGTTTTGCATCTGATAAACTTTATCTCTCTCCCTCTCTCTCACGCTCTCCCTCTCCCTCTCTCTCTCCTCTCTCTCCCCCTCTCATAGCAGCAGAAACCAGACTTAGCCATTGTGAAAATGAATGTGCAGGCTGTGTGAGTGGCGTCGCTTAGTTGGGGCTCTTGCTGTGCAGGGCACAGTCTGTTTGGTAGTGACCCTGGCTGGAGGAGGTGAGCCTGGTTTATACACCATCAGGAAACACTTTTGTCTACCGGTATGGAAAGGTTCAGAGACATGGTTGGATCCATGACTGGGGCTGATGAGATAGATTTGAACCTCTTCAAAGCAGCTGCCTCTGCTGTGTTCTCAGCCTGACCAATCTAGACCCTTGTGCCATTCCTTAGAGAAACAGTGCTTTTCCCTGGCACCCCCACCTTGGCACAAGCTTCCATTAGACAGGAGCACATTTCCCCCTCGAATTGCCTGGTAAGCTCCCAGTCATTATTAAAGACTCAGCTAGAATCACATCTAGTTTGCAAAGTTTAGCTGCTTCCCTTGTGTGATTACCTAAGGGCTCCTAGCTGGTGCTCACAGGGTCTTTCGTGTCTTCATAACTCAAATAGGAGAATAATACTGCCTGCACCATAGGGTTGCCTAGGCACTTTATGTAAGCTTGGTAGTGCTTAATCAGTATTACCTGGTGTAGCCCTGTCTTCCCCACTGGGCATAACATACTGAAGGCACAGGGTCTTGTTTACCTTTTTTCTTGTTTCTGCTTTTCCTTCTGTTTCGACCTCTTGGCTATGAGCCCGGGTATAGTTCTTGGAACAGAAGGCACTTAATAAATGATTTTTTGGATGGAAAACATTTACCATCCTCTAATTATTTTGATATCTTCCTAAATCCTAAATGCCAAGGTATATCTCTGTATCATTTTGACTATTGGCAATGTCCATATTGATATTTTCTGATTTTTAAAAAATGATATATTTATCTATTTGCAAGTCAGAGTTACACAGAGAGAAGCGAGGGAGGGAAAGAGGGAGAGAGAGAGAGAGAGAGAGAGAGAGAGAGAGAGAGAGAGATCTTTCATCCATTGGTTCACTTTCCAAGTGGCTACAATGGCCAGGGCTGAGCCAGGCTGAAGCCAGGAGCCAGGGGATTCTTCTGGGTCTTCCACATGGGTGGCAGAGTCCTAAGCACTTGGACCATTGTCTGATGCTTTTCCCAGGCCATTAACAGAGCTGGATTGGAAGTAGAGCAGCCTGGATTTGAATTGGTGCCCGTATGGGATGCTGGCGTTGCAGGCAACAGCTTTACCTGCTACGCCACAATGTTGGCCCCCACTATGATGTTTTGTATTTTGTCCTTTTCTATACTAGTATGGTCAATTCTGTATGTCTCAAATGTGAATAATTTATGGACCTAAAAATAAAAATAAACTATAACAGATCTTTATTGTTGCAGTTAAAATGTTAATTATAATGCAACCAACATAGGTACAAACATATTAAAGTATAAGCTTCATATGCTTATCTCATTGTAAAATCCAACAAATATATAAATAACTCAACCAAACCTGCACATCTAAGGATGCAAAAATAAAGCATTAATTTAGTGTTTTGGTTGATGTTTGGCTGAAGTTTTGGGAAAATAACTACTTCCTTTGTGATTGTAGTTTAACTGTTACAGTGCAGTTTTCGAGTTTGGTGTATACATTTCTGATGTTCCATTTAATGATTTAATTGTCCTACTCTATTTTTAAGAAAAAAACTCCAGTGGAGTCATGTCTTACATAGTAGTTTTAAAGTTATTTTGAAATACAAAAGTGGAGCAAAATCAAAATTGTTGATGAAAACATCTTGAATCCTTTGCAAAACAGGATGGCTCTACAAAACCTTCATTTCTGTCCCATGGCACCATGGCACCCAGCCTTCACTCAGCCCTCATACACTGTGTCAGGATCAAGCCCACTTCTGCTCCTCAGCTCATTAGCAAATGACAATGCAAGCAGTGTTTCTCGGATCCCATGCCTTTGAAAATGGAAAACATCTCCTAAATCTAAAGATTAAACTACACTTAATATTTAAGGCTACTAGCAAAGTCACACACACACACACACACACACACAGCAATGCAACTTGCAGAGAATACAAAGAACACTGCTCTAGTCATTTGCTGTCTTTCCCCCCTCTTATTCTGGATGGCTCTCTGCTCGAGGAGTGCATGAGTAGTATTCAGTATTGCTTGCCTAGTTCAGGGTCACATATGTCACCTCCTTAAGAATGTCAAAAATGCAGACACCTGACCAAGAATACAGAGTTGTGTTCACAGTTTCACAGACCCCTGAGTTGACTAGAACTTCAGGAAGCTTACCTGTAGAGGTCCTAGACAAATCTTGATTTGTTAGAAGGACTGCAAAGTCTTTCAATCTAATTGGGCCATCAACGGGCTTTTAAACAGACTTAGGAACTGTCCTCTGAGAGCTCCTTTCCAGGCTGGAGATACCAGACAGGCAGGGGTAAGGAATCTGCATGCAGCCGAGTGACAAGACTTGGACAAAAACACACATCTGAGTGGGTGTTGTGATGCAGGGGGTCGGCCACACTGCTTGGGATGCCTGCATTCTATATCAGGGTGCCTGGGATCAATTCTGTCTTTGCTTCTGATCCAGCTTCTGGCAAATGCACCTAGGAGACAACAGATGATAGTCCAAGTACTTGAGTTTCTGCCAGCCATATGGGAGACCTGGACGGCATTCCTGTCTCTTGGCTTTGGCCTGGCCCAGCTCTGGTTGTTCTTGGTATTTGGGGAGTAAACCTGTGGATGAAAGATCTCTCTCTCTTTCTCTATGTATGTATGTCTCCTTCTTTCTGTCATTTTACCTTTCAAATAAATAAATAACTAAATATTTTTAAAATCACACATTAAGTAAATATGTCACATAAACAGTCTATTTTATTATGGATGATGTGTATGTGGACGGGGGGGATTGGGTATATTGGAGGTTTCATACAGAGCTGCCATGGGGCCAGGAGAGTTGGCTTCTGATCTCTTTGTGAATGAGGAAGCAGGAAGTGCTTTATACAACACAAACATCATGACTTACCAGTTCTTTCTGATTTTATAGATGTAGAATTGGAATAAATGCACCAATTTGACTACCAAGCAGGCAGTTAATGGAAGTGTCTTAACCACAAGGCAACCAAAAATGCCAACATCTGTTTGCAGCAAGTATTGAAAAACTGAGTGGACAGATTTATTTACCCAGCTGGGACAGGTTGATTGTGGAGGGCAGGGCTCCCTAGACCATGTTCTTTGAATGCCACTCACTCTCTTTCTTTCATAACATTAATAATAATTTTTATTATATATAACATATAAAAATTTACTTCATGCAAGACTTTGTGCAAAGCATTTTACACATATTCTCTCTCCTTTAAAATTTTATTTATTTATTTGAAAGAGTTAGAGAGAAGGAGACACAGAGAAAGAGAAGTCTTCCATCTGTTGGTTCACTCCCCAAATGGCTGCAACGGCTGGAGCTGGGCTGATCCAAAGCTAGGAGCCAGGAGCTTCATCTGGGACTCCCACATGGGGTGCAAGGGCCCAAGCACTTGGGCCATCCTCCACTGCTTTCCCAGATGCATTAGTAGAGAGCTGGATCAGAAGTGGTGCAGCTGGGATTCAAACTGGTGCCCATTTGGGTTGCTGGCATTGAAGGCAGAAGCTTAACCCATTAAGTAACGGTGTCTTTTTTTTTTTTTCTAAAAGGACACCAGTCCCCTTGGATTAAGGCTCCACTATACTCCATTATGACTTCATCTTAACTAAGTATATCTGCAACAGCACTTTTCAAAACAAGGGCACATTCTCAGGTGCTCAGGGCTAGGACTTCATCATGAATTTTGGGAGACACAGTTCAACCCATAATATACTCAAGTGGTTATTAGAATGATTCTAATTCACAATGCCTTCTTTAATCGCCTTTACATGGTACATTTATAACCAGATTTTTCAGATCCACACCATTATTTCTGTAGTCTTTTCAGGCCTGATTTAAACCTGGAAAGAAAATGCCTTCAGTTGGACTGCTCTGTTCTCCGTGGGGTAGCCTGCTGCCTAGAACAGCAACAGGCATTTGGCAGGCATTTGGTGACTGCTTGGGGATAAATGAAGTCTCTTTCTTTCTTGCTCTTCCTTTTCTTTTTTTGATGACTCGATAGTATCCTCTATCCCTTAGTATTTTTTCTAGATTGCCAAAGTTTTGAAGGCAAAAGAAAAGAAACCAAACATTTCCATTCCCTTTGTTGATAGCTATTACATCTGTGCTAACTGACCTGCTCTCCACAGTCAGTTAGACACCTGACTAGATGGTAAAGGGTGGCAGAGGGCAGTGGCTGCGGGCGAGTTGCTTGTGCTGGAGAGGGTAGGTGTCCACCCTGAGCATCTCCTAAGGCTTGATCTTGGCCAGGCCTGAATTTGAAGCAAACGATACTTTACTCTGTGAGCCTGGAAAGAAACCAGTGAGGACTACGTTGGTTCTAAAGGTTAAGAGCCAGATTCTAAATGAGGAGTCGCCAAGCTGGACAGGTAAAGGGATTTATTTGGTCCCCAGAAAGGTGTGATGCACACCCTCTCCATCTGATGCAATGGGTCCCATGTTCACAAGGCATCAGTTCCAACCCAAATGAGCCGATCACTGGAATCCTATAGTTTCTGGTCTGAAAGCGTGTCAGGGGCCCCATAAAACTCGGACTCTGGAAAAAATTGCAATGTGAAATGTGATGAGAGGATGCTCTGTATTCTAGAGACCTAGAGGTGAGCTGTCAGATGCCAAGGAGCCCTGTTGTGGTCTCTGGATCCATCCCCCTACATCTCCCCAAAAAGAAGTGGCAAAGAACAATACAATTAATTACAAAAGATCCTATTAATTCCTTACTGGTTGGCATCACATGTGTACATCTGTATCTATCCATCCACCTACTAATTTTCTCACAGCTGAAGAACCGAGGTTACAGTTGTGCACAGGTCTGGCAAAAACCAGGAAGGGTGCAGGTTGGGTGGAGAATGGGATACACATGGAGGCACATGGGGTACATAAAGGGGCAGTTGTAATTCACTTTGTGTCTATTGTTAATCTTTGGGGTTGGGAAGGGAGTATCAGCTCACCCTTCCTCAGCCTGCCTGCCTTCCTTCCTTTGAAGATTTGACTGGTCATCTAATTTTATTAAAAAAAAGGCTTTTCACTATGGTAAATTCCAAAAAGATGTGAAAATATCCCTCAGGTTGAACAGCCATCACTCCAAAGCCATCTTGACACTTCTATATAGTTCCACTTGCTCCTTGTAGCCTCGTTGATAAAGTTGTAAGATATAACGAAAACATGACTCTTTAGCTTCAGGTACAATGTTAGGTTCATGGAGCATATTTCTTTTTATGTATTAAAAATTCACTTAATTTCTGAGTAATACGTAGGATAATAGGTGATTTCTCCCTATATTATGGAGGAAGAATTTGGAGACCAATAAAAATATTTGGGGAACATGGGTCAGTGGAGGGTGAATGAATTGCAGTTTCCAGAGTTTGAGATCTGAGAGGATGGGGTAGGAGGTGCAAAGATAAAGGTAGAGAAAAGGAGGTGGAGAGAAACCACCCAGGTAAAGCAGCTGAGCTCAGACAGGGTGGCAGGGTTGGTGGTACAGATCTGGGCATCAGTCCCCAAAGCCTGGCAATATTAACTGGTGCACCCAGAGGGAACGTGCAGAGAAGGGCACCTGAGTCTGACCTGACCTGGGCAGTGTAAACCACTGCTAGAAAGGAAAAGGGGGGGATTCCAGGGGAACAAAGCAAAGGCAGTCTGAGTCCCTGCTTTTTGAATCTAGGCACAGTTACAAAGAAAGAAGGAAACTATTATTTGAAAGAGAGGTAAATAGGGAGAGAGTGTTCCTACCTGCTTTTTCACACCCCAGGTGCCTGCAGCATCCAAGATTAGGCTGGGTAAAAGCTGAGAGCCAGGAACTCAATCCAGGTCTTCCATGGAAGTGGCGGGAACCCAATCACTTCAGTTACTACTGCTGCCTTCTGGGATCTACATTAGCAGGAAGCTAGAGTCATGAGTTGGAGCTGGGACTTGAACCCAGGCACTCTGATATGGGTTATGAACCTCTTAACCAGTACCTTAATCACTAGGTCAAAAGTCTGCCTCAGTGGGTCTACTTTTGTTGAAGATATATTATATGTTGGGCACTTGACATGCATCATTTCACTGAACTATCTCTGTAGTCTTACAAGGGAAGTGTACTTGTTAGCTTCACTTTATGATTGAGGAAACTGAGGCATTGACTGCTTTGGAAAACTAGCCCAAGATCACATGACTAGTAAGAAGAGTTGGGCTCTGTGCTTAAGCTGTTTGAGTTGATAGTCTCCACATTTAACCGCCATGCTAATCTGCCAGCCAGCTTGGAGCAGCCAGACTGTGAAGAACAGTCACTGAGGTTCCGATACAGAGGGAGTGCAGTGGATTGCTGAGGGTAGAAGTCACACCAGCCACCGCACAGAGTCGTCAGTACAGACCAGCTCATCCAAGAGATTGTCCTTGGCAGAGAGAAGAGAGATGGGCAGGACTGGATTACTGGTTAGGTTGGCTAATTTTATGTCAAATTTCCTGGGTTAAGGGATGCCTGAGAGCTGGTTACACATTATTTATGGGTGTATCTGGGAGGGTGTTCCTGGAAGACATGAGAATTTGATGCAGTGAACTGACCAAAGAGGATCTGCCCTTACCATTGTCCAATGCACTGGGGGTCCAGATAGAAGAAGATGGTGCAGAAGAGTGGATGAATTGGCTTTTCTCTGTCTGTGTCTGAGCTGGGATATCTGTCTTGTCCTGCCCTTGGGTATTGGAATTCCTGGTTCTTGGGCTTTTGAAGTCTGGGGATGATGTCAATGCTGTCCACTCTCCCCCAACTTGTCCAGTTCTCAGGCCCTTGGCCTCGGACTAAATTATACTTCTGGATTTCCTGCTCTGAATAATTGTGTGAGCCAACTGCCATTGTAAATCTCTTATCTTCCTGAGTAAGTATGTGTGTGTCTATCCTGTTGGCTCTGTTTCTCTGGGGAATGCTGACTCCAATGGCCCTAGGAGAAGGCAGAGAGTGGACCTAGGGAGAGAGCTGGAATAGACAGTTTTTGGTGTGGGTGGAGGAGCTCAGAGTCTGGGTAGGCAGGCAACCACCTCCTCCTTCGAGTTTTCCAGATAGGCAGAGAGGTGCTGCTGGGGAGCAGGAGGGGATGAAGTGTGTTGGATTTCATCGTGATGAGGGAAGTGAAGACCTAGTCATCATGTCAAGGTACAGAGGGTTGGGGCCTGTGAGAAATGAATACCTGGATCAGCTGGGATGGACTAGGTGGGATGGCAGACTCCTGGAACTGCCTAGAAGGGTTTAACCTGGGCACCAGAAAAGCTTGCAGTTACATTTTTGAACTTCTTCAACAGTGGCTCAGGGTGGCCCAGAGGAGGTCAGTGAGGGCAGGTGGAGGCCTGGAAATCTGGTAAGAATTGCTCCTTGCTGGCTTCCCCTTCCCTCTGCCATTTGTGTGCCTGGAGTGCAGGGTGCGAGAGAAGGGAGGTGGTTTGGAAGCAGGAGGCAGGGAACTGACATCCCTACCTTCCCCAACATTCTCTCATTGTTCAGGCAACAGCATAGTGGGCTCAGGCGGCAAGAGGCAGATGTGGCATTCTCCTCCCAAGAACAAGGGGTGTCCCAGGCCCAGGGCTGGCCGCTGAGCATGGCAGAGAGGTGGCTGGTGGGGACCCAGTGACCACACATGTCCAAACCCTTCTACACCTGCTCCCGGGAAGTGTGGGGCATGTTCAGGAGCTCTATGCTCTCAGCCCTGCTGTCTAGTGGGGGAGCTGTCCAGGCTAATATTTGGTAAGGATTCTAGAGGTTCTTGAGAAGGGAAAAGACACTCACACTCGTATCTCCTCCATTTATTTAGACAGTTGAGAGAAGGTGATTTTGTTCTAGGTCGGAGACTATATGTAAGATTGGACTTAGTTCTTGCTCTGCAGAAGCTTATAGACCTGAACTAGGTATAAGACTGGAACCCAGGGAACATAGCACAAGGCAGGTGAGAGTGAGGGGAGACATATGTGTCTCCAGCACCATTGTTCAGTGTTTTGGAAAAGGAATTAAGAACCACACACAAATAATTCCATTTGCATTTTATTTACCTCTGTATCTGAGGGCAGGTAGGTGGGTGGGAGAGAGAGAGAGAGAGAGAGAGAGAGAGAGAGAGAGAGAGAGATCTTCATACACTTGTTCCTTTCCCAACAACGCAATGCCCAACACTCGGTTTTATGAGACTGAGAATTGGGACCTTAATCCAGGTATGTGGCTGGCTGGGACCCAAGTACTTGAGCCATCACCACAGCTTCCCAGTTTCTGCAGTAGCAGGAGGCTGGATTCAGTGCCTAGAGTTGAGACTTGAACCAAGGTACTCTGATGTGGGATGCTGGCATCTTAATTGGTGACTTAAGCATTAGGCCCAAAGTCTGCCCCTTCCATTAGAATTTTGTGGATGCTTGGGATGTCAAATCTTGCTTCATTACTGTAGTTTTAAGCTTCCTTAAGATTACACCTAGAACTGACTGGGAAAGATATTTTTCATCACACTTGGGCTTATACTCAACAGGAACAACAAATGCTGAAAGGATATTCTTAGGTGCAAAATTACCTGGTTAAGGAAAAAAAAGAGAAAGAAGGAGACTGAAGGACTGAGGGATAGAGAAAAGACAGAGACAGAGGGTGCCTGGAGAGAGCCTGTAGAGGGGACAGTGCCCTGGGCAGGAGGCATGGTGGTATTGGAAGAACATGCTGTGCAGAAGTCACTCACCTGCTGGCTGTGCAGCTTCCTGTGTCATCTCTTGTGCACTCTGTATGAAGTCTCTAACCCATGAGCCTTCAGAGTAGGACTCTAAGATTTATATTCACATCCCATGGGGTTTTTGAAGAATCTGGAGTTGATTCTCAAGTGTTGTGTGTGTCATGTGTGTGTGTGTGTGTGTGTGCAAAAGAAAGAAATGAAAGCGTTGAGTCACAGCAAGTGATTGAGTGAGTGAGAGAGAGAGAGAGAGAGAGAGAGAGAGAGAGAGATAGGGAGAGAGAGAGTGCACACCAGAGAAAGAGAGACCTGACTCACTCCCCAAATGGTTGTATCAGCCAGGGCTGGGCCAGGCTGAAACAGGAGCCCAGAATTCCATCCTGTTATCCCACTTAGGTGGCAGAGGCCCAAGCACTTGAGCCATCTGCTACTTTCCCAGGCGCATTAGCAAGGAGCTGGCCTGGAAGTGGAGTAGACGGGATTTAAACCAGCACTCCAATATGAGATGCTGACATCGCAAGCAGCAGTTTAACCCACTGCACAACCATGCCAGCCTCAGGAATTGTCTTATTTAATCTTCCTCTCAAACTAAGAGATAAAAGGTCTTCTTCTTCTAATTTCCTTTGGAAAATAAGATTTCTTAGGTTTGTGCTGTCTAATACAGACCTAACATTTGTGACTATCAAAATTTAGATTAAATAAAATAAAACAAAATCAAAACTTGAGCTCCATAGCTAGAGGTGACTTCTGTATTTGACAATGCAAATATGGAATATTTGCATAAGACAGGAAGTTCTATTGGACAACATTACTGTAGAGGATAAACACCATGTCCAAGATTACACACAGATGATACATTATTCTTAGGTTCTGAGTCCTGGGCCCAGTGCTGGCTCTCATGCTTGCACCCCATCAAGAAAGGATTTAAAAGAGGAGGACATGTTATATTTTCATGATTGTCAAGTTCTGTTTTGGGAGATGCCAGCAGTGAATGCATTCACTGAACGAGGGTGTTTTAGCTCAGGCTATGAGCTACACTTTGTGCTATTAGGTACACAAATGGAAGTGTTATTGCAGAGATTGTCACAGTTTTCTGTGAGGGATCAGATATATCTATTTAGTACAAAGCAGCAGAAAGGTTGTGTCCTAAGACAGATACAAGCAACCAACTTGGGGGCTGGAAGACCCATACCCGGGGACATTTCTACAACACACACACCTTGACATTTTCTACAACACACACACCTTGTATTTTCTGACCAGTTAGGCACCCATCATCTGACAATCCTAGAGTGTATGGCCAACTCCAGCGAAGATCACACAATCCTGGTATTGCAGGGCTGTGCTGCAACATTGGCTGACATCTGGTCAACCCCACAATAATAAAGCCACACAGTCTCATAGTGCAGAAGAAGCTGACAGCCCCAGTGAAAAATTGGGTTTTCCAGTTCTAACGTCCAGGAGTTATTCAAAGTGTCAGGGAAGTGAGAGGGAGGGAGGATACTGCAGAAGATTGATGAGGAGTGTTTGGGCCCGAGCCTTTTGGGATACGCTCCCACCCTGAGGCTGGCCCAGCCCGCCCCATCTCACCCTGGTGCCTTTGAAGTGTGTTACCTGGACAATGAGCTAAGCTGGGCTTGGCAGAACAGGGCAGGAGGCTGTGTGGTCTGGCAGAGAGCAGAGCAGAGGGGCAGAGGGACTGAGCTGCAATCTGCGGCTGACTCACAGCACCTCTCACGCCAGGCAATTCCCCACTCCATGCAGCTCGAACACGAGGAAAAGACCCAAGACAGGATGTTGCTGCAAAGTCCAGATATCTCTCACGGGAACAAAAAAGGCCACTTGCCCTTCTCTCTTTGCTCTATTTCTGTGTGTGTGTGTGTGTGTGTGTGTGTGTGTGTGCACGCACACGCCTGTTTTAACTTTCAGCATTTTTCTTTGTTCCACTTGCTCTTACTTTCCTTGTGGATCCACTTCGGGCATTGATTTTGGTCTCTGCCTCTGTACCTGTCTTCAGATGTAACCGGGCAGAGCTACTAGTGTCTACCTGCTACCCTGTCTGACTTTCTCTTCCTTCCAGTCCAAGCGAAGTCTGGGTTTCTGCTGTGTATTTGGAGTGTGTGTCTGGGCAGGCCTCTGCCCTTCACCTTGATAATAGAAATGGTGGGGGCTGGGATGAATGACACGGCTCTTGACCTGGCAAAGGCCTTCTGGGGATCTGGTTCTCTCTGTTGCTACAGCAACGGCAGGGATTTTTTTTTATAGGTACTTTTGGTACAAGAACAAAGAACAACAGCAAAATTGTTCCTTTCAAGTGAGTACTTCTCTAGGGCCTTGCATTTCATTTTTCACTGCTGCCTGTGCCTTCCCCCGAGCTTCCTCAGACAGACCTCATGTATTCCACGTCTCTACCACTGCATGCATCTTTCCTGTTACTCAGGGAAAAAAGAGTCCGTTTTCCTCCTCTGGTCTTCCTCTCCCTTCCCCTTTTTCCTCACTTAGGGTGATTTGGAGAGTAGATGGCCTTTTCTAGCTTGCATCCCATTTGGCTTCCTTTGCAGAGGAAAGCATTGCTCAGGGCTGACTCCATCTGGGAACACACTGCTTAGACATCACACAGACCAGAGTGGGGCCTGAGTGCCTCCACCAGTTAGCTGAGTGACCTTGGCGGGTTACTGTTTTGACCTGTTTTTTGTTTTGTTTTGTTTTGTTTTCTCTTATCTGTAATGTGGACATTTAGCCTACTGTGCAGGGCTTGTGGGTCTATGAAACAGGCTAATGCATGACAGTTCTTAGCATATTGTGATATGAGCTTCTAATCTGAAGTCCCAACTCTCATGTTCATTGTGGGTAGTGGAGAGTGTTCACTCTTTTAAAGACGACCTTGGGCTCCCCTTTGGTGTATTCCTCTTTTCTCTTTGTGACAGGCATAATGGTGCCTGCCTGTTCTGCCCCTGTTCTCAGGTAGGGGGGCCATGGTTTGTATTCTCCCTGTTCCATCACAGAAACTGGTTCAGGGTAGGACAACCATGCTGGAGGCTGGGCCATGCAGGCTCTCTCTCTCACAAACGTGAATGAAAGGCACAGAGGGAAGGATTGGTTGGTGGTAACACTGAGATGTATTAGGAGGCTGAAATACTGGGACAAGGGCAATGAGAACAAATATTCAGGAGTAGGTAAGGAAGATGGAACTCACAGGCTGAGACAAGGGAGAATGATTATGGATCATAAAGGCTTTGCCTTTCCTGTTCCAGGGTCTTGTGACACCTGCCCTGTGAGTCCACATACCCTGCTGGTACCCTTTCAACAGTCTCTGTCTTCCCTTGAACAAGCTGGAGAGAGGTTCTGTCCTTTGAAGCCAGAAGCGCCTTTACTGGAACATCATCATGGATTTTCTGACTTTGAGTGGTGTTTGGCTGTCATGCACGGCCCTTTTTTTCCCCACCTTGCAGAGTGTTGGGACTGTGTGTCTTTGTGGAATGTCAGCTCTGCAAGATGCTGCATGACAAGAATTCACTCTTCAGGTTTCATGCTAGACGTCTCTCACTCTTCGTGAGCACCAGCGGCATCAAACGTCTCTCCTCTTGCTGGAGGTTGAACTCTTCTTCCCACTGCTCTTGCCTTGTCCTCTGGGAGCCTGTAGCTTGACCTGGTTTCTCTCTAAATTGACTGAGTTCTAAGAAACTAGAGAGCTTCTTTCCTGCATCCCACACACTCTGAGTTTCTCAAGGGAAGGCTCTTTGGTAAGTAATTTTTGTTTTAAAAGCTTCCAACCATATATTACTCTTGCAAGACAACTGATATTTTGAGTTTGTCCCCCATTCTTTTAAGAACCCTTCATATAGGGGCCAGTGCTGTGGTGTAGTAGGTTAAGCATCTGCCTGAGGTCCTGCTTCCCATATGGACACTGGTTTGAGTCCCAGCTGCTCCTCTTCTGATCCAGCTCCCTGCTGATGGCCTAGGAAAGCAGTGGAAGATGGTCCAAGTGCTTGGAGTCCTGCAACCATGTGAGAGACCCAAAAGAAGCTCCTGGCTCCTGGCTTTGGATCAGCCCAGCTCCAGCTGTTGTGGCCATTTGGGGAGTGAACCACCAGAGAGAAGACCTCTCTGTATCTGTCGCTCCCTCTCTCTCTCTGCAACTCTGACTCTCAAGTAAATAAATAAATCTTCCAAAAAAAGAACCCATCATACATTCATAGAGATCACCTCTTCGGCTCTCCTGACAATAACTGTCTGGTTAAGTGACCCCACAGTTTCAGCCTGGAGATGGAGGCTCAGAGGAAGGTTGGCCAGCAGTAGATGATGAGGCAGCGCAGCTTTGGAAACCTGGAGAGGATGTCTCCTTCCCCCACTCCTGGGCTCTCTGCCAAGCTGCCAGCTTCAGACCCAAGCTTTTAGGCAGAACTCATTTCAGAGTGAGTCAGAAACATGAGAGAGTCTTGTTCACACGTGCCTGGCAAGGGCAAAGCCCCAAGGGAGATGTTTCAAGGAGCCCTGTCAGGATCTTGGGGATCTTTTCTCTCCTCTACGAGGACAGAGAGACCATCAACGTAAGGCTGCCCCTACTCCAGACTGTGTGCATGGAAGGGAGTGAAAGATATCCTGGGACGCTGTTTCCACGAGCAAGTTTAGTCTCTTTGGAGCATGGGGTTGGGAGCCATTCATAACAGGTCCAAAGCACCCTTCTTCACTTTTGTGAACAGACCTGCCAAGACAGCACCCACTAACCTGGACATCTTTGGGAAGTTACCTTAGAAACCAGAAGGAGGGCTGGTGCTCTGGCATAGTGGGTAAAGCTGCTGTCTGCAGTGCCAGCATCCAATATGGGTGCTGGTTCGAGACACAGCTGCTCCACTTCTGATCCAGCTCTCTGCTATGGCCTGGGAAGGCAGTAGAAGATGGCCCAAGTCTTTGGGCCCCTGTACCTGAGTGGGAGATCCGGAAGAAGCTCCTGGATCCTGGCTTCGGATCAGGCCAGCTCTGACCATTGCAGCCATATGGGGAGTGAAACAGTAGATGGAAGATCTCTCTGCCTGTCTCTGTCTCTGCCTCTCTGTAACTCTGCCTTTCAAATAAATAAATAAATCTTTTTTTTTTTAAAGAAACCAGAAAGAGTAATCTAAGCAACTTCTTTAATTTTTCTAGTCCTTGGGAATTAAAGTTCTTCCATGAGCCAATACGTTCAGGCTTTTCTTAAACCAAACTTCCTCTCTCAGGACTTCAGTGGAAGGAGAGTCTAGAATGGGTGAGATAATCACCTTCTAGCATGCCAAAGGTCTTGACATTCAGTGAATTTGAGCACCTCTACACCCCTATCCTTTGAGTCAACAGCTACATTCCTGAATGAGATCACAAGTAAGACAGAGGATGGAGGGCTTGGAAAAAGCCTGCTACTCCTTACGTCCTCAGCCCCGGGTAAGTTTCAGGTGGTGGTATGAAAGCAAGAGGAATTCACAGTGGATTAAAGTTCATGCTCCTGGGCAGAGTGTCTACGTGCACCTATGCAGGAGTCCTTCTGTGAGGGACTGAGAGGCAGACGCCTTAGGGCTGGGGAAGCCAGATAAAATCTAAGATATTCTCTTAAGTTCGTATTTCACATAAACAACAAATAAATTTTAGTATAAATGTGTCCCATGCAAGACTTGAGACCTATTAGAAGCTATTTGCTGTTTGTCTGAAATTCAAATTTAACTGGGCGGCCTGTATTTTTGTTTGTTGATTCTGGCAACTTCCCATGGGGTGGGCACGGTCCTGGCGCCTTCCAGTTTGTGTGCAGGTGGTGCGCATGTGCATTTGTGTGTGAGCAGCTGGGTACCGGAGCCAGTAGGGAGGTTGTGCATGTAAATTGTGACTTTCAGAGGCAACAACATCTTGGGCAGAGTTCATTTTAGCACTCTTATTTTTTGCAAATGATTCCACAATTATTAATTTTCTATTTCCAAACATTTCTCAAGTCTTTGAAGATCGTTGGAGAATTCCAAAGCCTTCCCACCCCCGTCCCCCAAACTTGACCCATTGATGTTCTTCATTAAATTTCCCTCTAGGTCATTTGGAAGAATGATGCTAGCAGAGTTCTTTTTTTAAGGATTTATTTTTACTTATTTATTTTTAAGAAAGCTTTTATTTAATAAATATAAATTTCATAGGTACAGCTTTTGGAATATAGTGGTTCTTCTGCCCATACCTGCCACCCCACCCCCACTCCTGTCCCACCTCTTACTTCCTCTCCCATCCCATTCTTCATTAAGATTCATTTTAATTATCTTTATATACAGAAGATCAACTCTACTAAGTAAAGATTTCAACATTTTGCACCCACACAGACACACAAAGTATAAAGTACTGTTTGAAGACTAGTTTTACTGTTAATTCTCATAGTACAACTCATTAAGGACAGAAGTCTTACATGGGGAGCAAGTGCACAGTGACTCCTGTTGTTGATTTAACAATTGACACTCTTATTTATGATGTTAGTGATCACCCGAGGATCTCGTCATGAGCTTCCGAGGCAATGGAAGTCCACAAACTCAGTAGTGGAGTTCTTAGAGTAGTATATAGATAGTTCCCTCTTTTTTTCTATCATTATTTAGGACAGCGTCTCTTCACATTCCTCTTCCTTCCCTCTAATGAGCCATTGAGGAGATAAACTATGGAGCAGAAGCTGGAGGAGCTTAGGCATGGTTAGGGAAAAATAAATCAAATCTTAGAGGTTCCAGCGCAAGATAGAGGGGCATCCAGCTAGGACCTTGCAGCTGCAGAGAGCAAAGACTCTGGGGCTAGGGCTCAGAGAAATCTGGCCACGGTTGTGTCAGTCCTTTGCAGGTCTAGGAATGGAAGCTGGCTCTGGGTTGTGCAAAGGGAGTGGCAAGTGAAGGCTTTAGCCCCAAGCTAAATCCCAGGGATAGGAGCATAGGCAGTAACACAGGTTGCAACAAACTCCAAGAGATTGCCCAGAGCTCTTTGGCTGCCAAGGAAGAGTGGTATAAGCTCAACTGCCAGTTGGGGTGTCTTTTTCTTCCTGTGCAAGGCAAATTTGTCGTTGCTTGATGCTAGTTGTCAGACGACCAGGATTCAGTAGTGTGGAGTGTGGGACAGGGGTGGGGAAGCAGGTTGGTTAGAAGTTGCAGCACTGGCAAGTTCTCCCTGTTTGCATGGTAGGACATGAACTCGGGAACCAACTGTTCCTGCAGCATCCAGGGCCAGCAGCTGCTCCTCTCCTTCTTGGCTGCCTTCTCTGGGGATGTGTGGTCTCAGCTCTCATGCACACAGTCTACCTCAGAGAAGAACCAACCGCCTGGGCTGGGGGGAGGCTGGTCAGCCTCACCAGTGTCTCATTCCCTACAAAATGGGCCCGGCTCTGGATTCTGGTAAACCTGGGCTTAGTCAAGCTGGAGGCCTTAATCTGTTAGTGCAAGAGGTGTCTGCGGGGTGGGGAGGCAGAGCTTCTGCTGGCTTCCCTGTGTCTCCTACTAACTGGTCAAGCCAGGTACCAGCCAGTTCTCAGCTCATCCCAAGGCAGTTTCCTACTCTTTGCCACACCTTAATCTCCCATTTAGCTGAGTGATGCATCCCCTTGGCCTCAGTTTCTTCATCTGTAAAGTGGGTGGTGCCTGATCTGTCCCCCAGCCTCCAGCTAGGTCATCCCTTGCTTCAGTCTATGCTGATGTAGATTAGACTTAGAGTTAAGGAGCCCTTTGTAAAGACCTTAGGCGATGTCCCTAATAGTTACATTTTCTTAAATTTGGGGGCTCATGAAGATCTTGAGATATGATCCTTTGGAATGTCAAAGGTTTACTGCACATTCCACATCTTGTTGTACTTTCCTGCATGACGGTGCATTCTTCGAACTGTGGGAAATAACCATTGCTTTTGAAGACCATTGTGAAAGGGAGAAACCCACTCCCTGGCTCATCAGCTCTCAAGGATGCTGATGGCTGAGCGGTGGTTTGGTGCTTGAAGGCAGAGATTCTACACCATGACTTCTGGAAGGTGCTTGCAGCGTGTGATTCTTGCTCAGGCTGTGGGAGCGTGTTGCCAGGAGCCCAAAGAAGAGGAAGAGGAGGAGAGGGAAGAAGGAAGGGAGAACGGGGGAGGAGAAGAGAAAGGAGGGTGAAAGAGAAAACCGCACTGTCACCAAAAGTTGGAAAACTCCCTTTCAACTTCTCCCTTGTAATTAGTGCTGCAGCTGGGGGCAAGAACTCTGGGTGAGTTACAACTTGTTGGGCTGTAGTGCTCTGGACGGGTAAGGCTGGCTTGGTGCTTGGGGGGGGGGGGGAGGGAAGGGGGTGCTCAGCTCTCAGATGGGCCCTCCTCCCTCTCTGGTCCTTTGTTTAATTCCCTGCCTGGGAGGGGCTTCCGCAGGGTTTGAAACTCTTCAGCGTCCTCAGCCAAGAAGCCTCTCCCCTAGGGCTGGCCTGGAGATGCTGGGGAGGCCTTGGCTGCAGCAGCTTTCTCTCCATTAGCGATGCAGGGGCCAACCCCCCTCCCCCCATCATCACCACCAAGGTCTTGGAGCAGTGGAGAGGGTGCTGAGGGAGAAAGGAGGGGCCAGGCACCCACAGGGCAAGTGCAGTCTGGTTGGATCTTCCCCGGCAGGGAGCCTCTTAGAATCCCCAGATTACCACTTGGGTATCTGCGGCCTCTCTCAGCACTGCAGGCTCCTCTTGGTCATGGACAAGGGCAAATTCCTTGTCCTGTGGGTCCCTGGGGCAGTGTCCCTGAGTGCCCTGGTGAAGGGAAGCAGGGCTTCACACTCAGATGCCTGGATTGCAATCCTCACTCTCTGCTCAACTCCTGGGTAGCCTGTAACAAGTTACTTAATTTCTCTACATCTTGGTTTATTCATCCAGAAAATGGGTAGAATGGTCATACACCTCCTTGAGAAGATTGTCAGCCAAGCTTCTGTTGTGATGGCTATTGGGGGAGACCACATGGGCTTTATTTACCGACAGGCCATGTCTGCCTTCTTTGTCTCACTCAGAGCCTGGTTTCAGCAGGGAGGACGGGGGTTCTGGGCCAGTGAGATCTTCCAGTTCTTAGCAGTTGGTGTGGCCTGCGGAGGTAGAGGTAGCTCTGCACTGACCCAGAACAGTCTACTGGGGAGGCTGTCTGGTGGTGGCTGTCCAGGGAGCAGAGGGTCCTATGGGTGTTCTGTCTTGCACCACCACTGGCTCAGTCATTGCTTCTTCTCTACTTATCCCATCAGCTGTGTCTGGCACCAAGCAAGAGCTCAGCCCTCCCTCCTGAGCAGTGTCATTCAAGGGAGTGGCAAAGGTAATGGAAGAACAGAGAGATTCTTCAGGGTCACCCAATTCCCATATGGTACAATAAGCTTCTCCCACTAGGCATGGCCTGGCCTACAGCCATAGCAACAGCTCTTTTCCTGAGAGCCTATTGCATTCTAGGCATACTACACATAACTCTTACCTTCCCAGCAACTTTGAAATAAGGGTAATTATTCCCATTTTGTTGATGATCTGCTGGTAGTTGTTGCATTTAAGATATACACCCATGCTCAGAGAGTTTGTAAGTTGCCAGTGAAGGATGAAATAAAAAACTCATTCCAAAGCTTGGGTTGTTTGTAATAATACATAACTGATTTCAATGGAGCCATTGTAATGTAGATGAATTTTTTTTTACATTTTTTTCATTATATACGTTTTATACAGTTTGGACTTTTTGTTTGCTGTATGCATGTATTAATTCTTTTTTAAATTTAAGTTATACAAGTTTCATATATTTTATATACACAGATTTAGGAACAATCTTAATACCAACCAAGAAGAGTCATGCTCAGGACACTGTTGCATGAGGAAGGAAGGCTCAGACGATCTTTAACTGCCTTCTTTTGTCTGGGATCCTATTGTCAAAGTGACCATGTGGGTGACGTCTGCTTTGCTCCAATAGTAGCCTTTGGTTGACCTATCAGAAAGTTCCAGAATTCTCCAAATTCTCCAACTTGTGCTATGTTCCACATTCTAGGGCCTCACAGGAACTGTCTTGAGTCCTCTACTAGACCATCAACTCATTAAGAGCTAAGCTGATGTCTTATTTATCTAGCAACCACAATGCCTTGTACTTGTACCTATAAGCATTTAATAAATGATTTCTAAATGAAATTGGTCACTACTATAATAGGTGGTATGTATTAATTGCTTACTGTATGCTTGTGGTGTAGAATATGCCACATGCATCCACCTGTAACACTCATAGTGATCTCATTGGACACCAGGGAAACTGATGCCTGGAGAGGTGACACTGACTTCCTCGGTGGCATTAAGCTGCAAGCGGCAGAGCTTGGGGGCAGAAGACCTTTTTCTGCTTCTCAATCCTGGGCTGTTTGTCTTTACAAGCTGTCAGGGGTAAGCCCCCTCTCCAGAGCCTTGTCATAGATTGAATGTGTCTCCCAAAAGCTCATGTGTTGGAAACGTCATCCCCACATTCGTATGTTAGCAGCATTTGGAGTTGGAACCCTGCGAGGTGAACAGGACTGGATGAGGTCATGAGAGTGGGCTCCCCATGGTAGCATTCACAGCCTTATAAGATGAGGAAGGAGAGACCTGTGCTAGAGCACCTTCTGTCTCGCCACGGTGCCCCTCGCCAACAGGTGCAGGGCGCTGTGGCACTTCAGCAAGAAGGTCTTCACCAGATGCTGAGCAGATCCTGGAGCCATGCCCTTGGACTTTCCAGCCTTCAGATCCATGAATCAAATAAGGCATTGCAAATGACGCAGGCTCAGCAGGAGAAAATGGATGAGTAAGTTAAGCTTCCTCTTCCCGCTCCCCTCCAGCTCTCCCAAGGGTTCAGGAGGTGGTTTTTCTGAGTCCCCTTCACTGTCCTTTTTCTGAGCAAGAAAGAAGGGAGCAGATGGCTCATCTTGGACCAGGCCCACTGATGTTGTCAGCAACTAGCCAGCACAATTTTACTTCTGGACAAACCAGAGACACTGAAGCCTGGCCTGTCAACTTCAAACCACTCTGTTAGGCTATGCTTTCTATTCTCACTCATGTTCAAGGTCTGGACTCACTCCTTTCAATCAACTAGCTCTGCCACTTGTGGCAATTAGGGCTGCCACTCTGTCTGCAGGGGGTGAGGGGTTTCCCCCAAGGCAGGTCAGTAATACACACCCACTCCCTCTCCTCCTTTATCCTCTCTCTCTGCATCTGTCTGTCTCCCTAGGTGCCAGGTGTCAGTTAGGTACCCTCAAAGGATTGTATTCGTTTCCTATCACTGCTGTGGCACATTTCTACAGACTCAGTGGATGAAGGCAGCATAAAACCAATCTGTTACCGTTCTGAGAGTCAGAAGTAGGAAGTGAGCCTTACGGGTGCTAAAATCAAGGTGTGTGCAGGACTAGGTTCTTCTGGGGGCTGCAGGGAAGAGTTTGTTCCTTGTCACTTCCAGCTGCCAGCTTTCAGCACACCTTGGTTTCTTGGCTTCAGGCTCCCATCACTCCAACCTCCACTTCTGCCTTCACATTGCATTTCCCCTCTATGTCACTCCTATTGCTTCTGTGGGTCTCATGTAAGGATTCTTGTGATTACACCCCTGGGTTCATCTGGATAATCTAGCATAGTCTCCTTATCTCAGAATTCTTGGTTTACAACTGCAGAGTCTCTTTTGCCATATAAGTTACTCTATTTACAGGTTCCAGGAAGTAGGGCATTAATACCATTGGGCAGCATTGTTCAACCTACCACAGGACTGGTTTATGCTTCCATAAGTGCCTTCCATCTACTGGCTTGTCCACTGTACCAGTGAACAAAAATTCATTAACCAAAAACGGACTCTGCATCCAAAGTTGGACTTAGCACTCTTTGTATATCACCTTGCTAACTTCTCACAATTTTACATGATGCCAACATGAGTCATTTTGTTGCATTTTGCTACAAGTTTTGTTCCCACTTTACAGAATAAGAAGGTCACACAGGGAATAAATCAGAGATCTAAGATTTGAACTCAAGTCCACTTGGTTCCAAGACCATTCTCTTCAACATCACAGTCTCCCTGCCATGGTAGCCAGTTTCAGGATGGTGTCCAATGGTCCTTGGTTCCTCTCTTTGGTGGAGCCTTCCATACTGTATCAGGATTGGCCAGTGTGATTAAGAGGATATCATGATAGTGATGGTTGTGTGTCTTTTGAGGCTAGGTCAGCAAAGCAAAGACTTTTTTTTTCTTGACAGGCAGAGCTAGACAGAGAGAGAGAGAGAGAGAGAGAGAGAGAGAGAGAGACAGAAAGAAAGGTCTTCCTTCCATTGGTTTACCCCCCAAATGGCTGCTATGGCTGGCGTGCTGTGTTGATCCGAAGCCAGGAGCCAGGTGCTTCCTCCTGGTCTCCCATGCAGGTGCAGGGCCCAAGGACTTGGGCCATCTTCCACTGCCTTCCCGGGCCACAACAGAGAGATGGACTGGAAGCAGTGCAACCAGGACAGAACCGGCGCCCCAACCGGGACTAGAACCTGGAGTACCAGTGCCACAGGTGGAGGATTAGCCTAGTGAGCCACGGCACCGGCCAGGTCAGCAGACATTGTAACACTGGCTTTGAGCTCCCTGGACACTTGCTCTGGGAGCTAGAGACCATGTCAAAAGGACTCTTGAGCAGTCCTATAGAAAGGCTCATGTGGTGCAGATTTTAGGTCTTTGGCCACAGCCAATGTCACTTTGCCAGTGCTGTGAGTGCACCATCTTGAAGGTGGCTCCCAAGTCATGCCTTCAGAAGATGTCTTCACTGCAACCTCATGAGAGACCTGGAGTCCAAACACCCAGCCAGGGCACTCCACCGATTTCTGACCCACAGAAACTTCACAAGCACAGACGTCTATTAAACCTATAGGTGAGAAATAGAAGGCTCAGGTTTTAGAAATCTGCCTAGGTCTTTCTCTGGGCTCTGGTTATGTCAAGGAGCTGCTGGACAGTCCTCGCCCTCTGAATCACACATTCCATTGCAGCAAGGTAGCATCCTAGCTCTGAAGTAGAGAACCCAACAACTCCAGAGTGCTCCCCAGTCCTGAGCCACTTCCCACAAAGAAGCTTCTCTCTAACACTCCCCAGTCCTGAAACCATCAGTGTCTCTCTGAAGCTTGAACTCCTTTCTGGGGCATTTACCTTCCCATTGTCCCCCGCTTCACAGCCCTTCTGGTCACACTTCTCATTGCTCCTCAGGCAGACACTTCAAGCCTGGCCAGACCAAGGTGCTCCCTGCTACTGCAACCCCTTTGAGGTCCACTTGCCTGCTCAGTTCTCCCCTTCTAGGTTGCAAATGATTGAACAGACTGAAGATCAGCTAGGGCCCAGGAGCCACTGAGCAATGTTTCTTCATGCAGTGTCTCAGCTTTCACAACAAGCCATTTTTATGCATCAGGAAACAGAGGTTAAGTGATTTGCCCAACGTCTCAAGGGAAGTAGTTGACAGAGTCAGTCCCGGGCCTTGCTCAACTCTGTGGCTTTAAGTTCAGTGTTTTTCCACTACACTGCATTGTGTCTGACTCACATTTACATGGAATTTTACAGTTTATGAAGCCCCCACTTATTTTTTAAATCAAGCCTTGTAACAACCCAGTGAGATAGGTGGAGCAAGGCTTGCGCCTTCCATTTTACAGATGATAAATCTGAGATGAGAAAGAGGATTGCCGTCATAGGGACAAGGGCCAGAGCTGAGAATTTCAATTTAGATGCCTGTTTTTAGACTCACCATACATTTTTCCTTTTTTTTTTTTTAAATTTGTACCTCTTCCTAAAGCTAGTATAGATTTTTGCATATAATTAATATCAAACGCATACTTGGCTAATTGATTAATTTTAAATGCGTTCTTTAGAAAATAGTATGAGAAGTGTTAGTTGTTGAAGCAATTGACTATTCTGACAGATTAACTTTAAACGAAACTTAAAAAGTGAGAGCAAGGAGGCATGAAGGAAGAGGGAGTCTTGTGATGGGAAGGACTTCTAGGGCCTGATTCTTGGACAAAGGAGGCAGTGGGATCAGCTATGCTAGGGAATCTCTCAGAATGACCCACACTTGCCCAGGACAAAGGAAGTCCTGTTTTTCTTAGGGGTAGAGTGATGGAAAAATTGAGCTCTGCAGGGCCCAGATTCTATGATGGGGTGTCATTGTTATCTGTTTCTGAAATAGGGCAGAGAGGGGGATATAGATACGTCACTGCCTTTGATGGATACTTCCTGTCCCTGTTGTTCAGCACTTTATTGGATGAAGATGTTGTTCTAGAAAGAGGTTCTTTGAGAATCACATACTTATAAACCTATAATGCTCTTGGGGCTAGTAGATACCTCACAGATCATACTGCTCATGCACCTGATCTTAGACTAGCATCAAAACATTCCAGCAGACACTCAATAAATATTTGCTGAATGGTTGAACGGATGTTACATAAGCAGAGAGTTGGGGCTTTCTCCTGTCTCTGTAGGACTGTAACAATATCTCATCCTCTCTGGAACCCATTCCAGTCCCAAATGTCCTGTACTGCCAGGGATTTCTTCTGTCCTCTAGCCCCGCCATAACAAAATCCACTGGACTTTTGTCCTATACTCTGTGGACATAGTCCATGATTGGCCATTGTGAGTGTCCTGAATCATCTTCCCTTTCATATTCAGAATGAGTAAGCAGTGAGTAAGACTATGAAATGAGAACAGAAGAGGACAGTGCAGAGAGCAACCTAGGAGCAGGGTGCCTGTGTGCATTGGGTTCTCTGCGATGAAGATTCCTTTGCAGAGTCTAAATGGGGGATGTATGTGGATGCGTGGTGAGTGTGCCAGGGCCCCTTTGCAGCACACAGTCAGTGTGGCTGGCACCAAAGTCTGCCTGCAGAATGCAGGGGATGAGAGTAAACCCAGGATCTGCCTCACATGAGTAGATGTGTGTGACTTTGAACAAATCCACCCCATTCTGGGCCCTCGGATCCTCCCTGAGAATGAAAGAATTGGGTTCCTCCATTCCATCCTCCACTCTCCATTTGTTTCCTGAGTGCCCACTATATGAAACAAAATGCAGTTTCTGTAATCACAAGGTGCATAGTGGGCAGAAGCAGATAAAAACCAAGTAAAGCAGTGAGCAAACAGGTAACAGATGCAGTGTCAGATAAGTGTGATGAAGGTAAATAGAAAAAGGTAAATGAGGCAAGTATGAGGACCCACCTTAGATAACGTGGCTGTGGACTACGTCTCCCAAGAGGTGACATTCGAGCCTGCATGAGGGGAAGGAGCAGGACATGCATATATGAGGGGTTTTTTAAAAGTTCACTGAAGCCCGGGAGTGCAGTGGAGGATGACCTAGGTCCTTGGACCCTGCACCCCATGGGAGACCAGGAGAAGCACCTGGCTCCTGCCTTTGGATCAGTGCAGTGTGCCAGCTGCAGTGCGCCAGCCGCAGCAGCCATTGTGGGGTGAACCAACGGAAAAGGAAGACCTTTCTCTCTGTCTCTCTCTCTCTCACTGTCCACTCTGCCTGTCAAAAAATAAATAAAATTAAAAAAAATTCAAAAAATTCACTGAAAATATTAGTTATGAAAAAAGTATACATTGATTCAAAAACATTCTTGCACCAAGGTAACCTCGTACTAACTTGTTATATCACACTGGAACAGTTTGAGGCATTCTGAAGGATGACACGTCAGTTTGTAAGAGCCCCTCTTGAAGCCACATGAAGTCTGCTAAAATTGAAGCCAGAGCAAATTATGGTGAAGCTTGGGGAGAAGAAAGGTTGAATCACTGATGCTTTATGGGAAGTGCATGGTGATAGCACTCCCCAGAGAAATTAGCACTTTAAAATGGACAACTTCTGGAAGAAGGCGCAAGATGATATTGAAGGTGAAGCCCATGGCGATAGGTCTTCCACATTAATTTGTGAGGAAAACATTCATCTTGTTTGCACCCTAATTGAGAGGACCAATGACTAACAGCAGAAACAACTGTCAGAAACACACACATCTCAGATGATTCAGCTTCCACAGTTCTAAGAAACCAATGTGGAGCAAACTTTCTGATTAATGGATGCCAAAACCGTTCTGGTCAGCTAAAGACCCGGGCAGAGCCTTCAGTGGGAATTTTTAAAAGATTTATTTATCTGAAAGGCAGAATTACAGAGAGAAGGGGACACACACACACATGTACACACACACACACACACATCTGCTGTCACTAGTACCCTCCCCAAATGACCATAAACACAAAGGGTGGCCCAAACCAAAGCCTGGAACTCCATCCAGGTTTCCCATGTGGGTGGCAGGGGCCAAGCACTTGGGCCATTATTTGCTGCCTTTCCAAGGGCATTAGCAGGGAGCTTGATGGGAAGTAATGCAGCCTGGACTCAAACCGGTGCTCATATAGAATGCTAGCATCATAGGCAGCTTAACCGGCGGCACCACAGAGCTGGCCCTATCAGTGGAAATTTTGAACAACTGGGATCAAGATCCCAAAGCATTTCTTTGAATAACTGTAACAGGTAATGAAACACGGTTTTAGAAGTACACTCCTGGAGACAAAGCACATTCAAAGCCGTGGCCACCAAGACTTGGAAGCAGTTTAGTCAAAGCAAAGGTAAACGAGTCAAGAGCCAGTGTCATGACACCAGCTTTTTGGGGTGCTCAGGGCATTTTGCTTGCTGATTTTCTGAAAGGCTTATTAGGAGAGTGTTGTGAGAAAGTTAGCCAAAGCTGTAGCAGAGAAAGTCCTGGAAAACTCCGCCAGCAAGTCCTTCCTCCCTACGAAAATGATCCCGCTCATTCCTCTCCTCAAACAAGGACAATTTTGTGAGAATTCCAGTGGGAAACCATTTACCTTACAGTCATGATTTGGCTCCTTCTGACTTGTTTTCTCTTTCTCTCTTTTTAAAAATTTATTTATTGGGGCTGGCGCTGTGGCACAGTAGGTTAATCCTCCCCCTGCAGTGCTGACATCCCATATGGGCACTGGTTCTAGTCCTGACTGCTCCTCTTCTGATCTGGCTCTCTGCTGTGACCTGGGAAAGCAGTAGAAGATGGCCCAAGCACTTAGGCCCCTGCACTCATGTGGGAGTCCCAGAGGAAAATCCTGGCTCCTGGCTTTGGATCAGCTTGGCTCTGGCTGTTGAGGCCATTTGGGGAGTGAGCCAGTGATTGAAGACCTTTCTTTCTGTCTCTCCCTCTCACTGTCTGTAACTCTACCTCTCAAATAAATAAATAAAATCGTTAAAAAAATTTATTTACTTATTTATTTGAAAGTCAGAGTTAGAGGTCTTCTGTCCACTGGCTCATTCCTCAGATGGCTGTAATGGCTAGGGCTCAACCAGGCCAAAGCCAAGAGCCAGGAGCTTCTTCTGGGTGTCCCACATGGGTGCAGGGGCCCAAGCACTTCGCCATCTTCCACTGCTTTTCCCAGGCCATAGCAGAGAGCAGGATCGGAAGTAGAGCAGCTGGGACATGGATCCACCATACCACAATGCCACCCTCTGTTTTCTAATCTTTCATGGATGCCCATTTTTCTTCAGTTAGTAATGTAAAAAAGGACCCTCATGGTTAAATTATGGAGGTGCTCATTTTTTAGAGGTGAACTAAATGGTTAGACTCGTCACTTGCAAAAGTGTCTTGAAGTTGATGGAGATTATGTTGAAATAAAGTTTATATTTAAAAAAATTATTTAACTTTTAAGAGGGAAAGAGTGAAGGAAGATGGGGGAAGAGAGAGAGAGAGAGAGAGAGAGAGAGAGAGAGAGAGAGAGAGAGAAAGAGAAAGAGAAAGAGAAAGAGAAAGAGAAAGAGAAAAAGAAAAGAAAAGAAAAGAAAAGAAAAGAAAAGAAAAGAAAAGAAAAGAAGAGGAGACCCTGACATTTACTGGTTCACTCCCCAACAGCTGGGGCTCTGCCAAGCCAAAGCCAGGCACCAGGATCTCGATCTAGGTCTCCCAGGTAGATGGCCGGGGGCCCAACCACTTGAGCCATTACTGCTGCCTCCAGGGTATGCATTAGCAGATAGCCAGAACCAGGAATAGAGCTCAACTCAAATCTTATATTCCAATATGGGATATGGGCATCCCAAGCAGTGTATTAACAACTATGTCAGATGCTTGCTGTTATTTTTATCTTTTAATTCAATTTTCCAAGAGCTTCTAGATGCATCCTGTTAACCTGATAAGTAGATCACCAGAGAGGAACCTATTAGGTATATTTGAGGAACAGCAGAGACCGGGTAAGAAGAGAGTACAGGAAGTTCTCAGGGCTGGGACCTTGGTAAAAACCTTGGACTGATTATATCCTGGATAACTGGGGAAGCCATCAGAGCCCCAAGAGCAAGGGAGTGGCACTGTCTGACTTGTGTTTTACAAGGCTACCTTGTTTGCCAAGTTCTATAGCTACAGGCTTCTTCCAGTCCAAGACTATGTGGGACTGGCTTGGTAGGGTAGGGAGGGAGAGGGATAGTCCCAAAGCCAGGTCCTGCCTGCGAGGCAGACTTTGTGAACTGTGCCAGGGCACACTGATGGAACCTGTCTGCTCATGTCTCATCCTGTTGCTGCACCTGAGCCTTAGTCCAAGACTTTGCTGGTTTGCAAGATACAGCATTAGTTGACAAAATTAACTCCCATCCTCCATGCCAGAGCCCCATGGGAGTTAGGTTGTAGAGTGGGTCACTAACTTAGGGGTTAGATCTTTGATGTCTCAACAAATCCTAAGTGATTCATTTTTCTTTAAAAGTCCTTCCTCTTTTCCTCCCTCTTCCTTCTAATCTTCCCAAGCACCATCTTCATTTATTCTCCTCTCTAGTTTCCCTTCTTCCTTATCCATCCATCCCACAAGGATTGTGTAGAACCTGTTAAAGGTCAGAAGTTCATCAAACAAAACCTAACAAGATGGAATTCGTGGCCCACAGGAAAGCTAAAACACTTGGCTTTGGGTCGCAAAACCAAGATGCTATAGAGTCTGTATGTGGAACCAGGTAGTGTGATTGTAGAGTCCTGTGTGGCTTCCTCCTTGTGACTGCCTCTCAGCAGTCCCAGAGAATCCTGTGCTGTGCTAACACCCAAGACGCAGGACCACCCTACACACTCTCAAAACACCAAGAAGGGAGCAGCTGCAGTGGGTACCAGAGGACTATTAGTGAAGTCTTCACAGAGGAGGGGGTATTTTAAATAGGCTTTGAAGGATGGGGAGGATTTTTCCAGGCAGAGAAGAGATGTGTTGGGGGAGGACTATTTCAAAATAAGAAGACTGTAAAAAAAAATTCATGGTGTGTTTGGGGAGTAAGCTATCAATTATTTAAATTAAATACCAAAAGAATTGCCTTGGTGTAAACATCACACAGAGTTGTTTGACCCAATCTTGTAGTTTTTGTTTTGTTTCTAAATAATTGCCACTAAATCAACAGAATGAGGGCAGATACTTTTCAGGTAATAAATGAGATCCAATGTTTATGTTATGTTCGGGTCAGTGAGTAAATAAAATGGGGGTGGGGAGGAGGAAGAGAAAGGTTGGGGTCAGGAATAGGGAATTTCCTGTTTAGAGAGAATGGTGTCTGGCCACTCAGAGACATTTGATCCGTGAGAGGAAAAATAAAATTTAGGAAGCCTGGGTGAAAGGACCCTGAACACTCCACTTGATTGGAGAACCACAATCAAACCTCTTATCCTCTTTTCCTGGAAATGGTTCATCGTTCAGAGTATTAAAGTGAAGAAGGGATTTAAAGAGAAACAATTCTGATTCATCGTCATAATACCTGGTATTTATGCTGCACCTTTCTCCCAAGGAGCTCAGGTTGCTGAAGGGAGATGATGTCGCTACTTCCTCACACCCTCACCCCTGCCCCACTGTGTTCCCAAATATTCCCTCCCATCACAATCTGGAGAGAGAGGGATAACCCTGGGCACTGTCTCTGTGACCAGGAAGGGTGCTACTGGGCCAGCTGTTGGGAAGTTAACTGTTTTATTTTTATTTATTTTTATCTTTTTTATTTTTATTTTTTGACAGGCAGAGTGGACAGTGAGAGAGAGGAGAGACAGAGGGAAAGGTCTTCCTTAGCCGTTGGTTCACCATCCAATGGCCACTGCAGCCGGTGTACTGCGGCCAGTGCACCATGCTGATTCGAAGGCAGGAACCAGGTGCTTATCCTGGTTTCCCATGCGGGTGCAGGGCCCAAGCACTTGGGCCATCCTCCACTGCATTCCCTGGCCACAGCAGAGAGCTGGCTGGAAGAGGGGCAACCGGGACAGAATCCGGTGCCCCGACCAGGACTAGAACCTGGTGTGCTGGCGCCGCAGCTCAACAAGCTAATCCTCCGCCTTGCAGTGTCGGCCTAGGAAGTTAACTGTTGATACTCAGGCTCAAGTCACAGGATGCTGGCTTCTTTACTCTGTTTTACCTGCACAAGGACATGAGATGTCTTATTTTTTTAAAGATGTATTTATTTATTTGAAAGTCAGAGTTACACAGAGAGAGAAGGAGAGGTAGAGGTAGAGGTAGAGGTAGAGGTAGAGGTAGAGGTAGAGGTAGAGGTAGAGGTAGAGGTAGAGGTAGAGGTAGAGGTAGAGGTAGAGGTAGAGGTAGAAAGAGAGAGTGAGAGCTTCAATCCGCTGGTTCACTCCCCAATTGGCTGCAACAGCTGGAGCTGCACCAATCTGAAGCCAGGAGCCAGGAGTTTCTTCCAGGTCTCCCACACAGGTGTAGGGGCCCAAGGACTTGGGCCATCTTCTACTGCTTTCCCAGGCCATTAGCAGAGAGCAGGATGGGAAGTAGAGCAGCTGGGACATGAATCCACCGTACCACAATGCCACCCCCTGTTTTCTAATCTTTCCTGGATGCCCATTTTTCTTCAGTTAGCAGAGAGGTGGATTGGAAGTGGAGCAGCCAGGTCTCAAACTGGCGCCTATGTAGGATGCCAGCACTGCAGGTGGCACTATGCCACAGTGCTGCCCCCCCCTTTTAAAGATTTGAAATGTCTTTCCATTTGTTTTCAGGGAGGATGCTGTGTGAACCATACTAGAAATAAGGCACCACAGCCTTCTCTGAGGGTTTATCAAGCCCCAAATCAGTGAGAAGTTATTCTTGATGCCTAACCCAAACCTTGCCAGCTGTAGTGGAACACTCTTGTTTTGGATCTTGCCTATAGTCACCACAAAGAACAGGCATCTTGTCCCTACCACTTCAGGGAGCCATGGAACTTTGCATTAAACAGTTGATTTTTTTTTTTAATCCAGTTGGTTGAATCTGCCATCTTACAAACCAGAACGTGGGCTTTTCTGTAGCTTATGGAGAAGAAATTCTTGGATCCCAACTGTTACATAAGGACGAGAGGGTGGCTCAACAGGTCAACAATTCTTTGAGTATTGCTGACAGCAGAGCTCTGTCCTAGACATAATCTATTATGACATTGTCCCTTTCACAAAGGAACTTACAAAAGAGGGAAAAACATGCATCCTGCAACTTTAACTTGAAAGTTAAATGTCAATGAAAGATAACCAGAAACGAGCACCAGGGAGAGTATAATAATAATAATAGCTGACTTCTAAATACTATGTGCAAGACCCATGCTAAATGCTTTTTGTTTATTAATTTATTCCACCATTTTACTCCCTTTATCATAGAAACTATTGCTCTGTTTCACAGAGAAGGAAACTTGGTCATGGAGGTGCTGAAAACTTGCCTAAGATCACACTGCAAGCTCATGGAGGAATTCAGGATGTGAACCCAGATAGCCCAATATGAGATTACAAATGATTAATTTCCAACAGGGGAAAAAGCACTTTTTAGCAAAACAGGATATTGAGCAGATTCCGACACTTGTAAATACCCAGTGGGGTCCCATTCTTGGAGAAGGTGGATGGGGTTTTACATTCCAAACTGTGACCATCAGGGCTATTGTACGCTTTTTAACTTTAGTATAAAGATTCAATATGTCAATATTCAAAGTAATAAAGATTCAATATGTCAACTTATATGTAGAAGTTCCTGGGTACTTCCTGGGGCAGAGTGCAGTAGGGAGAGTTGGAGACTGGTGGAGGGAGACCAAAGCATGGCTCAGCCTCTAACTTGCTGAGCTCCCCAGGACAACTTACTCTGCAAACTTTTTCCCAACTGGAAAATGAGGGGGTATTGTATTTAATCTTGTGTGTCCCTTCAAACTCTAAGTGCAACAGCGTTTATGCTTCTTGTGTAAGTAGACTCTGTAAGGCAATAAATAGCTCTGCCCAGTGCAGTCATGTGCCAAGTGATTAAGAATTGGTATTTATTTGACTGAGGATGAGGTGCCCCTGGTAGCTGCAGTGAGTAGGTAGGACAGATTTCATGGAGAAGATGGGATTGAATTACCAAGCATGTTAAGAAGATAGCTGAGGTCACTCCTTTCTGTCCCTTAGGTGTGGTTGCTTAGTCATTGTATTACCGAGGATGTGTTCAGTTGTAAGTAATGGAAACTTTCTCTGAAATTTGTTTAAACCAAGAAGGGGTTGTTTAAGCTTATGAAATCTTCTGAGTGGTGGACATAAGGTATGGCTCAATCAGGGTTCCAGATTGCTGTGATTCTCTGAGCTCTGTCTGCCTCTAATGTCAGCTATGTCTTCATGCTGGGTTTTCTCATGATTGTAAGATGCAGCCTACAGAAACCACAGCCACATGTTCCCTTGTTCACCCTCAACCAACAAAGTCCTTTGTAAGACAGACTACATAATTAGTGAAACCCAATAAGAGAGGAAAATGTAGAGCCCTTTATTCAACAATTATTAAGAATTTCAAGAAGGCATAACTAGGATACTAAGCCAATTATGGAACCCTGGGTGAATGAAAATGTCACCTGCTCATGAAGCTGGCCCTGGTCCTTTGCCCTGTTCTTATTGGTCGAACTCCAACTAATTGCTGTGACCCACAGGGGAATGCCATGGGATGATTGGCTTAGATTTGAATTATTGTGCTTCCCTGGACCAATTCTTATAGTAAATTGGGTGGAATTATCTGATTGGCTTAGACCCAATCAAAGCCTGTCTTTGGAGATGAGTATGGATCAAACCTCATCCAACCTATAATTGCTGCACAATAGATGAGAACAGGCATGGTTTCAGGATGGGTGGACAGAGAGTATCTCTCATCAGAGGAGTAGCTAAGTGGTTCCCATCTAAGTGGGCAGCTCTCCCATTTTCTCCTCCTTCCTTTCTTTCCACACTAAATCTACTTCCCTCTGAGCTTTGAGGAACACAGATTTCGGGCAGTGTTATAGAAAAAACTTTGAGTTTGCCTTTCAAAGATTGGGACTCACTTATCCACTTTGTTCCTCATCAGCTACCTCAACTTGAACATATTTTCTTCTGTATTACTGTTTTATTATCTTTGAAAATAAATTAATACCTACCTATTTCATAGGGCTGATATGATTCTCAAATGGGATTGTATATATGAGCATGCTTTTCAATCTGATAAGGATGATATACATGAAAAAGAATGGTGCTACTTATTTCAAACTTTGGGGATTAGTGTCTGCAACATTTTGACACTATGTCTTTAACATTTTCTATGCCTATTTTCAAGTCCCCTTTAGATTTTAGGTGGGAAATAAAGTAATGGGAAGTTAAGGAATGACAAGTTGGGCAGAAGGATTTAGAAAGGCCATGAGAAGATTCTTGGGCTTTGAAAATGAGGACAAAGGATATTGGTATTATAACTGGAGAATAGAATTTCCTGTTCAAAAAAGTAATCCCAAAGGAAAATCATCCTAGTTTTTCTGATGTGCAGCATCACATCTTGGTCTCTGCCATTGAGTCTTTCCATTCTGTCTCCCTCCTGTGATCTCTTTCTCATTTCCAAATAATTTCTAACCTACTCTTTCTACCTCCCTAAACCCTTCTCTAGTCTCTTGGCTCAGATGTCCTCTTCCAAACTGGAAAGAATCACCAGTCACTGGTCTCTGATAGTCAAGGATGATGAGAATGGAACTAAGTCCCAACAGGTTCCCGGAGCTTAGGTCTTGCTCCTCCCTGGAGTCTCAGCATCCATCATTCTTGACAGTTTCTTGCACGGGGAAGCCTCTTGCAAATCTGTAAATCCCAGGTGCCCCAAACAGAGAGTAACTTGCCTGCAGCTAACCAACAAATCTAGGCGTCTATCTTGACACATGCACCTGCAATGCAAAGCACACTGTTATACATAAATTAGACATTCAACCTGAAGGGAGTTATTCTAACAGGTCACCCCATCATTCCCTCTGCCCCGCCCATCAACACCACACCAAACACAAAGCAGCATGATTTTGTACCATCTCACAGAGAAAACACACTAATTGATGATAAAGAAGCCTTCCTGACCTTCTTGTTTCTCCTGAAACATTGGTTCTTGTAGATCTAGAAAGATGAGCTAAAGATATTGCCTAGTCTATTTTCCTGTTTCCAGTCACTATTCCATTCAAATAGTCTCCCAGATAAGGTTTGTGAATGAGCTTTCTTAGGTGTTACCATGGTGACTCTGTAGCCCTGCCTTGGGCCACTTGTTTCAGAATTTCACTTCTCACAGTAAGGTGAAGCATTATGATTATAAGTGACATTTTTCTGTTGGCTGCTCAGCCTCTATTCTCCCTTTTTTCCCCTTGATAATAGCATCCTAATTTCATTTTGTGGAATTACCTGTAGGTATAGTCTTTGTCTCAATAGAGGTGATCCATCCTTTTGTTAATGAAGAGTTGGGCCCGTACCTCGAGTTATGGCAGCTGAATTTTCTCTCTGGGATATTACTTGAAGTTAAATAAGCAATTGGGCCACACTGATGTGTTCCCAAAGTGGGGTCCTGAGCACATGGGATCTTTCCCCTGCTCCATGGGTACCCGGGACTTCTCTAACTCCAGTCTTTGCAAACCTGGACACCAGTCTTCCTGTGATACGTCAGCATCCCCCTCTCCCAGGTAATTTCCATTCCCCAAGTGGGTTTTGCCTGTTTATGGTTTGGCTTTTGTTTTTTCTTCCAAGTCTTCTTGGGTTAATTCCATTTGCTCCTGGCAAAACAACCTTACTTAACGTTAGAATGCTTACATTTATCCTGCACAAATGTCCACCCCCTTGGCTTTAGCATACCTGACTCATAGGAGTTAGAAAAATCTGATTTCAAGCCCCCGGTCCTTTCCCCCAGCCACAGAACCATAAATCTAAGTGGATTCTCTACTTGGGTCTCTCCACCGTGATATGCTTAGACATGTCTGATAGCTAAAACCTGTAAATTTCTTCAACAGATGGTCGCTTAACATGCATCAGGAATGAATCGCCAGGCTGAGGCTAGAGGTTCACTAACAGGGTCTTCGTGAACTGCAGGCTAGCATGTGTCACAGAGGTAAGCTCCATTCCACCAAGGTGCCAAGTGCCTTGCTGGGGTTGTGGGGGGTGGGTCCTGGAGGTCCTGGGAAAATGAAGGGGGACATCTAATGGATTCAGGAAAGTCTTCCTCAGGGAGACAGTACCCTGGAAGAACCTACAGAATTAGCACTGACTAGTAAACACAGGGGTGGCAGTTAGTTCAGACTGTCTCTGACTCTTGTAGCCTTGTTTCTCTGTTTGTCATCTGAAGTGCCCTCCTTTTTTTTTTTTAAAGTATATTGATTCTTTATTTTATTTTATTTATTTATTTGAGAGGTAGAGTTACAGACAAAGGGAGTGAGAGACAGAGAGAGAGGTCTTCCATCTACTGGTTCACTCCCCAAATGCATGCAATGAGTGGAGCTGGGCCAATCTGAAGCCAGGAGCCAGGAACTTCTTCCAGACCTCCCATGTGGGTGCAGGGGCCCAAGGACTTGGGTCATCTTCCACTGATTTACCAGGCCATAAGCAAAGAGCTGGATCAGAAGAGGGCAGCCAGGAAACTAACTGGTGCCCATATGGGATGCCGGCCCTGCAAGTGGAGCCTTAGCCTTATGCCACAGCATCAGCCCCAATGCCCTTCTTTCTAGCTGGACTGGGAAGAGTTAGCTTGTCTGCCTTGGCACTTTGAGCAACAGAGCTCAGTGCACAGTAGATGCCCAACACAGTTCTGCACAAACATGTTGTGTACTTCACCCAGACCCTTTCTGAAGGACTCTGATACCTGTCCTGTGTCTGCCTTCCCCAATTCATGCCCACTGCTCCAGCCATGCTGGATACAGGTGGGTCTCTACACATACTGTGCTAGTTCAGTTCAGAGGTGGCTTGGCCCACCTCTGCCATCTTTTTCACTGCTCAAACTTCAGACTCCTGCACGCAATGTCAGACCCTACTGCCCACTACCCTCCTGGCTAGGCTGAATCCAGTTCCCCTCTTCCTGCTTCCAGGGCTTCCCTTCAGCTTGCTGTCCAGCTGCTTCCTGCCAAGGCTCCCAGATTCAGCAATACATGGCATCCTGTTAAGTTTGAAGTTCAGATCAACAGCAGCAGTTTTTAGTGTAAGTATATCCTATGCACCATTTTGGATATACTTGCATTACAACATTATGCTTTGTTTCTCTGAAACTCAGATTTAATTGGATGTCCTGTATTTTGTCCAACAACCCTACTTTCTGCATTGAATTTTAGCAAATGATTTTCCAATTTCTCCCCTTTTATTGTACCATGACCCATTCCTTCTCTTGCTTCTCTCTTGAGCACATGACCCACTTGCTCACCTCTGTTCCTGAGGTCCCTGTCTGCCACGCATGAGATTGGCCTCTTAGGCACCCCAGCAGCCCCAGGCTGGAGTCCCCAGAACCTGTGGGTTCACCAGCTGCCTCTCTGCCTGGCCCTTTTCAGGAGCTACAAGAGGCACAGCTGGGTGTGGGGTGCAGAGAAGAAACGGACTCTTTGTTCTCATTTATCATTGGATATCATTTCCCTTCCTGCCTCCTCCCTTCCATCCTCTCCTCCAAACTCTGGAACTTCAGGAGTGGGCGGTGTCTTTGCTGTTGGGAAGGGGTTGGGTGAGGGCAGGGCTAAGAAGCCAACAATGGTGCTATTCCTGCCACCACTGTTAACCTTATTGGGTGCATCTTAGATTCACAGAGAGCTTTTTAAAATCATCTCACTTAACACCCTAAGAACTTTATGAAGTAGGTACTATTACTATTCCCATTATACATATGAGAAAAATGAGCTGCATTCAAGTAACACAGCTGTGAATCAGAGGGCAGCATGGACCTTGGAGCCAAACAGTCTCAGCCAGCCCACGCTCTTCCTGGCAGTTCTGCCTTGGCATTGTGTGGAGTCAGGGTTGGGAGCTTGGTGGAAGTATTTTGGTGCCAACTTTATCCTATGGACCTGAGTTAGCATTTTCTGAGTTGTGACTTTGGATGTCACTGGATATCCAGTGATGTCCCACATCCAGGATGTGCCCTGGATGATCAGTTATATTCATTTTCCTTCCTCCCCAAGTTGTGACTTTCTAGTAGTTACACAGGTGCTGTGAAGAAGTTTGCTAAGCCTTCCTGCCCCACAAGCCTGTTGCAGGACCAGAATCTGGCTGGGTGGGTGAGCTTTGGGAAGCTTTGGCCCTGACAGCTCTCAGATAGGTGAAGCACTCCCTTAGGTGAAAACACATCCCAGTGAACTGAGACTGTGACCCTTTTCCATGTCCCTGGAGCCTTGGGCAGCCATCCATCAGTCAAGTGTGCTTTCCATGTTCCTGGCCTTTGCAATTTGTTAAGGCCATGTCTACCTGGAATTAAGGTTTGACTCCCATATAACTCCCACGTGCCTTCTGTCTTCCCACTTACCACTTCACCCATGGCAGTAATCACAGGATTGTAGAGTTAGTCTGAGATGAGGTTTCAGTCAGAGGTTGTCTAATCTTACAGATGGGAAACAGAGTTAGCAGTGGTTGGTCCTTTTTGGGAATATGTAGGGACCTCAAAAGTTCAAGGAAAAATGGAATTAAAAGATACATTTATGATGGTGCAAACATTTTGAAATCCACATGTGCTTTGTCACATGAACTCTTTGAAGACCCTTATACTATTGTGTGGAGAAATGAATCAAGTATCTAGAAAGAGCATTCCCTGGGATGGGCTTTGGTGATGCTGGTTAGAGGCTGGAGCCCCAGTGGGGACAAGTATTCCAGACTTAACAACAAGAGAGGACAGAGTTGAGTCTTATGAACATTGTTGTTTGGTATCAACTGTGTAATGCATCATAGGTAATTCAGAACTTCTGCCTTGAGTGAGAATGACATCGTCAGAGAGACTTGCTGCATGTCTTTCTGAGGGTCTGTGTTTTGAGAAACCAGTGTGACCTCTAGTCCTGGATGTAGTCAGATGAAAGGTAGAGCTTAGGCTTTCAGGTGGCAATGCAGTGGTAGGGATTCGCTTGTGGACTGGAGAGGGAGACAGGGAGATCCCTAAAGTCCCATTAAACCTCCACATTCTACAAACTCCATCAGCTGGGAGCTGACCTCAAGCCTACAGGCATTTCTTGGGGTTTGTTTGCTAACCAGGGCAGCTCTGGTCAATCATCAGGAACGTCCAGGGTCATGGTGGCCATCCCTTGGCGTCTTACCCAGCCAAAGCTGGCAGATGTTCATCATGTTGGGTGATATCTCCAGTGAGGTAAATTCAGTCTCTGGAGCCCCGAGGTTCCATTTCCTGTGCTTTAGTTAGGAAATCCTCCCCAACTCCCTCCTGGGGTCAGTTTGGATTCATCCTTTCTGTGTAGATTATTGGTGGAAATGGTATCATATTAATTACCTAATTGGTCCTCTATTTCAGTAAATGCCATCCTTGTCCACCACTTTCGAAGTCTGAGACACTCTGTGGACTTTCTTCTCTCTCTCCTTCCATGTTCAATCTGTGTAGCAATTTTTGTTATATTAAATATATTCAATCAAAATGGCTACCCTTTATGATAAAATTGTGTTTGTCCTTTATTTACATATCAAAATGCTCTTTTAAATATACAATGCAAGAGGCCAGTGTTGTGGCATAGCCAGTGGAGCTACAGGTTAGGGTTCATGTCCTGGCTGTTCCACTTCTGATCCAGCTCCCTGTTAATGGCTTGGGAAAGGTAGCAGAAGATGATCCTACTGTTTGTCCCCCTGTACCCACCTGAGAGACCTGGCTGAAGTTCCTGGCTCCTGGATTTGGCTTGGATCAGCCTCGGCTGTTACAGCCATCAGGGGAGTGAGCCAGCAGACTCTGACTTCAAATGAATGAATAAATAAATAAATAATGCAATGCAGGAGATTGTAGGTGGTAGTTATTTTTGTCTATATGATAAAAAATTATTTATTGTTTTGTTTGTTTGAGAGAGAGCACCAGAGAGCGAGCTCCCGTTTGTTGATTCATTCTTCATATCCTTGCAAAGGCTAGGGCTGTGAAGAGGCTGAAGCTAGGAGCTGGGAACTCAATCAAGGTTCTATACATGGGTGGCTGGAACCATCACCTCTGCCTTCCAGGGTCTGCCTTAGTGGGAAACAAGAATCAGGAGCTGGAGCTGGGAATTGAACCCAGGTACTCTAAGGTCCAATGTGGAGTCTCATCTTGTATCTTAACCATGAGGAGAAATGTTTTTAACATCAGTGAAGGAGACCTTGTTGGTTGCTACCCAGATCCAGTGTTCCTTCAACATGCAACAGGATCTGCTTTAGTTCAGCTGTCCACCCCCTGCCCTCTCCCAAGGGCAGCCCTGATGAGTGTAAGGCTGCTGGCAGTCTTCAGTGTGGTCAGGAGACCCAGAAGGGAGGCCTGGAGTTCAACACTAGCCCCATCCAGAGCCATTCTTTCCCTTTTCCACTTTCATTCTTCACTTACTGTGGCTTGGAGTTTTCCAGGAGGCAGCTGCCACGTGACCGTACTACAGATCCAGTGCAGAGCAGAAATGGGAACCCAGATATCCTTTATTAAACTGGAATTAAGAGAGATTTACAAAAATGTGGAAAGATACCACACTTCTTACTAAGTTTTTTGAAAACATAGCTATCTTTTCACAACAAATGTGTTATTTATGTTAGTTTATAATGGGATTATTATTTTTAAGTGACTTGATAAATAATACCTTAAAATTTCCCAGTATTAATTTCTAATATAATACATATCAATAGATATAACTCACCTAAACCAAAGTTCTCTGGGGTTCTCAGTAATTTGTAGGATTTTAAAAGAATCCCAAGTCAGAAAACGACTGGTCTAATCTGGTGACAGCTATTGGTCATGTCAGTGACCCAAATTAGCCCAGTGAGATTAAACTATGGACAGTTTTATGTTTGGTGTCGGGGGCAGAAAGTTCTCTGCTCTCTCTGGTTGGAAGTGGAATCTTTTATTTCTTTTGGCCGTGGTAGTGCTAGCCTCCTGCAGTCACGAGCAACAATCCAGCTGCTGCAGATGGCAGCACAGACAGGGAAAGGTCCCAGGTCCTGAGCTGTCCTCCCTGCTGATGTGACACTGTCTGAAGCTGCCTCATCTGTGCTCTGCAGTGACATGGAATGATAAATTTTGTTATCAGTTGACCTGGGTTGAGTTGGGTCTTCCATGACTTGCCCAAGAATCTCCCATTTTGATGAGGCGCTTGGAAAATTATAGAGTTGGCGTTTTCATGTTGGTCCTAACTTTGGAGATCATTTTACTTTTCTGTGCAATCTATAAACGAACACATGAGACAATTCTTGGAAGCATCTTCAGATGTGAGGCAGCATCAAGCAGGGAGAATGGGACTGGGAGGGAGAAGGGGTATCCGGGAGTAGAGGTGGTGCAACATGGAGTCCATGCCCTGATGGAGTGGGACACAGCTTGGAAAACATGGTTTGGGGTTTGCAGGCCTGGTGCATACTTCTGGGACCCTGCATCACTTTTTTTGAGAGTAGCATCCCTTCCTCTACCACCCTCCCCAGCCCTTGTTCCTCCACTCCTCTGATTCTCTACTTTGTAAACCAAACTGTTTACATCTGCTGGGTTGAGCATGTTCATCATGATGACAGCTGGGAAAGTTTACCCTTTGAGAGGGTTGAGCTTCCAAGGCCTGGGACCAGGGAAGGAATCCTACTCCTGAGAATCCTATACTGCAATGAGAAAGAAGAGGAGACAGCACGGGGCTGGGGCGGGGGAGGTCACCCTGGCACCCATGAGGTTGGTGCTTGTACCTTTTCATTCCAATAGCAATTAGACCTGCCTCCGTTTTGCCATCTTGTTTAAGACTTTCAAAGGAGTGTGCCAATACATTTGGATGTAATGAGGGGGTCGCAAACATGGCAGAGAAATCAGTTTACACAGCTTCTGAGATTAGCATTCTTCTGTGTTTCAGTAGTGCCCCTGCTTGTTTAGAATAAGTTGGATGTCACGGGGCCATGGCTGGCACGTTCCTTAACACGGCACTGTGGACCTGTGGCAGGTACCCTCCAGGAGGGCTGGAGTGACTGTGCAAATCCACAGGCACCTCTTGGGTTGGGAATCTCAAGGAGCTGCAGGACTTCAGTCTGAATTTTACTTTTTGGTTTGTGGGCAGCAAGGTGGGAGAGGAAGCAGTAAAAGAGCTGGAGGACTTACAAGGCCAAATTGGACTTCTCTCTAATCAACTGCAAGCAGGACATTGAAGGTCTGACTTGTTAGCAAGAGATCTAAGTTGAATAGAAGCTTCTTGCATTTTTTAAAAACAGTAACATCTATGAAGACACAAAACTCACTAGACTTGGGGATAAGCCCCAGGGAGGTGTTTATGTTCAAGTCAGGATAATCAAAAAGAATTTAATTTACTCAGTTCTGGAATAAAACCAAGGCTGTGTTCAGCAATATTCAAAAGTCAGTAAATGAGATGAGCAGGTGCATCTAAGGGCTTGCAGCCATTTATTTGTACTTTAGAGTCTTCTTATAATCATGTACCTTATTTGGTAAAAAAGAAAATTGTCATGCCTGATTATTTTTATCATAGATTTAAATTAAAAAAAAGCATAAAGAATGAAAAAAAAAGTTTCTCTAATTTTCATTATTTACTTCAGTCTCAGAGGTCCTTCAAGAGTGTCTGTGAGTGAATTACACTAAAACCACAGGATAATTACTTTCTGGGCTTCCAATGCAACACAAGTTGCTTTTCACTGTAAGAATGCAGAGAACTTGCCACAAAATTAAACCACTTAGGATAATAAGGGAAGAAGGAGAAGATTTCCATCTGATTTAGCCTATTAATTTCTCATGGGGGAAGGATTTCCCTACCGTTGACCTCTGTATTTTAACCAGTGAGACCCTTCTGTTCTCAGGATGTACTTGAGACTTAATAAGTGCTCATCTGTCTGCTGAGCCTTTTTGATTGACTCAGAGCCCTGACTTTGGGGAGAAGTTTTGAGAAATTAGAGTCAGCAGGTCAACAAGTTTGTTTCTAGCCCTTGCTATGTGCCAGGTGTATTTTACTGCCTAAGGATTCAGTAGGTGACAATGTCTGACCTCCAAAAGCTTATGCTCCAATGGGGGAGAGCAGACAACACACACACACAAAAGCAAATAAAGCCATAAAAATAACTGATTAGTGATGAAAGAAGCTCAACTAGGGCAATGTGCTAGAAAGTTCCTTGCTGGCACAGAGGACAGGGCCAGCAGGGACACACTTGGTACACTGAGAGAGAGGCAGCAGTCCTACTTGATGGAGGCCCAGGGTAGGGAGGACTACAGCTCTGTGCTCACCTCTTCCTCCTTTGCTATTTCCTCACGGCCTGTTCAGCCCAAACATTTCAGACTTTTCCTCTGCCCAGAAAAGGAGAGAAACTTACTACGAAGGAAAATGCCAAGCAGGGCTTTGCTGGCTCTCGGGCCTGATCCTGCTGGTGATTCTGATGCCTTCCCAGAACCTTATGTGATACAGACATCTCCTGAGGTTTAGGGCTTAGGCTAACCACCATGACCCAGCTGGGGGTGGTCTGCTGTTCTTGGGGCTTCTCCTACTTCTTTCAGTTGCAGAAGATGGAATCCACTCCAGTTTGTGTAGGCTGATAGGGATTGACAAAGAGCATACAGGTGTCAAAGCCCAAGTGGGAGGGATGCAGGAAGATTCCCAAGTGAACTTCCAGGAATGACTCCCAAATCTACGCACTGCAAAATTGTGTCTCCACATGGGCTGCTGCCTGCTGAATCAGGAAGCTATAGCCACCACTGGCTACCCCAGGTCCGTGACCTGCTTTTGCTCCAGTCTGTTCAAGTAAAATGGACATCTCATTTTGTCTTATTTCCTCTCACAATTCAGTTCCAAATCTGAGTCTTCAATGAATGCATCTGGTGAAGAGATTCCCAAATCACATCCCAGACCTTCACTGCTTGGGTGTCTGAGCAATGAATGCACTCTTTGGATTTCTGGTTCTGCAGCAGAGGAAAGCCTGCTGGAAGCTGGAAAGGATGATGAGCAAAGCCGTCTGCTTAAGCTGCGACCCCAGCTCAGCTAAGGTTTACACCATCTGCGATTCGAACACTGGGGCTCCTTCTGGGGAGTCGGCAGTTTTCTCTCCTTTGAAACCACAAGCGAATCTTCAGCTCAGATCCTGCAGTGAACGCCATGTACCCGTAGGCAAGATTTGATCTGAGTGGAGTTGGAGGCACTTGGAAGAAAGGCTAATCAGAAGAGATGACATTCTGAATCTAAGCCCCAAGAGTGGGCAGACTGTGGTTGTTTTTGCTCATTTTAATAGCTACAGCATTAACACAGAGCTTGACATATAGTAGGCACCTAATAAATATTTATTGGGTAAACAAATGAGTGAATAAAAGGAAAATAGGGTGTGGAGCCCTGTGGCATTAAATACTAGGCAGGGTATTCATTTAAGCCTTTGTTTATACAACAAACGCTAATAACACTTGCTAAGTGCCAGGCACTGTTCACAGAGCTTCCCAAATATTAACTCATTCAATTCTCATAACTGCTCTGTGAAGTTTGTACTATGTGAAGCCCATTTTGATACAGAGGTACAGAGAAGTCATGTGATTTACCCAAGGTCATATAGACGAGAAATGACAGTGCTAGGATCCACTGGACTGACTTGTATCAAGGCTTACTGAAGTTATGGGAGTCACCAATGACCTGACTCGTATGGAGCACCCTGGGTACATATAGATGATATTAGAAGTGCATATAGCAATGCACAGAGAATTTGCTGCTCATTCATTGAAATTCAATCATTTTTATTTCCGCTTTATCCGACCTCCCCAGTCTGTCGGTATCTCCCAGACCACGCTTGCCTCTGTATCTCTCCCTTTGTTCTTTCCCATCTGTGGACTGGGCTGCATTTCAGTGCTCTTTTAGCATCCTCATGGGTCAAGTGGGCTCCTCTGAGGCCCCACCAGACAGCCAGGAGCCTGTGACTGCCTCAGTGAATTATAATGCAGGGATGGGCTGGGAGAGGCACCCACAGGCCTCCTGGTTCATCTCAGAGTTGAAAACCTCGGAGTGCCCTGACTGCTGCAGCCTCCCAGAGCTCTGGTTGCTTTTGAAAATGCTGGGGAGACCACGACAGCGGCACAGAGCATGCTGGTCAACCTGGTCCTTGTTTATTGTAGGATAATGGAGGCCTTGAAAAGCCACAGGTAGGGTGCTGTCAAAGCTCTTCTGGTCCAAGACAGCATGGTACTTCAAGTGCCTTGGAGAGCTGGCTCTTTTTACAGGCAGAGCGCGGATTGTTTGCACAAACAACAGAGACTCTGCTGGCATCCTCATAGATAACACGGGGCTGCGGGAGAAAGTACTCTCTTTGCCAGCACAAACAAGGAGGGAGGATGTGCTGTTTCTTTGGAGTTCATTCTGTCCATCCCCCGCCTCCCAGCGTTTCAGCTCTTCCCAAGCTTGGTGCCTGTTGAGGATTTTCCTTGCAAGAAGGCACTTGGCAATGGGGAAGCCTGCTGATGAGTAATGATTGGTGCCCCCTGTTTCAGGACTATGGAAGTCTGTCCTGCTATGCTTTAGGTACATGAGAAAAACCTACCATGCATGAGTCTTCTGCCGCTGACAGAGAATTCACCACACTATGAGGCATTGTGGCTCCCTGTGTGCAGGGTTGGAAGAGCCCCTATGACTTATTGCAGACCCAGAGGATTCTGAGCCCTATGGCTCTTGACCTTTCCCTCTTTGAGTCACAAAACAACATACTCTGCTCCATCCCTTTGCAGCATATTTTTCCCTTGAATTTTTTTCCCACTGGTGTTTACATGAACTAGTTGAACCCATCACATGGTGAGTCCATGTTTATATTTGCAGAAACATTGCCTGGGGAAGTTCTGTTTGTGTAGAGGTCGCCCCATCTCTTGGGCTTGGCTGCAGCCCCATGCTGGGGTTGCAGCAGCAGTAGCTGAGCACACACCAGGGGCCACCCTACCCCCTTCTCCTTCCCCATTCCTCCCCAGATTCCAGGCTCCTGATCCCAGTAGTGTGATGCCTCCCAGGAGGCACGAAGAGAATAAGGAGAGTAAGGCCATCTTCCTCTCACCCCATTCTCAACTCAATCTGGAGTTCTCCCAGGACTTGTCTATCTCTTCTTAGAATGTGACTGTTCTCCTTGGCTTTTGAGCTATCGTTGGATTGGTGGAGGAGATGGTAGAATTAAAGATGGCCTGGTCTGTTGCCAACCTTGCTTTTATTGGGCTGACAATGCAGAAAGGTTGAGGCCATGGACTTTGGAGTCAGACAGAACTGGGTTGGAATCTAGCCTGGTTACTAGCTGTGTGGCCTTGGACAATACCTCTAAAGCTCAATTTCATCATCTTAAATGAGTATAATGGTACCTATCCTTTAAGACTGTTAAGATTGTTAAGAGGATTAACTTAGGGCATGGATATAAAATGGTTTTAATGATGATGATGGTGATGGTGATAATAATACCAATACTAATAACAAACATAGTAGTAAGAACTGGCAGTTTTCCCCTATCCCTGTTTACCAAAGTTTTTTCATTATCACTCCCTTGAGGAACATTTTTAGACACTGCTTTCCTTTTCATTCACCTCTCCCTATATATTCTACATCTGTTCATGTACTGTGATCATTTAGAGATCACAAATCATTATAATATTTAAGTTTTTAAAATAACTCCCTCCCAGATACAATTCCACAATGACATTGCCCTTGGTGAAGATGCATGTATTAAGAGGAAGTCTCTGCCATCTGGGGAATCATCCAGGTTATCATCAAAATCTTCTGGCTGTAGATAGAGTAGCAAGTAAACTGCAGTGTAGCCCCCTTTTGTGGACATAGTTGTTTATAGGAGAGTCCCGAAGGAACTAAGTGCTTATCATACAATCGTGGGTACAGAAGTGGGGGTAGCTATATCCTTTATCCATTGTGGTTTAAATGGTACAATTTCCCTGCCATCCCTATTTAATATTTGTCTTGGGACAGCTCTCAGTGGTAGGGGAATCAGATGATCCACATTCACCCTGGGAACCCATTCCTGCACTGGTGTCTTTTAACTGGGTGGCTAAGGCTGGCACTGTGGCAGAGTGGGTTAAGCTGTCCCTTATAGTGCCAGCATCCCATATGGGCCCTGGTTGGAGTTTCAGCTGCTCCATTTATGATCCAATGCACCTAAGAAAGCAACAGAGGAAGGCACAAGTCCTTGGGCCCCTGAACTTACACAGGAGACCCAGAAGAAACTCCTGGCTCCTGGCTTTGGTCTGGCCCAGCCCTGGCCATGGCAGCCATCTGGGGAGTGAACCAGCATATGAAAGATTTCTCTTTATTTTGTTCTCTCTCTCTCTCTCTCTCTCTCTCTCTCTCTCTAGCTGTATCTTTCTAACAAATAAATAAAATCTTGAAAAAAAGACTGGATGGTGACCACCATGCTATTGCTGACCACGGTATATGAGTAGTTGTATAGGAGATGATTTAACCTAGGAATGTTCTGGGAAACTGACACTTCTTTTGTGGAAAGGAGAGAAGGTTTCCAGAAGCAGACTGACATTCAGGACATAGAAACTTGAAGAAGTAGGAACCTGAGGGCATGAGTATGCCTGTCTCAACCTAGGGGTAGGGCAAGGCTGACTTAGTGATAGGGTATGCTCTGCACAATGCCAAGAGAGCCAACACACAGGTTTTAGGTGCGTGATCCTCCCAGGGGTCGTGTGATATGGCAGCCCTGCACAGATGGCTCCTTGTGAAAGCCTTCCACACTTTCTCTGGGCAACCAAGAGAGTCCACATTGACGGTTCACTAGAAACTTGTCCAGCGGAAATGATCATTCCCTTTCCAGTTTTCCCTACGTCTCCAACAAAGCCATTTGCATATAAATGCTGCTTGGTGTATTAGTCTTGTGATGGCCAAGGAAGGGGAAGAGGGGGTGGAGTCCCATCTCAGCTCCTCCTGAGTTCCTGCGGAGGGGGAATGCCTTCTTGGAAGGGTTGTGGTTCCGTACTTGGGGATGAGCACAGGTTGGCCCCAGGTGAAACCTGTGGCAGAGTATCCTGAAAGGGCAAGAGATAACATCTGAAGAAGCCACACTCTCTGAGAAGGGATGGGGAGCCTGGCATAACTCCCAAGCAGCAGTCCTTTTTGCTGATCATTTGCAGCAGGCCAGACGGCATATTAAGTGCTTAGATTTACATTCTTGGCCTACAATTTAAATTCTGATGATACCTATCATTTAACTTCTAGAATTTTTTTTTTTAAGTTTCCAGAATGGGTCGACAATGTCATGTCTTGGTGCTTTCCAGTCCTGACATCTTCTGGAATCTGCCTGAAACAGTTTTCTGTCAGTTCTGCCTCAGTATGGATACATTTGTTAGATTTCTTCCAGAGGAAAAAGCTGCTCATGAAGAAGATGCATTGGGTGCTTGGGAGGGAAAATGTTGGAAGCCCAGAATCCCAATGTTTGTATTTTGTGATTGTGCCTGAAGCAGAAATGTTCTCAGCTTTCCCACCCACGTTATGAAAAGCTTTACAGTTTTTCCACCCCAAATGTTTTGAGGTCTTCGCTCTTTCTTTATGTCTTGGCCAATTATCCTTTCCCCCAAGAGTTTCCCCAGAGAGCTCTGTGGCTACAGTCCCATTGCATGTGTCTCCACCTGTTAGAGTGGCATTCATGGTACTCCCTGTTCAAAGCAGGTGGTGGGTGGGAGAGGGCAGACCTTGGTGAAGCTTGTGAGGGCTCAGTGTGTGAGGTGAAGATGAACACAGAGCTAGACAAAGAGCCCTAGACATGGACTCAGAGGGTGGGGCTAGCATCTCCAGCTCTGGCCCTGACTTGCTGCATTACTTTGGGCAAACCATCGCTCTGTGTTCATCTGCAAAAAGAGGAATTTTTGAGATTGTCTTTGAGGTTATTTTTTCCAACTATTGGAAAGTTATGACTTAAAAAATATTAGCTGAAAGAACCATCAACACCCTCTCCCCACAACATCTATGTCTTACTAAGCTTTTCGGACATGGAATAGCATGTCTTTGCATCTTGGGACCCTGGTTGCTCCATAAGCAAGAGATGATGTTGGTTTTCCTCTTGAACTTTGGCCTTTTTTTAAAAACAATTACTATTATAGTGACTCTGTCCTGTTGCACCTCTTGTTCTCTATCATCTGCTGATTTTTTTGAGATTTATTTATTATTTATTTGAAAGTCAGAGTTACACAGCAAGAGATGCAGAGAGAGAGAGAGGTTTACCATCCAATGGTTCACTCCCTATCTGAAGCCAGGAGCCAGGAGCTTCTTCCAGGTCACCCACATGGATGTAGGAGCCCAAGGACTTGGGCCATCTTCCACTGCTTTCCCAGGCCATAGCAGAGAGTTGGATCAGAAGTGGAGCAGCTGGGACCAGAGCAGGTGCCCATATGGGATGCCAGCACTGCAGGGGGCTCTACCCTCTTATGCACAGTACTGGTCCCGTCTGCTCGTTCCAGCCAGCAGGCTACTTCCCCATGCGCGAGGCACTTGAGAACTCAGATTCCAAGTGCTGAAGCAGAGTTGGGTTCTCAAAATGAGATAGAGGACAGACAAGTTACTAATGACATCAGTCAATCACCCATACCTTTAATCATAATTGCATGAAATAACTTTCCTTCATTCTCCTCCCAGCATGTCGGACAACTGACCTGGGAGAGAAGACTTCTTTTCCTCCCAATTGTCACTACTAATTTCTGCTGTTTTGTTTCACTCAGATATTTATGCTTTCCTGAGTTTTGTGGACCACAGTGAAACTATGCCAAAGCCACTGGTGGGCTGTGCCTTGAAGACCACACAGAGCTGGGTCCTTTGCCTATTTAAACCCAGCTGGTGGCAACTGATTATGGAGTCTGGAGATTGAGGAAGAACACACTCTTTTCTCCTTCTTGGTCTTAGTAACTCTGCCCCCAGGACTAGAGAGGGGGAGTTACTGGTGAGATGTGTCAATCCTCTTGGCTTGGGGCTGGCGCTGTGGTGCAGGGGGTTAAAGCCCTGGCCTGCAGTGCCGGCATCCCATATGGGCGCTGGCTCCAGTCCTGGCTGCTCCTCTTCCAATCCAGCTCTCTGCCATGGCCTACGAAAGTAATAGAAGATGGCCCAAGCACTTGGGCCCCTGCACCAGCATGGGAGACCCAGAAGAAGCTCCTGGCTCTTGGTTTCGGATCGGCATAGCTCTGGCCGTTGTGGCCATCTGGGGAGTGAACCAGTGGATGGAAGACCTCTCTCCCTGTCTCTCTGTAACTCTGTCTTTCAAATAAATAAAATAAATCTTTAAAAAAATTCTCTTGGTTCAAGTTGGAAGATTCTTTGTTCCACATAGGCCTTCTACCCCAACATGAACCCTCACCTCCCAAGGGTTACTCTGTGAACAAATCAGTACCTGCTGCCTCTGAGAACTCTCTCTTGGTCAGCCAACACACTTCTGCTTTTAGTGTTGTATTCTGGCCCATTCTGGCACTCCCTCTCTACATGGAGAACAGGAAGGTAGAAGCTAAGGACAGACAGAAACAGGAGATGCTAACACTTGCTCAAAGCTATGTTTTTCCAACAAACCCCCAATTCCGGAGGAAAAGCAATGTTTTTAGGATCCCTTCCATGCTACTCATTTGGAACACACCCAGGCTGGTGGATGTGAGGAAAAGAGATGACGTATATGTTTGGGAAGTGTTGGGAGGGTGTGGTTCCAGGAGATGGGACTCTGTGTGAATTACTTTAATGGAGGTAAGCAGACATAGAAGAAAAGACCCATTAAGAATTGTCAAGTACTACACTCTTTCAGTAAGAGGAGCCACATTTTGTATATCTCTTGGCATGGAGGAAGAACTGGCCACAATTCACCCTGGGCAGAAAGATCCAGTGAACTTTCATCATTTATAATCATCTCCATAGTCAGCACAATTTCCCTTACGGCTTCAGTTTTCATTACTTTCATTTTATTTTACTTGGACCAAAAAGCAACTGAAAAAACTATGCCTTCCATATTGTACTTGGAAGTGGCCTTGCAGAAGCTTATACATGGTGACCGCAGCCTTCCCTCCCACACTGTGAGTCGTCCTGAGCCCCTGCAGCAATCCGTCCTCACACTGGGTTTTACCTTATAAGGAGGCCACGTGGGAAGAATGTGTAGGCCGTGCAAAATGCTTTTGATGCAATGCTAATAAAGATAAGACATATAGGACCCAAGACATTGTAAGTTGTATGATAATAATTATACATATTGAACAAGATACATAGGAGAAAAGCTGGAAGATGCATACCAAAACTCAACCCATGATGAAATCGTGGAAAATATGCTTCTTTATCATTTTTCCAGGTGTTTCTGTTGGCAATGGGACAGGGTTGTATCACCATACAGATCTCACCTTCTCTACTCATTGTCTTCTGAATGTAAGAAAACTGGGTGGGATTCACTCATTTTTCTGAATGGGACATCAGTGAGGGACATTCTTGCCTCAGTACCTATCTTCCTTACCTCTGATTTCCAGCAAGAAACTTGCACACACACACAGTCACCCTCTCACTCCCTCTACCCCAAGCTGCAGGCAAAGGAAGGCAAGCTGTGCCTCTGGGAGAAGGCATTGGCACAAAGACACAGTTTAAGGCCAGCCAGCTGGTCCCAACCCTCTCTCTGGCCACTTGAGATGGTGGGAACTTGGTGGTTGCTGAGTCGGACGTGGGAGAATTGCAGAATCTACTGGTGAATTGCCCCTTTGTTCTCCTCCTAATCTTCTAATCCAGGGGAACAGAGAAAGGAGTTTTCCTGGGACTTGGGGCTCAGCCTTCCAAATCCTTCTGTCTTGTACCCCGCCCTGAGGGTTGGGATGGGGGAGGGCAGGTGGGAAGACACCCAGGAGAGGGTGGAGTCAAGGGTGTGAAAACATTTGTTCATGGCCACCCATTACCTTTCTCAAGGAGTTAGTTACAATGACCCGGGGTTGGAACCCTTGCCTCTCCTGGCTCTGGGCTGCAGCACTCAGAATCCATCTGTGATCCTTGCCCCCTTTCCAGATTTTCTACTGCTCAGAAACTCAGGGACTGGCCCAAGCTAGCAAGAGCAGTCCGTTCACATGCATGTTTAAATCTGAATTTAAACACTGTCTCAATTATGCCTTTATCCCTTGGTCTACTTGATTTCCAGCACTGATCGGGTTTGAGTCTACACTCATCAGATCAGTAGTGGCCAAATCCATGATCTGGTTTCCTGTGAAAAACCATTTAGCTTTGCTCAGCTCTGTGGCCGTTGGCCGCTGCTTCCTTACGCTTGGCAGTGACTTTGTTAATACGTATGGCTAGTTGCAATGATAACAATAGCTAATGTTTATCAAGGGCTGGACACAGATCAGACACTGTGTTAAGAGCCGTATATGTGTTAACTCCTTCAGTCTTCATCTCCGCTCGGCTCTGGGATCGGCTCCATTTTGCAGATGAAGAAGCTGAGGCATGGAGATAAGGAACTTCTCTGAGATGCCCACAATGAGAAGGAGCAGAGCCTACTTTTGAACACAAGCAGTGCAGCCCCTGAGCTCACTCTCCTTGATGCTATTGGGTAACAGCACTGCTGCTCTGTGGAGGGAGCGTGGTAACCAGGGGCACACACTGCTCTCTCTGGGAGTGTGGCAGAAAGGAAAGGGGCTTACTGGCCACCCTGACAAGTGAAGGTACCACTTTGCACAGGTATGTGTATGTCCCTAATTGCCACCACAGTACTAGACACATAGTGAGCCCAGTAGGTTTAATTGCATGATTATGAAATATCTTCCTGAGTCAGAGACAGAGTCTGTTTTTTCCCTAGAGGGGCAGGAAGATGGGGCAAACTCTGTCAGATTCACTTTGCACCAAAGAAGCCCTTTTTGATTGATGCAGAACATGAAGATTGTGTGCCATTTAGTATTCTTTTTCCTTTTCTTTACACCCATCCCCACCCCAACACACACACACCACCACCACCACCACCACCACCACTATTCCTTAGATTTGTTTTCTTGATTTTTCCTGGTGTTTATTTCCACTAAATGTTTCATCTCCCTTTCTCCATGAACTGGAGATGTTGGCTGTTCCCAAGTTGCCCTTTGGAGCTGTGAGCCAATACTTCTCGACACTTCTCCAGACACCAGGACCCGGGTCGGGTCTGGTCATGCCTGTGTGGTTTTTCGTAAGTAGCTCGCCCTCTCTGAGTCCAAAGAATTAGCCGTTGCACCCTGAAGTGATGGAAGGATGAGGTGTAAAACTCCCCAGATTTGAGTTTCCAGAGGTTCTTTTGCAGCCTGTGGTGGTAAAGAGAGAATACATTCTTGGACTCTGGGCTGGGTTGAACTGGAATGTGGGCAGACCGTGTGGGTGGATGGACTTAGTAAGCAGTGTGGGGACCTTGAAAGCTGGTCAAACAGCTTTAAAAATGGATTCTTCGTGCATCTGGGTTTCTTTTTGCTGTGTGCCAGCTTGAGCTGCGCTCCAGAACCCTGTCAAGGGGACCAAGGCTGCAGGCAAAGCAGCTCATTCTCGGCTTCAGCTGGCATAGAAGCAAACACATTGCCTTGGAGGCATACCTACCTCTGCCAGCTCCCAGCTCCAGACGCTGGCAAGGACTGTCCAGTGGCCCTGGCATGGCCAAGCAGGGTATTCTGGGTATTGACATGCAAATACGTGGGGCACAATGTGGTGGCAGAGGGGTGGTCTGCTTGTAGGTTTAGGGTGTTCTTTTCCCCAGAGGATGGTTGATCTCTCCCAAACACGGGGACTTTAGGATGAAGAATGGGGGAAGGGAGTGGAGAGTTCAGAGAAAGATGAGTGGGCAGCAGTGGAAAGCAGCTTCGGGGACACAGTACCAGCCTGAGTTTTGAGAAAAGATATGGCCAGATCTCAGAGGAACCCTCTGGACCGCCTGGGCTGCCAGTCCCACTGTGGCCGTGCAAGCATTTCTCCCACCTGGCCACATGCTATTCAGGAGCCTTGACTCCTTCCTGTTCTAGAAGGGCCCTCAGAACCATAGCCTGTCCTTGGAAGTGAGAAGAACCTTCTCAGTCACACTCTGAGCTGCTCCCGGGGTCGGGCTCTGCTCTCTTAGGTTCCCTTTACCCATTTGCCCAGCACATCGAATTGGACTCCAGGCAGCGGCCTGCCTTCCAGGTGCCCACCATCAAGTGTGTGAGCCAATGTCTTCTTGGCATGCCAAGGGACCCTCTTCCTACCCCAGCTAACAGAAAGCAACTCTTGCAACTTTGTTGTCACCCCCAATACTGCTTTAAAGTCAATAATGCACTGAGCACTGTTTCAACAATCAGTACCTAAATCTCAATGGCTTAGTGAAGAAAGGTTTATTTCTTGTTTATATCTGCAAGGAGGCATGGAGTTGTTGGGGGTGGGGGATGGGGTAGGTGGGGGTTGGGGGACTTTGCTTCGTGAAATCGCCAGGCATCGAGTGGCTCCTTTCATCCACAGCTCTGAGGCCTCGTGTTCACACAGTGGCAGGGGTGAGGACAGGAGGGACCATGGGAACTGCACAGGGAGTTTTTATAGCCCTGATCTGCAGATGGTATTCACCTCTCCCACCCACTTTTCCCTGGCTGGTGCTCAGTCACGTGGTCACACTTGACATTCCGGAGGCTGGAATTGTAGTGCCTTGGAGGTAAAGGCTGGCAGTTTGGTGACCAGCTCGATGGGCTCATGTCTAAGAGCATAACCTTTGGCATCAGGAAGACTTAAGCTCAGAGCTCAGCCTTACCAGCAGGTATCATGTACTGAGAACTTTGGAGAAGCAATTGAGACTGAGTTGGGAGTGCAGTTAGTGACAAGGCAGGAGTTCACATCAAGGCCAGCCTGACTCCAAAACCCTGCAGGCAGGGGCTGTTTATTTACCCTCTGGGTCTCAACTTTTCTATCTATAGAATGGGCTAATGATAGTCACCAGGATGGTTGTTTAGATGAAAGGATTTTGCAGACAAGCCCCTCATTTAGGGCCCCCAGCACAGAAGGGCTTGGCAAATGCTGTTTGTCACCAACATGACTGCTCAGTGTCATTCTGTTTGCTAACTTCCTGATAAACCTTGTGATGGGAGCTGGGGACCAAAAGTTGGGCTAAGGAGAGATTGCGCCCTGGCCTCAGGGAGGGAGGTCGGGTCTGTTAGGGGAGATAGTCTGGCACCCAGTAGTGTGATGGCAATGGCTATCTTTATGAAGTCCAAGGTGCAAAGCAGAGAACTGAGCAGGCGCAGTCTGCGTGGACAATGGGATAGAGCGCAAGCACGCGGCAGGGGCTGGGATGCGGTGCAGAGTAAAGAATACGTTAGCTGGAGCCAGATCAGGAAAACAAAACAAAATGAAACTTGACTTTGGCTTGTAGACAGTAATTGGGCCTCCTTGGCAGCCTCTGGCCTCACCTTGCACTTACCCTGGGACCAGCCTCAGCATGTTGTCCCTTTCAAAACCCACAAACCATGCTCCTGAAGCAGACGGCGCTGCTGGAGGAGGGTTTATCCCACCCCTGTAGCCGGACTTTCTAAATGTCCTCTCTAACCGTCTGCTCTGTTTCTGGCCACTCATTTCCTTCCTCTCCCTTTCCACCTCCATGCCCCTTTGAGTCCTGTTTCCCTATCCCTAGACAGAGTGCAGGCCTCCTTTACCTGCTCAGGATCCTGAGCCCAGCATTCTCTCATGATGTACCATGGGGCTTTGTTTCTTTTCTATAAAACAACAATCTCTCTCTACCCTTGCCCTCAGGGGTAAGCAAATGTTTTTTTTTTTCTTCCTGTCAAACATATAGCTCCAACGGCAGGGAAAACACAGTGTGTAGTGCTCATGCAGCTTGTTGATAGGCTTGGGATAGAACTTCCACCCGCTTCAATACAGATATGGCCAATGACTGGCCTTGGCGGAAGACATATGAGCAGAAGGGATGGATGCCCCTTCCTGTTAAAAACTCTGTAAGAGTTAGTGTGGGATTTTCCATGCTGTCCGTCTTTTGTCCCCTGGCACTGCTGGAGATACTGAGAGATCTGACAGTCCCATCAGCATGGATGCTGGGGGGAGGGGACATGCATAGTGTAGCAGGTGGGCACAACATATGAAATATAGATGCCTCTGAGAGCTGGGGGCTGTTTGTTATAGGGCATAAAGCTGCTGTCCATCCTGACTGATACACCTGTGCTTGGTGACATTCACCCTAGAAAGAGGTAAAACCCAAGATGGCTGTGTGCCATGAGATAATTTCCAGTGAGAAAAATGATTCTTAGGGTTTCTGTGAGGAGCAGTCTGGCACTTCAACAAGTTTCTTAATGTGTGCTCCAGATAACTTTGGGAGCTGCCGTGCAAGGAAATGATGGTGGAGGCAGTTGGAGATGGGCTGTCCTGCAAAGACCTCAACCTGGGGGCCCTGGCCTGCTCTCTGCCTTGTTTATTTCCTGCATTCCTGCCCGGTCTGCACAGTCTCTACTCTGCTGTTTGTACCGAGTGACTTTACTAGGGTAAGAAGCTGTCTCAGGAAGAAATCTTATGTAAGTAGATGGTTTGTGTGTTTCCATCTGATGGCTTTTGGGGGGGATAGAAACGGGGAACAGCCAGAAAAGGGAACAGGGAGGAAAAATAAATGACAAAGAGAAGCACCTCTCAGTGTCTGTTGATCATGTGAGAAGGGTTACAGCAGAGGGGGGATTGGAGAATGATAAACTCAACCTTCAGTATGCCAGACCTCTCCACGAATTATGTTCAGTTTGAGCCAACCTCATTTGCTCATTCACTCACTCATTCATTTAAACTCATGTCTATTGAGGATTGCAATCTCCACACTCAAGGTTGAGAATTTGAAGATGATTAAGAGATGGTACCATGCCCTTTGGGAACTCCCAAACAAGTATGGACATTCTTCATTGAAACACAGTGAGATGTACACTACTGGTGTTGCCCCAACATGTAGGCACTGGGGGGTCAGCAGGAAAGCTCCGGAGGTGCTGTGGGTCCCAAGGAAGGAACAGATGATCCATCTCCAGCCACGTCTCCGAGAAGGAGCTTCTCTCTGCTGCCAAGAGGAATTTGAAACGATTCTCTCAGTCAGGTGGCAGAGGACACTGGGAGTCTGAGATCTCCATGCCCAGATTATGGAGAAAGCTGATCAAGAGGCCCAAGCGACTGGCTAGCTGTGTTACAAAGGTTGAGATTTTTTTGTTTTTGTTTTTGTTCTTTTTTGAAGAGTGGGCTTTAAACTCAAACTCTGAGAACTGGAGGTGTGGAGTAAGATGTGGGTTGCACAGGTGAGGGTCAGAGGCACCATGAGCACCAGTTGGAGGGCAGAGGACCCCACATGCACAGCCTGCTGCCTAAAGTTGGAGTTTTTCCCTAGGTCAGAGGGAGGGGAAACTGGCAGCTCACATGAGGACACCCATCAGCCATGTGGCTGCTGCAGATAAGGTAGGGTTAATGTCCTAGTAAAACGCGTGTAGAGGACTGACATTTAGACTAGCAGTTAAGACACAGTTTAAGGCTCCCTTGTCTTACATTCGAGTACCAGGGTGTGATCCCCAGCTCCAGCACCTGACTGCAACTTCCCAGCAATGCCGACCCTGAGAGGCGGTTCTGAAGGCTCAAGTAATCAAATACCTGCCACCTATATGGGAGATCTGGATGGAGTTCCGAGCCCCTTACTTTGTCCCAGCCCTTCCCTGACCATTGCAGCCACCTGGTGGGGGGTGAATCAGTGAAAGGGAACTTTCTCTTCCTTCCTCCCTCTCCTCCTCCCTCTCTCCCTCTCTCTGCCTCTTAAATAAATAAATAAACTTTAAAAATATATGTATAACTCCTCTGGACTCTGCCTTTGTCCTCAAATCCTTTTGCCAACTTTCAAAAGTTCAGAGATGAAGAGCTGGAGGTTAAGGTCATTGCCACCAGACCATGAGAATCTTGCTTGGTGATCAAGCAGCAGCAACACTGGGCCAAGAGCTGTCTTTCAAGATTCTGTCTTTGCCAAGTTGCTTTGGTCTGAGAGGGCCTACTTTACACATGAGGCAGGTGTAGGAATCATTGGCGATGCCAGCAGGGACTGGCCTGTTCCTCCGGGGCTGGTGACTCCAGCTCCTTCTTGGTGGGGTCAGGGAAGGTCTCCCCAGGAAGCTGAGGCTTGTGTTGTTCTTTCTGGAGGAACAGTGGTATTTGGAGTGGGGAGGGCTGCCTTGGAAAGTGTGCAGAAGGACCAAACAGGCTGGCGAAGCCAAGCAGCTGGGAGTGGACGAGAGGGAGTACAGCACAGTGTGCCAAGTTCAAAGGCTTGTTTTACCATTTCAAGATGATACAAGATCTAATAAAATGATCATGATTTGGCAGTCCTAGTCTGGTTTTCCTCAGGGAAGCCAGCTTGATTTTGATCATAGTCATGGGTTATGTCTCAATGTTCTAAATGTAGAGCGAGATTTTAGGGTGAAATTGCCTTCTACTCAGCCACCAACCAATTCCCTGCCTACTCAGATTCTAATCCTGCTCATCATTTTCTTAGTAAGACTTATTCCTTGGGTTTTGGTCTAGGGAATAATCTGGATGTTATTTACAGATCATGGCATGTATTACAATGGACAGCTTCCTTTCATTTGTAGTGGGGCATTGAGGACGAGGTGCATCTCACTGTGGATCCATTTTACGTCTGATGATCTAGCATGTAGAAGGTGGATGTGCCTACTCTTCCAAACCTGCTGAAACAACGCCAGCCCCATACTTTCATGTGAAACTCTTGAAATAGTTCCTGTCCTTGCTCCAAAGTCATCAGCTTAAGTGTATGTCAGTTAGCTACTTGTCCCCACATCACAAAATTAGCATTATTTTTTTTTGACAGGCAGAGCTATAGACAGAGAGAGAGAGAGAGAGAGAGACAGAGGGAAAGGTCTTCCTTCCATTGGTTCACCCCCCAAATGGCTGCTACAGCCGGCACGCTGTGCTGATCCGAAGCCAGGAGCCAGCTGCTTCTCCTGGTCTCCCATGGGGTGCAGAGCCCAAGCACTTGGGCCATCCTCCACTGCCTTCCCAGGCCACAGCAGAGAGCTGGACTGGAAGAGGAGCAACTGGGACAGAATCCGGCACCCCAACTGGGACTAGAACTCAGGGTGCTGGCGCCGCAGGTGGAGGATTAGCCTAGTGAGCCGTGGCACCGGCCAAAATTAGCATTCTTAAAACTCTTTTTACATTGGATGACGTTTTGCTCTGTCCTGAACTACAGATTGGAATTTAATATGTAATGTTTTTAGGAGGAGAGTTTGAAGTAGTGAAAGTTGTGAGTGGATTATATGGTCAACAATAAAGGTCAGGTTTAATAATTGTGAGGCACCCACATGATAGAATGGCACCTTCTGGGGAAAGTTATATGGGACAAGATCCACTAAACGACAGGAGAAGATCACTAAAGAGAACCAGAGCTGGACAATAATGACAGGAGTAATACAATTCTTATTCAGGCACTATGGCAATAGGGGAAAAGGAACTCGATACAGAACTGGTCTCAATTTGGAATACAGCAGGGACAAGTGGGGTTTGTAGCCCAAGACCCCAGTAGGAAACACTGAATGGGGCAATGTATACAGGGATGGGGGTTCTAGATCAATGTACTTGACCAGACTCTTGCTGAAAGCAGGCCAGAGTGATCAGATACAGAAGGCAGAATGTGAGGATTTAATCAGATATCAGGGTAGGTGAGTCTTTCTAAACCAACTTAGCAAGATTCTTGCCCCAGGTGCTGGAGCTGCTGCCACTGAGTCAAGATCCCAGTGCCATGCAACCCTAGTGCCCACCTAACATGCCTTTCAGTTTCTTTTGCTCCCAAAAGTTGCTTGTATGGCAACTCTCAAGGGTCAACTAATTCAGAACATCCTTACAGGAGCACAGTCCCCCTAGAATTAGACGACAGTTGTCAGTGTTGGTGCTGTTGGCCTGGCCATGTGCCATCAGGGTCTTCGTTGAAGGATGTTGTCAGATGAATGTGCTCTTGCTGTTGTCTTGGAAGACAAATTGAAAGGAGAGGTGATAGATATCTAGCCTGACAGTCTTTCCCTTAGAAGACCAAAGATTGGCTCTGGCAAAGACTATGATGTGGCTGCCGACCCCAAGCTGGTTATTGTCACTGCTGGAGAACATAAGAAGAGAGAGAAAGCCACGTTAATTTGATCTAGTTCAATATGAACATTTTAAAATTCATCTTCCCCAGCACCATGAAACACAGCCCAAAGTTCATATTGCATCTTGTTTCTGATGCAGTGGAAATCTTGACCCATGTGGCTTGGAAGATAAGTGCCTTTCACAAAAGCTGTTCTTAGTGAAAGTGGTTGTAATCTAGAATTCAACCTGGTTTCATTACCTGGTGGGAGACTGAAAGCCCACCCACCAAGCTGTCATGGTTGGGTCCTGGGGGGAATTTGAAGATTTCCTGTGCCTGGATGGCATGGAGAGAAGACTACTTATGTCTCCTCAAGGAATCTGTACCCTGATTTAGGCACTGATGCAGATAAAGAACTGCGCAAAGAAAGCTCAACAACCAGGAACTTATCAGTGCTTATGTGGTGATTAAACAAAAAGGCTATATGTCTCAGGCCATTGTACTATCAGCGGCAGCTTTGACAAAGTAGAATGAAGAGTCTTAGGCAGGTGCATTCAATTTCCTCCAGTGTTATGCAGTTTCTGATTCCATCACCAAATGCACCTTGTCCAACTTCTTCCCCACCTGGCCACATCCTGGGATCCAACAGACAAATCCAATATTACACACCTGGTGTGTAACTCTTCTAAAGGATTTTGTTTTGTGTAGTGTATGCACTATTAGCAATATATATTGCTGTATAATAAACAACATAGCCAACTTTCCAAGTGTTGCACCAACGAAAACACCAAAGAAGCTGTGAAAAACAAAACAAACACAAAGTAAGAAAGAGTTGTGCTATAACTCCGAGCTACAGGTCTGACATGAATGGGTGCCAAAATTGGGCCAAATTTCAACTTAGAGAATCCTAGTTCAAGTTTGGTCAAGAAGAACATCTTTATCATCTTATTAGTCCGTCAAAAAAGCAGGTAAGATACAGTTTGATCTGGTATGACACTGAATATGTTAAAATATCTACACAGATAGAGCAGAGAGTGGGAATTGGCACTTTTGTGTGCTTTCCCTCTATTTACTACATTTCAACAGTGAGCTTGTATTGCTTTTATAACTAAAAAATATGTTATGCTTACAACACATATTTGGGAAGTGGGAAATTTTTCACCCTACTTTTTTAGGGTCCAACAAGACTTCTCTAACTTTTATTGGAGTTTGCAGCCCTAAAAACAGAAGCTGAGGATTTTTGCAAGCTCTTTCCTGAAGACAGACTCATTAGCAGAAAGAGGCCACACAAGGCTGAGCTTGGTCAAGGATATTGCAATGAGAAATCACTGCTCTGATACTCGTGCAAACCATGATTCAAGCACAGTGTGGATGCTGTATCTTAGATAAAGACAATAGAGGGCCTGGCTGGCGCTGCAGCTCACTTGGCTAATCCTCTGCCTGCAGCACTGGCACCCCGGGTTCTAGTCCTGGTTGGGGTGCCGGTTCTGTCCCAGTTGCTCCTCTTCCAGTCCAGCTCTCTGCTGTGGCCTGGGAAGGCAGTGGAGGATGGTCCAAGTGCTTGGGCCCTGCACCCATGTGGGAAACCTGGAGGAAGCTCCTGGCTCCTTGCCAGTAATAGCCATCTGGGGGGTGAATCAAAGGAAAGGAAGACCTTTCTCTTTGTCTCTCTCTCTTTCTCACTGTCTAACTCTACCTGTCAAAAAAAAAAAAAAAAAACAGACAATAGAGGGGCTCATGACCGAGCTTTCAGAAGACCCCCCACCTGCTTTTATAGAAAAATTCTTCACCCTGAAATCTTGGAGACCAAGTAGTAAGATGGTGCATATTTTTTTGAGGCTGTTCAGGTTTGAAATAGGGCAAACCTGGTTGTCATTTTTTAACTCCCTCCCTATGAGAAGGGAACATTCTTAGGAGCATGAAATGAGTAATTTTAGAGAAGATGTAAAAAGACAGAACCTTAACAGAACCATTAGTATGTTTTGTTGAGATGCATCCCAAAGATACTACAGGTGGATTACCCTAAGTGGAGTTAGCAGGGCTGGAATGTGTCTTGAACTTCGTAATTTCCAAATTTTTGGACATGTGGCATATTATTGGAAGCAGGCTTGATGCCAGTGAAGAACTCAAGATAGCACTTAGTGAGTCAGTGATTGTCATAATGCAATCAATAATGTGCTTTGGTATCTTTAGAATTATCTAGTCACTCCATAATTTCCTTGGGTTTCTTTCAGTGCTGTGGTGCATGTAAGTAGAACTCATTACTCTGGTCTCACTCATGTATGGTGTCCTGCAGGTGTTCGCATAGTCCGCAGAATACATGCTCCTGCTTTGGAAACCATGCCTGTCTGTTTACCCACAGCAAGCTGTTCTTGCTGTTAACTAACTTGGAGGATATCATTGGCTTCAAGAGTGACACGGCCATCACTGTCCCAGGAGCATGCTCAGATTGGGTGGCTGGGATTTGAAGGTTAGGGCTGTTCTGGCCCATATTCATGAGGTTGCTGGTAGCATAACCAGCGGTGGGTCAAAGAGCTTGCAGCACTGGGTTTGACCCTTGGTTTGACCAGTGATGACCTCTTGTTTTCAGTATGAATGTTTGTTAGATGAGTGAGTGAGGTATTCGTGGTGTTGCAGAGGTCTCATTGTCAGTGGGATATTTTCTTCAGTTGCTTTTGTGGGATTCTTTGGGACAGTGACAGTTCACCCACTCTCCTTTTCCGGTCTCCCTTGCCTAATCCCATGTATAAAGGAAGAGAACAGACTAGGACCAGGGTACCACATTCAGGTGACAGAGAGGACTTAGTTGGACAGAGACCACCAGTTAGAGGAGGCTTGCAATTCAGACTAGCTTCTTATGTCCAAGTGTAACGGGATGTAAGACAATGGATCAAATTAAAAGTGTGTGTGTGTGTGTGTGTGTGTGTGTGTGTATGAGGAAAGGTGACTCCTAGGTGAGTATTTGCATTCTGGTTAGGTGGAATATGGATTAAATCTCATACAGCTGAGATTTCAAGGAAGTGGTCCTCATACAACTATGACAATTCCGAGGGAGTAGATAGTGTATACTGTGTGTGCTGTGTTGAAAAAATGCCCCAGGGAACTTGGAATCCCTCCTCACTCAGAACTACTCATTTAGGGAGTTGTCACCTCACTTTTGCTTCCCCGTGAGAGGGTCATTTTGGCATCACTTCTCCGGATTTCCTTCTTTGACACCAAGGCTTTCTCCTCTGTCGGTCATTATTAAAGGGAAGAAAGTTCTGGCTCGTTGATTTGCGAGTAACTACTAACTGCCTGCATTTGCACAGCCACGTCTGCTTGTAGGAAAGGAAGGAGGAGCTGGCTTTGTGGCACAGTGGGCTAGGCCCACGCTGGCATCCCGTATATCCAGGCATCCTGTAACAGAGTAGCAGCAGTTCAAGCCCTGGCTACTCCACTTCCCAACCAGCTCCCTGCTAATGAGTCTAGGAAAGCAGCAGACAATGGACCAAGTACTTGGGCCTCTGCTATCCACGTGGGAGACCTGGATGAGGTTCTAGGCTCCTGGCTTCAGCCTGGAGCAGCCCTAGCCAGGGCTACAGCCATTTGGAAAGAGTGAACCACTGAATGGAATCTCTCTCTCTCTCCTTCCCACACAGCTCCATCTTTCAAATAAATAAATAAATAAATAAATAAATCTTAAAAAAGGAGAAAGGTGGGGGTTATGAGTTTGTATTAATTAGGTGCTGAATCTGGGTGTCCAGGTCCAGATCTCAACACTTACTCTATGTCTTTTGCATGGGTAAGTCTGGGCTGTAGTTGCTGAATTCAGACTCCCAGAATCCCTGATGTTGAAGTTGCTATCCAGGAGAGGGGTGGGTCTAGGCCTGGAGAGGCTGGAGGTACATTGGAAGGGGCAGCAGGCAACAGGTGCAGGGAGTGGGAAGTCTATGGCTGGATGGGAAAGTGTGTGGATACACAAAGAAGCACTGCAGTGGGTGGGGTGGTTCCTGAGCCAAGTATGCTGAGACAAGTGCCATGTTCTCTCTTTTCTCCTTCATAATGGTGAGGCTCTGGAGTCTGTTCACTTGGAGCAGGAGTGGCAAATTCAGAAGGCTGGAACCTACGGAGATGCCTTGCACATCTATTGCATGGTGTGTCACTCTTCTATCTGTTGTTGTAACAAATTACCACTAACCCTGTGGCTTAAAGCAATGTGAATTTATTACCTGACTCTTTTGGAGGTCATAGGTCTGGCACAGGTTCTACACAGATCTACAACCATGACTCTCCTTTCTGGAGGGTCTAGGGGAGAGCCTGTTTCCTTGTCTTTCCAGTTTCTAGAAGCTGTCTACATTCCCTGTTTCGTGGTACTCTTTCTCCAGCTTCAAAACCAGAAACTCTACCTTTTGGGAGATTTCTTCCCCTCCTTTCTTTGATATCTTCTCTTTTTCCTTCTTCTCCCTTAAAGACCCCGGGTTACACTGGCCCTACCTATATAATCTAGAACAATCTCCCATGTCAAGGTCCTCTGATTGGTAACTTTCATTGCTCTTCCTCACGTGATTTAGCAAACACAAATTTTGGGGATTAGAGGGTGGCCATCTTTGGAGGCTGTTCTTCTGCCCACCACACTTGACCTTGCTGCTGATCCTGCTGAAGCACGTGGTATAGGCACAGGGTGCAATTGTATTGACTGCAGCTCAGCACTATAAATCAAGTTCTCCAGGGTGACCTTCTTCTATTTCCAGCTTCTATCTCTGCTCACCTAGCTCAGACTACGCCTATAAGTGTGTGAAGAATTTGAGAATAGGATTTAAAAAGGTGCACCACCACACCTGCAACCACCACGGGATACAGCAACTGGCTCTTGGACACTCACCCCAGAGAAGTGAAGAGGTATCTTGACACCAGAATGACTGTTCTCAGCAGCTTTATTTAGCTTAGCCTCAAACCGAAAACAACTCAGCTGTCCTTCAAGAGTGAACAGTGAAACTGTTGGTTCCTTCACGCAATGGAATGCTGCACAGCCACCAAAAGGAATGCACTATTGACCTCGAGAATGATGCTGAATGGAAAACGGCAATCTCAGAAGATTATGTGCTGTATAACTCCATTATAGAACATTCTTGAAATGACAAGATTATAGAAACAGAGAGCAGATGAATGGTTTGTAAGGGTTAATGAGGGAGTAAGGTGGGAGGAGAGCAAGTGTGGCTGTTAAGGAAAATGGGAGGGACCCCTGGTCCAATGGAAATATTTTGTGTCTTGATTGTAAGCCCTTGGTATCCTAGCTGTGAGTACCACATTGTTTTGCAAGATGTCACCCTGGGAGAGATTGGGTAAAGAATATAGGGGATCTCTCTTTATTTTTTCTTTTAAAAACTATTTATTTATTTGAAAGACAGATTTAGAGAGGGGGGAGAACACTATCTTCCATCCACTAGTTTACTGCCCAAATGGCTGCAATGGCTGGGGCTGGGCAGAGTCAAAGCCAGGAGCCAGGAGCTTCCTCCTAGTCTCCCACTTGGGTGGCGTCAGCCCAAATCCTTGGGCCACCTCACGCTGCTTTCCTAGGCATATTAGCAATGAGCTGGATTGGAAGTTGAGCAGCCAGGACTTGAACTACAGCCCATATGGGATGCTGGGATCACAGGTAGCAGATCGATCCACAGTGCCACCACACCGGCCCCTCTTTATTATTTCTTACAATTGCACGTGAGTCTAGAATTTTCTCACAATAGAAACTGGAGGCTTTTTTTGGTTTCTTTGTTTAAAAAAACTGTTTGATTTTACAGAACCAGCTGGGGCCTTAGTAGGATCCAGGGGTTTCTAAATAGCTTCAGGGTACCCTGAAAGGCAGCAGGCTGGGGGAGTAACTAACTTAACTACTTAACTAACTTAACCTGTACCACTTTGGAAACTGACCTTTTTCTTGGTCTTGACCCCGGGTAGCACATTCATTTCTTCCAAGGCCAAGAAGTGACTTTTATCCACAGCAGCAGGTTTATGGGGCGGGTGAGGGTTCCAGTCAGCAGGAGGGCACGCCCTGTGGAAGGCTCCACTTGGTCTGTTTTCTTTTGTCCCCCTTCCGTCCTCTCTCCCCCTCTCTCCTTTCAGGCTTCATAAATCCCTTCTGGGCAGAAGGGAGTCTGCATGCTGGGGCCTGGGGGAGGCGGCCCCCTCCCCCTGTCGCCCAGTCCCAGCCACGTTCAGGCCGTGGGCGGGGGAGGGATGGGGCCAGAGCTGGGTCAGCAGCACGAGGCTGTTCCTGGCTGGTTCCCGGGGTGGTTGGCTTTGCTCAAGGCGAGAACTGTCAACTCTGCCCTTTTGAAAATGAGCAACAAAGGGGAGAAGGAAAGAAAAGAGAAAGGGAAAGCAGGGTGGGCTGGGGGAGGGCGGTGGGGGCCCAGGGAACAGGTGGGGACTATTGAAACAGAAGGCCTGACTCAGCCCTTTTCTTTCAGGGGCTTTCCAAGGGACTGTTTGCTTTAGCTCCCCCGAGGCGGGTGTCAGGAGTGAGGCTGGGCCCCCCCTCCCAGAGCAGGGGAGCCTGGCTCTGGGGGGAGGGAACAGGCAGTCTCTGGGCTCACAGCAGCCTTGCTCTCCTTGCCTCAGTTTCTGGTTTCTGGACTCCAGGGCTGTCCATCTAGGGAAACACAGGCACTGCAGAGAACCAGGGGGGAGAGCTGCAGAAAGAACTCCAGTCCTCCCAACCCGACTTGAAACACCGAGCTAGAAAATGTGTAAATAGAGAATGATAGAGTTGAAGATAAAATAGAATTATCAGGCCCTCCCCCATCTAACTACTGGAAGACACCAGAAAGTCATTTTTCTAATCCTGTAAGTCTGCACTTCGTGTGTCCTTGGTTCCATCGTTATGTTCACAAACAAGGCCAAGGTTGGAACCACGCCTCCTACGGGAAGGCCTCCTGGTCACCTCAAAGGGAGTTAGTGCTTGGTTTTACCAACCTTCTTTCAAGGAATTCTCCTTGGATCTGTCTGCATTGCCACAGAGACTGTGACACTATCTGTAAAAGAGAAGCACAATTTGTACATCTGGGATTGGGACATAGGGATGGTCTTTTGTTTAAAAAACTTTTGAAAGCTGCTGCTTTCAAAGCCTCAGGTTTATCAGGCCACTGTCAGTGCCTTGGCATAGGTGAAGCAGTTTTAGGACTCGATGGATTTCTTCCCAGGGAATCAGGCTCACCCTGAACTAAGGGACTGGAGACGTGGGCACCTGAACCCCATATCTGAGTGCTTGGGATCGAGTGCCACCTCCGTTTCAGATTCAGCTTCCTGCTAATGTGCACCCTGGTCGGCGGCAGGTGAAGGCTCAAGTTCTTGAGGCCCTGCTGCCCACATGGAGACCTGGCACTGGCCTGGCCCAGTCTCATCTGCTGTGGCCATCTGGGGAGTGAGCCAGCAGATTCTCTCTCTTCTCTGCCTTTCAAATAAATAAAAATAAACTTTAACAAACACACACTTGGACTACTCTTGGTCTAGATGCAAAGCTACACGTAAGCCAGCAATGATTAGCATTAAAGGAGAAGTATAAGCAGGACTCTCATTTGTGAGCTTGCCTCCACCTCCATGCAGCCTGTTGGTTGGTAGCCTTGCTGGGTCCTCACCAGGCAATGGGCACACTCTGTGTCCACTCTGTGTTGGGTCCTTCCTCAGTCTCCTCCCGTGTCTCCCACCTGCTAGATGGAGTGTCGCCAGCCCAGCCTGAGCTCATCAGTTCTGAGAGGTCAGGGAGCCTGGCACTCCCTTGGTGCAGATCCTGGCATGGTATCAGACGCATGTGCTCATTGGTAGATGGCTCCTGACGTTGGTGGTGGAGAACGGGGGTGGGAGTGCTGGTTAAGACTCAGTACTCTCCCCGGCTGTATTGTTGACATTAAATCAGATGCGACAGGAAAAACACTTGGGAATTTCCAACTTGACCAAATTCATAATCGGCCCAAGGAAACACCCTCACACCCCAGAGATGTTCAGATGTCAGCTCTGTCCAACCACCCTAACTTGGTGGGAAAGTGGGGGAAGGGCAGCAGGGTCTGCACCTCACAAGCCCGCTGCTGACTTTAGACAAGTCACTTTGCTTCTCTTCTCTGAGAAATAAAGACGCTGCCTTCGATGAGCCCCCTTTGTGGCTTTTTGTCACTGAGGTTCTATTATTTCTTTTCTCATCACAAGAACCCCAGGTTGTGGGGTATTTGCAACTGAGATCATTAAGGGTAGTGTTCTGAATTCCAAATCTTTAAAATAAAAAACTTCACTGCCCATTCATGTGTGATATAACTAGCATTTGCCACACAAAATTCATGTAATTCTAAGAAAACACACTGCAATTATTCTAACTATTGCTAGGTGCTGTCTTCTCTACCAAGCCCCAGCATGCATGGGCTGCTTCATCCCCACCAAAGCCTTTAAGGGAGGTATCATGTTCCATTTTGCCCATTACATCCACTTTATTATTTAACTGTTTTTACACTAAGGCTTCAGAGGAGCTTAGAAATTCGCCCAAAGTCATAAAATTGCTCAAAGGTAGTACAGTTGGGATTTGAACCCAGGTCTGTCTTATCTAAGATCTTTTTCTTCTCTACCATGCTGTATGGCCTACCTTCCCAAATACAAAGAATTATTGTCATTTGGTTTAGTGTACTGTCTTTCTTTTGGCTTATTTTCTATTTAGTCTTTTCAAATTTAGAATGTAGCCCCCAGACCCTCATCATTAGGCTGGCTGAGACAACAAGATACAGTATCTCAAGTATGTAGAGGAGCATTGAGGATTAAAACAGCTGAAGGGGAGGCCAGAGTTGTTGCACAGTGGGTTAAGCCGCCACGGGTGATGCCAGCATACTATACCAGAGTGCTGGTTCCAGTCCTGGTTACTCTGCTTCTGATCCAGCTCCCAGCTAATGTGCCTGGGAGGGCAGTGGAAGATGATGCAAGTACTGGCGCCCCTGCCACCCGCATATGGGACAAGGATGAAATTTGTGGCTCCTGGCTTTGGCCTGGCCCAGCCCCAGCTGTTCTGACTATTTGAGTGAACCAATGGACGAAAGATCTCTCTCTTTCTCCATCTCCCTCTGTCCCTCTGACTTTCAAATCAATCTTAATAAAATAAAAAATGAAGCAGCTGGTTAGATTTCATCAAAATTCAAACTTTTATGCTTAAAGGATACCATCAAGAAAGTAAGACAAGATAACCTGTAGAATGGGAGGAAAATTCTGCAGAGCTCATTTCTGATAAGAGAGTTGTATCTAAAATACATAAAAGTTCCTATAACTCGATAGTAACCCAATTAAAAATGGACAAGGCATCTGAATACACAATTTTTCAAAAAATATTTGTAAATAGCCAATAAGTTTTTATGAAACTCGCTCAGTATCATTAGCTATCCAGGACATGCAAATTGAAATTGGTATGAGACAGCCATGACCTCATGAGGATGGCCATACTAAAGAGATAACAGCAAATACTGGTGTGACAGGAGAAACTGCTGGAGGAATGTGAAATGGTGTAGCTTCCACAAGAAACAATCCAGAAGGTTCTCAAAAGGTTAAACAAAGACTTACTGTAAGTTTGAGCAATCCCATTCTGAGTGTATGCCCAAGAGGACTGAGAACACCTGACCACACCAACTCATGTAATCAAAGTTCACAGCAGCCAAAAAGCAATAATGACTAAAATGGAGCCGGCACTGTGGCTCACTTGGTTAATCCTTCGCCTGTGGTGCCAGCATCCCATATGGGCACTGGGTTCTAGTCCCAGCTGCTTCTCTTCCTGTCCAGCTCTCTGCTGTGGTCTGGGAGGGCAAAGGAGGATGGCCCAAGTGCTTGGGCCCCTGCACCTTGGTGGGAGACCAGGCAGAAGAAGCACCTGGCTCCTGGCTTTGGATCAGCGCAGCCCATTGGCCGTGACAGCCATCTGGGGCGTGAGCCAATGGAAGGAGGACCTTTCTGTCTCTCTCTCTCACTATCTAACTCTGCCTGTCTAATAAAAAAATGACAAAAATGTCCATCAATGGATGGATGGATAAACAAAATGTGGTGTGTTTGTACAATGGAATATTATTTGGCAATGAAAAGGAAAGAAAGGGCAGGCATTGTGGCACAGCAGGTTACGCTGCAGCTTGGGACTCGTGCAACTATCAGAGTACTGGTTCAAGGGCCAGCGACTCCACGTCTGATCCAGCTTTCTTCTGGAGCATCTTGGGAGGCAGCAGGTGATAGCTCAGATACCTGTGTGCCTTTCACTGTGATAGAGTTCCAGACTCCTGGATTTGGCCTGACCCAGATCTAGTTGTTGCCATTTGGGGAGTGAACCAGCAGATGGAAGACACCTTTCTCTCTCTTTCCCTTTCTTTCTTTAACTCTTTCAAAATCAATAAATAAGTCTTAAAAATTGATTGTGGTGATGGTTGCCCAACTCTGAATGTACTCAAAACCCTTAAAGTGTGCATTTTACATGGGTATATCATAGGGTCTATAACTGAAAATGAATCTTGATGAAGAGTGGGATGGGAGAGGGAGTGGGAGATGGGATGGCTGCGGGTAGGTGGGAGGTCATGGGGGAAAAAGCCACAACAATGCAAAAGTTGCACTTTGTAAATTTACATTTATTAAATAAAAAATTCAATAAAGTTGTTATCAAAAAAAAAAACCAAACAAACAAAATAGAAATGCCAAACTGAGTTCAGTGCTGACCTCACTGTGGTGGTGTTTGGAGAGGAGCATGACATGGCCAAGCGTGGCTTTTCCAGAAAACGGCATTCAGGCTGGGCACAAAGAAGATAGGTGGGATTCACTGTGGAGGAGCGGCACCAGGTCTTCCCAGGCTCCAGGGGACAATAGCAACACAGTCTGGGAGCAGGGGTGGCCTTGGCCTGGTGTAGGCAACGAGACGCTCTCGCTCAGTCGAGGGGAGCAGGTGCGGGGGAAATCTTGGGGACTAATCTTTAAGGCAGTGAGATGGCCTCAGTGGGAGGGTCTATAGTCCAAGATGAGACACTGACCTTGACTTTGCTAGCAGGCAGATGCTGATGGTTCTTGAGTGACTTGATGGAAACCATATTTCAGGGAACTTCAAAGGCAGCCCCTCTGTCTCTAGTCCCAGCTCTGTGTGGTCCCTGCCCTCCACCCTGTGCACTAACCGCAGCCCTCCACCCTGTGCACTAACCGCAGTAGCCCCCTTCTCCTAAGCTCATCTCCTGCCCTTTATGTGTCCTCCATCGAGCAAACTCTTGTTGAGGAGCAGCTTGCCTGTACTTGTGCTCCATCCCAGAGTGGCCCCTGGGAGGTGGGGAGGATCCTAGGGGCAGTACAGGAGGAATCTTTGGACTGAGGACTGGAGGAACCCAGGTCACACAATGTGCACTGAAGACCAAGGGCAGGGCAAGTGTGGGGCCCATGTGGGTGTGGCTCTGACAGCTGAGAGGGGAGAGGCTCAGGGTCCAGTTTCTTCACCTCAGTCTAGAAGGGGCTTTGCGGGGTAGCCGGAGTGGGTCCTAAAGGCACTTGCTGTTAAGAAAGTGAGCTGGGCTGAAAAAAATGTCATCCCCTGGGTTCCTCTCTGCAGAGACACAGTCACTGGCTCCTCCTCACACTAGTGCTTGTCACCCTGCACGGAAGGAGCACTGTCAGTACGTGCCTACATCTTGGCCACTTCCATTCAGTAGGATGCCCTTGGAGCCTGGGATCTGGCCCTCGACTCTGCTACACCCCTGGGCAGAGGCTAGGACCCTGCCAGACACAACCTACGTGCTTAAGATCCATCTACGTTTACTCCTTCAATTCTTCTTAGGGCGTTCAGAGAAATAATAATGGTTTCGAGATGATGATGGCCGCTTGTCTGAAGTTCTTGCAGTTCATATGGTCACTCTCTACTTCATCTTGCCAGATTAGTGTTGTGGAGAAAATGAAATGCCTCATCAGCATGACTTTCTTGTGATCATCCACTTCTAGCTGACCCCAGACATATCACAAGTGTTGCACCTAACTCCTTAACACTATGTTCTTTCGTTCAGTGGGTGGTGGTTCTGAATCATCCACTTCTTTATCTGTACCTGTTTTAATTCAGTCAGTGTGCAGTGAGCACCCATGGAAAGAGAGTCACAGTAAATAATGTGAATTCAAATCTGCGTAACTGAGAGACAGAGAGAGAGCAAGTTCAAACAGCATGTGTATTCATGTGAGCCCAAGACAGATGCTATCAGTCTGCCTGCTTGCTGTCCCCTTCTAGCTGCTCTGTCCCCAAGTAGCTCCTCTGAGGAGCAGATTATTGGGTAGAGGGTGCAATTTATGTCATGGCCATCATACAGAGCCCAATCACTTTACCGGCTGTACAATCAAAGAAACTCATCTCTTCCAGCCCTGGGATTAAACCAGATTATGCTATGCATCTTCAGTGGAAGGAACTGCAAATTTATATTGGCCACGTGAGGATTTTCCTCTTCAGCTCTGACTTTGGAAGCAAATACCATGGTAGATGCTTCACGGAAGGGCACTGCTTGAACTTACAATGTGGGCGGAGCTACAATGCAACCCTGAAGGAACTCATGATTGAGTAGCCATTTTTAAGACATTCTATCTATGCTTGGGCTGCTCACCACTGCCTTGTTCCCACTTCAACCCCTGATGCTACTTCCTGTATCTTCAGAGGTGGCCAAATCATGTTCCTCTGCCCTTCCTGTCTTTATGAGCGAATGATTCATAGCAGATCCAAATGTAAACCTTGGGTGGTTCCTACTCTTTACTCACTAGGACAGTAGTATCTGTGTGTTCCTGGCATTGAAAACGAGGTTGACTCCTCCTCTCCCTCAAAAATGCCTGGCATACCCAAGGCACCACAACAGCAGATTTAAACAATGGCCTTTAGTTTTTTTCCCATTGCCCATCTACCCACCTATTCATCCATCCATCCATCCATCCATCCGTCATTCACTCATTTGTTCATCCTTCCATTTGCCTACTTATTCATTTTAAAGATTTATTTTATTTATTTGAAAGACAGTTACAGAGAGAGGTAGAGACAGAATGAGAGGTCTTCCATCTGCTGGTTCACTCCCCAGATGGCTACAACAGCTGGAGCTATGCTGATCTGAATGCAGGAGCCAGGAGCTTCCTCCAGGTCTCCCACATGGGTACAGTGTCCTAAGGACTTGGGCCATCTTCCACTGCTATCCCAGGCCACAGCAGAGAGCTGGATCAGAAGAGAAGCAACCAGGACCAGAAATGGCGCCCATATGAGATGCCAGTGCCGCAGGCAGAGGATTAACCCACTGTGCCACAGCCCTGGCCCCATATTTATTCATTTTAAATAACATCATATACATAGAAAACTTTTATTTCCAAACAAAAGGCTTATAGTGACAAGAAACCTTCTGTTTTCCTGCTCATCCTTATCTCCCTAGTTTCTAATCTCAATTGTTAGGATATGTTTCCACAAATATTCCTTGCATAAAAACATTATTTTAAATCCTTGTATTTTATATATTTTTCTCAGATGGTATAATAAAGTACATCTGTTTATCCTTTTTCTTTTACATTTTATACATTTTGGAGATTTTCCCACATCCCTTAAAATTCTCTCTCTCTCTCAACTCCTCTCTTCACTTCTTTATTAGGCCTCCACCCTGATACCCATGTGATGGTTTCTACAATCTTGACAATTCATCTAAATAATAAACACACAGGATTCTACATGGGTGAGCTCATTTAATTCATGCAAAGAAATTATAAGGTAGGATATTGCCATCCCACCCTATGGATGAAGAAACTGAGGGGTGGAGAGTTCACAACAGGGAGGGGAGCAGTAGAGCTGGGAGCTGAAGCACACAGGATGGCTCGGGAGCTCACCAGCCTGCCTCCACGATGCCTTGGTTATCTGTGTTTTGCTTCTTAAAAGAAAGGATTTATTTATTTGGAAGCTAGAATGATAGAGAGGGAGAGACAGAGAATAATCTTCCATCCACTGAGTCACTCCTCCAATGATTACAATGGCGAGGCCTTGGCCAGGCCAGAGCCAGCAGGCAGGCCTGAGTGGGTGGCAAGGGGCCAAAGCACTTGGACCGTCATCTGCTACCTTTCCAGGTTCATCAGCAGGGAGCCACATGGCAAGCCACAACGCTGGCCCCCTTTGCCTTGGTTTTTTTTTTTTTTTTTTTTTTTGCATTTATTTACTTGTTTGAAAGGCAAAGAGGGGGAGAGCGAGAGCAAGAGCGAGAGAGAGAGAGAGAGAGTGATATTGATTGATTTTCTATCTTCTGGTTCACTCCCCTAATGCCTGCCTCAGCCAGGGCTGGTCCTGGCCAAAGCCAGGAGCTACAACTCATCTGCGATTCCCACATGGGCAGAAATAACCGAAGTACTTGGACCATCATCTGCTGCCTCCCAGGTGCATGATTAGGAAGTTGGATCAGAAGCAGAACAAACAGGACCCCAATCAGGCCCTCTGATATAGGATGCTGCTTGCCTGCACTTGCACAAGGCCCGCCCCTTCCTGTGCTTTTCTGACTTGAGTATTCTGGACATTCTCGGATGCAGGGACCGTTCTTTTGGGCTGGACGCTGCCCTGCCACCTTGTTGTGGATGACACCATTAAAGATCTTCCTGGAAGCTGGGCACAAACTTCCACAGGGAGCCTCCTACATATCCAAGCAACCCTATAGTCCTGGGTTACACCTGAGTAGGGAAAAATCGGGTCACAGAACTTTCCCGAACATTTTTCCTCTGCTCTAATTTATCTTTGGAAACTCTGTCCACTATTTTCTCCCTAAGAGGTTTTTGTAGCCCCACCCCAAGAAAGCCTTAAGTTTGCTGCACAAATCAGTCGTCTTGACCATCTGCCCTGGAAGCCAGCATCCTCCAGCCGCCTGCCTTGGCTCCCCACCAGGGTGCCTCTGACTTTGCAAATGCCACAAGAGGCAGCTAGGCAGCTAGGGGCTGCCGTGGCCGGCTGGTGTGCAGCATTGGGAGATAAGAGCCCCCTAGAGCAGAGTGTGTACAGAGGACACTCGGAGGTGGAGATCCGGATGGCTCACCAGGGGGCCTTTGATGTGAGAGCAGGGGCAGAGTGGGCAGACGCTATCCTGGGCAAGGAGAACGCCACGGCCGACGCTCACGTCTGTCATCGGGGACTCTTGAGTGGTGCTTGGTGCAGAGTGCTGAGCTCCCCATGCGGAGGGAGCTGCCCCTGGTGTGCACCCACTGAGCTCCTCTGTGCAGGGCCCCAGTGAAGGCCTGCCTCCTCCCACTTCAGCCTGTTCAGGACAGTGCAGTTTATCATCCAGGAAAAAAAGCAACAAGTACTCATTGAGCACCAGCTGTTTCCCTAGCACTGCTCTCCATCTGATGTGTACTGAGAAGGGATTTCTTCCTGCTCCCTGGCTTCACCGGAGCTGAAGGGGTGGGGTGGGGTGGGGTGACACACGACCTCCTGCACCCTTTCCCTCTCTCTCTCTCTTCTTCTTTTTCTTGCTTGAGTGCTGTGAGCATTGAGTGGCTGACTGGCCAGAATCACAGCCTGGTACAGCTTTCCTCAGAGTGCAATTCTGATCAGGCACTTGGGCACACTGGGGCAGAATGTGACAGGAGGAAGGAGTTGGTCCCTATGTGTAGTGGCATCAGAAGCCCCGAGAGGAATTTGGACAATGGAGGATGCTCTTGGGAGGTATCAGGCAAGTTGTTTGAGGGGGAGAAATAAATCTAAGACTGTGCCAGAGCAGCTCAACCATCCCCAAACACAGGCAAAGTGAAGGGGACACTCAGAGACCTGGCCACCTGGCCACCCAGACACCCAGAGATCACGGGTTCCCACACTGCACCCAGCTGTTGGTTGAGTCTGAGATCTCTGAATGATGAGGAGTTAGGATTCTCAGAGAGAGCCCAGGTCCCTCCACCTTCTGGGAGGAGGCTGGCTCCCAGGCTCTTAGGCCATCTGAGTTGCAGCTGGACCAGCAGCCACCAGCAAGGAGGAACAGCAGCCATGGGAGGTGGAACTGCCTGCAGCCAGGGAGACGGTTGGGGTTCCTCAATACTTGAACACTAGAGTCAATTCTTATTTTCTGAAAAAAAAAAAAAAAGCAAGGAACAGATGAAAAGGATAAGGACAAGGGACAAGGATTGGAGGGCCTGAAGAGTAGTGACACTTCCCAACTGCGAGGTGTTGGGAAACAATGAGAGTTGTAGCACCTTGAGAGGTTCCAGAGAGTTCTGGCCTGCCCTGGAAGAGCGTGAGAGCTGAGCGGGAGGCAGAGGGAAGCGGGGCCTAAAAATACTTGCATGGGGAGTGCTCAGGAGGTCATCTGCCCAGCAGACTCTGTCTCCCCCAGCCAGACTCCCCGCAGCCTGTGTCAGCTCTGAGTACAGTCAGCTGAACCGGGCAGGAGCGCAGGGGCGGGTGTTGACGGACGGGCAGCCTGAGAGGCATCACGGGAACCTGGAGAGGGTTCAGAGGAGAGACCCAGAGGTGATGAAATGGCTGGAAACTGGAGCTCCGGGGCAAGGTCAAGGGACTGGGACTGGCTCCACCTGGAGAAGAGAGCGTTGGGGAGGGCAGGACCGGGGAAGGGCCACTCCCAGCCCCCCGGGGAGTCAGGCTGCAGCCATCCTGGCCCCCACTGAGGATGGGCTCAGGGTCACAGTGTAGCTCTGCTCTTGGGGGAGAGTTATGAGTTCCAGGAGCACAGGAGGCCCCCCAGCAAGGGAGAGCTCCTTTCTGACCACTGCACACTTGCCCCTTGTGCACATGACCGGGACGGAGATTTCCAGCCATCCTGGGTAACAGATCCCTCAAGGAGGATGACTCAGGAGTGAGGTGCTTCAGACAGCTGGCACGGGGCCAGTAAGTGGGTCTGCCTGGCACCTGTTAATCACTGTTTGCATGAGGTCACCCCAGTTTCACACTGGACCCTGGAAAGGAGGCCTAGAGGCTGACATTCTCCGGGAGAAGGGAACACCCACTGTGTGCCAAGCTCTTCATGCAGCTGATTGCATTTATTTTATACTAATAATGTGTGGGAGGGGAAGGGGGTTATTTCCCCTCTTTTACAATTTAGGAGATGAAGGCAAAAGACAAGGAGCACATTACACAAACCTGTCAAGTCCTTTCCTGCTACAGTTGAGACTTGAGCATCTAATCCAGAGCCAGGGGTGGGAATTCTAGGGAACCAGGGGTGTTTGGACAAAGGCACCCAGGAGAGAGTACTGTTAGATCCGCTCGCCTCTGACTCTCAGTGCCCACGTCCAAAGTCAGAGAAGGGCGACCGGTAGGTCCCCAGCACCCATCCCCATCTCGGAACCCTTGGCGTCCACCTTGGAACCTCCTGGAACTGCCTCCTAGGCTGCAAGGAGACCTGGGTGGGGCCAGGGGCCAGTGGAGGATGTAGTTTATGTGTCTGGAAGTGGCGAAAGAGATACAATCCTCCAGCCTGGATTTGCCATCGGTGTTTGGTTACCTCTGCCTGGAATCTGGACTGCACCATTTTCCACGGGCGAATTAGCTCAATAATCCAGCCCCCAGAGGGAGCAGCTCTGATATGTCGGTTTGCCAGCCCTGGGGCGGGGTGGGGGGGGACGAGACTGCTGGCGGGAAACTGACCTTCTCTTGTCTTGCTGCCCTGCATCCCAGCCTCTCTGCTTGGGAACCTGGGGGGAGCCTGGTCCGGTTTCCCTGTGGTCTGATCGGTGGGAAATGTTTTTGGTGGCAGATTATATTTTCCCAAGGAGGTTTGAATTACACGTACCCCATTTCATTTAATTAGGCTGGGGCTGCTGTCTATTGTGTCCAGTGGGCCTTCCGGCATGAATAAATAGTAGCATGTTTGTTTTCTTTCGGGTGGGGTCCTGTTTTGTAAATGATGGGGTTGGCAAAAGAGGGGAGAGCATGAGAAGCGATGGTGAGGTCATTGGGAAAGAGGGGGTTAGAGACAAGTGCTCACCCTTCTGGGCTAGGGCTCTGCCACCCCTCCCTGTCCCCCGCTCGCCTTGGCCTCACTTTTGTACAATGCATTCAGAGGTGCCTCTGTTTTCACTTCGATTGCCCAGCCAGGTTTTCTTTCTCGGTGCAGTGTACCTGGGAGTCGGGCACTTCCTCCTTCAGCACAACTTGTCTGCCCATGTCCCTTCTCGTGTTACTGTAGTTTTCCATCCAACCTAGGAGCATGATCCTCACCCCATCTTTTTTAAGCTGCTAGCTTCAAAAGATCATCAATACAGAGCTTGCTAAATAAGCCCTGATGCAGCATTGGCATGGGATAGTATGAAGCCAGGAAAAAGACTATAGAGAATTCTATATACTCATCAGGATGGAAGGCTTTTCAAGAGACATTATAAAGAAAAGGTGTTTGCTCTATCTGTAGAACGAAGGGATGCTTACAGGTGCACACAGAATATTTGCATATTCTGAAAATACAAAAATGGACTCCAAACAGTAATTGCTTCCAGAGAAGGGGGATGAAGTCTAGATTTGGAGACAGATCCATTTTTAAAAAAGATTTGTTTATTTATTTGAAAGGCAGAGTTACAGAGAGGAGAGAGAGAGAGAGAGAGAGAGAGAGAGAGAGAGATCTTCCATCTGCTGGTTCACTCCCAAAATGGCCACAATGGCTGGAGCTGGGCCAATCCGAAGTCAGGAGCTAGGTGCTTCTTCTGGGTTTCCCACTTGAGTGCAATGCCCCAAGCCCTTGAGTCATCTTCTACTGCTCTCCCAGGCCACAGCAGAGAGCTGGATAGGAAGCAGAGCAGCTGGGACTGGAACCGTCACCCCCATGGGAAGCTGGCACTGCAGGCGGTGGCTTCATCTGCTACGCCACAGCACCAGCTCCAGATACATTTTTTAAGAATTATTTCTTTATTTTGAAAGGCAAAGTTTTTGATGAACTTCCCAAATGGCTATAATAGCCAGTGCTGGTCCAAGTCAAAGCTGGGGGCCAGGAGCTTCAACTAGGGCCCCAAACACTTGAACCATCTTCTGCTGCTTTTCCCGGGCACATTAGCAAGGAACAGGAGCAGCTGGGACACAAATGTTGGATGTCAGCAATGCAGATGGCAGCTTTAACTGATAGCAGGGGCCACAACACTGGCCCCAACAGACCTATTTTTATATTACTTTTTGGTGCTATTTTATTTTTTTTTTTGTTATCATGTGCTTGCATTGTTTTGTAATAAAGAATTGATTTACAAGAGGAAAACATGAACTATAAAAACACAATGCAAGATAGTACCTGAATAATTATTAGGCAGAATATTGAGTAAGATCTTTCTCAGGGGCTTTGGGTTTGAATCCTAGTCCCACCACATATTAAGGCAAGGCGCTCAGTCTTTTTTTTAAAGATTCATTTTATTTATTTGAAAGGCAGAGAGAGGAAGAGACACGTGAGAGAAAGGGATCTTCTGTCTGCTGTTTCACTCCCCAAATAGTTGCAACAGCTGGTACTGGGCCAGGCTGAAGCCAGGAGCCAGGAACTCCATCTGGGTCTACCAGGTGGGTGGCAGGGGCCCAAGCACTTTGGCCAGCATCCACTGCTTTCTCAGGTGCCTTAGCAGGGAGCTGAATCAGAAGTGGATCAGCAGGGACTTGAAGTGGCACTCCCATTTGGGATGTCAGCATAACAAGCTCTGGCTTACACTGCTACGCCACAATGCCAGCCCTCGGTATTTAATCTTCTAAACCTCAGCTCCTGTACTTGTAAAATAGGATACTAATAGTATGCACCTAGATGTTTTTATTATTTTTTTTTGTTTTAAAGATTGTATTTATTTATTTATTTGAGAGGCAAAGTTACAGACAGAGAGCAAATGGTCTTCCGTTCTTCTGGTTCACTTCCCAGATGGCCACAATGGCCGGTCCAAAGCTAGGAGCCAGGAGCCTCTTCTGGGTCTCCCACATGGGTGCAGTGGCCCAAGCATCTGGACCATCTTCTGCTGTTTTCGCAGACCATAAGCAGAAGATCAGAAGAGGAGCAGCAGGGACATGAACTGGTGCCCATATGGATGCCAGTGCTGCAGGTGGAGGCTTAGTCCACTAAGCCTCAGCACCATGCTCTGAGGTCTTTATTCTTATACTTTGCAGTGAAAATTGTTGGCTGAGTATATAACTAAATTGATTAAGTATATAAGTAAATTGATTTAGTATGTAACCAAATTGATTTGATTCTCCATCAAAGTAAATGCACTAATCAGGAAAATAACTGCAAGATCAAGGAACCTGATTTTTTCATTTAGAAAATAAAGAACTGGAAAATGAAAGGTTGAAATTCTGAGGAGGGTGAGGGCTTTGCTTAGGGAGGTTCCTAGAGGCTTAAGAAAGAGGTACACACAAGTGATCCTGAGCAATGAAAGGAATTTGGTGAGGCTGCACATTGTACCCACTCCAGTTACAGGGAAGGTGAGGACAGAGTAGTGGAGAAAAGATAGAGAATGTTGGAGAAACAATGAATAGACTAGTTGAGCAGGAGCAAAGTTTCTCCTGGAGGGTGATAAATGGAGGCGAAGAAGTTGGGACCAAATTGTTGAAACCTTGAGGCCAAGCTAAGGATCTTATTCTTGCCTTAGAGGCAAAGGGAGGCAACATGGGTGTAAATGAAGAAGTGGCTGGGTTATCTAGTGCCCTGAAAAGGATGATCCCAACACGTAAGGGCATCAAATAACCATTTGTTACACTCTCAGGTTTCCTGCACAAGGGGTTTGTCCTGCACACAGAAGAAATTACTTGTCTATCTTCCCCAAATGCTTGGAGTTTCCACTGGAAAGTGTGATAACTTGGCCATCCCTGGAATCATCTGAAGTCTTGTGGATTCACCTGTTAGCAGTTGATGCTGGCAGTCAGCTGAGTCCTTAGTTGTGTCTGTCTGCAGGAGCACATGCTCATAGCCTCTCTATGTAGGCTAGGCTTCTTCACAACATGGGAGCTGGGTTCCCAGGGTAAGCATCCCTAGAGAGCCAGGAGAGTGTAATGCCTTTTCTACTGGAGTTCAAAAGTCAGGCAGTGCACCATAGCTGATTCCATTCATCAAGGCAGTCATAGAGTCCTACTCAGGTCCCAGGGAAGGGTAAGTAGGGGCCAACTCTTGAGGGAGGAGCTGTGTGTGGTCTCAAAAACAGTTGTGGCCATCTTTGCAAAATGCAGAATGCTATTGAGAGTGATGTGGGAAAAGCCATTCATTCAAAATAAACGTGAATTATCTGTCATGGGTTAGATACCATGCCAGAGGCTGGGGATACACAGTGGTCAGCAAAAATAGCTCCAACCTATGGAGGTGACAGCCTGCCAGGGCAGGCAACTGCTAATTAACTTATCGCAGAGAAAATGTAGAAATCCAATGATGCTAAGTCCTGGAGAAGAACACAGGGCCATGAGCAAGGACAGTTAGTGGTGGGGTTTGCAGTCAGAGTGAGCAGGAGAGGTTTCTTTGAGGAGGGTAGGAGTGAAATGAACCAAGAAGGAAGGAAGAGAATTCTCTATCAAAGGTCCCACAGCAGAAGGGAGAAGTTCCGTGTGATGAGTAACTATTGTCTTGGGGAGAAAGGACCGAGGCAAGGAGAGAGAAATTTCTAAGACAGAATTGGCTAGCTGAAGTGGAGAACTTAGGAGAGGTGGAAGGTCAAGTGTCTCGATGAAATTTTAGATCGGTATCACAAGGAGGATGCATTCCATGAGCAGGGCTCTAGAAGTCAACAGAAAACTACTTAGAGAGTAAGAAATTGTGTTCAGGTTGAGAGATGCTGCATTTGAGGTAGTAGTACTATGAAATACTGAAGCTACAGCTAGGTAGTTGGCTTATCTGGCCAGGTAAGGGGTGAGGCGACAGATTTTTGAGCAGCTAGTGTAAAATGGAAGGTTAAAGATAGGGCAAAGAGTTAGACTTGCAAGGGAGGGAAAAGAGATTAGGAAGGGATTGGATTCTAGTAATGCCTACCTGTAAGGCAAAAGGGGAGAAGTGGGAATGGTCTACGGTCTGGGGCAGATGAACTTGTGGTGGGAGGTTATGGGAAAGTCAAAGCAAGAAACGCTGCAGGAGGAGGAGGACTGGTGGCTTGGTGTGGGGTTTTCCCAGAGCTCTGGCGATGGAGAGAGGCAACAAGGGGAAGTCATGGGAAAGAGGGTGGTGAGGAATTTCAGGCAGGTGAGAAAAGTGCTTGCTAGCTTTGGCAGTGAAAGGAGGAGCCAAGTTGGAGGTGAAAGAGGAGCTGCCAACGCCAAGGGGAGGCTGGCCAAGATCTGGGACTGCCACTCCCAGAAGAAACCCTCCAGGGTGGACTGGATAATGCTGGAGAGGGATGTGTTAAGCAGAAATGTCCCTAGGGCTTCCACTTCCCTTTGGCTAAAGATTTCCCTCCCTGGAGGTGGATGCTCACCGCAGCAGTTAAGGTGTACACACCCTATATTAGAGAGCCTGGGTTTAGCTTCTACCTCCTGACTCCTGTTTCCTGCTGATGCACACCTGAAAGGCAGCCATCGATGGCTCAAGCAGTTGGGTCCCTGCTACCCATGTGGGAGACCTGGATTGAGTTTGCATCTTTTGGCTTTAGCTCAGCACAGCCGAGGCTGTTGTGGGTATCTAGGGAGACAACCAGTGGGCGGGGTTGTCTCCCTCTCTGTCTTTCTCTGCTTTCCTTCTGTCTCTCTGCTTCTCACACAAATCTAATAAAAAATTTTGTTGCTTATTTTTAAGATGGTGACTACAAAGAGTCACAGGTAAGGAGACCCTGTCCTCAAGAGGGGAGTGGTCCTGGCAGGGGTTGATTTGTGCATGGATTTATGCTTGGCAGAACAAGTAAATCCTACCTCTCCAGATCAAGGGCTACATCTTATTTTTTCTTGATTGCTGGAACCTGGCTCCAGACCTGGGATATCAGGGCCACTCAGAGGTCCAGAGAAATGTCAGGCTCCTTCTGTCTTTGACGATTCTGATACTGACCGAAAATGGAACGAATGACAAAATTAGGCTATGAAAATCATGGTGCAGAGACAGATGTTACAGCTAGTGATTAATCTGGTAGGATGCCTGCACTCCACACCAGAGTGCTGGGGTTCAACTTCTGGCTCCAGCTCCTGACAGTAGCTCTGTACCCAAGCTTTCTGCTAGTGCAGAACCTTGGTGACTCAAGTAACTGGGATCTTGCTACCCCTATAGGAGACTTGGGTTGAGTTCCCAGCTCCTGGGTTCAGCCCATCCCAGCCCCAGCCATTATGGACTTTTGGGAGGGAATTAGAAGATGGAAGCTCTCTTTCTCTGTCTGTCTGTCTTACTTTTTGTCTTGATCTCAGTGCCTCAAAAAAAAAAAAAAAAACCAAAAAAAAAAAAACAAACCAAAGCAAAAACCATCGTGGGATAATTCAATGGTAAACAGAATGAGAATGAACTACCATTTTTTTGCCACACTTGCATAAAAATGAAATATATTCATGCTAATCATTAGAAAATTACAAATTTACTGATATTTATTCATAGTCTTCTTTCAATTCTGATAATCTCCATGGCCATGTGCATAATCTCATTGGGAAGATGATGTGAACATGTACAGAGCTATGGAGTAAAGGCCAAATGGCCTTCCCACAATAAATGTCTCTCTCTCTTCCTCCCTCTCTCCTTCCTTTCTCTCCCTCTTTCTTTCTTTCTTTCTTCTTCTTTCTTTCTTTCTTTCTTTCTTTCTTTCTTTCTTTCTTATTTATTTATTTTAAGCACAGAATTATGGAAAGAGAGGGAGACATAGAGTGAAGTCTTCCATTCTCTGGTTCACTCTCCAAATGGCTACAACAGCTGGGGTTGGGGCTGGCTGAAGCCAGGAGCCAGTAGCTTCATCCAGATCTCCCTTATGTGTGTAGGGGCCCAAGTACTTGGGTAATCTTCTGCTGCCTTCCCAGGAGCATTGGCAGGGAGCTGAATTGGAAGTGGAGGTGCTGTGCTGGGACATGAACTGGTGCCCATATGGTATGCTGGCATTGCAGGCAGTGGCTTTACCTGCTATGAGCCAATGCCCACCCCAATAAAGACCTTTGTAATCATCCCTCCTAATTGTACCCGGGCCCCAGTCAATCATTGTGGTATACAAATGGCACTTAATGCATGTTCTGCTTCCTCTACTTGATCCACATTACCCAAGGATATCTTCTTCAAACTCTCTTTCCCCTCTTCAGGTCTTTGCTTAAGCAGTGCCTCTTTGGCAGGTCCTTCCCTGATCCTTATGTCTTCAACAGCAGTAGGTGCATATACCTGCACCACTCTTCTCAGCCTGATCATTCTCCAGCACGCTTCCCATCCCCCAGCATCCCACACTTGGGGCTAGTTTGTTTCTCCCTTGTCTGTTGTCTTCTTCTAGAACTGGAGCTCTGGGAAGGCATGCAGTTGTGTTCTTGGGTTAAGGCACTGGGCTCCCAGTTAGGTTCTTGGATTTGTTCCCTGGGGCTCCTAACATAATGTCACTAACTGGGTAGCTCACACAGCAGAAATCTGCCATCATACAGTTCTAGAGGTGGGGAGGGTAAAGTCAGGGTGCTGTCAGGGCTGGTTCCTTCTGAGCGCTGAGAGGGGGGATCTGTCCCAGGTCCTCTCTGAGGCTTCTTGTGCTTTAGTTGGTGTGTTTTCTGTCCTTCACATTGTCCTCTCCCTGCACATGTCTGTGCTCAAACTCTCCCTTTACATAAGGACCCCAAGCCATATGGGATTATGGCCCATTTTAGCAGCCATACTTTAACTCTGTCACTTGCAAGACTATTTCCAAGTAAGGTCATATTCACAGGCACCGGGGTTAGGAATTCCACATATTTGGGAAGGAGGACATGATTCAACCCACCCATAATAATACTCAATATATGTTTGTTAAGTGAATAAATGAGGTCATTTCCTTTACTTAGGAAGAAAGTGGTGGGCCTTTCTGAAGGGCTGCTTAATCCAGGCATATTATTGCTGAACACATGACAGGCATCTGCAGAAGATGGAGAAGGGGCCGATGGAAAAATGAGGCTCTTTGAAGCTGTTGTGACTTGAACCTGATCAGGGTGGGAGTGCCTGCCACAATCAGCAAAGATCAGGGTGGACTCAGAAGGACCCAGAGGGAGACTTGTGCTCTGCCAAGAGGTCTGAAGCCAGTGGTGATGGTAGGTGAGCAATGCCCAGGTAGGAAGGCTCTGAAACCCTCACCAGATGTGGCTGGGGGCAGCACCCAACTTTCTCTTGGATGTTAGGAGAATGAATATCTTGGTTTACATCTGTTCCACATAGGTCACAGCTGAGGATGGGAACTGAGAGTTGAGTGTGTGTGGTCTGATGTCACCTGATGGATGACCTGCCTGCATCCATGCCTTGGTCTATCACTTTTGTTTCTCTTGGCTTCTTGGTTCTCTTGATAAAAGTTACATCTGATGCCAATGCTTCCTTGGCTGACGTATGGGGAAAGGGAGTTGCTGATGCTGAGATAGCTGGGGAAGGGAAGTTGAGGGCTCCTTGGGGTTAGCAGACAACCAGCTTGAGAAAAGAAGGAACTTGGAACAGATAGTCATACACTCAGGAGGGGCCAGACCCAGGGGGCTGAACATGGAGCCTTTCATAGTTGAGGCTTGAATTTATAGTCTGTAGAAGCACAAAAATGTAGCCCCCACACCTATCCTCTTATACATGAAACTCCTTAGACCAGCAGAGCAGTAGACACACAGAGCACCACAAGCACAGACTCACAGAGTGCAGAGCAAAGGGACTCGAATCCAAAGGGCAATTACCCATCTCCTCCCAGCAGAATTTCTCCTAGGGATACAGAGATAAGCTGCAAACTAGTGGGGAGACAGGCAGGTGGAGAAAAGTTCTATGCCATAGGGGAAGTCAAATGAAGTGATTGCCTGCATCAGTTCCCTAGGGCTCCTCTTACAAAGCACAAAACCCAGAGTGACTGAAAACAACAGGAATGTGTCATCTCACTGTTCTGGAGGCTAGAAGTCAAAACCAATGTGTTGGCTGGGCCGTGTGCTCTCTGAAGGAGGATTCTTCTTGTTCCCCTTGCTTCTGGTTTCTGTGGACAGATAAAACTGACAGGTGGAGATTCAAAGTGACTGGCCATAGGTCAGTCATATCCCTGTGGTGGAGACAAGAACCTATTCCATTCACTAGTTGTCCAGCAGCTTACCTAAACAACAGTATAAATCTGAAGTGACTCACAAAGAGGAAGACTGCTTGGAGGTAGAACATTCTCCTCAGGGTCCCTGATTTCTTCCACGTAGATGGGCACCAGCTCCACTATGGAAACGCACCTGGGTCAGATATCTGAGAAAGGCCTCTGGCTGACCTCTGGAGGTCCAGGGAAACCTCTGACTGCCTGGAAGTTTATGGATCCCAGCGGCAGAACTGGGGCTGAGTGATCACACCCATTGTAGAATGTGGCTTTCTCTGCTCCTGATGAGAAAGCGATCAATTTCTTGTGTGTCCATGGCATTAAGGTCAATGAAGCACCCAGGAGGTCCTGGCTTTTGCTTTTGCATCTTTGCCCACATTCGTCCCCACCTGCTGCCTCTGAAGTTCTAATACATTCTTGGCAAAATGAATTAAGTCATCTAAGCTATTCCAAGCTGTTTGGAGAAATCTCTGAAGAATCTAAGCTCCTGAGAGGTGGAACACTGTGCTTAAACTTGCTTTGTCTAACTCAGCAGGATGACCTTGACGGGGTCAGATCTGACCCATGGTTTCCTCATCTGGATATTGACATATAGTGCTAACTCACAGGGTTGGAGTAAGTACTGAACAAGATCATGGATGCCTTTTGTTAAAATTAAAATGTTGTGTATATGAAAATTTATTAATCATGGTGAGTACATATATAGGGCTAAATCAGATAATCTCCTCTCATAGTTCTCCCCTCATAGTTTTCTCTCTCTCTCTTTCCTTTTGGATTCTCTAAAATAGGGATTGACAAAATCTGATCTATGGGCCAAATCTGTCTTGTCATCTGTTTTTGCTAAGAATGACTTTCACGTTCTCAGTGGTTGAGGCATCCTGGGTGTCAGTGGGATGTCTGTGTCCCATATCTGAGTGCTTGGGTTTGAGTCCTGGCCCCATTCCTGATTCCAGCTTCTTGCTAATGCACACCCTGGGAGGTAGCATGTGATAGCACAAGTACTTGGGTCCCTGCCACTCACATGGGAGACACAGATTGAGTTTCTGGCTCCTGGTTTCAGCCTGGCCAAGCCCCAGCTTTTGAGGGCACTTGAAGAGTGAACCAGCAAATGGAAGATCTTTTTCTGTCTCTCCGTCTCTTTGCATTACAAATAAAATAAGAATAAATAGTAATAAAGAAAAAAGTTAAAAATGAAAACAATTTTCATGACAAGTGAAAAGGATATAAAATTCTAATTTCCATGCCCCATAAATAAAACTTTATCAGAGTACAGTCCTGTTCATTTTGTTTGTTCTCATGGCTGCTTTTACAATCAACAGCAGAGCTGAGTAGCTGTAGCAGGGTCTGCAAGGCCCATAAACCTCAAAATGTTCACCATCTGGTTCTTTACCTCCAAATTTTGCTGAACCCTGTTATAGAGGAATAAAAGCAGGAGAATAAAACTCTAAATCCTAATCTCTAAGCATTCAAAGTGGCTGTGTCCACAGATCACACATCTTTGGTTTTTGAGGAGGTCATTCAGCCCTGACTTGGAATGTTCTGAGAATATCAACCTGAATTGCTCATGGCTTAGGCAGAAGTGACACCACCCCATTCTTCCTCCAGCCCCCCCACCTCTAGGAGAGCCCTTGTGCCTGCTAGCCTGTGGACTCTCCTTAAAGATCTGAGGGACCGTGGAAGGTTTGTCCCCTTAGGAGGGCTGCAGCTGTCTGAGCCCAGAGCCACACAAATCCCACCCAGCCTGCTGCACTTCAGCCGTTGAGGCTGCTTGCATGTCAGCTGGCAGAGTACTTTGTCTAGTGACAGGTCTCCCATTTAAATATAATCACCTTTTTATATCCACAGAGCTCTCTGAATGCCTTTCCCCACTCAGAGTGTTCCCTGATGATTGAAAAGAGCTGAACCAACAAATGGCATTATCTCCTCTGAATGGACTCAGTTTATCACCTGGACAAGCCCAGAAGCTTCAACCATGAGCTTCTCTTTGTTGTAGCAACAGGTGGTCAGGAAGGGAATGGGGTGGGCGAGAGGAAGGATGGATTTAAACCCCGGAATGGGCAGGATGGCTGTGGAATGCTGTCTGAGGGAGCTCTTTAGAAACTGGATCAGCTTTACTACTCCAGAATGGGTTGGCACAGAATCCTCACAAGACTCAGTGTTGGCCGGGGACACAACGATCTTTCAAAGTTCTAAAAATGTCCTACGATTGAACTGAATGTCTATAAAAAGCAAGGGTTCTAAAGAATTTCCCTGAAACATTCTAAGGGAAAGAAGGTTCAAGGGAAGATTTACTTTTCTTTATATGTTTTCATTTCTATTTATAAATATTTTTATGGTGAAAGATATTTAGTGACTAGAACAAGAAGGAGGAGTGAAAAGAAAGGAGGAAGGGAGAAAGAAAGGAAGGAGAGAAAGAATGCCAAGAAAAGAGGGAAAGGAGGAAGGGAGGAAGGAAGGAAGGAAGAAGGAAGAAGGGAGAGAAGAAGAGAGGGAGGGAGGGAGGGAGGAAGGGAGGGAGGAAGAAAGTTAGGTATAAGGATGAGTTCATTCAAAACCACTCAGTGCTGTCTTGCATGACTTTCTTTCTTTTTTTATTTTTTTGATAGGCAGAGTGGACAGTGAGAGAGAGACAGGGAGAAAGGTCTTCCTTTACCATTGGTTCACCCTCCAATGGCCGCTGCGGCCGGAGCACTGTGGCCAGCGCACCGTGCTGATCCAAAGCCAGGAGCCAGGTGCTTCTCCTGGACTCCCATGGGGTGCAGGACCCAAGCACTTGGGCCATCCTCCACTGCACTCCTGGGCCACAGCAGAGAACTGTCCTGGAAGAGGGGCAACCGGGACAGAATCCGGCACCCCAACCGGGACTAGAACCCGGTGTGTCGGAGCCGCAAGGCAAAGGATTAGCCTATTGAGCCGTGGCACCGGCCTGCATGACTTTCTAAATGCCTTATTTACAATGTCTTCTCTACCAGTGAATTCTATTGCTTTTGAGGCAATAGAAGGGAACAAAGTTGCCCTGGTCAGGATCACACCAGTCACAGATGGAAGAGTTTCCATCACCAGCTGAAGCAAGAAGGGGGATTTGTCAGTTTCTGTACCCAAACCAATGGAGGGGAGAATACAGGTGGCCCCAGGGATGACCACTGGCTGTAAGGAAAACATGAAGGAGTAGCCCTCGCGTCGCTCATCTTGGTTCTGCCCATGTACCAGGCATGTTGACACACACTGGCTCTTCTTTTGAAATGGGAGCTAAAGGTGCCAGCAATTCCCAACTTTCACAGCTGCCATCTTTATCCCAAAGGGGAACTGCCTTTTCCTTCTGAGGTCTGCTCTGAAGGCTGGGGAAGCATTGGTTACCCTTGGATCATGATCAGCGAGGCAGATTTTCATAACTGATAGCCTCTGGTAGAATACAATGGGCATGGGGTAGGAGGAAGACAAATGCAGGGGGATGCACTCTGTGGAAGTAGGGAAAAGATGTGTCAAGCTGACAGAGTAAGTGACATCCACCATGGTGTCTGCCCTCTCTTGAAGAGCCCTTCCTCGCATGGTTGGCTCAGAGCTGCAGACACGTGGAATCTGCCAGACATTTGCCTTCTAAGCTGTCACACAGCTCTCATCCTTTGTTCATAATGTATCCCCAGGCTGAGACTGCCAACTGCCCTTGCACACTGAATACCACCCCAATCTTGATGAGGAACTCACATATTTTTTCAGACTTCATAGGCTAGAAATGCCATCAGTAGCTTGATAGCCCCCTTCCCAGAGCTGCAAACTTTGAATAAATGTGGCCCAACCCTTGATAATCCATTCAACACACATCTGTTTAACACTTTTAAAACAATGATCAAACTTTATTTTTTTCGGAGCAGTTTTAGGTTTGCAGCAAAACTGAGTGGAAAGTACAGAGTTCTGGTTTAGTATTTCTTTTTTATAAGCAGTAATGTGACCAGCTTCTGTTGATGCATTTAATGACTAGACAGTAGTCTTCCATCCACTGATTCACTCCCCAAGTGGCTGCAATGGTTGAAGCTAGATTGATCTGAAGCCAGGAGATTCTTCCAGGTCTCCCATGTGGGTGCACTTGGGAGTACACTTGGGCCATCCTCCATTGCTTTCCTAGACCATAACAGAGAGCTGTATCGGAAGAGGAGCAGCCAGGACATGAACCAGTGTCCATATGGGATGCCAGTGCCACAGGCAGAGGCTTAGCCTACTATGCCACAGCGCTGGGACCCTAGCCTATGGATTCTTTGTGAAGTAGACATGCAAGGTTTTCCAGATGCCTCAATTTCTCTCCCAGGACCAGTTCTCATGTCTGAAGGAGTCTCCTGGCTCACCCGTGAGGCCTGTGGGGCTGCAATTCCAGTTTTTTCTTCCTTTGGCTTCAGTACTTCCCAGTTCTGTTCTCCTGTGGTTAGCGTGTATGTTGCTGGGGTGTGGAGACTGGGGTAAGTTGTGGGAGGGAGGAGTTGAGTGCAGAGGGTGACTGGTAATATTTTTCAGCTCTTTCTAAAGTGTCTGCCTTCCCTTAATGGATACGTAAGTGTACTGGCAGGCTGACTGCAAGATTGGTTACCTCTTACATCATCTGGGCACCCAGACTGGGGAAGGGTTTGGGAGAGGCCCGGTAGAAACTGAGCAGGGATTAATCCAGCCCTCAGTGAATTGATAGACAAAGGCAGTGGTGATCAGATAGCCTTTTTCCCAAGCTCATGCCCTGGGGAAGTGGAGAAGAGCCAGGTTGTTACATTAGAGTTCGCCTGGGGTGTTTTGACACCATGCCACCCTTTCCCAGCACGACAGTTCCATTCCATTCTACTCCAGGCCACTCTATTCTGGGAGAATCTAGAATGTCCTGGAACTCTGTTAGTGGAGGAGGAGTGGGGACTTCATAAAGGTTTTGAAAAGATGGAATTAAACAATAAATGTGTTTTGCTGCAAAACAAGTTTGAAAACCATGTGTTTATTTTTTCACGATATGCATTTCTCATGAACTTTGTGAAGATCCCTTGGAAAATTTTCTTGCACACAAATAAAATAAATAAAAAGATAAATTTTCTTACACACAAATAAACTTATATTTTCATTCTATCTTCCAGGAACTTTCAGAAATGCCCTTGTTGGTTCCTCTTGCTACCCAGCCCTGGCTTGCCTTTTTTGTCTGCCTCTGTCCTGCCTTTGGAGTTTCCAGAGGCTCTGCACTTTACTTGGGTACTGATCACCCAGTGGGCTGGTGGCTGGGTCTTTGTTGAGGATCTGGAAGATGTATCTGGGAATGAGGTAGGAGATGGGTCCCAGGCAGCACTAGCTGCCCCCATCCTTACATGAGACTCATACCTTCTTCTCTGCTCACTGTGGCAGAAGCAGTGTCTAAATCTAGAATGGTTTGGTTGTAAGGAACAGAGGTGTCACTCCAATTTGTGTACACAAATGAGTCATTTCTTCCAGAGTTGGGCATGAAAATAATGGAAGAGCTGCATGAATCAGGACCCCATCTCCACAGCAGCTCCTCTGCTCATCTGTGCTTCTGTCTTACTACAAGTCAATTTTTACCACCTCTCAAGGGCCTTTTCTTAGAGTTGCATGGTGAGTGTAAAAAGAGGGTGTCTTTTTCCCATAGTCTTTATCCCAGAGAAGGATCTTGTTTCCTCACCTGGGTTCCACAGTGCCTGAACATGGACCTCCTTGGCTGTGTAAGTCCTGGGTTGTGTGCCCATCCCTCTAAGTGCAAATCCAGGTTCCACAACCAGAAGGAAGTCTGGGAAGCTCGGATAAACAGACAACAGTCAAAAAGCATGACCAAACCTGTGTTTCCTTTTCTCTGTCCACAAATTCAGCCAACACTGGATGGAAAACATTTTAAAAAATTGCATCTCTACACAAAGCATACAGACTTTTTTCTTGACTTCATTCTTAGGAGATACACATGACAACTGTTTCCATTGCATTAAGTATTGTAAATAATCTGGAGGTGATTTGAAGTATATGGGAAGATGGGTGTAGTAGGTTATATGTAAATACTACACACATGTTATAGAAGGAACTTGAGTATTTTCAGCTTTTGGTGTCCAAGAGGGATCCTAGAATCAATCTGTGGATATTGAGGGACAACTGTACTGAAGCAGGCACAAGACCTAACTCCATAGACAACTTCTTCATAGTCAGGAGGGCCCATCAGTGTAGTTCCTGTCTACTCTTTCCTCCTGTGACTGGTAAGTCAATCATTGCAGTCCTTCTCCCAGTCACATAGTGTAATTCTGGTCAATGTGCTGTAAGTAAGGAAGTATCAATAGGAAGACTTCTGTCATTCAAAAGTTTAGTCCAGGGGTGGCACTGTGGCTCAGTGGGTTAAAGCCATGGCATGCAGCGTTGGTACCCCATATGCGCACTGGTTCGAGTCCCAGCTGTTCCACTTCCAATCCAGTTCCCTGCTAATGTGCCTGGGAAAGCAGTGGAAGATGGCCCGAGGGCTCCCTGCACCCATGTGGGGAACCTGGAAGAAGCTCCTGTTTCCTGGCTTTTGCTTAACCTAGTCCTGCCTGTTGTGACTATTTGGGGAGTGAACCAGCAGATGGAAGATCTCTCTCTGTCTCTCCTACTCTCTCTTTGTAATTCTGACTTTCAAATAAATGCATATTTTATAAAAAAGATAAAATGTTTAGTCTCTTTTTCTGGCCACTATCCAGTCTGCAAAAGATGCTGGATACTACCTGCAACTATAAGAATCTGGTCAAGGTCAGGGTTGGCATGCTGAGGAGGGCAGGGCAGAAAGTGAACTTAGGTCTTTGGAGACCTAGTGGAGCCGCTGAGTTCACCAACTCTGGAGCCTCCCTCCCTAGCATATTTTACTTATGAGAATTGACTTTATTGTATTGTTTGTGAATGTTAGTCCAAGTCTGGTCCCTGGAAGAGGAGTGCTAGCAACATCTAGGAACTTGCTAGGGAGGCATATTCTTGGGCATCACCCAGAACTACTGAATCAGAAACTCTGGGGCAGAGTGGAGGAGGAGAGGGAGTTTCCAGCCGTTTGGGTTTCTGTAAACTGCCAGGTGGCTCTGCTGCAAGCTAAACTTTGAAAGCCACCATTTATATAAGGTTTAGAGCCAGGTTTGTTTCTGTGTGTTCTAGAATATTCAGAAAGGGCCTGGAAAGAACCGGACTCATTGTAGTCCCACCTGTTCCTGAGTTTAGGCTGAAGCTACATGCAAGGTATCTAATCTCTCTGCTATGACGCTGCTCCTGGGGTCTCCCCTCTGCCCACAGAATGCTCTTCTTATCCCCTGCACCCTTGTCATCTAGAACTCTACTCTGCCTGTGGTGCTTTGGGCCTGCATGGTGAACTGTCATGGATCTCTCCCTGAAACCTTTAACCTTAAGATGCCTTTGCTGGGTGGATGTTGGGGTACAGCAGATTAAGCTGCCACTTGGGATGCCCACATCTTCTATGGGAGTGACCATCTGAGTTTTGGCTCTTTTGTGCTTCTGAACCAGTTCCCTGTTCATACAAATCCTGGGAAAAGAAGTAGATGATGGTTCAAGTATTTGGGCCCCTGCCACTCATGTGGGAGATCTGGATGGAGTTCTTGGCTCCTGACTTCAGCCTGGCCCATACCTGGGTGTTGTGGGCATTTGGTGAATGAACCAATGGATGGAAGATCTCTCCCTCTTCTCTTTCTTTCTTTTCTCCCTCCCTCCTTCTCTGACACTCTGCCTTTCAAACAAATGAGTAAATAGATAAATCTTTGAAAAACAAAAAGACGCCTGTGTCAGTCAGAATCCTGGCAGGAAACAGACTTCGCACTTAAACAGAGCAATCAGAAGACAATTCCACACAGGGAGTATTTACAAAGGTGTACACAGAATAAAGGGGACTTTGTGAGAAATAGTGCAGAATCCAAGAGCTAGTAACAGCATCTCCACTCCTAGGCCTGCAAAGGCAAGAAGAGGGGGAGGGGGAGGGGGAGAGGCAGAGGGGGAGGGGGAGGGGGAGAGGCAGAGGGGGAGGGGGAGGGGGAGAGGGAGAGAAATTTCTGGGACACAGAAAGGGCAGCTGCAATAGGCGGTCAAGTTCTCCCTTCCAAAGATTGGCCTACATTGGAATCCTTGGAACCTGGGAATGTAATCTTATTTGGAACAAGGGTCTTTATTGGTCTCATTAAGGATCTTAAGGTGAAAAGATCATCTGGAGTGATCCAGGAGGTCCCTAAATCTGATGACAACTGTCCTGGTAAGAGGAAGCAGATGGGAGTTGAGACAGACAGACAGAAGAGAGACACAGGGAACAACAGGAGGCAGTGTGACCACAGAGGCAGGGACTAGAGGGATGAGGCCACAAGTGAAGGCGTGTGGAAAGCCACTGGGAGCCATAAGAGGAAAAGAATGGACTCTCCCTGACAGCTTACAGAGGAATCATGGCCCTACTGACACCTTGATTCCAGAGTTCTGGCCTCTCAGATCCATGAGCAGACAGATTTATGCTGTTTTAAAGCCACCTCTTTGCACTCATTTGTTACAACAGCCACATAAAACTCATACAGAATCTCTATGGGCAGGGCCAGGTGACAGGTGCCGTAACTGTCTGCAGAGAAACCCAGGAAACCTGGGACAATGCTTCAAGGAGAGTGCTGGGGAAACCAATTTGCAAACTTTACTTTGTCAGACTCTTTGATCTCCTGATGGAAGGTGGCTCCTATTGGCCAAATCAAATAGATGTCAAAGACGATGGATGTGGCTCAGAGCAGGAGCAGGAGTGGAAGGTCAAGCATGCACACTGTTGCAGAAAAAAGCACATCTGAATGGTAACAATCGAGCAGACGTGGAAGGATGAGGTACAAACATTTGCCTGAGACATCTGTGGCAAGAACTAGCGCTTCCCAAAGTCGAGTTGAAAAAAAATAATTTTATTTGGAGAAGCCAATGGGAGAGGTGAAAATTCAGCACTGTTGAGTAGAGGGAGAAAGATGGTTTGATGATCTGGGGATAGAGGAGTTGTACCTTGTATATGGCTTGGAAGATAGATGTGATGGCGGGGTGGTGGGATAGGTGTGGAAAAGTGTGTGAGTGGTTTGTGCTGAAGACAGGCAGGGAAACTGGGTGGGAGAGGGAGGAATTGGGGAACTGTCACATAACGTTATGTAGGACTTTGACAGTCTCGCAAATTTCCAGTATTGTAATTCAATCAACGGTAAGGTCACCGCTGCCCCTTGTAGGGCCCTACCCATCCCTTCTACTAACAGGTAGGACAGCCTCATGAGATGTAGTCTTCAAGCCTTCCCAGAGACATTGGGGCAAAGCATTGGGGTCAACTTTGTGTCATTTGGATGAGAAGGGGCAGGGCTTAGAGGATGCATGTTGGACAGGATGATTTTGGGGCCACATACCTTGAATTCAGTCCTGGGGTCACTGTCTTAGATGTCAGTTGCTAAATGGGGCCTGGGGTTGGAGTTGGACTCAGAGCCATCACAGCTGTGGCCCTCATGGTCCCAGGAAATACATTTTGTTTACTTTGTGCCTCTCTTGGTAGAGTGGGAAGAGAGAATTTGGAGACCTTGGAGAGACTTTGCAAAGAACAGATAGTGGTAAATAACCCAAGGTGAATAAATACATAATCAACAATTCACCAAGTTACACAAATTTACCTCATTGAATGCATGAAAGAAAAAAGAGAAAATGAAGGAAGTGGAAGATACAGAAACCATGCGAGTGTGGCTCTGTGAGGGAGTGAAGATATTAGCATTTATCTGTAGGATGGAAATGCTTGCTGTCCCTGCCTTTCCACTGACTTGTACATCTTTTCTCTTTCCCAGGTTATGCAAGAGGAGGGACCATGTCTCCATGGTTCGCTCACTCTGACTCATGAGGGTCTGCTCTATGTGGTGGCTCTATTCTCAGCACCTCTCCGACCACACTGTGAGACACAGCACCAACAGCACCAACCCAAGCCCAGTGCTCTCGGTGCAGTCAAATGCACCTGAGCCAGAGTGGTGCACTGCTATTGCTGGAGGGGCCCTTCAGACGGAAGAGTGATCCTTGTGTGTGGCAAGTTTCAGTGAGCAGAGTGGCTCCCCAAGTGTATGGGGGACCAGGAGGTTCATAGCAGCATGCATATGAAATAAGTGTGTGAGTGTGTGTGTGGAATATGTGTGTGAGTGTGTGTGAGAATGTGTGAGAGTGTATGTGAGTGTGAGAGTATGTGTGAGTGTGTGAAAGTGAGTGTGTGTGTCTGTAAGTGTGTGAGTGTGTGTAGTATGTGTGTGAGTGTGTGTAAGTGTGTGAGTGTGTGTAGTATGTGTGTGAGTATGTGGAGTATGTGTGTGAGTGAGTGTAAGTGTGTGAGAGTATGTGTGAGTGTGAGTGTGAAAGTGTGAGTGTGTGTGTAAGTATCTGAGCATGTGCGTGTAAGTGTGTGAGTGTGTATGTGGAGTATGTGTGTGAGTGAGTGTGAGTGTGTGGAGTATGTGTGTGAGTGTGTGTATGTGTGAGTGTGAGAGTATGTGTGAGTGTGAGTGTGTGAAAGTGTGAGTGTGTGTGTCTGTAAGTATGTGAATGTGAGTATAAGTGTGTGAGAGTGTGTGAGTGTGTGTGTATGTGAGTGTGAGTATGTGTGAGTATGAGTGTGTGTGTCTGTAAGTATGTGAGAGTGTGAGTGAAAGTGTATGAGTGTGAGAATATGTGTGAGTGTGTATATAAGTGTGTGAGAGTGTGAGTGTGTGTGTATATAAGTGTGTGAGAGTGTGAGTGTAAGTGTGTGAGAGTGTGTGTATGTGTGTGAGTGTGAGAGTATGTGTGAGTGTGTGTGACTGTGTATGAGAGTGTAAGTGAATGTGTGTGAGTGTGTGTGTGGAGTATGTGTGTGACTGTAAGTGTGAGTGTGTATGCGTGTATGAGAGTATGTGTGAGTGTGAGTATAAGTGAAAGTGTGTGAGTGTGTATGTGTGTGTGACTGTAAGTATGTGAAAGTGTTAATGTAAGTGTGTGTGTGTGTGTTACGTGTGTGTCTACCTGCAATATTGTTTCAAAGCAATTGGAGATACTTCTATGCAGGAGATGGGGTCCTGGCTTGGCCATGAGGGAATGTACACATGGGTGTGAGTGACAGCAGATTCAGCGCCTCTGGGGGCCTGTCACCTGCAGGACTCATTATAGAGGAGACCAGGTGCTTGGAGTGTCCCCAAAGCAGTACAGAGTGCACTGTCATGAGTTTGAAAAAGTATTCCTGCGAGAGATATAAATAAAGACTCTAAGCCCGAAGCCAGGGATTTAGAAAGCCATCGTTAAACACAGGATAATTTATAGTCGCTGCTGTCCCTTCCCGTGGATGACTCAGCTCTCCTAGCCCAACTAGGCCAGCCTGCTCCAGTAACCTTTGGGTTTGGCAGAAGGGTGGGGTTGAAGCCAGCCTCTGAGAGCTCAGTGATCTAACCACTCAGCTACCAGACTTGCTCCTGCTGCACTGCCATCCTGTGTTTCCTCTGAGCAAACTCCAGTCATGGCACAGAGGAACAGATCCTGGAAGCCAAGAACCTGGGGACCCAGGTACACCCAGAGCTCTGACTGTTGGAAGCCGGTTTAACTGGTTTCCATACACTGTTGGGCTCATGATAGATTCTGCTACCCACAGAAGGGCAGTGCAGGCCCCATGTGGCTCAGACATCCTGCCCACCATTCCCCAGCCCATTTCCAGCCATTGTACCCTGCCCTTGGGAGGCAGCAAGGTCAGGACTAAGACTTCCTTTCAAGCCAGAGAGTTTTACTTAGTCTCAAAGACTCTTGAATCCATCAGGAAGAACAGAAGTGAGAGTACTTTTTCCCCTTTTATTTAAAAAAAAATCACCCAAGTCAAGTGACCAAAAATGGCTGAGAAGAGGGGGAGATAGTGAATTGCTTAAACTCTGTGGTATATTTATGGCAGGAGGCAGTCAGCAGGAACTGGGCTTGATTTTTTTTTTTTTAATTCTCTCTCCAGCTCCCCACCCCCACATGCCTGTCTTCTTACATTATATTTTTAGCAGGCTCTTTGGCCAACCATGTCTAAAGAGACAGATACAAGTACAGAGCGTGCATATCAAAACCAAGGGATGCTTCTTTTTCCCTTCAAAACCTTCCAGGAGTGTGGAAAGGACTGGAAGTTCTCGAAGGTCTTTTTTGCCACCTGCCTCACCCCAACTTGGATCTCAGGAGCATTTTTATGCCAAGGCTCATCTGCCTGACTCTCCAAGTGCAGGAAAAACAATCATCATTCAGGGCTATTTTAAAAATAGTTAAGCTGTTTGATTAAATTGCTAACAGCCCTGAATCAATTTTTCTCTGTTTTGGCAGAAGAATTTGTACAACTGACCTAATTTTAACATACAGCCCAGCAGAGAATAAGTATGCGGGAATTATTGGCTAGATGAGCATTTCCTTAAATCCATCATGAAGTATCCTCATTCAACATGCAGTTAGTAAGCTGTTTTTGTGTGTGTATGTGTGTGTTCTGCAACAACATTCTGTTTCCTGTGACCCATATTCTGGGCACACATAGTTATCAACTGATGCTCTGAATGATCCCTGGAAAGTAAGTTTCAAATCAATCAAGTTAAAGCACACACATACCCCACACTCCAAAATGACTTTGCAAATGATAGAAGGAGAGTATCTTGGTAGCAACACAACTGAAGCCACAGTGTTTAGGCCTGGTCTTGTCTGACCTTGCTGAAAGTGCATGGTGCCTACTCTAGACCTTGACTCATTCTTCTGAAGTTTTCCTCTGTTCTTTGACCTTACTGTTGGAGATGGTCTCCTCTCTCACCAGTTCCTAAAGGCCCTCTGCTCCCTTGATCACCTCGGTCTTTGAATTCTCAAAATAAGAAAGGTTGCAGTTCATTTATTGGATCGACCAATGCAGGTAGGTAGAGACCCCCATATTTGATAGAAAGGAAATAGACTAGCAGGGAGAGGGAAAAGGCTCCCAGGCTTATACAAACAGTGAATCGTCACAGCTTAGTGACCTATCTGATCCACACTTATAATTATTAAGTAAGGACTGAAGATAAAATTCTACAAGCCTGCCAATGAGGAACCTTGATGTGGCAATGAGGCTGAGTTGAGCCTTTGGGTAGCTAGTCACTCTGGATTGATACTCTTTGGTTCAGCTTCCAGTAATTTGCTGCACTTGGGTTATGTATACTGTATTAGGAGTTGACAGACCTGGCTTGACTTCCCAGATGTGGTCTGGTTTCTGAAATTCTCAGCCACCAGGCAGAAGAATCCCAGCCGGCCACCCTTTGTTCTGAAGGATATCGGGAGGCTCTTTGGGAAAAAGACTCGCCTTGGAATTCTGATTTCTCTTCCAGAGTGAGAGAGGGCCCTTCTGTTGGGCTGCAACGTCAACCCTGGAGGCCCCCAATGGAGATGTTCACCATGATCACCCACACTTCTTGGCTGACCACTCAAAGAGCAGGTTACTGTTTGGGGTGCAGCATGGTGTTATTGAGCCAAAAATGTAAGACTTCAGTTTCATCATTTAGGGCAGGAAAGTAGACCAATACACATGACTACCCTGTTGCTCAAACAAAAGGGACCATGTGTCTGTATAAAGATGGCAAGGATGGCTTTGGGCCCAAGGAAGCACAATTCTGCCCTGAAAGCTTATAAGGTGGACTGTTCCCGTGTATTGCAGCCCAGGCTGAGGACATGGAGACTCATGCACACAACTACCCTTGGGAAGAGAGAGCGGTAGTCTCTGGAGGAAATTCAGACAAGTGGAGAAAAGAGGAGGAGGGAAAGCACAGAGAGGGAGCAAACCACCTTGCGAATCCCTCCTGCACACCCCTGACCGGCTCTGCACTCCTCTGTGTCAGAAGCGCTGGCAGCCTGGGCCCTGCCAGAGCCAGCTGATTCTGTGGCTTGGTTACACCCTGTAACCAGAGCTTGTTCTTGCAGGAGCTGCCTGACAGCTGTGGAGATACAGGGATGGGCCACCACCTCCAGAGATTCAGTCATCTTTGCTGGCTTCCATCTCGGGGGCAGCTGATTCTGATAATTTTCTCCAGCCAGGAGGCTGGGAGTGGAAAGAAGTGGAGCTGACTACCAACTATCGCTCATGGTGGTGGATTTTGAATCTACTTTGTGTTCCTTTCAGAGCCCCCCTCTCCCGATGGGGCTGTTTTCTACTGGGTCAAGGGAGGGGACACAGGAGTTCTGCACGTTGCATTGGTTTGTCTTCCTTTCTCTTTGTCTTTGTCATTGCAGAAACTGAAAGGACACTTGGGGAAGTCTGGGTCAGGCAGGAGTCTAGATTCTGCTGTCAAGTGCATCATGCAGGCCAGAGGATGACTTGCCTCGCTTCCACCCCCAGGGTTCCCCTCAAGGGTCAGCCTTGTCTTTCTTCCCATCTGGGTGTCCTTGGCTCTGGGAGAAAGCTGCAGGACCCTCCTTCCCTCAGCCCAGTGTGGGCTCCCCCTCGGCGGCTGGGCTGTGTGAGGCTGATGGTTGTTCAAGCCAAGCTCACGGCCTTGCTCCTTCAACACACTGGGCTGACTCCCACCTTCAGTCCCACATTCTGATCCTTTCGAGTCAGGTCCCCAGATTTTCCTTTCTTCCCTTCCATGAGCCACTCTTCTCAGAGTTGCCTCTGACTGTGCCCCAGACCCAGCCCTGGGTGCCCCATGGGAGCAAGGACACACTGTGTTCTGCTTTGCAGTGTTCACACCTCTCAGGGGATTTGCAAATGGTTAGAATGTTGTCTCCTTCAGTCCCCTGCTCCCTGACACTTTGGCCATGGTGAGGGGTAGTGGGGAGGGAGGGACAGATTTAGCTCATGTCAGAGCTCAGCCTTGGCATGACCCATGACCTGGACACTCAAGGATGTTTGCCAAAGAGCTCCTTTAATATCTTGGCTTGTCCCTTTCTGATAGCAACCTTGGCAGGAGTGGGGCTAGAGCTCATGAGGTTGGCCAAGTTTGTTCAACAGCTACCTCTGAAAAGAAAAGTGAAGTTGAGACTATAGAGGATCTGAGTTCAAGTCCATGCAGAGCCACTGAGCAGCTCCACAGCTTAGAGAGTTTCCTAATCACTTCAATTAGGAAGGATGAAAGTTCATACTTCCTGGGGTCATGACCATGGCTGTGAGGGAGGGTAAGATGTTTGGCGAATTCATTTCCTAGTTCCGACTTGTAGTGAGTGCCAGGAAAAAAAATCAAAGAATGAAGAGAGAGGGGGAGGGAAGGATGTAGAAAGGGAGAAAGGGAGGAGAGGAAAGAAGGAAGAAAGGGTAGAAGGAAAAGAGGAAGAAAGGAAGGAAGGAAGGAAGGGAGGCAGGGAGGGATCGAGGAAGGAAGGAAGACAAGCTCATTGCATCCCCATCGTCTGCCTACACTGTTGTCATCCTAAGTAGGGGAGAAGGTATAAATGTTTTAGAACTTTACCAACTATACAAGAATATACCTGAAAAACAACTTGTATTGGCATAATAGCTATGGGTGTTTGTCTCTTGCTTGAATTAATTTTTTAAACAAAAGCACACATTGATTTACTAACCAAAAGGTTGATCCTAATTAAACCAGAAGTTTGAAATAATTGCATCCAAAATGTTAGTAATCAAGATAGTTGAACAAAGAAATGAAAAGCAAAAGAACAAAAGAAAAACAAAGAAGCAGTGTGTGGGATTTGTTTGCTCTTTGTAGTAGATTGCTCCTCTTTGCAAGTACTTATCATCCACAGGGGGGATGAAACTTTCATTCTGTTTTTCATGAATACCAGGACAGGTGACATTGCTCATAGAACCTCATGCTGCTACTTTTCTGCCTTTCACTTTTCTTTTTGTGTTTGAGTCAGGCTAGTGTTTAGCTGTTCCATCTCATTCCCAACACCATGAAAGTGAATCTGTAATGACAAATTCAGACCCACAGTTGTTAAGCATTAATGGTCAAGAAGACACTATCATGCACCTGCTCTGCTGGCTTAAATAAGTCCTTGCTCGTCCTGTTTGCAGGTGCTCTGACCTCTCACTGAAGCTTCACTTGAAGCAGAAACAACACAGTTCCAAAGGCAGGATCCTATTACCCTGATAATCAGCATCAGGCTACTTAGATCCTTTCTACCGATGACTGGATGAATGACTGCTCCAAGGTCGGGTCCCAGAACCCATCTGTGCAGGCCTGTTTCCCTGGGTTCACACCTGTTCTATGCTAGCTGGGGAGTGTTTATAAACTCTTCTAGCCAATCCACATATTGACTGTCTTTGATTTCACAAAGAGAACCCAGTCCCTCACTTTTCATGCTGATAAATAAGTTATTAGTCTCACCAGGAAAAACACCAGTGTTGACCTGTGGCTTGGCAAGGACTTACATGTGATCAAGATGTGGATATTCAGGGTGAGTGTTTGACCAAATGGTTAAGATGTTGCTTGGGATCCCCACATCCCATACCGGAGTGCCTGTGTTTGAGTCCCAGCTCTGCTCCTGTTTCTACTTTCCTGCCAGTGTAAACCCCGGGAGACAGCAGTGATGGCTCAAGTAGTTGGGTCCTTGCCATCTACATGGGAGACTTAGATTAAATTCCTGGCTCCTGCTTTGACCTGAACCAGCCCCAGCTGTTGCAGGCATTGAGGAGTAAGCCAGAGGACAGGAGATCTCTGTGTCTCTATCCTTCTCAAACAAATGCAATAAAACAATTTGAATGATCTGGATACTTGAAGGACTTGGGTGGTTCACTCCATGGGGTGCTGACACTCTGGAGCCTCTGGAGGGACCCCCCTGCAGCCCTCTTCTCTAGGACTTCACCTCAACTCATATGCTTGCTGGGCTTCCTCCTTCCTCAGCTCCCTTACTGGCTGCTTAACAAATCACAGCATGCACCTCTCAGGGGCTGCTCTGCAGGACAAGGTCAAAGACACATCATTTCTGCAGGTTGGGGGTTCTTCGAGCAAATCAGGATCACTGTAAGTGTTAAAGATGCAGATTTCAGGGTCATATCCCAGAACTGTGATTCAGAAGAGTGGGGCCCAGGAGTCTGCAATTTAGCAACCCCCTGGGGGAGCCTGCTGCCTGTGGTCCTTGGGCTTCATTTTGAGAACCATCACCGTAGCCCCTCTGGATGCTGAAGCAACACCAGTGTTGGGTTGATTGCCGGCCTGGGCTCTGGCAACCCCAGCCCTGTCCTGACATCTGCTGATCTGACAAACTCCAAGTGGCTTGGCTTCACCCAGGAACAAATTGCTGCTGCCTGCAGTCCAACTGGCATTCGCCTGGCAGCAAGCTGCTCCTCCAGGTCTGGGTCAGTTACACTCGGCTCCAGCCCCAGAGTGGTGCTTTTCAGAGACCAACAAGGTTGAATATTTGAGGACCAAGGGTTCTCTCCTGGGCTCCCATTCTCTTACTCTTCTTCCTGGCACCTGCTCAAGTTGCCCGGTTTTCATTTCCTGGTTACTGAGTCATTCACTCTCACATCCAAACATATGAACTCCTTTATCTCAGATCTCTGGGGCATGGGGGTGGGACAGAACCCTGAAATAGCCATTCCTGGCTCCAAATCTAGTAGTTGCACACACACGCATTATTGTCACACTTCCTGGGTTGAATCTGGGCTGTATTACTTACTAGCTGTGAGACGAGGCAAAGTATTTAATCTCTTTGTGTCTTCTTTTCGACTTTTTAATTGTTGAATATTATAGTTAGTGGTGCATAAACCCTGTGATTATAGAGTTGATTGGAATTATTTTTTGAAAAAATTAAAGGAAAACAAAAAGGAAGGAGGGGGGATTTAGAGAGAGGGAGAGAGAGTAGGAGGAACATAAGGTTATCTTCTTAGAATTGTACCTAGGAAATACATGAAATCTGTTCTCTTTATATTAATAAAAATTAAAGCAAAAGAATTCAGCAATTAACATAATCAAAAGTGGAATTAATGAGGAACCACCGAGTTTGTTGCTGATCAGTAACATGCCCTGTATACAGCAAATGTTCAGTAAACATCAGTTAATCTTATTGTGCTGGCAGAACAAGCGCCCTCAACCCCAGCTGGCCAAGTCTGTTGGAAATGATCTTGTTTGTACTCTCCTAGCTACAGTGAGGGGCAGCTCATGGCTCTGTGATACTGGCTTCATGTGCTGTCTGCTAGGAGGTGGAAACCAGCTGAGCAAATGTTTTGTGGCTTTGCATGATGGTGTTTGACTATAGGCAGATGCTTTGGCCGTCAGGATCACCACCTGCTTACTGGAAAGCATCCCTGTCCAACGCGCACTCACATGCTCCTGCTCATACATACATCTTATGCATATTCACAAGGACATTCTCTCACACACTCATAGACACTTCTCAGATGCTTATGTGCACACTCACACACCCATGCATTCTCACACACACACTCACACAGGCATGCTCATAGAGACTCACTTTCAGAAAATGTTCCTACACTCATAAGGTCACATTCACAGAATAGACGCACTCCTAGCAACTTTCCCACATTCAGAAATACTCCAATACCTTCACACACACATATGCATTTGTCACAGCCGTACTTTCTCACACTCGCACGCCCACATAGACACACTCATGGTCACACCTCACATGCTGTCATTTGTGGCACACTCATATAGATTCACAAGGCGCAGCCCCACGCCCTTTCCCACACAGCTTCCATGGAGGGCTTCAGTGGAAGGAGGTGTTCACAGGAGCTGCGGTGGAGCGGGAGGGGCTCAACATTTAGGGAACTAATCTGTGCTAGTCTTGGGAGGTGCCAGGCTGAACCACACTTGATCCCTGCGTCTTCTGAGCGAGGCAGCCATAGGCAAAACCAAGCCTGTCTCAGAGCCCTAGACTTAAGCCCCGTGCCAGAGATTCAGGCGAAATGTGGTCAGAGGGAGGAGCCAGGCTTGATGGACTCTGCTTGGGGGAGGATGCCGGCAATAGCAGTTATGGAAAGGAAGCGCTGTGTGCCAGGTACTGTGCTGTGGCTTCAGTGCTTCCCACTCCATCTGCTCCAAACCCGCAGGTACCACTAGGAAGGGAGGTAGCCAAGGTGAGGAGCAATCCTAGCTGGGCATGACTTGAACGCTTGTGTAAGGTGCGACAAGTATTTCGGAAGATGACTCAACAGGTTGGATGGGAGACAGAGGAAGAGGCCCTGGAGTGGCCTGCACGGGAAGCAGAGAAGAATGGAGCCCAGGTTTGACAGGGAATTTTCCGGAAAGACAGTAGGAAGGAAGGTTGGTGTGTATCTGAAATGAAACACACAGGAGAAGACAGGGCTGGGCCAGGCAGTGAGGAATATGGTGGAAGTGCTCCGGGCACAGCCTAGGGGAATCTCAGCCTTGGGAGGCTCTGCTGGCCTGGGCTTGTTGAGGCAGGAACATGGGGCCATGGCCTGGGGAGAATGTCCATGTGGGAGGCTGGGAGAGCCGCCAGAGCTGGTCGTCAGAGAGGTCAGACAGAACATTCCCTGGAAAAGAATGGCCAGTGTGTGTGCTTGGAGACCGATTGTCCCTTCACCTCCCTGCTAGGATCGCCAGCCAGCCCCTGTGCAGAAGCATCCAGGGCCAGCTTTCTTTAGCTGGTCACTTCCCCAAGGCCACTGACAAGGTGGCAGCTCCCACTTCCCACTCCGGGTTCCCTCCACCACTTCCCTGACGCTGTAAGGAACTGAAGGACCCTTACGAGGAGAGGCACCGGGCCCTGTGACAGCCCTGGGCCCCACGCCCCCTCGTCCGGCGGCCCGCGGGCAGTGGCAGCGTCGTCCCAGCCCACACTGACCCCGTGTGTGGCGGGGCCACTCTGCAGTGGTGGGGCTGCTTCACCCCCAGGTCGTCGTCGGGGCTCCGCGGCCGCAGGTTGCCGCGGCAACGCTCCGGCTCCGCATGATCGTGGAGTCTGCGCAGGCCCCAGACCAGACTCCTCGCCCTCGGCCAGCGGCCGAGGGATCTCCCCGCCCCCGAGTCGTCCTCAGGACGCCCCGGCCGCGGGTGATCATTGGGTCTCCTCAGGGCGCCCAACAAGGCCACAGGCGCTGGTGCGAAGGGACCGCGCCCGGAGCGGAGCCGCCCCGCCCCTTCGGGAAGCCTCTGAGCATGCTCAGAGGGGAGCCGCCCCGCCCCTTCGGGAAGCCTCTGAGCATGCCCAGAGCGGAGCTGCCCCTCCCTTCTCTTTTTGAACTCTAGGTGAACCCGGAGCAGAACTGCCCCTCCCTTCAGAGAGTTTCTGGGCGCGCTCTTATGACGTCACTGCGACCGGCCAATCCTGTGCCACCTCAGCACTCTCCCTCAGCACTCTCCCTCAGCATTCTCCGTCAGCACCCCCCCACATGCTAATGGACCCTCTGAGCTGACCAATCCTGTAACGCCACAGCATTCCCCGCCTAAGAATATGCTAATCTGTTGCCTATATAAGCTGTGTGAAACTGCTGCTCAGGGCTCTTCACCGCCTGAGGTGGAGGCCCGTTTGCGCAAACGTTCAATAAATACCTCGTGTTTTTTACATCAACTCGTCTGGAGTCTGGATCTTTGGGCGTCCTCCCGAGCAAGTGGACATCTCTGTAGCGGAGAGGTCCAACAGAACCAGGGGCCTGAGGATGAGTGACTGAGACTGTGATGCAGGGGCGAGGTGGCCAGAGAGAAGACTACTGGCCCAGACCTCAGTGGAGCAGAATTTGAATTTGATCATGTGTCCTGTCTGCCAAGCAGTGGGCTCAGCCCCAGGGCATAAAAATAAAATGTGGTATATACACAAATGTATGATTCAGGCTCAATAATGGAGGAAATCTGTCGTGGGCAATGGCCTGGATGAACCTAGAGTACTTTGTGCTAAGGGCTGTAAGCCAGTCATAGACAGACAAACAGCTCACCATCATGCTTACATGTGGAATCTAAGTCAAAAGCATGGAAGGGCAGAGCAGATTGGGCTTTCCAGAGCCTGGGGCATTGGGGTGAGGAATAGGGAGATGTTGTTTCCGTTGGACAGGAGGGTAAGCTTTTGTGGTACAGCACTGGGGTTTCAATTAATAATGTAATGTACATTGCAATGTTGCTGAGAGGAGAATTAAATATTCACCCCATAAAAAAGTGAGATGCTGGAATGCTAATTATCTTGATTACTCACTCCACAATGAGGAAGGAACTTTCATACTGGCCCTTCAGTGGGTGAGTCAGGAACCAGGAGCTACATCTGAGTCTCCCACATGAGTGGCAGGAGCTCAACAATTTGGGCCAACATCTGCTTCTTCCCAGGCTCATTAGCCTGAAGCTGGATGGAAAGTGTGGAATCACTGGGACTCAAACCAGCACCTGGACATGGGGTATGGGTATCCTAAACAGTGGCTTAACCTGCTGTGCTGTAACACCTACCCTGGGAGGGCATTCTTTGCAAAGGAAATCATATAATGAGTGTCATGGACAAGGGAAAATACCAGCCAAGAGGAGCATGTGGTTTGGATTGAAAGTAAGGTTGTAGCAGGAGAAGACCCTGGACAGATGTGGCTGGGACTAAACATGAAGGACCCTGTGGTTAATAACAGTTCTTGTTTTTTTTGTTGTTGTTGTTAAGGTTTATCTGTTTTTTTGAAAGGCAGAGCAACAGATAGAGAGGGAGAAACAAAGAGAAAGATCTCCCATTCATTGGTTTATTCCCTAAATGATCGCAACAGCAAAGTCTGGAGCTGGGAACTCCATCTGGTCTCCTACATGAGAGGCAGGGGCTCAAGCACTTGTGCCATCACCTACTGCCTCCCAGGGTTTAGCATTAACAGAAAATCAGACAGGAAACAGAGCAGCCAGTACTTAAATCAGCACTCCAATATGGGATGCCAGTGTTGCAAGCAGTGGCTTAACCTGCTGTGCCACAATGCTGGTCCCTCATTGGAATTTGGACCATGCTCTATCAGTACTGCCCAATAGACTTTTCTGTTGTGAAATAAATGGCCCCTATTTGCACAGTCCACTGTGGTAGCCACCAACCGTGTGTCCCTGTTGAACACTTGATATATGGCTTGTGTGGCTGAGAAGCACAAGTTTTCCTTAAACTTACTTATATTTAAGTTTATATAGTCACACATGACTAACAGCTACTTTCAATGGGGGCAAGGAGGAGCTGCAGAGAGGAGGAAACAGGGCCAGCATAGGAATATGAGCAATACCACGCTGGTGCAGTGTGTTAGCTTCCTGGAGGCACCCTAACCAAGTACCACAGCCTGGCGGCTTCAACCACAGACTTTATGATCTCACAGTTCTGGAGACCAGAAGTCCAAGGTCAAGGCATCAGCAGTATTGGTTCCCTCTGAGGGCCTGGGGGGATGGCACTCCAGACCTCTCCCCTAGATTTGGGTGACCTTGGATGTGCCTGGAATTACAGATAGAGTTTTCCCCAAGTCTCCACGCATGATCCTCTCCTTTCTATAAGGGGTTATAGAATGAGGACCCACTCTATCAATCTCATTTTATATTTATTACCCACAAAGACTTTTTCTAAATGAGGTTACATTCACAAGTACTGGGAGTTAGAAGTTTGATATGTTTTGGAGAAACATGATTGAGTCCCCATGTACATCGATCATTCATACCTAGTATATTTGGAAAGTTTCCATAGTTCGAGTGTTTTCACAAGTGCCTTCTAGCACCACCACAGCTCACACGGCTACCTGGCTGCACCGTCACACCTGCAAAGTCACTTGCCCCTCATAGCAACTTGATGAGTTAAGCAGAGCACCTGTTCAGTTTTCAAGGAAGCTGGAGTTCTGGATATTATATGACTTGCCCCAACTTACTCATCTGACACGGCGGAACCAGAGTCTTATTCCTCTCCTCTAAGCTGCTCGTGGCTACTGTCTGGGGCAGCTGAGGTCTCAAGTCAGCCTCCTGAGTCATTAGCATGAAATATCTATGGTGGTATTATTTGAAGACTTGTCCCCAAGAGTTGTGTTTGGAAGCTCTGATTGTTTTCACCTCCAAGGCATTGCTACAATGGAACAATATAAATTAGGTAACAAAATTAGGTTAAACAATCGGGGAGAGGAGGTGAGGCTTTCACTTGGGTGACAGAAGGAATATGGGGCTCTCCTCCAAGCTCTATTAAAGAGCAAATTCCAGTTTTGGACCTAGGACTGGCTACCTCCCCTCTGTGGGATCAAGTGTTGTCATCATGGTATTAAGAGGCCATGTCACAGCATAAAGAGGCTGGGCAAGGAGTCACTCTGGTCTTTTCTAACCCACTTTTTTGGCACTTTTTTGGCCATAACCTGGAATCTTTGCAGCTAAGACAGAGTGCTGATGGGGCTGCTCCCAGGTGAAGGGAACAAACAGTTTCTGCCTTGGTCCAGGCCCCTGATGGGAGGTCTAGTCAAGGTTCCAACACAGAAAATGCAGCCGGGATGCAGTTTAGCTCCATCCTTGCCATTACAGGAGGTTCAAATGGAGCTGTCATTCTGGCTGAACAAGGGCTGGAGCAGGGGAGATTCAAACCTTTTGAAGGCAAAGGGGGTGAGGAGGCCTTGTTAATGGACAGTTGTAAAAGTCTGGATATTCTGAATCTACAAGGGAAAAATGGGCCTTTGATGTTACTGTGGAAATGTTGGGCACTGACAGGGTTGCAAACTGGGAACAGGGAGGGGGTTAGTCCCCACAAGACAATCCCCAGCCAGTGGAAGGTGGGGGCTTGCCAGTTAAACATGGTTTGTTTCCCAACGGCTCACAGTGGAGGCTTGGTCCTCAGATTGGCAGTGTTGGGAATGTTGTGGAACCTTTAAGAAGTGGGGCCTAGATGGGATATTCTTTCTTTTTTTAAAGATTTATTTATTTTATATTAGAAAGGCAGAGTTACAGAGAGGTAGAGTCAGAGAGAGAGAGAGAGAGAGAGAGAGAGAGAGAGAGAGATCTTCCATCTGCTGCACTCCCCAGGTGGCTGCAATGGTAGGGGCTGTGCTGATCCAAAGCCAGGAGCCTCCTCCAGGTCTTCCATGCAGGTCCAGGGGCCCAAGCACTCAGGCCATCCTCCATTGCTTTCCCAGGCCATGGCAGAGACCTAGATCAGAAGTGGTGCATCTAGGGCTCGAACCAGTGCCTATAAAGGATGCTGGCACTACAGGTGGTGGCTTTACCCGCTACTCCACAGTGCCAGCCCCCAGTGGGATGTTCTTAGGTCACTGGGGGTTCTGTCATCAGAAGGAATTGAAGTAGTTATTATGGGCCCTTGACTTAGCACCCATGAGAATGAATTGTTTAAAGACTGAGTCTCGGCCGGTGCCACTGCTCACTAGGCTAATCCTCTGCCCTTGGCGCTGGCACACTGGGTTCTAGTCCCGGTTGGGGTGCCAGTTCTGTCCCGGTCACTCCTCTTCCTGTCCAGCTCTCTGCTGTGGCCCGGGAGGGCAGTGGAGGATAGCCCAAGTGCTTGGGCCCTGCACCCGCATGCGAGACCAGGAGAAGCACCTGGCTCCTGGCTTCGGATCAGCGTGATGCGTGGGCTGCAGCGGCCATTTGGGGCGTGAACCAATGGAAGGAAGACCTTTCTCTCTGTCTCTCTCTCTCTAACTCTGCCTGTAAAAAAAAAAAAAAAAAAAAAAAAAAAAAGACTGAGTCTAATCTCTGTCTCAATCACTCTCTAGCTTCTTTCTGCTTTGCAAAGTGACCTCTGGCTCTTGTACGTGGTCCCACCATGGTGACACTGCTCACCATGATGCCTTCACTAGAGCTGAGTCGATGATGCCAGTTCCATGTCCCTGAACTCCAGAACAGTGAGCTAAATAAATCTGTTTGGGGTATAAACTTTACCTCAGATACTGTGTTACAGTAACAGAAAGCTCATACAGGAGCTAATGGATAAATATTTCTTTCCATCCCTCCAGGAGAAATTACAAGATGTATTCTCTATGGCTCTAGAAGATGCAGTGAGATTGAGCCTCAATTTCTTACAGGAATGAGCAGCCCCATTGTGTTTATTTTTCCAGGCACGTTAGTAGAGGCCTGGATTCTTTCCTCCTTCCCTGCTCCCCTTTTCCCACTTCTGCTTCTTAGGGTCACTGCAAAAACTATGCTGCCTGCACTCAGGCCTTTGGCCCAGGGTTTACTCTCCAAGGGGAAGCTCATGTTAAGAGAAGTTTGGATTTTCCACTGGATCTTCTGTTGGAGAGAGAAATCGGATCTCAGAACTATGTAGAATTTTAGCAAACTTGACCTAGAAGAACACTAGGAGATCAAATAGCACATGCATTCATCAACAGACCTGGAAACAGACTGGAGACTTACCTAGGACCATCCCCCAACCCCAGCACCCTATGGATAATCTGGAATCACAGATCTTTATGAAGTGGGCTAATCTATATTAAAGCATGGTTCTTAACACACAGCAGGTGCAGGGTAAGTGTCAAGATAAAACAACAAGGGAAGAGGAGTAGATAAAGGCCAGCTGGGTTATTGCACATAATATTTCCATATGTCTTTGTGACAAGCCTCTGCCTCTAGGGTCATGGCTCTCTCCACCTGCTGCTGCTCTTCTGGGCTCCAATTTGTGGAGATGAGTCAAGGGAAATGTTGAGAGTTGAAGGCATCCCACAAAAGGCAGCCCTTAGGAAAGAGACACCTAATTGAAAATATTCACGATAATGAATCAATTCTTTAAAAAAAATCATGTAGGATCTCTGTCTTTAATGTGCTGTACATTGTGAATTAATACTATAACTAGTACTCCAACAGTATTTTCAGTTTGTGTCGCTATGTGAGGGCAAACTGTTGAAATCTTTACGTAATATGTACTAAACTGATCTTCTGTGTATAAAGAGAATTGAAAATGAATCTTGATGTGAACAGAAGAGGAGAGGGAGCGGGAGAGGGGAGGGTAGCAGGAGGGAGGGAAGTTGTGTGGGGGGGAGCCATTGTAATCCATAAGCTGTACTTCGGAAATTTATATTTTTTAAATAAAAGCTTTATAAAAAAAAAAAAGAAAATATTCACGGTAATCCTGTTCTCCCATTTTGGAATCGGGAAAAGAGACTTTGGACAAAGGCAGCAATATTTTCTGGGAATTGCTTAGAGTGTCCTTGGATCAACACAACTCAAATAAGTGAACTCAATCCACATGCTTCTTCACTGGGAGCTCCCTAAGTCTGAAGAATTCACAAGTTATATTGGCTTATGTGGCCCATTCTCGTGGGAACTCATGGTTCTAGGGATCAGAAATGTATGTTTCCTGAGAAGGGTGATATGAACCAAATTCATTGAACCAAACTCTTTTATTAAAAAAGATTTGTTTAGAGTTACACAGGGAGATGAAGATTGACACACACACACACACACACACACACAGAGAGAGAGAGAGAGAGAGAGAGAGAGAGATTCAACCTGCTAGTTCACCCCCCAAATGGCTGCATCCAGGCCAAAGCCAGAAGCTTCATCTGGGTTTCCCACATGCGTGCAGAGGCCCAAGGACTTGAGTCATCTTCTGCTGCTTTCCCAGGTACATTAGCAGGGAGTCAGATGGGTAGTGGAGCAGCTGGGAATTGAACTGGTTCCCATGTGGGATGCTGTCATCACAGATGGTGGCCTCTGAATCAAATTCTTGAGGAGAGTATTTCATAACCCTTAGTGCCTACACTACGGACACAGAAAAAATAAGCGACATGAGAGAAAGGAGAAACCTATACCTGTTAAGTGCTTTCTCTGTAACAGAGGTTTAATCTTTTTTTTTTTTTTTAATTTATTTGACAGGCAGAGTTAGACAGTGAGAGAGACAGAGAGAAAGGTCTTCCTTCCATTGGTTCACCCCCCAAAATGGCCACCACGACCGGAGCTATGCTGATCCAAAGCTAGGAGCCAGGTGCTTCCTCCTGGTCCTTCACATGGATGCAGGCGCCCAAGCACTTGGGCCATCCTCTACTGCCCTCCCAGGCCACAGCAGAGAGCTGGACTGGAAGAGGAGCAACCGGGACCAGAACCCAGCGCCCATATGGGATGCCGGTGCTGCAGGCAGAGGATTAACCAAGTGAGCCATGGCACCGGCCCTGAGAGGTTTAATCTTTAGAACAACCTCTCGTGCCTTCTCTTTACAATATCGATGAAATCATGCTCATTGAATCTGTTAGCCCTACTAAGACTCACACATGCCAGCAGGTAGGAGATAAGCTCTACAAAGACAAGACTCCAAGCTCTGCCACACTGAGTACATTTTCAGGTGCCCTGTGGTTAGGAGTATACCACCACATCCCTCCAAGGTGAATGTCAACTTTCTAAACCTCAAACCCTCTATCATTACCAATTACTACTAGCTAATTTTAGGCTCCCTATTCCAATGGACTAGTAGGCAAAGAAAGATGTGATTTTACTGGTGAGGATAAGTGACTTTGAGTGACACAAGGAAGTTTGATGACTTCTGTACAATGAAGGGCAGAGAGGAGTACATCTGGAACTTGTGGGATTCATTGAGCATCTCTTTGTGCATCTTTGACCAGTGATATTGATGAATGAGCCATTTTATCACATGTGATTCAACAAGGACAAGGCAACTAAAGACTGAGACTCTTCTTCGAGGGGCCTGGGACACCCCACCAGGAAAGCAGCCCAGAGCAACCCAAGTGCTGACTGAGCGTGAGAGAAGCTAGAACGCATGGGGAAGGAGGGAGATGAGACACATGAACTCTGGCTTCAGAACAGCTGTGATGCAGAGAGTGCAAATGTTTTCACTGATTCTGTCTTAAGTCTTTGTGGAGCTTGTGGCTGGTGACCACTATAAAGGGAATTCTGTCATAGATTTGACAAAGGAGGGAAGGCATGCATGGATCTGAGTGGTAAAAGCGATGGAGTGTATCAGTCACTGCTTGGGCATCACTTTCTATGCCGCTCAGTTCACTCCTTCCAGCCACTGCTGTGGTGACCACTTCCACAGAGGCTGGCATCCTTCATGAAGATGGAGCCAGTCAGTGCCTCCCCTGCTAGCTGTTTAGGGTATTTTCTCTATCTGTCCTGGGTTTTTCTGATGGCACAGTAGGGGACATCCACAGTAAACCACTAGGTACTTTGATCTATGCAACTTGGAATTGCAGGGCAGTTAACATCTGCATAGAGGATGGGAGCTGGTGGAGAAATGCTCATCCCTTTCTTTCCCGACCAAAACAATGCTGAGACCCATTCATAAGGTTTTTATATGGATGCAGGATTGAGCATGGCGTTTTCTTAACAGTGGCCAATTCAACACATGTTAGTATTGCATTTCCCTATGTTGTTTGAACTTTCTTATCCTTTACTTGTGATCTGTGACTTCATATTCTTTGCTAAAACAATTTTTAATGTATTTGAAAGGCAGAGTGAGAGGAGAGCTGGTTCACTTCCCAAATGCCCGTAACAGTCATGCTTCACCCAGCTTGAATCCAACAGCCAGATTTTTTTTTTAACTTTTATTTAGTAAATATAAATTTCCAAAGTACAGTTTATGGATTACAATGGCTCCCCGCCCCATAACTTCTCTCCCACTTGCACCCCTCCCATCTCCTGCTCCCTCTCCCATTCCATTCACATCAGGATTCATTTTCAATTATCTTTATATACAGAAGATCAATTTAGTATATATTAAGTAAAGATTTCATCAGTTTGCACCCACACAGACACACAAAGTGTAAAATACTGTTTCAGGTCTAGTTATAGCATTACTTTACATTGGACAACACCTTAAGGACAGATCCCACATGAGACATAAGTACACGGTGACTCCTGTTGTTGACTTAACAATTTGACACTCTTGTTTATGGCGTCAGAATCTCCCTAGGCTCTAGTCATGAGTTGCCAAGGCTATGGAAGCCTTTTGAGTTCACTGACTTCGATCTAATTCAGACAGGGTCATAGTCAAAATGGAAGTTCTCTCCTCCCTTCAGAGAAAGGTACCTCCTTCTTTGATGGCCCTGTTCTTTCCACTGGGATCTCACTCGCAGAGATCTTTCATTTAGGTCTTCTTCTTCTTCTTTTTTTTTTTTTCAGAGTGTCTTGGCTTTCCATGCCTAAAATACTCTCATGGGTTCTTGAGCCAGATCCGAGTGCCTTAAGGCCAGAGTGCTGTCTAGGACATCCGCCATTCTATGAGTCTGCTGTGTATCCCGCTTCCCATGTTGGATCGTTCTCTCCCTTTTTGATTCTATCAGTTAGTATTAGCAGACACTAGTCTTGTTTGTGTGATCCCTTTGACTCTTAGACCTATGAGTTCACCAATTGTGAACTGAAATCGATCACTTGGACTAGTGAGATGGCATTGGTACATGCCACCTTGATGGGATTGCATTGGAATCCTCTGGCATGTTTTTAACTCCACCATTTGGGGTAAGTCCGATTGAGCATGTCCCAAATTGTACATCTCCTCCCTCTCTTATTCTCACTCTTATATTTCACAGGGATCACTTTTCAGTTAAAATTTAAACACCTAAGAATAATTGTGTGTTAATTACAGAGTTCAACCAATAGTACTAGAATAAAACAAAACAAAAAATACTAAAATGGATAAAGTATTACATTGTACATCAACAGTCAGCACAAGAGCTGATCAAGTAACTGTTTCTCATAGTGTCCATTTCACTTCAACAGGATTCCTTTTTGGTGCTTGCTTAGTTGTCACTGATCAGGGAGAGCATATGATATTTGTCCCTTTGGGACTGGCTTAATTCACTCAGCATAATGTTTTCCAGATTCCTCCATCTTGTTGCAAATGACCGGATTTCATTGTTTTTGACTGCTGTATAGTATTCTATAGAGTATATGTCCCATAATTTCTTTATCCAGTCTACTGTTGATGGGCATTTGGGTTGGTTCCAGGTCTTAGCTATTGTGAATTGAGCTGCAATAAACATTAATGTGCAGACAGCTTTTTGGTTTGCCAATTTCATTTGCTTTGGGTAAATTCCAAGGAGTGGTATGGCTGGGTTGAATGGTAGGGTTATATTCAGGTTTCTGAGGAATCTCCAGACTGACTTCCATAGTGGCTTCACCAGTTTGCATTCCCACCAACAGTGGGTTAGTGTTCCTTTTTCCCCACATCCTCTCCAGCATCTATTGTTGGTAGATTTCTGAATGTGAGCCATTCTCACCGGGGTGAGGTGAAACCTCATTGTGGTTTTGACTTGCATTTCCCTGATTGCTAGTTATCTGGAACATTTTTTCATGTGTCTGTTGGCCATTTGGATTTCCTCTTTTGAAAAATGTCTTGGCCCATCTCTTAAGTGGGTTGTTTGATTTGATATTGTGGAGTTTCTTGATTTCTTTGTAGATTCTGGTTATCAACCCTTTATCTGTTGCATAGTTTGCAAATATTTTTTCCCATTCTGTTGGTTGCCTCTTTACTTTCCCGACTGTTTCTTTTGCAGTACAGAAACTTCTCAATTTGATATAATCCCAGTAGTTAATTTTGGCTTTGACTGCCTGTGCTTCTGGGGTCTTTTCCAAGAAGTATTTGCCGGTACCTATATCTTGCAGGGTTTCTCCAATGTTCTCTAATAATTTGATGGTGTCAGGTCATACATTTAAGTCTTTAATCCATGTTGAGTGAATTTTTGTGCAAGGTGAAAGGTAGGGGTCTTGCTTCATGATTCTGCACGTGGAAATCCAATTTTCCCAGCACCATTTATTGAATAGACTGTCCTTACTCCAGGGATTGGTTTTGGATCCTTGATCAAATATAAATTGAACAGCCAGGAATTTTTTCTGGGTTTTGCCCATGGATGGCAGGGACTCAAGTACTACAGCCATCATTTGATACCTCCCAGGTGCACATGAGCAGGAAGCTGGATATGGATTGGAGGTGGGACTTAATCCCAGGCAGCCAATACGGGCTATGGGAATCCAAGCAGTGGCTTAACCCACTGTACCTAACACCAATTCCTAACTTCACATTTTTTAATAAACTACCCACACGTGTGAAATTTTGGGGAGGTGAAATCCGATTTCTCAGACTATATTAGGCTAAGATAGCCAGCTTCCCAGTTAAACCATTCAAAAAAGTGTAATTTTAGATTAGATAACTTAATTTCTTTAGATTTTATCTAATTATTTTATTCGAAAAGTAGGCAGAGACAGAATCACACACATACATCTCCCACATCTTGTTTCACTTTCCAGATGCCTGTAACAGCCAGGACTAAGGCAGGCCAATTCCAGGAATGGGAACTCAATCTGGGTCCCCCACATGGGTGGCATGGATCCAGCTACTTATGCCATCAGCTCCTGCTGCCCAGAGTGCGTATTAACTGGAAGCTGGAATCAAAAGTAGAGCTGGGGGCCTGGCACTGTGGTGTAGCAGGTAAGGCTGCTGCTTGTGGTGCCAGCAGCCCATATGGGCACCAACTCAAGTCCCGGCTGCTCCACTTCTTATTTTTTTTTTTTTTTTGAGAGAGAGAGAGAGAGAGAGAGAGAATCTTCCATCCACTGGTTCACTCCCCAGATGTCCACGAGGTCGGAGCTGCACTGATCCAAAGCCAGGAGCCAGGAGATTCCTCAGGACCTCTCATGCAAGCGCAGGGGCCCAAGGACTTGCACCATCTTCCACTGCTTTCCCAGGCCATAGCAGAGAGCTGGATCAGAAGGGGAGCAGCCAGGACTATAACCAGTGCCCATATGGAATGCCAGCACAGCAGGTGGTGGCTTTACCTGCTATGCCACAGCGCTAACCCCCTGCTCCACTTCTCACCCAGATCTCTGCTATGACCTGGGAAGTCAGGAGGAAATGGGCCCCTGCACTCGCAAGGGAGACCTGGAGGAAGCTCCTGGCTCCTGGCTTTGGATTGGCCCAGATCCAAGATCTCCCTCCCTCCCTTTTTGTAACTCTGCCTTTTGAATAAATAAATACCTTAGGGAAAAAAAGGAAGCAGAGCTGGAACTTGAACCCAAGCATTCTAAAGGATAATGACATCCCATGTGATGTCTTAACCACTGTGTCAAATGCCTACCCATAAATCTTCTTCTGTTCCACCTTGACATCAAACAGATGATCCCCACATGGTAATGAAGCAAGATGGGGCTTTGTTAGAGAATGTGGAGGGAGGAATGGTTGTTGTCCGTGGGGACAGGAAAGAGATGGTGCACTCCAAAGGAATGGTCAAGGTTAAGCAGGGTTGAGGGAAACCAACAAAAAGTAGTGAAGCCTTCAATGACTGACAAATGGCAACAGCAATCAGCTTCTGCTAGCCCGTGGCTAACCTAACGTTGTCAGGTAGCTGCCTGATAAGTGTTAGGATCTAGGTTGGAGGAATTCAGTCACTATTAGGCCGAAGACCTTCAGGGAGGGGATTCAGGGAATAAATAATCCAACTTCTCTTTCCTCCTGTCTTCTACTTCCACTTCTCCCTTGGGGCTGAATCCAACCTGAAGCCAGAGAACAGGGAAGTCTGACTGACGCAGTCCATGTAGGTCAGCCTCCTGGGACGTAGAAGTAGAATCTGGACCTAGAAAGGCGAACACAGAGTTCCCAGTCTAGTAGGAAACATGTACTTGTTCAGGTACCTTTATTAAACATGTACAGCTGGCATGGACACAACTGATTCTTCAAGAGCAAAAACTCAGTGAGCACAGACATACACAGACATGGGAAGGTGGTCTTCAGCTCTGAGCAGTGAGGGTGCCATGGCCTCCCTGGTCAGTTTCTTATGGGAGTGGAGGATGTTGGTTGATTCTGTGAGTCAGCTGGAGGAGGAAGGTTGACAGCCTTCTTATTTACCACCCTTCCTTCCTGGGATGAGTAAGAACAGAGGAGATTTCATTAAATACTATTTAGTATCACTTGTCAGGTACTTCCTCTATACCTATCCCTGAGAACTAGAGACTCAGGAAAATCAAATAAGCATAGGATATCGCCTCAAGCCTCCTGGATTTTATATTGTAGGTAAGAAGATAAATTCCATAAACGGAATGAGTAATAATAAGTAGAAAGACTTGAGATGTTAAAATGTGGATTCAGATCACTCATGGGAATTTGACTTAGCAAAGAGGCACACACTCAAGTCTGTGTTTCTGTGGGGATAGGAGCAGGATAAAGTCTTTATCTGAGTTTGGAGACCAGAGTTTGCCTGATCACAGTGCGCCTTCTGATTTTTTCCCTTTAGGGTAGGGTCCTCTTGGACATCCTTGGTTTAACTCTGTCTGTTGTAGGCTGAAGTTTGGGTGCTCTGGGTCCAGACTGATTAGGGATAATAAGCGGGAAGAGATACTTGGGAAATTTCTGCTCTTTGAAGGTATTACATGTGTCCTTTGCAGAAGAGGAAAGTCATTTGCACTTCTTTCTGGGACCAGGATGTGGGGTGGGGTTGAAGGATAGAAACCCAGTGGCCTCACCATTCCTTTTCTCTCTCCATGTGTTAAACTTACCTATTGCCCCTCAAGGGTTAGAACAAGGTTTGTAAAGCATGTTCTGTGGGTTCTGAAGGAAGAAAAGAGGGAGAGAGGGGAGGAAGGAGGGTATAAAGGAAATATGGAGGCAGGGAGGGAGGGAGGGAGGAAGGGAGGAGGGAGGTAGAAGGGAGAAAGGAAGGAAGGAAGGGAAGATGGGAATAGTCTCCCTGCTATTAAAGGGTACAAGAGGAAAAGCTCTTTTGGGCATGTTTTCAAGGGGTGAATAATAAGGTTCAATGTCCGTGAGAGATCTGGATGCAAGCAGACCAGGGTGCAGTGTGTAAGAACCAGCCTGTAGGATGTAGAGTGGAAGGACACTAGGTGTAGTGATGGTCTCCAGGAGAGAGGCATTGGACACTACATCTGATAGTGCATTAAGTCACAGGATTTATTGACTTAGAAATGAGAGTGAAAGAAAGGAATTGAAGAAATTGAATAGAAGAAATTGAACCTAACCTGTGGCTGTGGCTTTTCCCTTAATCTTTAGCCTGTTCCTTCATTTGCCTTCCCATTACACCTGTAATCCACAGTGGTGGATGGGAGGGTAAGGCTGGGCATGGAGTAGTTAGAGAGATAGGTTAATGCAGGATATGTGATCAGCTTAAGAGGTTAATGTCAGGAATCTCCAGCCCCAGCACCTCCACTAGTCCTTTTGGAATATGAATGCAACTGTGACAATGACACATTTTTGTTTTGTTTTTATAATGCGGTGCCATCAACAAACAGCCCACAAGTATTATCTCATCTGTTTTGATTGTCAAGCAACTTGCAAAGAAGGTAGAACTGTTTCTACTTTCCAGCTTAGGGGAACTGGCTCAGAGAGCAAATTCCCCCAGGATGGAAATTGGCAGAATTAGCCAAAAACCTGTGTCCTTGGATTCCAGATGGAATATCATTTTTATTTGACCTCATAGAGGGTGACAGAGGCCATCACACAACCAGAAAATCCTAAGATAGGAGCAGATATTCAGATACCAACAGGGGCCAGGCAGGTAACAGGTATGAGTAAAACTGGTTGGGTACAGGACAGTGGGGACTGTGGCTCAGGTCTGGGGAGCCAACGCCCTGCTAAAGGCAGTAGTCACCAGTCAGTCCCAGGTGATGACTACCAGGAAGAAATGCCAGCCTGGAAATTCAATTGAGCAAATATTTATTGAGTGTCTACTATGTAACAGACATTGTGGATGAAGCAGTAAATAAAATGGGGAAAAATTTCTAGCTTTTTTTGGTGAACTTGTCCAGTTTTTAAGTGTTGGGAACTAAGAAAATTTAGAAAATATTGCTCAAGCCAAAGAAAACACAGCTGTGGGCTACATTTGGCCTGCAGAGTGCCAGTCTGTGACTTCGATTCAATGGCTTTGGGGGAAACAAATGTTCTCCAAAGAGGGGAGTGTACAGAATGGCCCACTAAATTCAGGGATAAACTTCTTAGCATTCCTATTGATATGTTTTTAAAATACCCATCCTTTAAATATCCCATCTTGTGCAAGTTATGTTGTATAGAAAACTGATTCCAATTATAGATATTTAATAGACATCATATACATTTGGGATAAGGGGTCAAAGCACTTATATTGATAGGGATGTGGATCTTAAACCTCATGAGAAACTTAAGACAAAAGGGATAGTCTTTGAAAAATGTGTATTTGTATACTCCCTGCCTGAAAAGAGCTTGTGCTGTCTCCAGCTTTGTGCTCAGAGAACCTGAGGAACGTGAGAGTGGGGCAGAGTATCTATAGCAACATGGGCTTGACTGAAACCATCCCCCAGTCCTTCCCCCAGAGCACTGTCCTGTAAGTGAAAACTGTGGGCTCTTCTGAGTGTTGGAAGAACCAACTGGATGATGGGGCCAGTCCAGGGTGGACTGGTGTTTTGACCCCCATGGCCAAGGTTATGGGGCTATATGATCACAGTTGTGTTCACTTCTTTTGATATTAAGAGGTGCTGGATGAGATCATAGCTGTACTGGACAGGTGGACACTGACAGGTAATTTAATATTCACCCGGGAGGTGTCAGGAAGGCTATTATAGCAAGGCAGGTAACCAGCCACCAGGCTTAATTTCCCTAAGGGCAGCACATGAAGAGATGGATGTAACCCACTAACAGGGAGATTCAGGTTACAGCACAGGAGACGTTTATCAGTGTCCTGCTCTGAATGCTGTCTTCGATGCTGTCCTCACCACCTGTTAATGGAAAGGCAGCTTGGTCTCCTGAAAAGAGCACTGGACTAGGAGATGGGAAATGAGTGCTGTGGTTGTGCAGAGACTTTGAGCTGCATTGACCTTGGATAGTGCCAGATGTGTGCTTTCTGAATCTCACCTTCTTCTCTTGGATAAGGAAGTGTACTGTCTATCATCTCTGATATTTTTCCTTCAATGACAGTTTGATGCTAATGGTCTGGTGTTGGAATGTGGATACTCTGGAGATTTTCCCAGGCCATAGACAATTATCTCTAACTCAGGTCAATATATCGGCTGTTGTAAAAAAAAAATAAAAATAAAATAAAAACAAGCAAAAGTACTTCAAAGTGTATAATGGCTCATGCACAGTAGAAGTTCACAAATGTAACATGTGTTTCCTTGATGGGCAGGCTCCTTTCCTCCAGGAGGTGATGCAGGGATCCAGGACCTTGTTGCCTTGTGGTTTTGCCATCTTTGATACTTGGCTCCAGAGTGGCCCTGCTCATCTGCATTAAAATACTGGAAGAGAAGAAAGCATAGACCATTGAGTCTGGAAGATTTTATGGATCAACTGGGAAGAGTGTATATTTGTTATTTTCAAACAAGCCTGGGAAATGTAGTTTAGCTGCGTGTCTACGTAGAAGAGGAAATGGATTTGGCTGAAGGGGGTCAGATGTGCCACTAAATGGAGAGCTTAAAGGAGAAACCGTTAGGTGGATGGGAGAAGACTTGTCTTGGGCGATGTTAGTCATTTTCCTCTTCCTAAAGAACTTGGGGCAACCCTTAGCTGCTAATGAATGGCAGTATCTGGGCTTCAAACATTTTCAGGGCAAATAGAAAAGAACTTTGTGCTAAGATTCAGGACAACCTGGGTTCTGGTTTCAGTTTTTTCTCAACCTCCCTATGGAGCAGAATTTGCTTCACTTGACACCTGTGTTCTACATGGTAACCAAAATACTTACCTGAATGGTCTGACATGATTGTTTCAAGAGTCAAGTGTAACGACATCATCCACACTTAAAGTAAGAGAGGGATTAAAAGAGAATTAAATTGCTAGCAGAGAAAATCAGATAAGAAACTTTTCTCATAGAAGAATAAGAAAACTTTTTAGAGAATAACTTCAAGAAATCAATGTAAGAAGAGTGGAAAGAGGACTTGAACTTGGTGGTGGGGGGACCCAAGCTTCAGGAGTCAGTAGATGATACCTGAATTCTGATTCTGGCTCTACACCCAAACTGCTGTTGGATCTTGAGTGAGTGACTTAGTTCTCTTGCTGGGCTTCAGATTCCTCCTGCAAAATGAAAGGATTGAACAGAAAGGTAAATGTTGCTAATGTGTCATTCTTCAGTGGTATACATCTGCTCTGTATCCAACCCTGTCTAGATGAGGGATGCAAAGGGCTTTTTAAAAAAGATTTATTTATTTAGTTGAGAAGCAGAGTTACAGCCAAGAGAAGGAGAGACAGACAGAGAGGTCTTCCATCCACTGGTTCACTCCCCAAATGGCTGCAACAGCTGGAACTGGGCTGATCCATAGCTGGGAGACAGGAGTTTCTTCCTAGTCTCCCGTGCAGGTGTTTTCCCAGGCCAGAAGCAGAGAGCTAGATCAGAAGAGGAGCAGCCAGGAAAGGAAATGGACCCCATATGGAATGCCAGCACTGCAGATGGAAGCTTAACCTACTAAGCTGCAGCATCTGCAGCCCTGCAAAGGGCTTTAAATATTCCTGCTGTGGACTGCAGGGTTGATGGATGGGCTCCAAGCAGATGCAGATGTCTCCTAGGCATCCTGAGCCTCTTACCTCATCCAGTACATTATAATTGTCTTCCTTCTTCCTCCTGTGGACGTCCACATTTTTAGAAGTGAGGAACTGGGGGCCTGGCATTGTGGAGTAGCCTGCAATGCCGGAGTCAAGTCACTGCCTGCAATGCCGGAGTCCCATATGGGCACCGACTGCTCCACTTCTGATCCAACTCTCTGCTAATGGCCTGGGAAAAGCAGCAAAAGAAGCCTGAGTACTTGGGCCCCTGCCACCATGTAGGAGACCTGAAAGAAGTTCCTGGCTCCTAGTTTCGGCCTGGCCCAGTCCTGGTTATTGTAGCTGTCTGAAGAGTAAGCTAGCAGATAAAAGATTATCTCTGTCTCTTCCTCTCTCTCTGCAACTCTGGCTTTCCAATAAATAAATCTCAAAAAGTAGAAGCAAGGAAGCTACTCTAGGAGAACCTTTGACCCTTCAACTTCACACACAGCCTGTATTCTATCAATCAGCAAGGCTTGTATGGGTTCACCTGCAAAATATTTCCCACATCTCATCCTCTCCCGTGAGGCTTCTCCCAGGGCTCACACCTGTCCTCTCACTCTCTATTTTCACAGAGTAGGCAGAATGAGCTCTTTTTACTTTCCTCCACTCAGTCTCCCCAGTGACTCCTTCTCATCATGACTGGAATATGACCAAAGTCCTTGCCTTCATATGCCAAGGTTTCTGACCTCACCTGCAACCACTTCCTGCCACTCCGTCCATCTCCCCACCTGGCTATGTCCATTTTGGCTGCTCGTCCATATGCTGGGCTCATTACTGTTTCTGGTCACAGTGCTCACTGCACTTTTGCAAAGGGTGCTTCTCTTCCAGATCTTCTCGAACTCCTTCCTTTACTCTGGCCAGGTCCTGGCTCATGTGCCCCTCTTTGAAGGGACTTGACTGTTGTAGATCCTGAACCATTGACCTCGCACCCCCCCATCCTGATTTATTTATCCTTAAAGCATTTGTTACTCCCCGACATCATTTTACTTCCTCACTGGCTGATTTGTATATTTTCTTTCTCCACTAAAGTGTTAACCTGTAAGGGAAGGACACTTCCTGACTTGTGCACATCTGTATTCCTTGTGGTTTATTGTAAGCATTCAGTAATTATTAGCACAATGACTGAATGACGAGGGAAGGGAGCTCACCATAGGACTCTGCAGGGACTGCTGCCATTGGCGGCTAGCATTCTTCAGCAAGGGGAAGAGCTGGGGACTCGATCTGATGGCCAGGAGTGCTGTTGGGCCATCCTGTCCCAGCCTAGTGGCATTTGAGCAGGACATGGGTCTCTGAAACTGGAAGCTCCACAGCTTTGATCAGACCCCAGCACCTGGGGTTCTGCGCTCCCCCTTTTCTCTTTTCAAGAGGCTCTTGGCTGACCTCCCAGGGGTGTATCTGGCTTCTTCTCCAAGCCACTTGCTCTTGCAGTTGAGAAATGACGAAGCAGATTCTTCATCTCCTGGTGGCCAGCTGCCAGCCTGTGGGCGTTGATGCTGCCAGCCTGTGGGCTTGATGCTGCCAGCTCAGACTGGCTTAGGAGGACACGTCCTCTTTCTGAAAGGCCTCTTCCTTTGCTCTGGATTCAGAGAAAACACAGAGCAGCCACTACCGTGATTGCCTTCTTTGAAACGGCCCTACCTCCTCTTGGTTTGTGGCTCTAGGCCGACCCCCTAAATGCATAGAGGCAGAAACTGGCACCACTCTCAGTATCAATGTCCAAATTGTTCTGGATATTTGCAGGATGACTGGCAGGGAGTATTTAGATGGCGGCATAATAATCCCAGTGTCATTTTCTGCTTGCTCAGCGCTTACTACATTCTAGGCACTGTGCTAACCTCTTCCAGTGTCTTAATTCATTTGATTCTCTCAGCGATCTTGTGAGATGGGCTCTGTGACTTTATAGATGGAGAAATAGAAGCCAGGAAAGGTTCAGGAATTTGCCCAAGCTACTATGACTTACAAGAAAGGGATTGCATTTAAGCACAACCGTTCTGGAAATATGTGTGGGGCTTTACCCAGGGTGCTCCTTCTATTCATTGGTTACAGATGGGTCCTAAAGCTGAGTACACCGGGATCACTAAGAAAAGTCCAAGTGAGGGGTTGGCATTGTGCCGTAGCATGTTAAGCAGTACCTGTGATGCCAGCATCCCATATTCCCAGCATCCCAGTTCAAAACTTGGCTATTCCACTTCCAATCTAGTTCCCTGTTACTGCACCTGGGAAAGCAGCAGAAGATGGCCTAGGTACTTGGGCTCCTGCACTTGCATGGAAAACCTAGATGAAGATCTTGGCTTCTGACTAGCTCTGGCCATTGCAGGCTTTTGGGAAATGAACCAGCAGATGAACCAGCAGATAGCTTTCTCTCTCTCTCTCTCTCTCTCTCTCTCTCTCTCTACCTTTCAAACAAATAAATGAATCTTTAAAAAAGAGAAAATCCTGGATGATTTTCCCAAGTATCTTTGTCACCATTCCCTTAGTTAACTCTGGGAAGACCCCTGCTCAAATTCAGTGCAGAGTTTACAAGTTGAATGTATTTAAATTGACTTAGAAGTGAATTAAACTGAGATCTACTGGGTGTAAATAAAGCTAGAAAGGATTTTGTAGTATCATTTGTATGTTGATATTTATTGCAATGATGCAAGAGAGGGATATATCATACTGTCTATTGCTGTTCTTAAATTTAATTGACAGGAGACACCTCCCTCTAACCCCAGGAATCCCTTAGGGGTTTATAGTTCCATCACACGTCCTGGAAATTGCTGAGCTATGCTGATAGGCTTACTCATCGGTAAGGATATCTTTGTATTCCTTTTCCTACCTCACTATCCCACCTGGAATCCATCCATCCATCTCTGAACATCTACTGTGTTCCAGCCACTGTGCAAGCGTGCTTCCTTGTTTACACATCCTCATCACAGCCCCTTTTCATATTCAAAGAAGCAAAGGATAGACGAGGCTGCACTGAGAGGGATGGGTCTAATCAATACGTTTTCCAACTCTGTCTCCCTGACCTTTTCTCTTCTGTTCCTCGGGGTTTTTCCTCTGGTTCCTTCTTCTACACAATTGTCAAATCCCAAGTCAAACCCTATTTGCGTTAGAAGGTTGTGTTTCCCTTCCTCCCTGTCTGCATGTACATGGTGGTCTCCACTTCTCTTTACCTTCTTCAAACCATCCCTGCCAGAATTTGGCATCCACTTTATCAGATTGCTTGCTAAGGAGTGAGGGAGCTGGAGTGACATGTGTGTTTGGGTGTGGGATCTCAGGTGGCATTTAAGTCAAGCACCTGGCACATATCATCTCCTGACTTACAAGGAAGCTACCATTAGACTAATTTTACAGGTGAGCAAATTGAGGCACAGTGAAGCCTAGTCACTTCCCTGATGTGACAAAGCCAGTCCAGGATGAACCTAAATTGTCTGCCTTCAGAACCCACATTTCTTCCACCCATCTATGCCCCTACCTACTTCAACACCTTGTTCCATAGCTGAGGGAACCGAGATCCAGGGAGAAAAAGTGGCTGACCCCAATCTGCACAGTGTGTGAGCGGACCACCTGCAAAGGCTCGCATCCAGGGACCTCTGCTTCTGCAGGTTGCAACCCTCTGCAGGTTGCCACCCCAGGTTTCATACAGATCCCAGCTATTGCCGCCAGTCTGTTCCTGTTACCTGGATGTGGTGGACATCACACTTTGTAACTCTGGATACAGCTGGAATCTGCTACCTGGGCAATAGCCTACAGATCCAGAACCTAGCATAAAGCAGACAGCAAACCCCAAATAGACAACAAGATGTTCTACAGCCCAGGGCTCCAAGCAACCCAGTTCCCTTTGTACAGCACCCAGCATAGCACAGGGGCACCTAGAGGCTTCTGTGTCTTCCATTTCTTTGAAAGAATACAAATGCTTGTCACTTTGGCTTTCAAATTTGGGGACAGGAATGCGGGGAGTCAAGAACAGGAGATCTATAGAGCATGGCGGGGATGGCACAGAAGTCTTCAGATCTTTGGTAACCAAATTCAAAGATCCCTCAGAATCACCAGAAGAGCTTACGCAATGATTTGTGTTTCAACTCAGACACCATTAGGATCTCTGGGGCAGGGCCTGGTGTCCTCGTGTGAACATGTTCCCCAGGCGAGTGCATTTTGATTGAGGTTTGTGAACCACCATTCCAAATATGCTCTACGTCCCTTTGGTGGTCCCCTCAATTGCCATCTCCCATTTTTAACTTCACACACAAATTACTTTTTTGCTTATAAAATTAAATTAAATTGCCTATGCCCACAGCATTGTAAGATGGATATTTAATAAGGTTGCTGTTATTTGTTTTAAAAAGATAATTAAAAAATTTTTTTTCCAGTTAAATCAAAAGAGGGTACTGTCCTACAAGAGTTGTAAATCCTTTGAGGAGTGGGATCTGAGAAGTCTGTCTCCAAGGCGCTTGGTATCCAAGGCAGTCTGTCAAGCTGGGGGTTGCTGGGGTAACAGCAGCTGCCAGGAGACAGGCTATTGTATTTAGTTTTCTTGTAACTCCCTTGCCAGTAGCTGGAAATACCTGTTGAAAAGAGGCGAGCTTCTTTTCTTCCTGAAAGAGGTTTAGAAAGCTACTTTCCTCTGGCTTGGAAAGGATCAGGAGTTTGTGTTGGGGCATAGGGGACCGTTGATCCTTTCTCCTCCTGCACAGAGTGAGGGAAGGGGACTCAGGTCGGGTGGGAGACCTTCCTAGCGGATCAGAGGAAGAGAGAGGCAACAGCAGCTGAGGCGATGCGCCCGCGAGGAGACCCTGGCTGGGTTGACATCCCCCTGATCTGTACCCCAGGCTCTAGTTCTAGAAGTGCTTTCCCATCTGAGAGCTCTGCTTGCATTACAGGGTGCTGGGGAGGTGCTCAGAAGCATCTTAGAAGAGAGAGCATTGGATTCTATTCTGCACCTCCCAGCGACTTGACAGGGCAAGGAGAGGAAAAGGAAGCAAAGACTGGCTTCCATGACTGAGTTAGGTGTCCTGTTAGCACAGGGGAATACAGACCACGGAGACAGAATTTGTACTTGCAAGGAGCCCATTGTCTGGAGGCAAGCATAGCGCTGGCGATGGCAAGCAGCGGTCATTTTATTTGCTGACTGGATTGTTGTGACTGATGAGGGTTGTCTGCCATGGGTGTCTGTGTTTGTATGCAGGCAGGGATGGGTGACATTTGCTATGTCTGGATCTAAATATACCACACCATGATTTCTGCTGCTCAACAGAGCTGTGTAGGGCGCACTGTGGATGGCTCATGGAAGGCTTCCAAAGACAGCGATGTTCACACTTCTCCAGGATGGACAAGGCATCGAGGGAGGCAAGACGGGGGAAGGCATGTCTGGGCAGGGGGCATGGCTATTTCAGGGTAAGACAGCAGGTCCTTATATGAACTCAGAGAAATTTCCCTTTTTGTATCCTTCCTTGGAGGCCTGCTGAGAGCTCTGGGCCTTAGCAATATCATCCAGTGGCCAAGGTTTTCTTTAGGGTACCCTCTTTCTGAACCCTTCCCCCACTTCAAAAATGTCTTCCCTCGCCATCCTTTGTCTTTAAACAGGTCTCTTCTTTCAGGCAGAAACACTGCAAGACATGCAAATTATTCCACTAAAGGTGATTTGAACCATTGGAGGAAAGCTTTTATTTAAAAGGAGGAGCAGGGGAGTGGGAGAGAAGAGAGAGAGAGAGAGAGAGAGAGAGAGAGAGAGAGAGAGAGAACAACGTTCAACCTCACTAGCAAGCTTTTACTGTAAAGAGGCAGATAGCAAATATTTTCAGCTTCAGGGACCACAGTCTCTGTGGCAAGTGCTCACTTTGCCAATGTACACGAGCAGCCCCAGACAGCACCGATATGCGAATGGGAGCAGCTGTGCTCCAGTAAACCTTTTTATGGTCACTGAAATTTGAAATTCCACGTTTCACTTATATTTCTTTCCTTTGCATGTTCCCACCATTTTAAACAGTAAAAAGAGTCTTAGCTCATGGACTGTACTAAAAACACAGTTTAGCCCACAGTTCAGAGGTGGTGAACCCTCGCCTTCCCATCACAAGCTAAATGAGCTGCCTTGTGCCTGGAAGAGGTCACTCTGCCTGGAGATTCCCTTTGTGGAGACAGAAAGTCCATACTTTTCTGCAGCCAAATATTTATTGAGACCCTACTGTGTGCTTGGCCTGCTCTGGCTAGTGGGCTTTCAGCAGTGAATGAGGCAAGGGCTTGCCCGAGATGCATTTCTCTGGCTACGGTGCAAGAATTCGGGACTGAAGGCAGGGATTTGGGTTGTTGCCTTGGTCTCTGCTTCCCTGTTTATGGATCTTGTTTTGGGGTGGGGGTGAGGGCTTTGTTTTTATTGTTTTGTGTTGTTTGTTTTCGTTTTTTTGCATGGCTGAGCAGCGGAGCCTGATCACAGGTTATCAGCCACAGGGGAGCTGGGTGCTGTGCTTGGAACTGATAGTTTTCGAGTCCTGAGATAGTTTTAGAGTTCTGAATTTCCAACTGAAAGCCCAGCCAAAAACTAAAAATGAACAAAGTAGCATAAAACCAAGACCTTAGGGCTCAGTGTGCTGTGGCAGGGCATTCCAGTGGGATTCTGGGATGGCTGTCAAGAGCTGTGGCTGCCCTTGGACTTTCCCATGGCCTCTTCCCAGACAACCACCACGCTACAGATGCTCCCTCAGGGCTGGGTCACAGCGAAGGCCAATGGACACAGCAGCTACCCCTGCTGCCCGGGCCAGAGGTCAGTGCTCATATGGCCTCTGGCAGCAGCCTCCTCCTCCCGCTAGCTCCCACTGACTTGCAGGCAGGGGATTGGGGTGCCCCGGGAACTCCTTCTTTGAGACCAACAAGCTGCAAGGAAGAGACGTAGCCACACTGGGTTTCACACTGAGCAGGGAGTTTCTCCCATTTCTCCCCGCCTGAGGACCCTCATGACTTACAGGGCATCTACTCCACACACAGCCCCTTTGCTGTCTGCTGTGGGATAAGGTTGGGGAATTGAGTCTGGAGAGAACAGGAAGACAGGGGAGGCAGTGCAGCCCATCCCTAAGCCCCCTTTAGTCTGGCATGGTGGGAATTTATATGAAACAGGGAATCCCAGTCAGCCACACCTTTGTGCTCCCTTAGAACTCAAACTCAGTGACTCCTGTGATCTTGCTGTCCCCCAAGTTCCTCCTGTAGACAATGGGAGATTTCATTACAAGGTTACACGATCACAAATCACAAAGGTTTTCTCCTGCTATCAGAGACTGAAGTTGGAAGCATACTGCCTTTGTCTTTTCCTGAGTTCTCCCACCTCCTCTGCAATTGTTTATCTCTCTTCTTTTCCCTCCTTTGCCATTTCTACTGAAATCCAACTAAGAGATTCCCAGTTTCTGCCCAATGGCAAGCTCCTAGGAACTGAGGACAGAGGATGTAGAAGCAGGGGTAGGGGGCAAGAGGTATATGGCCCCAGGTCTTCAGGGCTTTCATTAGGACTTTCCTCTCTGCCAATCTGCCCCAGTCAAATTCCTTTTAGCAACTCTGAATGCAGATGGGTTATTCTTTTCATGGCTTGGTCATAAGTACCTTATATTACACATCAATTCACTCAGCAATTATGTATCAGATGGTTGCTACACACCACGCACAGTGCTTAAAAGAGTGGGTGACATAGTTCCAGAACACAGGTCCAAGGATACTGGCACAGGATTTCTTAACCTAACTAAGACTGGGTTTTCTCCCATCCAGACAGCAGAAATTTTATTTCAATGCATATGTTTAGAGTTTGAAATGTATAGGAGGTATTCCTTCTCCATCCCCATAGCAAGGAGGGGGGAAGGCATAATTACTATCATTCATATGGTTATGGATAGCCATTATATGGTTATTTATTTCTCAGATAAATAAGCTGAGCCTCAGGAAATTAAGTATTTGAATAATGATCATATGACTAGAAGTCACAGAGGTGGGAAAAGGACTTGAATCTTCTGGCTTCCAATTACCCACAACAAAAATATCCTTTCTGTCACCAGCCATCCTCTCTCCTGTCTCATCTATGGATTCCTGATGGCTTTCTGTCAAAAGGAGGGAAAAGAAACCTCTGACCATTTCACTGCCCTACTGTCAGAATTCAAGGAAGAAGAGGAAGCCAGAGATCTTTAGAGCAGAGGCAAAGAAAATGTAGGGAGGACGGACTGGCATAGAGAGGTGAGGAGCACTGGTGAGATTGGAGGAAGTGGCATTTGAGAGGTCAGGTTGTGGAGAACAATACTTTTGACACACTCCAACATTCTCCAGTATAAATTGTGTGGATCATGACAGAGAGGTATTTGTGCATGCCATGCAACTTGGACTGCTGATTATCACAGGCTGAGATTTGATTCATGGGTCCACAGATCAGAGTGTTGACATTAACTTCACCCTTTACTTCTTGTCTTCTGATGAGGTTCCTCCTAATAAACCCATCTCCCACTGGGAGCCAGAAACTCAGACATGTAGTGTGCTCACAGGGTGCCAGTTGGGCAGGTGAGGTTCTGTGCTGATGGTTTATCAAATGATCTCTTTTTTTGGGGAGGTCCCTGTGGTGTCAGAAGTTCTAGATTAACTCTACAATTAACCCATTCATTGAATCATCGGTGTTTGGAATCAGTTTTCTATCAATGAACTGATGAATATGTAATGAGCCACTTCTGTGCAGCCATTTTTCAATCAGTTGTTTTGTGGAATAGAGAAAGAACAAAGACTTCAAAGACACTGCAAGCAGCTGTGATCCTCTTGCACCAAGATTGATGCTGTGGCTTTATGTAGTCGTTCACGTACTTGTCTGGGAGTCTACTGGGACTCTGGAGATGCATCATCACCCTGTCAGTGTTCCTCTGCTGAAAAGAGAGATTAAGAGTTGCTCAAATATTTATGGAGCACATACTATCTGCTAGGTGTGGTGACGAAATAGGGATCCAAACATCCATGGCTTCTGATCACAGAGAGCCCATGATTAGTGAAGGGAGAGAGGCAGCAGCCACAGAATAAAATTCAATTATCAGAAATTTTGGGGAGGGAGAAAAGAAGGTGTGAAATAATGTAATAATATTCAGGTTGTGAAGGGCCCAGATGAAAGGAAGACCCTGAAGTGGGATGGGCATGTTTGACAAGGATCAGCCATGGGGCAACGGAGGGTAGGGGTGAGGGAGAAAGAACATCCCAGAGCAAGAAGAGCAAAACTACTCCCAAATTCACTCACTTAATACGAAAGGTCATGCTCATTTCTCATAACTCTGTGTGCTGATGGGGCTCTACTAGGTCTTGGTTCTCACAGAATTGCAGTCAGGTAGCAGTTGGGAGCTGCAGTCATCTGAGGATTTGACTTGCTGGATAGTCAAGACAATTCTTTCACATGCGTCTGGAACTTGGATTAGGCTGGCTGGAATGGTTAGAGGTTGGCTACAATGATTTCTCTTCCTGTGGCTTTTCTGCATGGCTAATTTGATCTCCCTCACAGCATGGAGTGCTCATGAGCTCCTATGAAGCCTGATTTCCTGTGGAGTGAGCAGGAAGGAACAATCTTCCCATCTTCTTAAAGACTGGACTTATACTGACTGCTGTGGTATTGCTTTTGCAGCATTCTGTTGAGCAAAAGCAGTCCCAGATTAGCCTAGAATACATCCTAGAATACAGCGGAATGGCTGGTGCATGCAGGGAGGGGAACAATTGATGGTGATCATCTTGGAGACAAGCTGAGGCTTTGAGGCTGAAGAGGGTTGGTGGACCAGGAAGACAGCCAGTGTTGGTGGGGCATTCCACAAGGGGCACAAGATGAGGCAGGAGGGATAGCAGAGGGGGTCCTCATAGCTAAGCTATGGTAGAGAATTTAGATTTTCATAAATGCCAACAAAAACCCCATTAGATATGCTTTCCAAGGGCTGGAGTCTTCCTCCTTCCAAGCCATTGCCTTTGGCTGCCAGTTTTCCTAAAGCCCCGTGCTCGCCTTACTCTCCTGGGGCCTCCAAGCCAGGTGCTGATTTCCCAGCCCAGCTTTTAGGTCCTCCCCACTCACTTGTGCATTTGCACGCTTCTCTCATTTGTACCTAGCCTGTCAAATGGGGTGTCTTGCTTCCCTTGAGAAGTGTCCTGGGTTTCTGAATCTCCATGTGGTGCCATATGGGTCTTACTGCCCAAAATACCCTTCTGGGACACCATCTCCACCTTTCAAAATCTTGCTTTTCCTTTAAAATGAACAGCAACGTCACTCCTTCAAAACCGAGTATGACCTTCGTCCTGCCGCATCCCCCCATGCACCTGCTCCTTGGGAACCTACTTCTTCCTGATTTCAAGTGAAACTGATGCTTTGGAAAGGGCGTAGATGCAGCTAGTTACCTCACTCTCATTTGCACGGGCCTTCTCCCAATTGAGGCTAGGACTCTGAGGGCAGAAAACACGACAGCCTTGCTGCTTCTGCTCCACAGATCCACGTCTTGTGCATAGCAATCATTCGGTTACTGCCTGTCAAATTAAACAGTGGTTTCTCTGGGCCACCACCTTCAATTGTTTCTTTCCTTTCCCATGGCAAATTGCAGCATTCAGCTCCCAGCAACTCCTGGTCCATGGCCCCGAGGTTCCTGGCAGGCTGCTCCCGCAGGGCCACGGAGCTGCTATTCCCAGACGTGCAGGCCTGCTCAGGCCAGAGCCGGGTCCCAGGGAGGTGGAGAGCTTCTGAGTCTGCAAGCTCCCCTGGCTTCTCTCTTTGCAGCTGCCTTGCACTTGTTTTCCTTGGCAGGAGGAAGCCCTCAGTCACCACTTCATCTTCCATTTATAGGCATATATGCATCATTGTTATTCTTTTCACAAAACGACAGTGTTCTCAGCTCAGAAAGAGGGGCGAGAAAGAGTTGAGGGCTATGCTAAGCAAAGAAGGCATTTCAGATACGGCCTCTGGGGCTTCTTGGAATATTTCTGTCTGTATTGGAGAATGGAGGACATTCTTCCTGCCCCTACTGCTCTCTCATCTATACCTCAGCCTTAAATGCAAGCTCCCTGCACTCTTTCATGGGTTACTACTGGTGGAAGGAAGGCAGGGTATGAGCAGTAGATGTTTTCTAGACACGAGAGGGGCATGGTTCCCTGGCTTCAGTCATGTCTAAACAATCCTCAGGGTCTTTATCTGAAACCAGAACACTCTGAGGCCAAGGGCAATGCCCTTGGGCTGGAATTTGTCCATCAATCAAGAGGAATCTGTTGCTAAAAGGACTGGTGGCAGCAAACATTTATAGAGAACTCTTTCCATACATTTTGAGCAGTTTACAAATAGTAACCTGAACAATAATCCAATGGAGTAATACTAGTATTACCTCCTCCCATTTTACAGATGAGAGAATCAAGGCAAAGAGAGATTAAATAATTTTATTTTTAAACATACAAATCACTTATATTTCTATACACTTTCAATGAGTGATTCAAACAGATTAAGAAAATAATATTTATGATAGCATCAAAATAATAAAAAATAAATGTAAAAACTGTAAAATGCATGCTCTGAAAACTGTAAAATATTATTGTAATAAATTAAGAAATGCAAATAGCCAATAATATCATGAAAGAATTTCTTTGACAGGCAGAGTGGACAGTGAGAGAGAAAGACAGAGAGAAAGGTCTTCCTTTTTCCATTGGTTCACCCCCCAGTGGCCTTTGTGGCCACCATGCACTGCGGCCAGTGCACCTTGCTGATCTGAAGCCAGGAGCCAGGTGCTTCTCCTGGTCTCCCATGTGGGTTCAGGGCCCAAGAACCTGGGCCATCCTCCACTGCACTCTCGGGCCACAGCAGAGAGCTGGACTGGAAGAGGAGCAACCAGGACAGAATCCGGTGCCCTGACCGGGACTAGAACCTGGGGTGCCAGCACCGCAAGTGGAGGATTAGCCTATTAAGCCATGGTGCCGGCGCCATGAAAGAATTTTTAAAGCATCTTTAGCTAAAGAAAAACCATATCAAAACCATGAGGCACTGCTACATACCACCAATATTGTTAGAGTAGAAAAGGCACATAACTGGTGTTCATGAAGATACGGAGATCCTGGAACTTTGATACACTACTGATGGGAACATACAATAGTGTAGGTGCTTTGGAAAACAGTCTGGCACCAATATTACCCTCTCTTTTTCACAAATGAGGGCACCAAGGCAAAGAGAGGTTAAATCATTTTTCCCTGGCTACACTGAAGGTCAGTGACACAGCTGGGATCCACGTCCAGAAAGGCCGGCTTCAGAATCTGCATCCCTAACTCCACACAGTGCTGCTTCAGCTGCTCATCCAATTAAGATGTTTCAAGAACACAAGAAGATCACTTGGTTCTTCTTACATATCCAAGCATGTTAAAATGACAGTGTGTCTGAGGATGTGGGTAAGAACCTGGACAGGTTTGCACCAGTTCTCAGCACGGGTAATTCAATTTGGTTTAAGTCTTGACTTTCCCACAGATTTACAATTCTCAGTCTAGCGTTTCGCACCTATTTGAAAGAGTAGATTAGTAAGGGGATTTGTTGGTGCATCCAAGAGCAACTTGCTTCTCTTGGCTCCAATTCATAGCCTAGGAACTCACTAAGTAACCAATTAATTTCGTTTTCTCCGCTGCACTCATTCATCAAGTTTTATCCTAGTCTGTGTGTGTGCAAGGCGGCATTGGGCACAGGGAGAAGTGGAGAAGAGGAAGACTAAATGAAGCAGACAGAGACTCTGCCTTTAGACTGTGGGATTTTTTGCCTTTGCACACACTTACAAGCAAAGCTGAGAGCCTCACCATACCTGTGTAAGAGCTTGCTTGGGTCATCTTTTAGTACTCTCTCAAGTGCTACATATGGTGTGTGTGGGTGTCACTGGTTTCCTGGAGTGTAGGATGCCCACGTAAACAGATTCCATAAGAAAGGCCACTGGGGCACAGACACTCTTAGAGGCTGATGGATCTCCAAGGTGTTCAAACTAGATGGAACAGTGATGGCGGATACCAGCCCCGGACTTTGTGTGACGCTCCAGTGAGCTGAGTCAGGCTGCAGACTATTTTCTTCCTAGGACTGCTGCACAAATGATCACCGTCCTTTTCGTCTAAGCACAAACACATTCTGTCACAGTGTTGTGGCTGATACCCAGTAGTCTGAAGTCAAGGTATGAGCAGGGTTGGTTCCTTCCGGAGCTTCTGAGTGACGTTCTCCTGCATGCCTCTCTCCTAGCTGCTGGTGGTTGCTGGCAATCCCTGGCTTATAGACGCACCACTCCAACCTCTGCTTCATCTTCACGGGGTCACTTCCCTCTTTCTCAAATTGCTCTCTGCCTTTCTTTCATGAACGCACCAGTCATTGGTATTGGGTGCACCCTAAATTTGGGATGATCTCATCCTGATACCCGTAACTCAGTTGTATCTGTGGGGACATTATTTCCAAATAAGGTCACAGGCACAGGCTCTGGGGTTTAGGACAGGGGCATATGTTTTTGGGGGCCACTATTCAACTTACTATGCGGATTCAGAATCCTCCTCAACTCTGTGTTCCTGACAGCTGCTACTGATTGAGTGGTATTATTATAGAAAATAAAATCTATTTGCATCCCTAGAGTAATAGTCATTTATTTCTGTCTGAGTGTGTGCACATGCATATAAGGATAAAGAAATCTTATTTTTTGCCTAGATGGGTATGTGCAGAGGAATGCAAGTATCTATATTATATCAGTCAGTGTTCCAGTATCCAGCTCAAGTGGTTTAAATGTTAAAAAAAGCTAGTGAAGACACTGATGAATAACTACTTACAAAGGTGCAGGCAAGTTTAAAAATAAAAACCGATAAAAATGTTGAGGCCATGAGGGAGGAAGGGGAGGGATCATTATGACCAGAATCCCAGAGAGATCTGGAATTGCAGAGAAGGGACTTTCATGGCCTTGGAGGGACATATACTGTCAGAGCTGTGGCCCAAATTGTGGGGGGAGCAAGAAAGGTCCCTGGATCTCTCTCTTCCCAACTCCTCATCTCCTGCTGGTATCTTCTGTTGACCAAACCTAACCAAAATCAGTTGTCAAGGGTGCCTGGGAACAGAGTCCATACAGGTGGGCCCAGGAAGGACAGAACTAACAGCACAGGTCTGCACGTGGTGTAAGGGGGCCTCTTGGCATATCTACTTTTTACACAGAGTCTTGGAAGAGGACTAGGACTTAGAGATTATGTGCTCTTACTTTTCATTATCCAGGTGAAGAACCAAACTCCAAAGGGAGCGAGTGACTGCATGTGTGCTCGGGCACACTTACCTGGGTGGGGTGTGACCTTCTGTCATCATCCGTAAGTCCAGGAAGGGTGGATAGTGTGGCTAGTAAGTCCTTTAAAACCCTGGGGCTCTAAACTGGAAGAACCACTTTGTATCCCTAGCAGACACTTGTTGGTTATCTTCCCAGGGTTCCTTTTTCCTCCCTCCTTCCCTCCAGTTTTGTTTGGGAATTCATGTGGTTCAAGGGAAGTTGCTTTTGCTGTTGGAGCAGTGGGGGAAGCTAAGCCAAACAGCACCTCCAGTTCCTAGTAATGATGACCTCTGGGGTGACTTAAGCAAATCAAGTCTAAGTGAAACTTCAGATACTTGTTGCGGAAACTGGAGCCAATAGTCTTTCATTGATTCTAGATGTGTGTGGAGAAGTCCATGACCTGGGTAGCTGTTGGCAGTCATTGTGAAAAGAGTAGGGGTGTTCCTGTTAAGCTGAAGTTGAGACTGGAACAGAGAAGTAAAACTATGGAAGCCAATCTATGCTTCATTCCTTTTAGCTAGGAGAGCCAATAAGCTCCTTCTACAGTTTGAGCTATTTGAGTGAGATTTTCTTATACGTATAATAGAAAGAGCAGCATGCAGGTGCAGGGCCTCTGTTGCTTTGTGCTCTTCTGGGCACCAATGTGCCACTGGGCCTCCTGGATTACTTTCGCAAATGAAAGTGAAGGAAATAAAAGAAAGGATCAAAAAGCATTAAAGAAGGAAATTCTTTTTATGTTTCTTATTTTCCTCCTACAGAGGACACAAGTGCCATCGTCCTGGCCACCAGGACCCCACAGACAAGCGCTTTCTAAAGAGCAGCGCTAGAAGCAACAGAGGGACATGTTCTATCTTTAAATCTCACCAGCAGTTTTCCTTTACCATGCCCTTGTCTATGGGGAAGCGGCCCCCAGCCTCAGATTCTCTCTCGGGGGTGTGGTGACATTGAAGGAAAGGCTGGGGGTGCTGAGGGTAGGGTGTGAAGACAGGTTTGCAGAGTAAGGGTTGGAGGAAAGGCTTAAATGAAAATGTCAGAGATGTAGCAGGAGTAGAAATCTCTCAGGCAGTTCCCTCTATTTTATAGGAAAGTGACCTGAGGCTTAGCATTGGGATCCTCTTCCACATCCAGCAGCATTATGGGGATTTGCAGTCCTGAGTCCTAACTCTTGCCCCACCCACAGAGAGACGACCTCCCTGCCCCTCCCCAGTCCTGTGAATCACTTGCCCTGGAATGTAACCAGGTGACTGGAGCCAGCACTCTCTAGGCACTCCAGGCGGAAGGGTACCCTGCTGGGCTGCCTCTGAAGCCAGGTGAGGGACTGTTAGAGCCTCTTGGAGCTGACTTGGAGGAACCAGGAAGCACATGTGACCTGGGTGACGTCAGGTGATGGGGGACTGAGCCCTGAGTGCGGCAGGCAGTTAGAGCAGTCGGCAAGAGTCTAACCTGCATGGGCAGTTCCTGGTGTGTGCGTGGCAGAAGATTTCTTCCTTTTGCCCCCAGGGAAGGCTGAGGCTGGACTACAGGGGCGGGGCCTCCTCTTCTCAGGGAAGTCTCTCCTTTTCACTGTAGGATTGAAAAGGGCAGGGGGACGAAGCCCTAAGGAAGGGCCATGGCCTGGAGGGCACATGGTGGGGGTGTGAAACGATGCTATGGAGCTGGAATCGAGAGCCAGAGGCATCACTCCCATGGGAAAGGAGGCTGGCTGATTCCAGACAGGGAAACCTTTCCTGAAGGTTCCTTGCGAGCTGTCGGTAGAGCTGAGACTAGGGCCCAGGCTCTTCACTTCCAGACGGAATGCATTCATTATTTATTGTGGTGTAAGAATGTATCCCCAAAATTGAAACCAAGAGCACCTATTCTTTCATGTTTCTGTGTGACTTCACTGGATCCCTTGGCTTAGCATCTCAAGACGTCACAGTCAGGGTGTTAGGAGGGGACATTCTCAACTGAAGCCTCAGTTGAAGGAGAATCTGCTTCTAACCTCCCCTCGCAAGTTCACTGTCAGGATCACGGTCCTCACAGATGATGGCTGAACTCAGAACTCCTGTTCCCCAAGGGCTGTTGGACAGAGCCTCTCTCTGGCCCCTGTCATGTATGGCCACTTACAGCCTAGCTGTTGATGAGTAAATAAGAGAACAAGAGGGAGTGAAGAAGATTGTAGTCTGTGTCTTTTTCTAAGCAAACCTTGCAAAGGCTTCTCATCACTTTCTCTGTATCACCTGCATTGACACAAATCACTGAGCAGCCCACATTTCTGAATACTCAGGGGCAGCAACACATCTGGACCATCTAGAGGCTAACCATAAGACTAAGCGCCTTCCACTGTGATTTCTTACCTCACTAATCACAGAGCAGAAAGGTCTGGGAAGGCAGATGCCTACAAGGTGGAGGATCTGTTGTCCAGCTGTTGTGTTCTATTTTGCATTTGGAGAAAACAACCTCCTCTAAGGGAAGAGGAAGCATGAAACCCCAGAAAGGAGCAATTGTAGCACTAGTTAGAAAATATGTATTTTATCCTAATATAAATTTTTCTTTTTATTGTTAATCAGTTGCTTGGTGGCAGGTAGAATAGTCTGGTTATTAACTATGGCTCCAGACATGTAACTTATCCTCATGTACCCTCAGTCTGCTTCTCTGATCACCAGGACAATACATCAACCTCACAGGACCCATCAATGAAACATAATGCATGCCATTTAGAGTCAACTCTTCTAGTGTGACTTAATTGATAAAAACAGGCCTGCTGGGAAGGCCAACAAGGACTGGCCCTCTCATGAAGCACTTTAAGGAATGCACATGTTAGCCAATGTGATGTGGCAAGAAATAGGAATAAGTGGTAGAGCTAGCCAGAAAGAGCAATCAGCATTATTATTTTCAAGTTGTGTAATGATGTATGGTTTTCTTGCCTGTCTTGACAAGATACCACAATCTGAGAGATTTAAACACTAGAAATTTATTGTCTCACCATTCTGGGGGCTATACAAATCCAAGATCAAGGAGTCAAAAGTTTTGACTTCTTCTGAGTTTCCCTTCTTGACTTGTGTCCATCTACCCGTTGTATCTCCACAAGATTGTCCCTCTGCATGCACATGTCTGATGTCCCCAGCTTTCCTCTCCTTATGAGAACATCAGCCAGACTGGATTACAGCCCATGCCAGCATCCTCATCTTCACTCACTCACCCTTTCAAGACCCTCTCTCCATAAGCAATCAGACTCTGCAGTGCTGGGATTAAAACTTCAACATAGGGGGCCGGCACCCTGGCGCACTAGGTTAATCCTCTGCCTGTGGTGCTGGCATGCCATATGGGCACTGGGTTCTAGTCCTGGTTGCTCCTCTTCCAGTTCAGCTCTCTGCTGTGGCCTGGGATAGCCGTAGAGGGTTGCTCAAGCGCTTGGACCCCTGCACCTGCATGGGAGACCAGGAGGAAGCACCTGGCTCCTGGCTTTGGATCGGTGCAGCACTGGCCGTATCGGCCATTTGAAGAGTGAACCAGGCCAGCACCGTGGCTCAACAGGCTAATCCTCCGCCTTGCGGCGCTGGCACACCAGGTTCTAGTCCCAGTTGGGGCGCCGGATTCTGTTCCGGTTGCCCCTCTTCCAGGCCAGCTCTCTGCTGTGGCCCGGGAGTGCAGTGGAGGATGGCCCAAGTGCTTGGGCCCTGCACCCCATGGGAGACCAGGAAAAAAAAGCACCTGGCACCTGGCTCCTGCCATCGGATGAGCGCGGTGTGCCGGCCGCAGCACGCCAACTGCGGCGGCCATTGGAGGGTGAACCAACGGCAAAAGGAGGACCTTTCTCTCTGTCTCTCTCTCTCTCACTGTCCACTCTGCCTGTCCAAAAAAAAAAAAAAAAAAAAGAGTGAACCAATGGAAGGAAGACCTTTCTTTCTGTCTCTCTCTTTCACTGTTTGTAACTCTACCTGTCAAATAAATAAATAAAATCTTTAAAATAAGAACAAAAAAACTTCAACATATGACTTTTTAGGGGGGCGCAGTTCAGCCAATAACAGATGACATATCTAGAAACACCAAATGAGTGGACTGAAAATTTTGGAGGACTGGTACAAGACCAGTGAAGTAGCGAGATGCAAAATACATCTACAAAACGAGTTTTACTGTGTATCAGTATGACCTACTGACAGATACAGTGCCAACAAGATGGCCTTTACAAGAACCACCATCCTTGGCTTGCAGAGTGCTTTCACAAAGGAAATGTGCCTTGCAACTCAGGCCTTCGTTGAAAGAGCGCAACTCATAGCTGGAGTTTCATGAAGGATTTTATGCAAATATCCCAGAGTCATTCATCCCGAAAGCACTAAACCATGGGGAGTTCAGGCACTCAGCATGGTGCTGTTGGGCTAGACCTAACTGGCCCACCATCTCTTGAGGTCTTCATTCCTTTCTCAGCTGGGACATGTGTTCTCAAAAGCCACCTGACCCAGGCTGCTCTGCTCCAGTATGGGGACATGTTAATGCAGGGGATATTACCCACCCACATACACCCCAAAAGAGCTTTCCCTCCTGCCAACCACCTGCAGAGCACGGAACACAGCCCATTTATATCATTAAAGGCCTCATTGGGGCCATCTCCACAGAACAAAGAGATTCTCTGTGCTGTAGGACTGCTGATGTCTCCATTTCTTGCCAGAAAGAGATTGCTCACAGCCTGAAGAAATTTCTCAAAAAGTTAATTATAGAAGCAATGTGTGATAAAATTAAAAAAACACACATAAATCAAAAGTCTCCTTTGTTCAACACTAATTTTCTCTTCTCCCAAGAGATGATCATGGTCAACAGGGGTGGTTAAAAATTCTGAACCATGTGCAAAGTCAAGCACATGTGTTCTTATATGCTTGTAAACACACACACAATCTTCAAAAAGTTCATGGAACATGCATATTATGCAAAAACTATGCATGGGTTTCAAATTTTTTTGTGCTAAAATGAACTTAACTTGCAATTCTATTTTCCATAAACTTTTTTTAAACTTTTATTTAATAAATATAACTTTCCAAAGTACAGCTTTTGGATTGCAGTGGCTTTCCCCCACTGCCCATAACTTCCCTCCCACCCACAATCCTCCCATCTGCTGCTCCCTCTCCCATTCCATTCACATCAAGATTCATTTTCAATTATCTTTATATACCAGAATGTCAATTGTTAAGTCAACAACAGGAGTCACTGTGCACTTACTCCCCATGTAGGATCTCTGTCCTTAATGTGTTGTACAATGCTATAACTAGTACTCAAACAGTACTTTACACTTTGTGTTTCTGTGTGAGTCCATAAACTTTTTGAAGTGCCCTCATGCAGACACATGCATACAGTTATATTTATGCATGTGTGTTCATATACACACACAGACATACTTACCTTATTTTGAAATATAGAGAGTATCCTGTTAAATTTAAAGGGGATCATGCTGTGTGTATTTTTTTGTTTGTTTTTTTTTTCTCTCCACTTAATTACATGACTTGGAAATCTGTCCATGCTAGAACATCTGTGTGTGTCTATGCACATGCATGCATGCACACACACACCTACTTCAAAATTGCTTGTTAACTTATTTGAAAGGTTAAGGGAAAGGGAGAGAGAGAGATTGAGAGAGAGAGAGAGAGAGAGAGAGAGAGAATCTCATCCACTAGTTCACTCCCTAAACACCCACAACAGTCAGGGCTGGGCCAGGCTGCAGCTGGCAATTCAAGCTATGCGAACTATCACCTGCTGCTTCTGAGAGTGTGTGTTAGTAGCATGCTGGAATCAAGAGCAGAGATAGGATTTGAACCCATGAACTCTGATATGGGACGAGGACATATTAAATGGCTTCTTAACCACAACACCAATTACTATAGAATATGTCATGGTGTAGGTATAACTTACTGCATTTGACTAGTTCCCAAGGGTGGAAAAATCTACATTAAGCTTTATTGCTAGTCTATTTTTATTCATTTAGTAACTCTAGGTTAAGGGGTTCAGTAACTTTTTAAACAAAAATATTTATTTATTCGTTAGGCAGAAAGTCAGATACATAGATAAAGAGAGAAGGGCAGAGGGAGGAGGAGAGGAGAGGAGAGGAGAGGAGAGGAGAGGAGAGGAGAGGAGAGGAGAGGAGAGGAGAGAGAAACACTCCTATCCACTAGTTCACTCTCCAAATGCTTGTAGTGGCTAGGCCTGTGCTGGGACCAGAACAAGAAGGCAGGAAAACAGTCCAGGTCTCCTATGTGGGTAACAGGAATGCTGTTAGAAACATCACCACTGCCTCTCAGGGGCCTGCAATGGTAGAAAGTTGGAATCAGAAGTTGGAACCAGAAATCAAACCCATTTACTCCAATACAAGAAATGGGGAGCTTCACCACTAGGCTAAATGGCTAGAGACTCAGTTCCTGAGTCTTGCTAACCTCAAATGCTGCTGCATTACTGAACAGCTCTTGTGGGGGTTATAAGGATTTCTCTAGAACAGATACTGCCATAGTCAGCCTGTGCTTCTAGAACAAGATGCCTAAGACTGGGCAGTTTATAAGCAAAAATTTATTTATCACAGTTATGAAAGTGAAAAACATAGATCGAGCCAGCAGCAGGTTTAGTGTCTGGTGAGGAACCAGTGTCTGCTTCCAGGATGTTTCTCGGAGAGGGCACACGCAATGCTCCCAAATGGCAAAACACAGAAGAGCAGGACGTGGCCTGCAGCTCCCTGCAGCCCTATAAGGCACTCGTCCTTCAGCCTTCATGGCCTAATCACGTCCTAACGGCCTCATCTGAAGCTAAAACATTGGGGATTAGGCTTCAAAACAAATTTTGGAAGGATATAAACATTCAAACCATAGCAGATGTCAAGAGGTCAAATTCTGGGTCCCACTGTTAGGCCATTTACTTAAAACAAAATTGTTGAAATACAGTATACAATACCAAGAAATGCACACAAGTGTACAGCTAAGTGACTTTTTTTGTCCTCAGGGCACAATCATAAACAACACCCAGATTAAGAACCAAACATTACTAGTATCCCAAGAATCTTCACTATTCCCCCCTCCTTGTTTTTTTTTTTTTTATTTACATCTTTAATAAATCAGCTCTTAAATTTTTTTGGCATATGTTTCAACTTTTACCATAAAGAGTTTCAAAAATTTTAGGGCCCAAGTTTCTGCCTGGATGCTCGAGACATAACCCTATGGTTCCCCTCACATTGTATGGGCATTGACACAACATGTTCGCTGCATTGTTCAGTTTGTCAGTTTTCTTTCTCAGATCAGACCTTGGAACTGTGATCTACTGAAGATCTAAAGTCTTTCTTGATGAAGAATCAGCCTCAGAATACAGTGCTTCATTTTTCTGATTTGAGCTAAAAAAAATTTGAATATATAGTTTATATATTGGACAATCTAAAGGCACACAGTTTGGTACAACTTTACCCAGATCAGAATAAAAAATGTCAGATTGTGTTTCACTCTCTTGCTACCCAAGTGAAATCTCTTGGTCTTGATTCTGTTGGGTGCCCAGTTCCTTTCAGGGGCATGCTACGATTAAACCACCCCAAGGTCAGGTGCAAACTTCTCTCCTAGCTGTCCTTTGGCCAGAGCTGGCTGCTTGCATACTCTCTTGGTTCCTCTAGCCGACTCTTTCATTCCTGTTCTCCCCACAACTGCACCCTGGAGCAAGGCCCTCAAGTTCACTCTCTGAGCTCAGATGAGTGTTCGTCTGAGGTCTGACAGACACCCCATCCTTCTCTATACCCAGATCTTTTTATTTCACCCCAACAGCCATATATTTTTCTGTCCCCACCAGCTCCCTGGACAGAACTCAACCATTCTCAGTTCTGATCAGCTTTGTCAAATCCGACTTTACTGTTACAAAGTGGCTGCATTTGCAGTGGAAGTTACTTCAGACTCCAGGGAAAAGTTTGCATGGAATTTAGAAACAACACATATAAAGAATAAATCCATGTACTTAACAGATAATTATCAGGTAATCCAGTTGCAGTGGTGGACGTTGGGGATACTAAGGCCAGTGAGAAAGAAATAGGATGAGGTTATTTTGAAAAGTGCATGGAAAAAAATGTCTGATGTGAAAAAAATCTATGCATGAGTTTTTTAATTTTTATTTTTTATTTATTTTTATTTTTTATTTGACAGGTAGAGTTATAGACAATGAGAGAGAGAGACTCAAATGGCCGCTATGGCCGGCGCTGTGCTGATCCAAAGCCAGGAGCCAGGTGCTTCTTCCTGGTCTCCCATGTGGGTGCAGGGGCCCAAGTACTTGGGCCATCCTCTACTGCTATCCCAGGCCACAGCAGAGAGCTGGACTGGAAGAGGAGCAACTGGGACTGGAACCTGGTGCCCATATGGGATGCGGGCGCTGCAGGCAGAGGATTAGCCAAGTGAGCCACGGCGCTGGCCATATATGAGTTTTTGGTATAAAATATTTTGCACCAAATAAACTTACCTTTCAATTCCATTTCCCTATGATATTTTTGAAATTCCTTCAGAAACAAACCTAAGACAGTGTCCAGCCTCATGAAGCTTACAAGCTGGGAATTACGTAAGAATGGGATAATGAATGTGAAATGTTAGTTGGATCTGACAGGGTCAGTGCGGGCTGGGGTGGGAATGCAGGCAGTGGAGTGGCATTGGATGCTTCCCTAACACCATTCCTACTGAAGCTTTTTCTCTGAGTTTTTGTCAAAACCAGGGTGTCCAGGTTTCCTAAACCTTAGTTCCCTGAACTTTCCACACCCTCTTGCCACTTTGGCTCTCGTTTTCTAATGTGAACATAAGCAATGGGTCTAAGGGGACCTCCTCCTAGTGGAGATGTATGTGGTCATTGGTCAGCAGCGTCACCACCACTCATCTGTCCCTCCATGCAACACATATTTATTGAGCTTCTCTTAGGTACTAGGTACTCTAGAAGAGGCTGATATCCCAGTGGAGTACTGCACATCACACTGTCCTCATGGCTATGTCCAGGACTGGAGCACCAGTTTGGGTTTACAGAGCTCTCCCTTAACCACTCTAACTAAATCACTACCCTGAAAATTTACCTGTTGTTGATTGAGCAAGGTTGGGAACTCCTGGTGTGCAAGCAGAGGGGTCTGGGACAATGCTTTGCATCTTTCAGGTTCTTAACACATCCTCGGTGAAGAGCTGCTTTGATGGTGTTGATACCCGGCTCACCTCAAAGGCACGTGACCTACAAGGGCCACTCTGTCAACATAAGCACCAAGAGCTGACATACAGGCCTTTCATACCATGGACATTTATGAACCACTGGTTACCATCCTAGATGGGGTGGGAAGTTATAGTCCAGGTACAGAGCAGACATTCAGTGAGCCCTTACTGATTGAGTGGGGAGGAGACCCTGTAGCAAGCAATGTGGATGACAAAGCTTATGACTGTCTTCAGGGAAATCTGCCTCTTTAGAGCCCTGAGGCCACACCCAGCAGCCATAACGTCATTGCATCCACAGGAGCCGAGGACTTCTGGAGAGGGAAGCACAGTGAGCCAGAAACTGAGAGCATGAGGCCGATCCATCTCTGCCTCAACTGGTTAGGAAAAGATGCTTGGTGCTGTGTTTTAAAATGTGAGAGGAACAGCAAGGAGAGGTGACAGAGACATACAGAGAGCTCTCTCTCCAGAGGGAGCCTTCCCCTAGGTCTTTGGCTAATTGCCTTCCTTGGAAGGAAAGTAGGAAACTCAAGTAGACCTAATTAAGACAAGGCAGTCTCTGGTCTCTAGGCGTCAAGGGTCCAAGCCATTTGTGAAGTTTCTGTCTCTTCAGTGGGAATCAGTGCAGTCTGTGTCGTGTGCAGGGAGATGGAGAAGAAGGGCCCAGGGCAACCCCTGAGGAACTCCATGACATTGCAAATGCCTGCCTTTTAGTTGAAAAAACCAAAGAATGGAAAATGAGGCTATGCCCACATAGCTTAAAAAATGGAATTGAGGCCGGCGCCGTGGCTCAACAGGCTAATCCTCCGCCTTGCGGCGCCAGCACACCGGGTTCTAGTCCCGGTCGGGGCACCGGATTCTGTCCCGGTTGCCCCTCTTCCAGGCCAGCCCTCTGCTGTGGCCCGGGAGTGCAGTGGAGGATGGCCCAGGTGCTTGGGCCCTGCACCCCATGGGGAGACCAGGAAAAGCACCTGGCTCCTGGCTCCGGCCATTGGATGAGCGCGGTGCGCCGGCCGCAGCGCGCCGTCTGCGGCGGCCATTGGAGGGTGAACCAACGGCAAAGGAAGACCTTTCTCTCTGTCTCTCTCTCTCACTGTCCACTCTGCCTGTAAAAAAAAAAAATGGAATTGAATGAGTTAAAATGCAAGGCGATATAAAGAAGTCAAAGACAGCTCTCTCTTTTTCCAGGTCTCTGCTCTTTGCTCACACCTGTCCTCACCTCACAGGGCACCTCTGCCCACCAGCCCTTGCGACACGCCAGGCTGGGCATCAAGCCAGCCTTTCTTAGACGCCATTGAGGCTGCCAGATCACCCCACCCAACCCTGCTCCCCCAGCTTGAGGCCCCACCCTTCCCTCTCCTGAGAGATACAAAGGGCCTCTGTGGTCCAAGCGAGAGCTCACAATCCTCCTCTTTCTTTCTAGCAACACAGAGTGAGGCCATGGACACATCCCCTGGTGGTAACCCTTGTCCAACCTGCGATGCAGGGAGTGGTGTGGAGGTTCCCCTCTTCATGCGCTGAGGCAAACCTCCAGACCCTTGTTTATTTTACTCTCCCATAGACCCTTTTGTAGAAATCGCAGGCAGCCTTGTTTGGTTCCAGTTAAAGTTGAAGGGATTGAGAGCATCTTGAGAGGAACCAATATTTGTCAAGTAGTCACATTGCCCCAGTTACAGTGTGAGTTGTTTTGCCCATGGATTCTGCATAAATCCTCATTCTGTTTCTACAAGAAAGTGTTCTTAGCCCTATTTTACAGAGTAAGGGACAGAGCTCAAAGAAGCTAGGTAACCTGTGCAAGATTCCACAACTGTTAAGTGGCTGTGACAAGATGTGGTTCTAGAATAGGCTGATGTCAACACCTTTGATCTTTCTGTTGTTCGTTACTCAGGGTGTGACTCAGTTGGCCTTGCCTCCGCCGGGGTCAAGAGAGATGAGAATTGCCATCTACTTCTCCTCGTTTTCCATCCCCAACCTCCTAGGTCTGCTATCAAAATTTCTGTTTATTTTGGATGTTGACATGGTTTGATTTGGGGGGTAGGGAGACTAGGGCAGTGAGAACACAGTTCTCTTTTTTTTTTTTTAAAAAAAAAACTTTAATTTTCATTTTATTTGAAAGGTAGATCCACTTAGACAAAGGTAGATCTTCTATCTGTTGGCTCACTCCCAAGTGCCTGCAACAGCTAGGGCTGGACCAGGTTGAAGCCAGGAACCTGGAACTCAGTATCAGTCTTTCCTGTGACTGGCAAGGTCCCAAGTATTTGAATCATCCCCACTACCTCCTGGAGTGTACATTATCAGGAAGCTGGATCTGAAGCAGAGCTGAGACTTGAACCAGGCATTCCAGTGTGGATGCAGGTATCCCAAGCAGCATCTTAACCCTTGCACCAAATGTCTGCCACAGAGTCAGGTTTTGACTCTTCCATCACCTGAGCCATCACATGGACACAAACGCGTCTATGAAATCTAGGCTTCACTCCCCCTTCCTGTGACTCCAGGACACAGACCCGGAGAAGACGATCTCATTCAAATCCCAGCTCACTAGCTGTGGGACCTTAGACAAATTACTTTTTCATCTCTAAAATAGAAATCACAGTAGTATCTAGTTCATGGAATTATGGTAAAGGTGAATGAAAGAGGTTAATAGGTATAAAGCTTTAGGAGAGTCTCGGACATAACAAGTTTTGCTGTTATTATTCCTAGACATGAAAGTTTCTGAAACTATGCCATTTTCAAAAAAACTCATGGAATCTACCATAGTTAGGATTTAAAGTTGCATGCCACTTTCTTGATTTTTTCATCTCTACTTTTTGCCCCTGTGTATGAGTTAGCAGGCAGAGGTATGAGTAGGTCACAGAGCTAATAAGATGGCAGGCTATGCCCCTCTGTCTATGACACATAAAAATTTCCTGATATGTCAAAAAGAACATTTAAAGTTTTTGTATATTTGCATTTTGTAAACATGTACTCATAAACCAATCAGTGACATTAAAAGCTAAAATTGTCTAGATAGGAAATACACAAATATCCAACTGTGTGCAACTTTTCCCCCAGACATCCAGATAACACAATAATTTTGACGCAGTAAGGACAGGATGGTCATGAGAACCCCCTGCATACCTCTAGAACTAAAGCATTAAATTAATCAAAAGAGAAGAGTGAGTGTGTGTCTGCGATGGATTGGGAAGGTGAGGGTAGAGAATGAGCTCTATTCATCTCTGCTCAATGCTTGTTCAGCACAGAGCCTGGCTTAGTATGGAAGTGTGAGAGATGAGGAGTTATTGAGCTGTGAAAATCCAGGGAGCCCGGGCCAGCACTGTGCAACAGAGTCACATTGATAATTTAAAATTTTCTAGTAGCCACATTTTACAAAGAAGAAACATGTAAAATAATTTTATACATTTTATTGAACCTGATGGCCTCAAAGATAATTTTAACATAAAATCAATGTGAAAAATCATTAATGAGATATTTTATGTTCTATTTTTTCATACTAAGTCTTTGAAAGCTGGCGTAAGTTACAGTGAGAATGTAATGCATCTCTGTTCAGAGTAGTATATTTTGAGCTACATGGGGCCAGTGGCTACTGCAGATCTAAGCCCCGTGAGATTCTGCCTACTAAGTCGGCTAGCGCACATCTTGTTTCCTGCTCAGAGTTGGAGGCAGGAAATAGGGCAGCTGTTCTTGTTAGGAGTTCGATGGAACCCTTTGGAGTCAGGCTGTCTCCTGAACACACTGGTGTTGTGTTCCTAGACTCCTGGGTCTCATGGACATCCCAGTCTCCATCGTGGAATCTTCCAGAGAGCTACAATTCACAGGCACGCCTACTTTTTCTGAGGCATAAATATAAAACCTGAACGCTGGCGAGTGAGCCTGGGCATCCATGCAGCGTCTGCCCCACAATGCAGCTTGGTGAGACTCTCCTCTCCATCCCAACTGCTGTTGATGCCTGATATGATCAAAACTTCCTACAGGGGGAAAACAGAGGTGAGACCAAAGGCAAATTCTGGTACCAGCAGTGAAAACAGAGTGTATGTTGTCCATTCCTAAGAAAATTTGTTGCGATAAGATAGACCTTTTACAGGAAAAAATTGCATGCTGTAGGGGCACCCCAGAGCCAAGAATATTGCTGTTTGTGTTCAGGAATGTGGTTTCTACCTGTTCTTTGTAACCTTTGGCATTGCAGGGAGTAGATTCTGTATCTGTGGTAAACATCGTCAATCCGACTGACCAGCACACACATCCCCTTCTTGGGAAACAGTCTTTATTTTCCTCATGGAAACACAAGCATGACCATCAGTTTCTTTCTCCCAGGACTCTTGAATTTTTAGGGGAGTGATGTAAGAATGAAAAACAACTGGAGACATTTCAATCAAAAGAGAACACCCTTGGGTTTCTGTCTGGTGCCTGACTGGCTCCCATTGTGAGGCCCCCTGTCCAGCATTTCCTTCTGTCCCCTGAGCTCCATCTCATCCTTCCAAAGGATTGCTTCCCCCCTTCTAGGTTAGCTGCCATCTGTTGCTGTTGGTCTCAACCAAATGCAAACAGATGTACATTTTGAGTGGCAGGTGGTGGAGTGGGATGTGATTCATGGTCTGCAGACTAGAAGAGCAAGTCAAAAAGGAAACAGGCAAGGATTTGTAGTCAAACCAGGGATCCCCTTCCAGGCCTCCAGAGGTGGCCATGGGGGAGAAGCCTCACTGAAGGCAGAGCTCTTTCTTATCTCCTCTCTCCCATCTTCGCTCACAGTTTCTCTGGGCAACTCAGGCCCCATGTACTGAATGCTCTGGGTTGCCAAGAGGTCAGAGACAGCAGAGAGAGCCCTGGGCCTGGCCAACCCACTGTCCACATGCAATGCTGCTTCTTTCTCTTCCTGGGATGGAAGAAATCAGACACAGCAGCAGCCTTCTGCATTTCTCTAATCTCATCCTTTACAATCTTAGGACTTTCTTTTTTTTTAAGAACTGGAAGGAACCTTAGGGTGCTTACCTTGTTTTCCACTTGTATCTTGGGATGCCAACTGTGTTCCGTGTGCCCTGTTGTTCACTGTGTGGTCCATGGACCAGCACCATCTGCACCACCTGAGATCTTCTTAGAAATGCAGTCTTGGGCATATTTGGACCCACAGAATCAGAATCTGCAGCTCATCACAGTTCCTGGGTGATGCTCTATACGCTAGACTTCCAGAAGCCTTGTTGGGTAGTGTTCTTCTGGGCTTCTGAAGAAAACAGTAGTTCAAGAAAGGCAGGGCCACTTCCTCATCTCACTAAAAAGGCCTTATTCAGAGTTTTTGAGGATGACCTTGGCAGATTATGGAATTTAAGATCTTTATGTCTTGTTGGTAAAATCCTGAGGACTTCATAGGTAATTAGAGAGGTACTTACCTGTTGTTAATGGGGAAAAGAAAAAGCGTGATCCTAATTAGTGAATTTATTAATCCACTTTTGTCTCTTTTCATGAGCATTCATACTCAGATTTTTTTTTACAGTGTATTAAGAGGTGGACTTAACGAGTTTTTGTTTTTTTTTTAAAGTTGTGTCTCTGTATGCACATCTCTTGGATGGCTTGGCTCCTGCTCCTAGGGGCCTGCAGTCTATCTGGAGATATAAGCTCATCCCCAGCTCCCTGATTTTACAGATGAGGAAAACAAGCTTCAGGGGCATGCTTTCTGGGCATGGCCTAGGAAAAATGGTCAGGAGAGGTGGAGAGGTGCCAGGTCACAATGGGAACCTGGAGCTAGCTCTCTGCAGAGTGCTACCAGAGAGAGATCTGTCCACCAGTGTGGGGCCAGCCTTGCCTTATGAGATAGGACCTCCTGAAAGTAAGATCTGAGAAGCAGGGTCATGACAGGCTCAAGGATGCCTAAAACGCTGAGAGAGAGAGAGAGAGAGAGAGAGAGAGAGAGAGAGAGAGAGAGAGAATACAACTTAGGGCTTATAATTTATAGCATTTAAGCCCCCAGTGAGGTCAGCTTTAAGACTGACATTCTACAGATAAGGAAGATGAGGCTAAAGGAAGTTAGAAAACTCACCTGAGATCACCTAGCCAGTACAGTGGACACCTACATGCAGGGCCAACTCAGTATAATGCCCATGTGTTTCATCCTACACCATGCTGACTACCCAGAATGCCTCACTTCTTCCTGTCCAAGGTGAGGCTTCGGTATCACTCTCCTGGAGCTGGGCAATAGAAAGAGATGAGGTTCTGTTGCAGGAAAAGCAATGTGCAAAGCCACAGAAGTCCCCAAAGTGGGAGGAGTTGGCTCTGATGCAATCCAGACCCTTGGTTTTGGTTCTGGACTCTTTCTCCTGCACCAGGATGCAGAGGAGAGAGGGGTCAACCACACTGCTTCTGGGACACTTTGCTAAGATGACAGGAATGGCTCAGCTGGAGGAGAAAGCTCGTGTTTGGGCTAAGGAAAGGTTGGAAAGAGAAAGGCTTGGTGGGACCAGACACAAGGAAAGGCAGGCTCTGTGGAACCAAAATAGCTTTCTACTCATCAGCCTGGTGATGTGGACCAAGCTGGGAACTAAGTTTCCATGCCCCTAGAGGTCAAGAAGGAAGACTCTGCTCTGTTTGGGGTCTTGCCCCAGAAGAGGCCTTAGCAATGAGTGCTCAGATTGCAAAGCCAGTGAGTGAAGCAGTTTTTAGGCCACTGCTCTCCTCTGGTCTCAAAGGACCCATCGGTTGGGTGGCCCTGCCAACTGAGCCCCAGGCCATGTCTGACTTGCCACAACCACTCCCAAAGCACACAGAACTTCCTCCCAGCTGCAATTTCCAGGACTTTACCTCCCTAGCACAGCCCTGAGCACTTCTCCAGAACTTCCTGTTTGCCTGTGGCTGATCCCTCCTGGGGTCATCTGCAAAGGGCAGGGGCTGAGAGGTGGGAGTCAGCTGTGCTGTCCATAGCTCCTCTCATTTTCTCCACTCACACATGGGGCTCCTGAGCCTCACCATCCCCACGGGACCCTGTGGCCAGTGGAGCTGAGGCCCTGCATCCAAGTCAGTGCACAGGAAGGTCAAGGTGACCCAGAGGGACTTGTGGCCAAGATACTTAGACTTCTTTAATTTTTTCAGTTTCCAAAAAGGCCAAACAAGTCATGACTTCAGGACATGACGTTCTGGAGAAAACTGGGGAAGGGAACAAAGTCTTCCTTGATTAGAGAGATGGGGAAAACGCACCCAGGGGTGAGATCTTCTAGCCTCCCAAAAGAACGTCACCACAGTCAAAAGACCCACAGGTGTGGAGTCTGCAGGAGCCATAAACAGAGGGACAGGATGAAGGCTCTTGGAGGGCAGGGACTTGGTCAACACAGGCATTGGACCAATTCCCGCATGTGGACCTGGCAAATGCTCTGATTGCAAACGAGCAGCCACTAATCCTTCACAAGTGAACAGGGCAATGACTGAAGTCCCCAGGCAAGGATCTTGTCTGCCCTGACTAGCCCATGGCTGTTCACTGCATGCCCACCCTAATGATTAATTCAACGATTTCCGTGTTTAGAAAATTATGGAAATATAACATTGTGTAGAATGGTGATGTACTGTATTGATTTGGAAAAAATAATGTCATACAAAGGACATGAAAACACATTCTGTCCAAGCTGAGGGTTTGGTAGTCCTGGGTGGGGAGCTCAGTTTTGCACACTTTTCCCTTGCTGCATCCCTGTGCTATTATTCACTCCTGAAAAGACTTTGGTCTGTGACAATGCCTGGCAGGAGAGAAACAGTGGCAAACTTCTAAGAAGAAATTTTGCTTACAGTATGGCATTAGCCAGTGCCATGAGATGTTCAGAACTATCTCCCAACATTCTTAGCCAGCCCTTCTCTTCTCTGTCACCTGGGATCACTTGCTTGCTGGCTTCCACTTTACCTTGGTCAATGGGAGCATCAGCAGGAGTTTGGAGAACAATCAGGGTGTTTCATTCCCATTTCTGAGACACTGGTGATAGCTGTGATCCCCAATGTAGTTTTTAGCAGGAAGCCCATCCTCCACCACCACAAAATTTTGGCTGTCCTTGGACTCCTATGACACGTTTTTGTCTCTCTGCTCCTTCAGATCTAATGTTGTAGCTACCAGTGCTAGGCTCTAGTGTTTAGCCTCTGTAAACTTTTCCCTTCAGTAAAGTCTTTTCATTGGCTCCTCTGGAAGACCCTTATGGAGAGTTGCCTGGACCAGGCTGACTTCTTTGGTCATAACAAGTTTCCTGTGGGGAGTGATGTCACAGTCTCAACATGACTGCTCTTCTGAGTTGTTCTGTTGGCTTTGCCTTATGATCTTAGTGTGTGGTGCAAGGGGGTGAGCTGCACATGACAACATTGGAAGGCTATGGCACACTGTTAAATCAGGAAGTGGCAAGGAAGTGATCTGTGCAGAAGCAGGGGTGAAAGACCATGGGGATTGGAGCTGGGAAGAAATACAGGCTAACAGAAAGCAAGTGTAGTAGGCACAGGAGGTACATGGTCCAGACTGTGAGACACGTGATCAAGTGAACCTCTAAATGATGTTTGCTCTCAGGAGTGCCTCAGCAGGGAAATGCCTGGCCAAGGTTATCTATGAGTGCAGTAGCATGAGTGAACAGGCAAGTGTGTAAAGGTCTGGCCACTGTGGCCCACTGTTGTGGTTCTCTAACTGGCTCTCTTTTCCTGGTGGATTGGCTAGTGCTTTGGTCAGCTCCTCCCCCTTTCCTTCACACATATTGGCCTCTTATTCTGCCTCACTTTCTGCTGGCTGAGAACCCAACCTATGAGCATTAGTTTGGAAGAATTTACTCAACATCAAAATAACAATTTTTAGGTTTGGGGTTTATTTTATGGATATTGTGTGTTGCAAGGAGATTTCAGGTTTTATATATATGAAGGCAAACAATCTCCTAGAAGGCACAAGATCAGCGTGAGAACTGGCCGTTTCTGAAGGAGTTTACAGAACTGTCAACTTCTGCATAAACAGCTTGTGGCAAACAAATTTTTGAGGCTGATCTGAGCCTAGAGGAACCAGGACAGACCAAAGGAATGTTGAGGAGGTAAAATAGGCATAATCACAGTGGAGGAGGATTATGAAAGGGTGTTTTTTCCTGTTCCCTTTTGAAAATGAGTTTGAAGTATCCATATGTCTGGAGGTAACAGAAATTGATTATGTGAGCTGGTAAGGAGATAACCCTGGAGCAGTGTATGTGTCCTCTAGAGCTACAGGACAGTAAGGACCATGTCCTCCAACAAGTGGAAAGATCTGGATTCTATTGTTGAAATGTCCCAACGTCTTTATCCTCATGCACCTGCAAGAGGATCAAGCCAGTGTCCCCTTTTCTCCTTCTGTTACTGTGTCTCACCATCTCTCCCTGCCACTGTTGGAAACTTCCTATTGGACTTCATGGTCCTCTCATTCCTTCTGGATGATGTCCTTTCCTGATTGTGTCTCCAGAATCCATGTGGGTGGCTGGTTCTGGTACTAGCTCATTCAGAAAAAATTACCCCCTCTGAGCTGACGCTGAGAGATGGTGTTAGATCCCTGTCCAGACAACTGTAAACCATTTCCCAACCCAAGGTCAAGGTAAAATGAGGCATTAGGAATTTTTTTTTTTTTGCCTGACTATAGAGCTAAGGCAGTTCTGGCCAATAAAATCCACCAAGATTTAAGATAATTTCTATTTTCAGGCAAACTTGACCAATGCTCATTGTGGCTTGAATCTCTAGCTACTGGTTGCGTTCATCTGAAAATGTGGCTTATTACTAAAAAACGTGTATAGAAGTCTGGGCCTAGAGCCCTCATCACTTCTACTTTACTAATAGGATGATTGTGGATGATTGTGTTCTCCTTACAAAGTTCATGCTGCCTTCTGTTCAGAATACCTCCCAACTCTTAACAGCCTGCTGATGCTTCCCAATGACTTGAGAGCCTCCACTGAATTTTTTTTTGGGACAAATCAACTTCAGCTGTGTCTCCTTATGCTAGAAGTCCCTTGACAAAAGTAGCTTGTGACCTTTGGCTCATATTTGGCACTCAGATGAACTCATTTCTCCCTATACTCTGTTTCCATATTGGGGAGGGAGTCCATGCCTTGGGAAAAAGACCTAAATATGGAGATGGCCAGAATGGGGCCACCATGGGAAGGAGTTGTAAGGACAAATTACTTTGATATTTTCCAAGTCATGTTTAATGGTTTCATTTGGGTCAATTCTTCCCCAAGTCTGCCTTGCTCAGGAACCCAAGTTTTTCCAACCAAAAGATCAAAGGAAACAGTTCAGTTTTCAAATTTTTATTGAGATGTTGGGGAGAAACAGCCAACATATACATTCCTCATTTTGTCACAATTGGCATTTTATCCACACTCGATAGGCTCTTCTCTGGCTTTGGTCTAACTTCAGGCCTCCTTGGCAGTTCCCCTTCTGTTGTTCTCTCATTGCTGCCTGGTGCTGTTTGAAGCCTACCAGGACAGAGCCCGCTGGTAAGTTCACAAGTGGGAGCGGTAATTGCGGTTGGCTGTGGGGGAAGGACAGGTTTGCAAGAGTGATACCCATTAGAAAACACCCATCACAACTTTTTTGCCCAAGCAGGGGTTTAGTCATTGAAAAGGATCTCTGCTGAGATTTCAGGGTCATATGTGGGCTGCCTCCAGATGTGAGGGCCTGGGAAGCAACATATCCCCAAGTTTGACTACTTTCGTACTCATCCCTCGCTCACCATCATCGCTCCTTTTCCTACTCTTCAGGCTGCCCTTCCGGTATTTTCTTTTGCTGCCAGCTCTCTTGACTCCTTTGTGCGGAGAGCGGTTCTTGCCCCTCCTCATGCCATGACTCTTTAATTTGCGGCTGGTCGACATTGTAATTTCTGCCAAAATGAGGGGCTTTGCAAGGCCGGGGAGCTGAGAGTGTGGGTATTTAAGGCCTTGGCCTTTGTGACTGTGAAGGGGCGTGGCTTAGCAGGTAGGCGGTGCTCTTTTGTGATGTCACTAGCCTCTGTTACTCTTTGGTCATATATGTGAAATAAAGTGGTCCCTTTCATGCAGCTCAAATGTTGGCATCAATTTTGAGATGTTTTTCAGGTTAGGTAAGGCTTTCCAGATAGGTAGTTATGAGCAATTAAATCTTGGCTCAATGCCAGGCATTTGAGGACTACAAGAGACCACTAAAATACATGTCTCCTGCTTGTAGGGAGTTTAGTACCCACTGAGTATGTGTGTATGCATACATGTTTAAGTCTCAAAGTATCTGGAGGCAACAAGCACTTGACTCTAGGAAATCCAACTCAGTATGATCAAAACATAAATATTGTTTCTCTTTCATCTAAGAGTTTCTCAGTCTCAGAACTATCGACACAATGAGCTGGATAACTTTTGGTGAGTCCTCCTTTGGCAGCATCCCTGGCCTCCCTGGCCTCTACTCACTAGATGCCAGCAGAGCCCCATAGATGCCATCACCAAAAATATGTCCAAATATCGATGTTTTTTCTTTGGGAGGCTGAGGGAGTGGGGGCAGGGGGCAACATCAGCCTGGTTCAGAATCACTGGCCTAACTATATTAAAAAATTCAGCCACAAATATTTATTGATTAGATAGGATGCAGCATGAGCTTAGGTGTTAAGAAAACAATGGTGGATAATGACACATGTGGGTCCTGTGCTCATGGAACTTTCAGACTCATGGGATGCCATTAATCTAATATCCATAAATATCAGTGAGGAATTACTTAGAGGCTCATTTTGCCTGGACGAGGGGCGGAGGGAACCTCCCAGCATGGTGTGGGATGAGTTTGAAAAGAGAGGCAGAGACCAAACCATGCTCAAGTACACTGGGAAGCCTTGAAAAATGTTAGAAGGTTGGCACAATGAGACAGGCAGCAGGTGGGTGGGCTATTGATTTATTGGAGGAGTTGAGTGAATAAAGGGAGAGGCTATTGTCAATAGCAGTGGTTCAATAGGGAGAAAGATCTGATAATGGCTTAGACTTGGATGAAGAGGTGTTGATTGAAATACAGAAGCAGACAAAAGACAAAGACTTGGTGATGGATTGGATTTGGAAGGTGAGAGCAAATGGTGTTAAGGGTACAGCTTTTGTTTCTGTGTGATATAGCTGTCTGGATGCCGGTGCCACTCCGGGGATAAAGACCAGGCGTGGTGTTGGCGATAAGCATGTATTTGGGTTAAAACATGCTATGTTGAATTTAAAGTGCTTTTTTGAGATATCCAAGTAGGGGAACTAAATGATGACTGGTATGTGGCGTTGAAGGATTTGTCATTCCAACCTTTTCTTCTCTCACTTTTATAAATCATGTTTTAGTTCTTTGGAACAAATTTCAATAAAAGTTAATAGTGATTTCTTCTTTATGACTCTCCTCTCTCCACTGCCATTATCCTCATTCAAGAACTATATTTTGTATGCCAGTGGAGGGGAGTCTCAGCAAAGTTGGTTGAATAAAAGAGAGAATGCAGTTCAAGCCACAGTTTCTGTATTTCTGATATCTATGGATAGGAAGATAAATCATGCTTTGAAACTCAGGTTTCTTGAGTAGCCGTCGTAAGTGACACTTTACATTTTCATGTTTCCAGGCAGGTCTCTCTGCAGACCTTCTTATGGTGATTTCATCGACAAGAAGGAAGAGCTCTGGAGAAGAGGATGCTGCCTTGCCCTTTGTGTCTCAGGAGTTTCTGTGTCTACTCCAGCCTAGTGGTTTCTGCACATTCCTATGAAAGCACAGACCTCCACAAAAGCAGGAATTTAGAAACTCTGTTCACCACTGGGTAGCCCCAGGTTCTACAATGTTGCCATTAGAATCGGAGCTCAGTAAGTACTTGTGAAATATATTTGTCAAATGAATAAAAGGTCCTTTTATTGTTCTACTTTATTCCTCCTCACTTTGTTCCATATCTCCTAGGAAGACTTCCCTGATTTACCAAGTTTTCATTGTCACTTGAAAATTAATGTCCTTTGTCCCTACACCATTGGCCTTAAAGTCTTCAGAGCTCATCAAAACTGTGCAAGACCCTGTTTTGTACCTTCATTGCCATGTTATTCTGTTATCTTGGCCCCACTGAGGGACAGATTGTCTTGGCTATGGTCCTGTTTGGAGTTCTCTGGACTTTAGCTTTCTTATTTCATAACTAAACAAGGTGGGTTTGAGGATTTCAGAGATGATCTGACTTTGGCATCTTTGTATTAGGGTTGTCTTTGATTTCTGGTATATTTCCTATAGGCAGAGAGTAGAAGGCCAGTGACTATTTGCTCAATGTAGTTGCTTTGGTATGCAGTGAGGACACACAGACTAGCACAATCAGACTGACTTTGCATAAGTGGAAATGTTTCTAGATAGGGGAAGGTCAAAAGGACACTGTCTCCCTCATACCATTTTGGCACTCAGTGCTCACCCGAGGCCTGGCTCTGCTGCCTAAACTGTTGACAGAGGGACTGGCCTCTTGGGTTGGAGAGGCATTTTCTGGATGGTTTTGGAGATTGGATACTATTTCTCTCCCCAGTCCCTCCCACCCCCAAAAGATCCACCGTGCCAAGGAGAAGCTGAGATCACAGGAAAGAAGGCAGCCAGACTCGAGAACTGACAAAGAAGCAAACAGAAAAGTCTCCCTTGCCTAGAGTTGAAGAGCAGTTCTGGTTTCAGACACCCATGCTGAGAAACCTGAGCTGCAGAAAGCCTGGTGCAGTGGAGGGGAAAGTGAGAGGCCAGATAAGGGTGGGGCTGTAGGGGGTATTTGGGTTGGCTCCTTTGGTGGACCTCCTGGGGTGCAGACAGAGCAGGGCTGAGCATTGGCCACTGCTGCTTGCCTCTGTCACTCTTTCCGTTTCTGCCCCACTGTTGCCTGAGCCAATGGCAATTTAGATAGAGCACAGTGAGGTCACTTCTGACCCTCAGCAGGCCCAGAGGGAGGCTTCTTTTGAGAGCCATCTGTTAATCCAGTTTGCTGACTCTCTTCTTACCTTTTCTGCTTCATTTGGGATGAGGAAACAAACACAGAGAAGCCACAGAGCCACTTCAAATGAGTAAGCATACAAAGAGCGGAGAAGGCCCACTAAATGTTTTCTCCCTTTGACACCTTGGTTTCCCCAACAGAAATCAGCTTCTTCCTCTGTTTCTCTTGTTTTTGGTTTTCTTTTGGATTGATGAAAGGTATTTTCTAATAGTTGTTGGGTCATGGTGAGAGAGAACTGGATTTTGAGACTTTTTGAAGAGGAGCTATCAGCCCCTTCTCTCTCTAGGGTGACTGTTAGCTTGCCTGCAGACAGGTTGATGGACAGCATGGTCTGTTCACAACCTAGAAGGACAGCCAAGGGAGTACTGCTGGGAAGGGCTTGAAGGCCAGCACTCCCACTGGCCTCTTAGGTTAAGAAGGGTAGGCTCAGGGCGTTACTGTTTTGGAAGACGAGTCACTAGTTGGGTCCCATTTCACCTCTCCAATTCAAACTCCATTAATTTTCCTGGGGAGTCCAATGGATGTCTCCATGGGACTGGATCTTCCCAGCAGGCTGGACTTGGGAGTTATGGAGAAGGAGCATGGAAAGTTGCTGACAGTCCTTACACATGTTGATGACTCAGTTTAAATCCCTCTCTGAAATCTAAGCCTCTCCAGATGTTGACCTCAACTGGGAAGCAGGGTCCTTTTTACCCTGTTCGCAGGCATACGGTATGCTGTCTTCTACTCCATTGCTGCTGCTGCTGTTACAGTAGGTAAAGAAAGGGGTCGAGGACAGGCTGGAATAGGTGAAATGAACGCCCTAGAGAGAGGAATCTCTGCAGGGGGAAAAACTCTGTGATCCTTGAGCGCACCTGATCTCTCAGGTGTGAATCAAGAGAGAGCAGAGGACAAGGCTACAAGGTGGTTGTCAGAGAAAAAAGAAGGAAAGTCCCCAACTCCATTCACCTTTTCCCATTCAGTTCTGGAAAAACACAGATGATGTCTTGGTTCTGAGGATGGGCTGGATTCTGCCTTAAGATTTGTTGGTATTCGTCCTCATCTATGTGTTAGGATCCTCTCCTATCTTTCCCACTGTATCCCCAAGTTGTCTTTCTACAAACAATTCCTGTTTTTTTTTTTCTTTGTTTTTAGGAGCTGATTGGGCTGCTAAAATGTGGGACACTCATCACATTGGTGGCTGTGGTCAACTCCTCAGGGATTATCTTGCCCAGTTCCTTTGGGAGGCCAAGAGCTTTGTTTCAGGGGCTGTTCCCAGGCAGTGGAAGAGCCAGGGAAGGACCCCAGGATTCCGATCCCCAGGTGGGCGACTGCTCACAGCTCCCTAATGGCTTTCCTAATGGATTTAAAAATAAATCTGACCTTGACTCTCTGTTCAATTTGTTTTTCCTTCATACATATGCTGTTAAGATCATAGTGATAGAAACTGATACTGAAGACAGGAAAACTGGAACAAAGTGTGGAGTTCTTAAAAGCAGGGTGTGAATTTGGAGGTCCTCTGGACCAATTTAAAGCTCTCATTTTGAGGTAAATTTAAATTCTCATTTACTTTTCATTATTTTTTGACTTTTGAAAATTATTTGAGAATGTCTATTATTTCTGCCTTCCCACATCATGAATAACAACAAGACCACTTGCAGAAGTGGGACATGAAATCCAAATTTTATGTTTCAGAATATTACAAATAAGGTTTTCACATTAACTGCCTCCCTGCCCGCATTAACCTCAATATGCATGCATAACAGTGTCCCTTTCCAGAATATGCTGAGAACACATTTCTCTTCAACTAATGACGAAAGTAGGGCTGCATCCTGGGGTATTGGAAAGGGGTTAAGTAAAGGCACTGAAGTATCACACACATTAAATCATTTGGCCTCATGTGGTCTTCAGGAACAAATGTGTTTTAATTCATCTACCAAGTGGAACAAGGCACTATGAGTTGCAGGGTTGCTAGAGAACAATTTAATAATAAATATATTCAAGTATGAAGGGTAACCTTGCCAAAGTCACAAATTATAGGCAGAGTCTGATCCCCAGCCCAGATTACCTAATCCCCAATTCAGGCTTCTTGCCACTGTACCATGTGCACAATTGGAATTTCTGGCCATATGTGTGTGTATCTTTTCTGCTCATCCCTTCTTTCATGTTTAGGAGCCATTAGATAGGACCTATGTCTCCTTAAAATCATTCCACCTGCCAGGGGCCATCAGTTCATTGATTTTATTTTTTTAAAATTTTATTTAAGATATACAAATTTCATGTGTTTCTGATATACAGATTCAGGAAGATAGTCATACTTCCCACCCTACCTGCCCTCCAGCCTATGCTCACACCCTTCCTCCTCACACTCCTATTTCTACTCTTAATTATTATAATGATCTATTTCAGTTAACTTTATATTCATAAGATTAACCCTACACCAAGTAAAGAGTTCAATATTATGAAAAAAAAAGACACGATTCTCATCAGTAGAGATAAGAGCTGTAAACAATTATCCATTGCAAAATGTCAATCTCACTCCTATACATTACCTTTTAGATACTCTGTTACTACAAATTAGGGAAAAACCTAGTATTTGTCTTTTTGGGACTGGCTTATTTAACTGAGTATAATGGTTTCCAGTTGCATCCATTTTGTTGCATAACACAGAATTTCATTTTTTTACACTCTAAATACTATTCCATAGTGTGTATATACCATAAGACATCTGGTCCTTTAAAATGGGACAGAGTTGCTACCAAGAGGGGAAAAGAACCAGGGAGACAGATCAGTGTTACCACATGTGGTCAATGACTTCATAATTGAGGATGTCAAAGCATTGTGACCACCATGCTGGTAGAAGGCATTGAATAGAGCTCCTCAGTATGTCTGACTTATTTTTAATGTAAATACCTATTATAACCATTTTTAAAAAAAATTATTGATTTGAAAGACAGTTTGTTACAGAGGTAGAGGCAGAGAGAGGGAAGGAGGGAGGGAGGGGGAGAGAGAGAGAGAGAGAGGGAGAGAGAGAGAGAGAGAGAGGGAGGGAGAGAGAGAGAGAGAGAGAGAATCCCAACTGCTTGTTCACTCAGCAAATAGCCACAACAGCCAGAGCAGGGCCAATCCAAAGCCAAAAGCCAGCATCTTTCTCCAGGTTCCCATGTGGATGTAGGGGTCCAAGGATTTGGGCCATCTTCCACTGCTTTCCCAGGTTATAACAGAGAGCTAGATTGGAAGTGGAGCAGCCAGGACTCAAACTGGTGCCCATATGGGATGTCAGCGCTGCAGGCAAGGGCTTTAACCCACTATGCCACAGCACCAGTGCCCCGTTACAACTATTGATCAAGTTTGGGTCAAGAGAGAGCATCAAAATTCAGTCTTGAACCTCTATTTCCTAGTCTTAATGGTGACCAACGGAGGCAGAAGAAGAGGAGGCAGAAGTTAAATTTTGATTTGTGACCTGAGATCCTTGAAAGGTAGAGTCGGAAATTGAGTTTTTTCTGTCATTATCATTGCCTATTTGGGTTCACCATGTTTTGGGCAGAATTCTTATATTTGGAGACCTCAAAAAGTTGGGTTAGTGGGATTTACACTAAAGAAAAGGGAGCAAGGTAACTCATTTTCTGGCCTTTCTAGTTTTGAAATTATGTAGCCCAAAGCACAGAGGTTAATAACACTTCATCTACACACATCCTTGTGCTTGGAGGGCAGATGTGATTGCCTAGAAAAACCCTCAAAACAAACCCTTCGTTTTTAGTAAGGACCAAAGAAAGAACCAGAAATCTTTGGGTGTTTCAGTGTTCAGATTTTATTGTCAAGAAGCTTTTGCTCCTAGGCAGCCTCATTTTTCCCTGGGAGGAAGTGTGGAGGATAATGCTGCAGAGGTGTTCTGGGGTTCTTGCAAGGACTGTATCTTGGTGCAGTAATAACTATTTCCTGGGATAGTGACAGAGGCATCTTCTTCATGTTGCAAGGAAGCAAGATGGAATTGAGGTTTAAAAGGTTCCGGGTCTGGGTGGGAGAGTCTCAGCAGTTTCTGCAGGTGAGTATACATGGCCAACTTGACATTTTCCAGGTTTTCCCTTAGGATTTTGTTATTGTTTTAGGTATGACTTGGTGTAGCTTACATGTCACTTCCTGTGATATCTATTCCAGGTTAAAAAAAAGAACATGTTTCCCCAGAACCAGCTGCATTCTTGGTGGGTGGGGCTCAGTGCAAGGTGAATATGATGGCCCCTTTCAAGGCAATTTTTCAGAATTTCAACACTATGACACCAAAGCTTAAACCTAGGATCCTATCAGCAGGCACTAAGTCTAGTGGTTAAGATACTTGCCTTCAACATTGGAGTAGCTGGAGTTTTGATTTCCAACTCTAGCCACCCATGTAGAAAATCTGGGTTGTGGTTCTGGCCCTGGGCTTTGACTCTTGCCCAGTCCAAGTCATTGTGGGTATTTGGGGTGTGATTCAGCAAACAGAATCTCTTTCACGCTCTTTCTTGTGCTCACTGTGTCTCTCTGGCTCTTAAATAAATAAAAATTTGAAAGCAAAACCGAATACCTGGTGTCCCTTTAAAACAAGAGCCATTTGTGTTACATAGGTCCCCTGACAAGGAAGTCCACTCTGTCTCTCCATCCTTGCTTCAAGACCCTTCTTAAGGTAAATACCCAGGTAATGAGATTTAAAAATCCCTCTCATTCCACCTTATAGTTCCAGAGAGCTGGTTAAACATCAGATTCATAACAGGCATGATAAACTCACAAACGATTTGCTTCTTACTGCCATGTCCCCAAGCACAAATGGAGCCGCTTCAGCAGTGACTCCATTCCATTCAGCTTGCACACATCCTCCAACCACAGCTGGTACTACTTCTCTCTCCACCTCTCACACACACACCCACAACCTTGCCAATCACTGCCTTCCTCCTCTTCTCCTCCATATTCTCCTCCACTGGTGCTCTTTTCTATGGTCTTTCAGGAAACTGGCCAAGTCCTGGGGCAAGTGTAACTCTAATGTACTCTAATGTAGCTGCTATCATGGGCACACTCAGTCACGAGAGTTAGGAACCTGACCCAAGCTTTCCAGTTATTTACTTGAAGAAGATGAGTTTCTCAACTCTGAGTCAGGAGGAATCCACCTGTGAGAAAATGCATTCATTGTAACTTGGTCTTCCCCACTCTGGGATGTCACAAAGTCTATCTGAGGTCACCAACCCAACCTACAGGAGTTGAGCAGTGGGACTCAGTATGATTTGTTTCAACATTTAAGCAGATTTTATGGATCCAAGCATGGACAAGTAATTTTATTTCTCCTAGTCTTAAAAATCTTCATCAGTGAAAGCCAGAAGGACTTGGATTTAATGGAAAGCCTATTATTTTACTAAAGAGAAAACTAAATGCCCAGTTGGAGATTCCTTTCTTACAGTCTCAGAGCTTTAGGAAATTGTTCAAGGACACAAAAGCACTACAGGGCGGAGCTGGGATTTAAATCTAAAGCTACTTAATTTGAGTGCTCATGCTCTACCTGCAGGAAATCCTCTGATGTATTTTGTGCCATGATGAAGAGTAGAGAAAGATGGCTGATGACCCAGGGACTGAGACCTTTTACTTAATGTTCATCTTGAAGAAAGTTGTCTACACAAAACTTGGTCATGAAAGCCTAGCTGAGACTTGCCCAAGTCAGTGATGGAGAAGAGGAAGAAGAGGTAGGTTACCAAAACATTGATGTGACTGATGTGGAGGAGTACAAAACGAAAGCTTGAGTCCTAGATTTCTGCCCCAAATGAGTGACTACTGAGTGGGTACAGGAGTAGGAAATATATTTGGACAGAAAGACTGGCTTTAGCTTTGAGGCTGAAAGGTCTAGCAGAGAGATTCAGCATCCATGTGGATTCCTTGCAGACAATTGAGACACAGGTATCTGGTTGCTCAGGGGAACAGTGGAGGCTGGTGATTCAGATTTGGGCACTGGCAAGATGCAGTTTTGTGTGGTCAAATCTATGAGAGTGGATGAGATTCTCTAGGGACAAAATTGTGCTAGCACAAAATCATGACATTTGTTAGCTTTTGTTAGCATTTTGTTAGCTTTTAGGTGAGAGAGCTGGGAAAGCAGAGTGAAAAAGCAGAAGAAAGGAAGTAGAGTTGAAAAGTAACAGATTTTCAAAGGTGGAAGTTGCCAAACTTGGGGTAATCACAACATTGATTTACGACTTACTAGCTGTCTGTGTGGAGCACTTGACGAACTAAATCTCATTTTTCAGTACAACTTTTGGCAATGAGGTATGGACAGAGACATAGTAGGATGTGTGGGTAGGATACAGTGGGGAGGAGAGAGATAGGAGGTGATGAAGTGGAAGATGCAGGCTGTTTTTGAGCAGTTGAACACAAGCCTTTCTAAAACATACACTGTCCAACCCTTCTGGGCTACAATTCTCAGAAGAAGGGCTTTTATTCAACCACTGTTGCTCTGCCATAACTAATGATAGGCCTTCTTGTTGCTGTTCTAGCCTCACCTTGCCCATTTATCCTTCACCCCTGTCTAATCTCAGTTTCCTTCTTCAGCTTTAGCTAAATCTGCAGGGAGTAACACCCTGTCTGGACTAGTCTTGTTACTTCTTTTCTTGTCTTCCTTCAGGCACCTTACACTTTTGTAAGACAGAGTCTTGATAATAACAGCTTGCTCCTGGAACAATGCACGGAATATAGCAATTGATTTAGAGATATTAGCCCATCTAATTCTCACATCAACCATGTGAGGTATGGACTATTACCACCATGCTCCAGGATCAGGTGGTTAAGTAATATGCCCACGGTCTCACAGATATAAACAGATTGAGGTTTTCTTGTATAAGGAATTAGAATAATTAATATTAGATGAATTCTTACATATTTTATTTTTTTAAAAAATATTTTATAAAAACTAGTTGAGAGGCAAAAGAGAGGAGAAGAGAGAGAGGAGAGGAGAGGAGAGGAGAGGAGAGGAGAGGAGAGGAGAGGAGAGGAGAGGGGAGGAGAGGAGAGGAGAAAGTTCCCATTCATTGGTTCACTTCCCAATTACAATAGCTTGGCCTGAATCAGACCAAAGGTTGGAGCCTGGATCTCAAGCCAGGTCTCTCAGACAGGTTGCAGGGACCCAACTGCTTGAACCATCACTTCCTGTTGCCTCCCAGGGTTTGCATTAGCAATAGCTAAGATCAGGAGCAAAGCCAGGATTTGAACCCAGGAACTCCAATATATGGTATAGGCATCCTAATCAGGGGCTTGACTGCTAGGCCAAATCCTTGCCCCTCCATTTGTTTTTCAGTACTTAAAGATAGGCACACAACAGCTTCTCAATATATCCCTGCCAAATTAGAAGTGGAACCCTAAGATCTGACAAGACAAAGCTCCTGAATAAGGCTATTTTGTTCACAAAGTCAGTAGTTATTCCGGCTGCTGGGGCAGGAAGGAGAATCCATGAAGTTACCTAGGCTAGAGGGTTCTTAGGCGTATTTTTAATAAAAATTTGGAATTCCATGAAAACATACTCCCCACTTCCTTTTGGTCCATCCCTCATACTGGCTCTCTCCCCCATACATGTACAGTAAAGAACACAGAACACAAAGAGCCAAAAATGTGGTTAGGGAATAGCTGCAGATCCTTAATGTGATGAATGGATGAACACATAGATCTATCAAATGATCTCCAAGATTTAAAAATAATTGCAGAACTCTGATTGTGGTAGCTTCAGTATCTGAGTTGTTTTGTCATGAAAACAATTGGAGTTTTAATAATTTTGACAAAGCAAGTTGGACATGGAATAAATGAACCAGCTTCACAGGTTTGTGTACACCTAGTTAAGATAGATCTCTGCCTCCTTCTTTTCCTCCTCTTCTCAGCCTCTGTTGCTCTCTCAGGACAAAGCCCTTAGATCTTTAGCTAAAAGAATGATGAAGGAATTGTAGAATGCTCTGCCCCTTAGATTCTGCAAGAGGCAGGATATTAGAGGGACTGTGGGAGGTGCTGAAATTGTTGCTGCTCCACTCTGCACTCCTCCTCTGGAATTGTCACCACCCCCACCCCCATGCCATCTCTGTAAAAGGTTGGTCTTCTGGAAGATAAGGCTTTGCTCTGTGTGTTTGAAACCAGGTTTGTACTTCTCTCTTGGGCCTCTCTGCCAATCTGATCCTTCTGGTTGGCATGACCCAACAGTCACATTACATAGCATTGAAACCCAAGTGTGATTTTGGGCTCTTCCTCTCCTTGCTAGCTGTTGAGCCTCCCTTCCTGATGCCCAGTTTCTGCCATCCAGGGTCCTTAATCATTTCTCGTTACCTTCAGCTATCAAAAGGCAGAATGACAGAGAGAAAGAGAGAGAGAGACAGAATCTTCCATCTACTGGTTTACTCTCCAAATGGCCAACACAGCTAAGTATGGGCCATGCTGAAGACTTCATCCTGGTCTCTCACATGGGAGGCAGGGTCCCAAGTACTTGGGCCATCTTCTGCTGCTTTCCTAGTAAAATTAGCAGGGAGTTGATCAGAAGCAGAATGACTAGGACTGGAACTGGCAATGTGGGATACTGATGTTGCAGGTGATAGCTTAACCTACTATGTCACAACACTGACCCAACACCTCCCTAGGTCAGCTTTGTGAAACAAGACTAATTATGGCACCAATATGTTTGAAAAGTTTGGAAACTCCTACTGTCTACAAAATATAGTTTTTATCACAACATTTAAATTTCACCCCACCCCAAACTCAATTTTTAAGCTGTGTCTTATTTTATCTTTTAGGCAACCTTTGCTGTTATACCAAACTGGGTTATCATTTAAGGAATAGAAAAACACATTCAAGAGAAATTTGTACTCATTTTTTTTAGTATCTTTACCTATTAAATGTCCAGTGTCCCTCCAAATCAAAGCAAACATTCCAAACTCTATGGTTGCTTCTGCTCCAATCTCCCATATTGCATCTTTTGGGCACATTTTATGTCTTTTACCAGATTCTGTCCAGAACTTTTTATTTGCATACGTGTCTTCTCTCCCCAGATATTAAGCTTTGCAGATGTGAAATTGTACTTTGTAGAGCTCTGGGGAATGTGGCAGGGATAGTGACTTTAAAAAAAAATGAGTTGGACTAGAAATTTAAGTTCTACATTTTTGGGAGTTGGAGTGGGGGTTGGGGAATAGAGTAGTTGGGAGTGCTAATGGGTACAAAGAAATCCACTGGGTGTGTGTGCTAGAGATGCTGCTTATATTGATGTGTGGCCATGGGTTCATTTCAAACTTTTCAAATTGTACTCTTAAAATATGGGCAGTTTATTGTGTGTGTATGTACTTCAATAATTACATTAAAAAATTTCACATTGCTTAAGTTCCTTCTCCAGATCTCTTTCTAGAATAAGAATGAAACCCAGAGTGTATAGCAGACAAGGGCTTTGAAAATGCTGGGCCTGTGTTTGAAAGCTAAAGAGAATTTGAATTGGTTTGTATCCTTCATGGAGATTACTATGGCCTATATCCATAGGCAGCCAGCTGATTCAGGCATTGCTAATAGATACTTTCTTGATTTTATCCCAGTGTCTCAGTACTCTCCCAAACACCAAGCTTTCATGCTGACTTTCAACCATTGTGACAAGGCATCATCAATCATCAGGTCCTTTTACCAGGAGGGCCCATGTCATGGTTACTTATATAAAGGGTGTGATGAATGGACTGCCTGGGACCAATGGACCTGGGACAGGGGGGGAGGTTAAGGGGGGCAGCATACAGGTCGTTGGTTCAACCAGAACCTCACTACTGGCCAGAGTTGAGAAATGTAAGATGGTGAAGTTTTGTCAGTGTAAGTGTTCAGTATGTCGTCTGAAGGATCTCCCACAGAGACCAAAAACAAAGAAGTTGCTCCAGAAAAAGATCAAGAAGGCAAGGTATGGATGCCATTCTCTGGTTTCAAAGGGGACTCTTAAAACTGAGGAACTGTCATCTTGGCTTGGGCTGTTTTCCAAAACATCATGCCTTTGTGAAAAACATTGCTTTTCCCTCACCTTGTGAAGATTGTCCCCAGCTCTTCCCTAGCAGCTTCTTCCTTTATCACTTACCAGCACTTCCCCCAAGAAAAAACACTTAGTTTTTTTGCCAAACACTTAACTTTTACCAGGAAGACCTGTAGAAAATCATATTTTCTGTGTTCATTGCTGTCTTCTCTGTGTGATAGAGCCTCCTTCCAATGCTGTCCTTTCGACATAACCCCTGGATCTACTTTGTCAAAGACAGGTTTCTCAAACTCTGAAATTCTGCATCCTGGGGTCCATGGGAAACTGAGTTCAGAAGGTCTCAATGTGGGAACGTGTGACTGTATGGACTGTACATCTCACCTCTCATCATTTTTCTCCTCAGTCAGCCTGATACATCATTGCTTTGGTTGAAGAGACTGATTGAGTCTGTGCTTTACCATGTCTCCTACCCCCCTAAGGATGACACGGAGAAAAGTCGCCTCAGCTGCAGACCCAGAACCACCATAATCATCATTGACGCTTCCTCTCCACCCAGGGTCCCTCAATAAAATTTCCCTCCTTTCCTTGAAAAACACTGTTGTTGAGTGTTATTGCTTAGCTGAAGAGTGGTCTGTGATCCCTGAGATATAATTGAGTTTTTTTTCTTTTCTTATTCTTTCATGTAAGAGGATAGATTGGATTTGCTGGGCAGAGGGCGAGTGAAGTGACTCAAGAGGACATAAATATATCATTTGATCCTTTATGAGAAAGTTACTAATGGAATTTGTGGTTGGGTTTTAGTTTAGGATAGGTTGAGATGCTTTCTGGATATAGAAATAGCTGTCTTGGTTTGATAGACTCTCCATGTTGGGGCAGAACAGGCTGGGCTGGGCAGTACAACAGCCATATTACCATTGGCTCACACATTTAGCTTCATTTGAAGTCAGTAACGAAAATAAACTTTGCCCAGGTTGTGTCGACGTGAAGCCCAAGAACTATAAGCAAGAAAGTAAAAAAATAACAAAGGCTAGGGAGGCATTTGTATATTGGGAACTCTTTAAAAGACAACATTCTTGAGCTTTTCCTAATAGTGTTGGGGCAGTTGGGGGAATCAAATAATTCTCACAGCTGTTTGGAATCTCTTGTGTGATAAAACTTGAACTTCTGTAATTTACATAAAGGTACCAGATCATCTCTGAGCTCCTATTTATTACCATCAAGTACAGAAAACCTGCAAGTACAACTTAGCTCCCCCAAAGATGACAAATACAAATTTTTCAAAGATTTACTCGTTTACTTGAAAGGCAGAGTTACAGAGAGAGAAAGAGAGAAGGGGATATGAGAGAAGGGATGTGTGTGTGTGTGTGTGTGTGTGTGAGAGAGAGAGAGAGAGAGAGAGAGAGAGAGAGAGAGAGAGAGAATCTTTAATCAGCTAGTTCACTACCCAAATGGTCACAATGCCCAAGGCAAGGCCAGATCAAAGCTAAGAGCTTAGAACTCCGTCTGGGTCTCCTCCATGGTGGAAGGGGCCCAAGTACTTGGGTTGTCTATCACTTCCCAGGTGCATTAGCAAGGAGCTGGATTGGAAGTGGAATAGCCTGGACTTGAATCGTCATATGTATGGGATGTTGGTATTGCAGATAGTGCCTTAACCAGAATTTAGTGTCAGCCTCCATAATTGCAATTTAAAAAAATATGCAGGTCTAGAGTGGATCTGCAGGCCTAAGATCTCAAAACTCAATGGTGAGCGGGATATGGGAGGGTTGAGGGTGGGAGGGAAGTTATGGTGGGGGAGGGAAGTCATTGTAATCCATAAACTGTGCTTTGGAAATTTGTATTTATTAAATAAAAGTTTAAAAATCTCAATGATGTTAACATTTAGAATAATAAAGATGTAGCAGCTGGAAGAGACAGGGGCTGCCTTTTCATTGTTCAGCCAATTTAGGTAGGTCCTAGAGTCCTGTCCTTTTTCCTAGATATTGATGAGCTTCTTTTTTTTAAAATTGATTTTAAGGTAGAGTTATATATAGTGAGAAAGAGAGACAGAGAGAAAGGACTTCCTTCCATTGGTTTACTCCCCAAATGACTGCCACGGCTGGCGCTGTGCCGATCCGAAGCGAGGAGCCAGGTGCCTCCTCCTGGTCTCCCATGTGGGTGCAGGGCCCAAGGACTTGGGCCATCCTCCGCTGCCCTCCCAGGCCATAGCAGAGAGCTGGACTGGAAGAGGAGCGTCCGGGACTAGAACCCAACGCCCATATGTGATGCTGGTGCCACAGGCTGAGGATTAACCAAGTGAGCCACGGCACCCATCCCTGGGCTTCTTTAATGATCATGTTTGCTTTTTGATATTCACACCAATACATTTGGTCTTAATGTGGGAGGGGAAAGAGATGATAGCTTGTCTCTTGAAGATGTTCTGACCCAAGAGCAGAACATCTTGAGATAGTTATTGCAGTACTATGGCAGCAGGGAAAGTGTATCTAGCAGTAGTATGTTGTGGTACTGTTATTTGAAATATTTGAAATAACTAGATTTTGGGTGGTGGGGTATTGTGCATGTGCTAGCCCAACTACAAGAAGGAAAAGGCAAAAGAGATCAACAGCTCTTCCTGCTTCACTCTGGTGCCAGTCATCTACACCACAGTCACTCTTTTTGCTAAATTTGCATAGAACTTCCTTTTATTATTGATTCAACTCCTGCGTCACAGTGCTTGTAGTCTAGGAGGGAAAACCAAAGAAAACTATAATAAAAGTAACAGTTCTGGGAAACAGGCCTGCCATGTTTTTCTCAATGTTAGCATGTGCAGAGGAGAACTTGAGGATGTGAAAGTTTGAACCTAGTGTCTAGGGACAGTCAAGATTCACTGATGACAGCCTTGAGTGATGTAAGCAGTCATGACCCAGGAGCTTTTGTGAGTTGTTGGAGGTATGAGGGCCACTAGAGAGGACTCTTGAAAGGGACAGGATGAGATAGCACAGAGGCTCATCTCTGTGGGTGAAGGCTGCCACGGGTGAGTGAATGGCCATGGCTGTGTTCCAATTAAATTTCACCAAAATATCCACTGGCTGGATGTGGCCCAGGGATGCACTTGTGAAGTTCTGCAGCAGATCCTAGGATAACTGTTATCAAGTGCACCTTCAGGTTAACCAGTATTCCAATTTCATAACTGAAATAGGTTGAGTGATTCATTTTTAGGATCATACGGCTTAGGACGTGCTTGAGTTAGGACCAAGGCTGTGCAGTACTATTGTACCTTCCAAGGAATCTCACCAAGACAGAGGTAGTCAGAGCTGCCTCTAGTGCTCCTCCTGCTCCTCTCATCTTCCTCTAGCTCCCACCCTGAGTGATCTGATCCTCCTTTGGGTCTCCTTTGTCAGTCTTATGCTTCCTTAGCCTAACAGATTTATTAACCCTTTGTGGTCTCTGTTCCTTCTACTCAGGAGTCTTTGCCTTTTTCTCAATGTCTTTATGTAATGGGCTATTTTTCTACCTGTCTTGGTGAGAGCAGTAGTTTTAGATTCCTTGTAAAAGAGACATTTTGGGAACGGGTAGGAGTACGCAATTGGGGTTTGGACACAGAACCTACTAATCCTAAACCAGTGTGTTACTCAGTGAAGCCAGTGACAGAAAACGGCAGCTAACCAGCTATTTATAGGAACAGGGCCTTGTCTGATGCAATGCTGGTCGTGACATTGCAGCCATTGTTATCTTCACTTCACAAGATCAAGTGCTGACACTGGCTCAAAATTGCTTTAAAAATCACAAGCTTATGAATTTGCATGTATTCCTTTCTTGTTAATTTATAGCTCCTTCCCTAAAATATTTCTCCAGTCTTTCTGCTCCTCAAAAATCTTATAGGTGTTCATTACTATGGACTGGTAATACAGTCTCCAATTACAGAGGGTGATTTTACTGACATAACTAAAGTACAGCTGGAGGCTCATGCCTATAATGCATCTACCTCATAAATGCCTTTTGTTTGTCATACAATGCAAGAAAACATGGGGTGAGCAAAATTTTGAACTAGTTACCACCACTGGCAAATCAGGTGTTTTTATGTAAAATCTAGGATTTGAACTTCTTGGTTGCTCCTAAACATTTGTGATACCTGTCAGCATTGGATTCCAACTAGCTGGAGCTCAGAAACATTTTTCACATGAAGAAGCACTGTTTAATTTGTCTGCACAATTCCTGCTGGTGGTGTTTATTCTCCCTGCCTCTTAGGACCCTCAGTCCTGACCTTTGGTGGCTAACACAACTAACTGTTGGATCCACCTCTTTCTCTCACCTGTACTTCCCAAACAGTTCACAGGCCACCTTGATTTTTTTTCTCTTTCTTTTTTTTTTTTTTTTGACAGGCAGAGTGGACAGGGAGAGAGAGAGACAGAGAGAAAGGTCTTCCTTTGCCGTTGGTTCACCCTCCAATGGCCGCTGCGGCCGGCGCACCGCGCTGATCTGAAGCCAGGAGCCAGGTGCTTCTCCTGGTCTCCCATGGGGTGCAGGCCCAAGCACTTGGGCCATCCTCCACTGCACTCCCGGGCCACAGCAGAGAGCTGGCCTGGAAGAGGGGCAACCAGGACAGAATCTGGCACCCGGACCGGGACTAGAACCCGGTGTGCCGGCGCCGCAAAGTGGAGGATTAACCACCTTGATTTTATGCACAGGGGAGCTAAGGATAAGCATCTGGGATTGGGTACAGAGCCACCTCCTTGCCTGTGAATTCTCAATCAGATCCCTGGGACTATACGTTGTCAGGGCCACTTCATTCCTAGCCCCAGAGCCCCGACTTTCTACTTCAGCATAGCTTGAAACCCATGAGGAAATTCAAGGAATTATAACCAAGGTGAAGAGAACCTAGCCCTCTCTCTGGACAAGACTTGGACTCCAGACTGGGAACAGGAGAGTCATAACAAATTCTCATCTTCCTGTCCCTGGCACTTAGTTTCATGCTGTGGTGGGTAGAACACTGGGGTTGGTCTCCAAAGCATGACCCCTTTCTAAGTAGCTGGAGCAGCAGAGAACTGTGTTGGGCAGAGGACCTGCCTGAAACAGGTCCTAGGAATCTTTCTCCAGAGTTGTGAGTCTTCGATGGGCAGGGACTCCATCTGTCCTCTGTCTTTGTACTTGGTATTTGTCAGTCACAATACCAGTGATGATGATGGGGTGTTGGGATAACTCACTGAATAGTTTGTGAATGTTCTCAGTGCATCCTCCCTCCCTCCTTTAAAGCAGGTAGGCACATTTTTGCTTTGCATTTTCTTGTTTTCAGTGAGAAATGAAACAGAATCTCTGTGCATACAACTTCCTTCCTGAGTTTTAAAAAGCATGTTTTCCTTCTACTCGAAAGGCAGAGAGATAGAGACCGACAGAGAAAGATCTTCCATCTGCTGATTCACTGCCCCAAATGCCTGCAACAGCTGGGGCTGGGCCAGGCAGAAGTCAGGAGTTGAGAATCCAATCTGGGGTGCACACGTGGGTGGCAGGGACCCAAGTGCTTGAGCCACCACCTGCTGCCTCCCAGGGTACAGAAAGCTAGAATCAGGAGCAGAACTGGGACTCCATGCCAGGCACTCCGATATGAAATGTGGGTTTTTCTTAACCACTGTGCCAAATGCCCACCCTGCTGAGTTTTTGATATCCAAAACCCTGGGGCTCAAGCTTGAGGTAAGGGCTTGAGACCTGATCTATAGTGGGAAGTAGTTAGTTGTAGGAAGCAGGAGGGAGGGGATGAGGCATGTGGGACAGGGAGGGAGAACAGACTTTGTTACTAAGCTGATCCCTGCTGTGGACAAGTAGGGTTCCATGGTCTCAGGGACCCTCTGAGGGTCCCTGCGGAATGCACCTCAGCAGTGTCCCTCCAGATGTGGGGGGCTGCATTCATGGACCCACCAAATCCATCCCTGCATGTCGAAGGCTTCTCCTGAGAATGTCACTGGCCCCTTTGCCTGGCTGCCAAGTACCTGAGACATGTGAGAATATTTGCTCTTTGTTATTTTCTTCTTTGCTCTTTAGGGCCTTGGTCAAAACCAAGTATTGTTTGTGCTATGGCTTGCCTCCTCCAAAACTCATGGTGGAGTTTCATCCCCACTGTGAGCCACTGAGAGTGGACGCTTGATCTGATCGCGGTGTTTAGAGCTGGGGCCTTTGGAAACAAGTTAGGATTAGACTGTCATCAGAATGGAGCTGCAGGAATGAATACTGGTGGCTTCCTAAGAAGACCAAGGGGGCTAGGGAGGGAGAGGAGAGAGGAGAGAGCAGAGAGTGAAGAGGGGAGAGGGGAGAGGGGATAGGGGAGAGGGGAGAGGGGAGAGGGGAGAGGGGAGAGGGGAGAGGGGAGAGGGGAGAGGGAGAGAAATAGGATACATACTCACACATACAAGCTCCTTGTCTCTTGCCAATTATGCCCTGTGCCGCCTTTGGACTCTGTTGGAAAGAAAGCCATCAGCTGATTGGTCGCTTGACTTGGACCAGATCTGTGAGCCAAAATAAACTTCTCTTCTTTGTAACTTACGCAATCTGTAGTCTTGTATTTTTTGCAACAGAAGATGGCCAGATACCGTGTGTGTGTGTGTGTGTGTGTGTGTGTGTGTAGGCACACAAGTGCATACAACTGTATAATCTACTATTTGGATTTTCATAATCTGTTAATCAACATTTTATATTAAATGCATTTCCAATTTTTAATTTTTATTAAAATATATAAAGATTTACATCTTCATATTGTTGATGTTTTTATATTTTTGTAGGACATAGTTATAGGACTGAAATTATAGGGTCAGAAAGGATATGCTCTTTTCTAAATTGATTTTTGGATAGATTTTATTGACATGTGGCAAGATTGGAGCTGCCAAGACAAGCCTACTGTCTTTCTGGGGTAGGAGAGGACCTCCCTGCTACAGATATTAGCTCCTAGCAGGGGCTTAACAAGTACCTTTTGAATGAAAGAAAAGAAAATAAATCCTGGTTATTCCTTTCTCATACCAGGCAGAGCTGCAGGAAACCCCAGAGTGGCCCCATGAGCACTGTGAGAATGCATTAAAGGTGAACTTTGGCAATGACCTATGAGTGAGTGTCTAGGAGAGGTTGTAAAATCCCTAGAAGACTTGTAACACATTAGAGACCTCTATTTATTTAGAATAGGTTAGAGTACCATTCTGTCAGAAACAAAAAGGAATGATGGCTTTTTTTTCTGGATTGTTTCTCTTACCTAAGTTCCAAAAATGCTCGTTTATGAGGTCCTCCTGAACATAGCACCTGTATGTGCACATAAAACACTTAAAGCTATGCTTTACCAAGAGAAGGCGCTTCCTTCACCCTCTCTAACCCCCAGCCATGACCAGTTTTGTTTTATGAAATTTCAGTTATCTGTGGTCAACTGCAATTTGAAAATGTTAAAGGAAAATCCAATTCATGAGTTTTAAGTTGCACTCTGTTCTGAGTTCTCACACAGACCCTCCCTGTCCCAGCTAGATCTTGAATCATCACTTTATGCAAAGCCTCTTTTGTCTTCCTTTTTGATCTCTTTGCCTCTCCTGATTTTATAGGCTCAGAGCAGGTTCACCTCTGTCACCACTAAAAAAAATGGGTGTGGCATCATTGGAAATGTGAGGAACAGAATGTAAGCATTTTCAACCCCCAAATTAATTCTGATTTCTCCATTTCCTCTGAGGCTTCCCACCACACCTTTTAAAAGTTCATCTCATTTTACTTTCAAGCGATAGTCAGGTGAGTTACTGATTTCCAAGCTGGTTGGCCCCCCACCACTGTCAGGTCAGTTCTTCAGATCCACGGGAGGACATAGTGTGTTTTCCAGTGCAGGCACCAATGCCTTTCCAAAGAGAGTGTGGGCATAGACATATATCCACAACATCAAGACACAATGTTCTAGGGTGTGCTAGTTCCAGAGAGCAGAAAAGAGGAGATGGAAGGCAGAGGCTGGGAAGACTTTAGAGTTTTCAGAACTACAGTGTCCAGTGAAGTGTGGTAGAAAATGCAGTTCATACCCCTCCTGTGTTCTGCCATTCCAAGCCTTCCCTTTAAAACACAGCTCCTGCTGAGAGCTTTGCTGCTTGATGAGGACTGCAGATAAGTGGCAAATAAGCCCTTCTATCCTCTTTCCCATAGGCAGCCTACTCTCCATGTCTCCCATTCCCTAATGTTTTCCTAGGATCTAAACTTGTGGCTAGACTAACAGGCAGTCTGTGCTTGTTGAGTGAAAGAATGGCTCTGGTCCCAGGGCTAGCCTGCCGTGCCCTGCTTATGGTCTCTCAGAGACTCGGATCCCTGATATATTAACATCTGCTGCTAGGTAGAGGAGAAGGGCAGGCTATGCCAGCTGTTCCCTAAGACTCTCTCTTTGGGATGGTGGATAATTTCCATACTCAATGTCCCAGTGGGTTAAGTGTCTTAAGCTGACATCCTGTTTACTGTCACCCAGAATAAACTAACTCACATAAGGAAGAGGGGTGTCCTTTCTGAGTATGGGCATCAGAGCAAGAGCATATTGGGTCACAATAGAAGATCTCTTCTTTGGTTTTGGCTTTATTCTCAGTTTCAAGTAGTCCTGGAATTTGTGTACCTTGCAAGAGTATGGTTCTAGGATTCTTAGGTGCCCATAGTTAGCCTTGTCTCTGCAGGGCAGCCCCTGGTTTGGGATGACCCGTGCACTTTCCTGCTTTCTTTCTGTTCCTCTGTATGTTGACTGCTCCTGTGCTCACAAAGCCATGCTTTTTCACCCTGGAAGTGATGGTTTCCTTCCCACTTGCAGTTTTTCCAACACTTGTAGTTAAGACCCATTATTCTCCCCTCAAAATCCCATCAGCAGTGTTTTCCACTCTGTGCGTGGGACTGCAGGTCTGGGTCCTGGGTTCTCAACCTCTCCTGCCTTTAGCCCCAGCAGAGCAGCGGCCCCTTTCCTGTGGACTGCATATCGGGTTGGTGGGTATTTTTCTCAAACTTTTAAGTTTTAATAATCTTGATGCTTCCTTTATTTCCCCAAAGATGTTAGGTGTTATAATTGTTTTCTCGTTGAGTCCTTAATATTCCCTTTGGCCTTTCCTGTTCTTAACATGTACTTACTAATTCTTTTTATTAAATTCTCTCTGTTACAGTAACTGTGTGGTTTCTACCTACTGTGACTAGATCCTAAATGATAAACGCCCTGGAAGAAGGGGGCAGGAGTCATCCCTTGGAGTCATCCTTGCCCAGGCATGCCAGGCTCTCTGTGTGCAGGACAAGGCTCCAGGGAGCCCTCCAAAGAAGGGTAGCTCACATGGGTCCCTGGGAGTGTTCATAGAGCTCCCACAGGGATATGGAAGGATCTGCCTGGAGCCCTCGTGGTGTTTGCCAAGAAGGTATAGAAGAAGCCAGCCTTCAATGCAGAGAGGCTGCAGGGACCAGTAAAAAAATTCAGGCAACTGGGGCTTTGGGAGATCAAGGAAGGAAAACGTCAATAAAGTTTAGCAGAATCAGGCTTCTCAGAGGAGGTAGGTACAACAGTGGACAGGGCTTTTCTGGCAGGAAAACTGGTCAAAAGAGCAGCCAACACAAGTTGGGGGCAGGAGCTGCTTTAGGGAGTTCATACAGGAGGCCAGGGAACTCACATCTTCGTTTGTTTGTGTGGCCCTCATATGGCCATGTCATATACATAGTGTGTGATTACTGAGTTACTGAGTCTGTTGGCTGGCAGTCCCCAGGGATAAGTCAGCATGAGCCAAAAAGATTTATTGCTAAGGAAAGGGATACTTCTTCCTGGAACTAGCTTTTGAAGATCCAGAGATGATGTCCTGCGGGCGGCGCCTCTCGGAAGTGTCATCTGACTTGGGTTATGTTTTAGGCACATCTACAATTGATGTTGGGATGTCGGACGTAAAAGGAGCATTGGTGCTGATCTGCAGGAAGGGCTGGTCACCACGTGTGACTTTCCAGCCCCTTGGACTTTCCACTGCACTCTCTCTTGATCTCTGTAGCTAAACAACCAAAGCAATCGGGCACCCCTTGTGTGAACACCTGCTCCACGTCTCTTCCAGACTCAGCAGAGATAGTACATGTAGTCTTCATATTGTATGCATTTTGCAGGATGGTCCAAACTGCAAATGTATTGGTTCAGGAAGTGTGGTTGCAGTGGCCTTTTCCCACTCTGTTTGGCTTCTGTGAGCCTGTGGGTTCCTGGGCGAAACTGCCTTGTCCTGGTTCAAAAATGAACGGTTTCACAGCCCATGCCCACAGCTCCTGCAGAGGTGCAGGCACATGAACCTTTCCCAGCCCATCATTTCTGAGTCCTGGTGGGTGAGGGAAACGGACAGGAGAGGGCAAATGAAGTGAGTGACGGTGAGTGGGGAGCAGCTTGGGGAAGCAGTGAGCTGTTCAGCCGAGGGCTGATGGAGCCCAGCAGGTGCCCCCTTGGCAGGAAGAGAATGTGCAGAGAGTGGGGCCTCAAGAGCTGCTGCCCCCTCCTGAGCAGCCCCTGTGGGTACTCTGAGCTCTGAGCGCCACTCACTCCATGTGGACAGGGGTTCCAGACGAGGTGCCAAACACGTTCTCACCTATGGAATATGGAGCCACAGATGGGATTGAGGCAGGAGGATGGAGAGAAATCCTCAAGAGAGAACAGAGAAGATGTGAGTGAGGCAGGGAGTCAGCAGGGATAAGGAGTGGATGACTGCCAACATCTGAGCCATGTACACCATCTGAATCCTGCCATCTTCCATGCTGGTTCAACATGGCTGAAGTCTCGGAGCACCTGCTCCTGTTCATGCAGCTAAGCCTCACTTTCTCTCACACTCCAGACATCTTGACAGCTTCCTGGAGACCACCACGTGCTGCAGCCCCACCTCAAACTGGGCCTCCTCTGGATCTTTCATCAGGCCCTGCCCTGAGCATCATTCCTACCCTACACAAGGATGGCCCTAAACTGAGTGGAGGCAAATCTATCCTCAAGAAGTTGTGTGCTCTCACACCCGAGTGGGCAGCATCTCTTTGCCTTTCAATACATCCTGCTCTCTTGCTCAGCTTAGCTACATCTCCTGGCTGTAGTGCTACCCAGGAAGGTAAGAACTCAGGCTAAGTCCAGCTGGAGGTCTCTTGCAGCCAGCTAGGGCTCACAGTCCCCACACTGTTATTTGGTGACCCCATCAGAAAGAGTAGGAGGGCCTGGGGAGGGAGGAAGGACAGGAAAGGAAGGCAGGATCAGCACTGCGGGGCACCCTCTTCCCTGCACCCCAGGGTCAGGTGACAGTGGTGGGATGGGCAGGCACCTTCACTTCCTTTTGTCTTTGTCCACCCTACAGAAACTCAACCACCCCCAGGGCTGCCCAGGCATTGGTTGCCCACTTAGGAGCTTTGTGGAAAGAGAGGTTCAGAGCTTTCCTGGGCAGCCTGTTGGGTGCAGGAGTTAGCAGGCTGGGGGAGAAGTGTCCCTGGCCCTTGTGCCTCCAGAAGCCTGGCCTGCTAGCCTCATTTGACCTGTGAGCAGGGCCATCTCTCCTTCGCACGGCAGCTTTTCCCCTTCCCTGCTCTGCTCCCCCTCCCTTCCCAATTCTCAGAACTCACGTCTGTCCATTGGATTCCAGGAAGTGGCTGGTGCAACCTTGTAACCCAATACCCTCGAATTGGAATCCCTCTGTATGTCTCTGCTACCCCCCCCCCCCCCCCCCCGTGTCCTCAGGGCTGGGTCTGGTTACAGCAGAGGGACCAGCCAGGCCAGGCTGGCCCAGGAACAGGTCCTGTCCTGCTGCTCTGCCCCAGGAGCTGCTCACCCCTGCAGCTCACCTGCCTGGCTGGGCACAGTTTGGCTCCCTCACACTGAGGTCTCCTCACCCCTCTACCTCCACAGAGGGACTTGGAATACGCGATGGGATGGTCGGAGGCCTTTTCAGTGTCCTTGGAGAAACCTCTCGTGTCTGACTAAGGCTGTGCTGCATTTCCTTCAACTCTATCCTGCTCGTCTAGCTCCTTCCCGCTCTCAGCTGCAGACGCTGACTCCAGCTAATTCTATCAGAGAACAGGGTGGGTTTCCCTCCTTCTCTCCCCTCTGCTCCCTTTCCTTCCTCTTCTTTCTTCCTCCTTTTTTTTTTTTTTGACAGGCAGAGTGGACAGAGAGAGAGAGAGAGAGACAGAGAGAAAGGTCTTCCTTTACCATTGGTTCACCCTCCAATGGCCGCTGCCGGCGGGCTGCAGCCGGCGCACAGCGTTAATCCGAAGCCAGGAGCCGGGTGCTTCTCCTGGACTCCCATGGGGTGCAGGGCCCAAGCACTTGGGCCAACCTCCACTGTACTCCCTTGCCACAGCAGAGAGCTGGCCTGAAAGAGGGGCAACTGGGACAGAATCCAGCACCCCGACCAGGACTAGAACCCGGTGTGCCAGCACCGCAAGGCGGAGGATCAGCCTATTGAGCCGCAGCACCGGCCTCTTCCTCCTTTCTTTCCTCTGTTCCTCTTTCTCTCTCAAATAAAAATTCAAATAATAAAAATCCAACCTCAAAGACTGTATAACAGTAGGCCACAGCCAGATTTGGCTGTGGTTTGTTGACCTCTGGGCCAGAGCATCTCTTACCCATGTGAAATGCCTGAAGAACATTACTTGTGGGCCTGGGTAGAGCTGTGCTAATGTCTGATGCTGCAGAGCATCAGCTCACACAGCGGTGCCAGAGGGTGCCAGAATCCAGTAAGTTTGGGAAACAGGTCCCTTCCTATAGGACTTCAAAGAGGCTTTCTTCTGTCTGAGGGAACTGATTCTCTCCCTAAACAGTCTGCAGGTGTTTCCAAAATGGGTTTGTTTGGAGAACTCCCCTTCCAGCAGCACTACTGGGGACTGGGGTCCTGTGAAATACTCTTGGAGAAATGCTTAGCTTTGTGAGTCTTCTCCCAGCTCTGCTTTGGAGTTTGAGGAATCTGATTTTCCTTTGGAGTGGAACCTGTCCCCAGGAGCAAGCAGCAGGAATGCTAGGACTGAGGAGTGCACCCAGCAAGTTCTGCAGGCCATGAGGAAGGGGTAGCTGGGCCTCGGCTATTGGAAGGTAGGACTTCGAGTGTGGCTGGCCAGGAAGCAGGGAGGAGCCAAGAGCCTGGAGTAGAGCAGTGCCTGGGAGTATTGCCAAGGTCCCACCGTTTGCTGAAAAATACAGGATGTTTTGCAGTCTACCCTGGGTCTCGTGGGGGCTCTCACTCATCGTCCCTATGGGCCACTCACAGGTCCTCCCTGTTGTGACCATCTGGGTACACGTAGTCTGAGCAGAGCCAGGCAGAAATGTCGAGGGCCAGCTGGCTGCCAAGGCAGGGGCACAGTGCTCACGCTGGGGTGGACCCAGGCTCCGCTCCCAGCTCCACCAGGAATCAGCTGTGCAACACTGGACCCATGCCCTTCCTCCTCCAGATCTCACCTGCAACACAAGGAGAAGGTGATCTTGCCTTGCCCCAGGCTTGGTTGGTGACAAGCACATGTGTCTGGCAGGACATGTGGAGAACTAGAGGTTATCACCAGGCAGCCTTTGTGGGAGACTCACAGACCCAGGGTGCCAGCCCAGGCAGGGATCCGTGGCACCCTGCCTAGCTCTCACTTGTGGGAACAGAGGCTCAGAATCACAACTTACATTCTTTGAGTTTCCTTTCAGATTGTAAGGGAGATGTGAGTAGTGTCAAAGAAGGGTAAGGTGGAGTTGAGAGAGAGAGGAACATCTTTTGAGAGTAAGTGGGTCTATGAAATCTTTTTTTCTTTAATATTTATTTATTTATTTAAAAAGAGCTACAGAGAGAGAGACAGAGAGAGATCTTCCATGAGATGGTTCACTCCCCAAATGACTGCAATGACTGGAGCTGGGCTTATCTGAAACCAGGAGCCAGGAACTTCCTCTGGGTCCCCCAAGTGGGTGTCGGGGCCCAAAGACTTGGGCCATCCTCTGCTGCTTTCCCAGACACATTAGCAAGGAGCCGAATTGGAAGTGGAGCAGCCAGGAACCAAGCCGACACCCACATGGGATGCCAGCAGTGCAGGCAGCTGCTTTACCTACCACACACAGTGCTGGCCCAGAAATCCTGTCTTTTGCAACAAAATGGACACAACCAGAAATCATTATGCTTAGTGAAATAAGTCAGTCCCCCAAAGACAAATATCATATGTTTTCTCTGATATGTGAGAGTTGATATAGAACAAAAAATATTTATAGAAACAAAATGGACACCTTGAGATTTGGCTGTTGTTTCTAGCCCTTGTTTATACTCCTGTGGAACTGTGGTCTTTCTATTTTCTTACTTGTTGAAGATTAAGGTTAGTGGCCAATTAAACCTGTGATTATAGAGTGGATTGACATTATGTTTTTGCAAAAATTAAAGAAGAAAAGGAAAGAAGGAGGGGGATTGAGAGAGGGAAAGAAAGAGGGAGGTAAGTTTGGTTATCTTCTTAGAATTGTACCTAGGAAATATATGAAATCTGTTCTCTTTACCTTAATAAAAATTTTAAAGGAGAATAAACTATCAGTATTCTACCAAAGAAGAATAAGTAGTTATCTGCATTATGGTTGTCATTTAAAGAAAGAATAGGGGCCAATGTTGTGGCACAGTGGGTTGAGTCAAAACTTGGAATGCCCAGCATCCCATATAGGAGTATGGGTTTGAGTCCTGAATTCTTCATTTCTGAGCCTGCTCCCTGTTAGTGTGCCCAGGTACTTGGGTCCCTACCACCAATTAAAGACCCAGATGTAGTTCCTGGCTCCTGACTTCAGTCTGACCCAACAATGGTTGTTGTGTCCATTTGGTGGGTAAACTATGGATGGGATAGTCTCTCTCTCTCTCTCTCTCTCTCTCTCTCTCTCTCTCTCTCTCTGTGTGTGTGTGTGTCTACCTCTCTCTGTCACTCGACCTTTCACATCTTTGACAAAATAAATAGAAGAAAGAATCAGGACAGGAAGGAAGTTGTCTGCCAGCAGGGCCAGTCACTCCCTCTTCACAGAGATTTGTGAAGACTTGCAAGGAATGAGTATCAGAGATCTCACAAACAATTCACCATGCTTTTGCCAGGACTCCCGCTGTTATGTGGACTGAGGAGGGCCCAGGGCAACAGGTGGCTTTGAGGACAACCTGGGTGATGAGTACTGGCTGGGGCAGCATTGGAAAGTCCTATGAGAGAAGAGATTGGGACACGATAGATTCTATTCTGGGAGGATCCCAGAGGGTCCCAAGTGAAAGTTGATGGACGGAGGTGCTGAAAATGTAGATCAAGCATCCTATTGTGCAGAATCAAAGTTCTCAAATTTTAAGTCAAGAGAAGAGGCAAAGAGAGGGGGCTTCCTTGGCTCTGGAGGTCTTCTGTGATCTCTGTTTCCTAACAGTGGTGAGAGAGAGGATCTGAGGGATTGCTGAAAGATGGGGCTGAGGTCCAGCTGCAGGTGGGAGCTTTCTACGAGTTGCCTGGGGCAGTGGTTCTCAAAGTGTGGTCCTGGGACCAGCAATATCAGCACCTCCTTACTTGCTTGTGACTCTGACCTGCTGAGTCAGCATGGGGTTCAGATGGCCCCCTGTTCTAGGGAGCCTACCAGGGGATTTTGATGCTTTAGAATTGGAAAGCCAGCAGCAGAGAATTCAGGTGGGCATGAGAGCAGGCCTAGCATTCACACACTCACTGGAAAGCACTTGAAATCCACAAAGGAGGCTCTCGAAGAGCCCCTCCCCTTGTTCTTTCCTGCCTTCCTATCAGCTCCAGTGTTCCTTGGGTCTCCTTCCCTCGGAACACATCCAGTAGTCACCCCTCTCAGGCACAGCCTTATCTGCTGGCCCCAGATAAAGAGTGAATTGGCCTAATCAGGATGACTGGACTGGCTGGCTCCAGGGAGGTCTGTTGATGGTGCCCCTGCCAGAAATGGAGCCGCCTCACATGGCTGACCCCCTTCCTACCCCATGGGCCCCCATCACCACCTCATCTCCCCTCCAGAGAAGGTGGGTCCTCAGTTACACACTCTCTCTCCTTTCTAATCAGTCCTCAGCAATTTCATTCCCAAGAAAGATAAGGGGTGACTATCTCAGCTTCTGTGAAAATCACAGTGGCAAAGCCTCGGTCAAGGTCAGGCCTGTCTTACAGGTCTCTGCTGAGGGAGAAAGGAGTAGTCGGACTGAAACTGTCCAAGCTGGCCTCAAAACAAAACAATAGGTCTTTGTACTTCCCAACAGTACTGCAAGATAACTGACACTTCAAATTACTGCTGATTCTCAGCCTGCATTGAGGACCCTGTCTGTCTTTTAGTCACTGCTTTGCTCAGTGTTACAATGCAGGCTAGGGAATTTGATGTGGCGGGTCTCCCCACATTATAAAGAGGTAGAAGCAGGCTCAGAGATGCCTGCTGACTTCCTGCAGACACGGCCTCCATCTTTGCCTGGAGGTGGGACCCAGAACCCATCCTTGTGGCATGGGGGAGGGAGATCGACTGGAGGACCAGATGATGTATGCCCCAACTCAGCCTGTGTGGCGTGAAGGATCAGCAAAAAGGGTTTTTTAATCCTGGGGAAAATGGTTGTCATTCAGGGCTGGCTCAAAAACCGGTGCAATCGGCCATGAGTGAAATGAAGTAGGGCTCCAAGGTGAAGAGGGGCTTTTGTGAGTGTTGGGCAGTAGCCCTGGGGTGCAGGGTGGGGGTTGTGGGCTGGGAGGGAGGAATGATGGGAGCTCTTGGAGGGGAAGCCCCAGTTGTGTCATGGCTGACACAGTGCTTGTCTGGGGCCATGTCTGCTCTGCTTTTGACTGTAGCCCCTTCTCCTCTTGGGTCTCAGTTTTCTCCTCCATCTGCCTCCCTGCTCCAGCCTGGGTGAATAGACGGAGTGTGAGGAAGAGATCAGGTCAACGGCCAAAGTCAGGGAGCAGGCAGAGGCCTGCTATTAAGGGAGAAGCATTTGGGGAGTGTGTTGGGATGCGCCTGTGTTTTGAAGATGAGATACGTTTCTTGGACCGAGGCTCGACACACAGCAGAGGGTCTTTTGTGGTTGATGCAGAGAGGGGACACAAGACCCACCTCCTCAGCTTCTCCTTCTCCTCTCTCAGTGACTCCTGAGGCACCATGGGGGAACCCCTGGGGGTCCTATGGGATATGGAAGCCGCTGGGGGAAGCCAAATTAATTCCATTAGTTATTGGACAGTCTGTAGGACCCGTGTGTCACCTTGAGCTCTCAGGATGCTCCACCTGCCCTTTAGGAAGTGGGAGAGCTTGCCTGCAGCCAGGGCCACCAGGAGCTGGGGAAACATGTTCCTTGGAGTTGGAGGTGTGTGGGGGCAGTGCAAATTAGCAGCCACTCAGCAGACAGGAGCAGCTGCCTGTCCAAATCAACCTTCTGCCCCTCTGACCTTCCCTATTCAGGGCTCTATAACCTGGACTTTGAAGCAGTTTTCCCATGGCAAGCTCCACAGGACAACAGGCCCTCTGGATCATCACCTGCGACCTCCCACTCACTTTCCCCTTCCCTTCCATAATGCCAGCTTGACAAGCACTGTAGCCCACCAGCCCCTGCTGGTGACTCACTGTACCAAGAGCATGCCAGGGGGATCCCGCATGAGAGTGGTGACTCACTGTACCAAGAGCATGCCAGGGGGATCCCGCATGAGAGAAACTTGCTGGTGTTGGCTTAGCCGTGCCTCTCTGCTCCTTGAGAAGCACCTGTACAGCATCCCCAGGGAGAATGGACCACAGCCAGTTCTTCCTTCCATGCATCCTCTACCCCTGGGGTTCCTGTGTGCTGTTAATGTGGTCTCTTTCCCAGTAGAATTTAATCTCCAGGAGAGAAGGGACTTTACCTTAGAACAGTGCTTTGCTCCACGTGGTGGGCAATAAATACTTGTTGAAGGAAAATATGAGTGGTTTGGGTGGCAGGGAAGGTAGTCCTTTGTAGTGGGCCTGTACCCATGCTGTTCCTCCTTCCAGGCAACCCTCTCTGCCCCCTGACCATCGCCTCTCTTCAGTCTCTGACTCACTCTATTTGGAGTTGTCTTGGCCACTCATCAGCTGCCACCATCAATCCTTGGTCTTGCTCCCTTTGGACACCTGTTCCTGCTTTATCAGAGCCTGCTGGCTGGGCTGTGTTCTTTGGGTGAGTTAAGGAGAGCAGGCTCAATCCAGGGTGTTGAACTGCAGTGGCTGGCTGGGTGTGTCCATGAAAGGTGCTGAGCAGACATGGGCAGGCCCTGTGCTCAGGGCCCATCTGCCCACAGGTTTCAGTTCAGTGGAATACTGGAGCCAGCTTCTACTCAGTACATTTCTAGGAGTTTTGCAAGCTGGTGGTCAAACCCAGCCGTTTGTCAAAATGTTTGAACTGCAACAATAGGCTCAGAGTAGAGCAAGAGTTTGACAAAATCCCACTAATGCCTTCTGTGAAAATCAATTGGCTTTTTTGGAGCTTACAATAAAGAGTATGTTTGTTTCATTGTTTCTAAATTATTGGCTGTATACCTGTGAATCAGCACATCTTATTTTATATACACCTTTCCTCTTCTTTCTGGAAAGTTTTTTTTTTAAATTTGTTTATATTTATTTTAAAGGCACAGTTACAGAGAGAGAGAGAGGGCATAGTTACAAAGAGAGAGAGGGAGAGACAAAGAGAGAGGGATTTTCTGCTGGTTCACTACCCAAATGGCTGTAACGAGGCAGGAGCCAGGAGCTTCTTCTGGGTCTCTCACATGGGTGCACAAGGACCCGGGCCATCTCCCACTGCTTTCTCAAGCACATTAGCAGGAAATTGAATTGGAAGTGGAACATCTGGGACTTGGACTGGTGCCCACATAGGATGCTGGCATTGCAGGCGGGGGCTTTACCTGCCGCACCACCACAGCAGCCCTGAGAATTTGCTCTTCAACATTGATCTGCACCCCACCAAACAGCACATTGTATTGGCTTTATTAAGGAACCATAGCTGGATGATTGGGGGAACAGGGACTTGCTTGGGGTTGGAGAGTCAGAAAACTCATTTGTGAGTTGGTTGAGCTGAGTCTCAGAGCTAGAAATAGGCCTACACACTTGTTCACAGGCACAGCTAGAGCCACGTGAGGTGTGCTTGGCTCCCGGGCACCTGCCACTCCTGTCCCCAGCAAGCCCTGTCCTCCTTCCCAGCTCTCACGGGCTGTACAGATGTTCTCGGCCTCTTTCCAAGCCTTTCCCAGGTCAGGGAGAGAAGAACGGGCAGAAACGGTGGGCAAGAGCCACACAAGGCTTGCCTTGCAGGGAAATTCAAGGGCAACATCTGCACAGCTGAGCTGCCGGCTGACACCTTGCTGTCACGCTCTGACAAATGCAGCCAAATAAATCAGTCCACCGCAGGAAAGGGCTTGGAGAGCTCCCAGTCTAGTGAAACCAGATCTGGTCTGGAGAGACAGAGAGAAGCCATTTCAGAGACAGCCAGGGGGCAGGCTCCAGGCCAGAGGGAGCCCACGAGATGCTCCCCAGCAGGGACCTTGGGCCTGTGCTCCCTTGATGGGGGGCTTTTGAGCCATTGATGCAGACCATACATACCACCTAACTCCTGTGCGTGTTCCCAGACTCACCACTCTCAGGGTGCACATGGCAGCCCTTGCAGGTTGAAGGGCAGCGTGATCTGCTGGGTGAGGCACACATGCAGTTGACAGGCCTGGCCTGGCTCACCTCCCTGCCCCCCCCCCCCCCCACTGTAGGTCTTCCTATCTCCAGGCCAGGAAGAAGACCTGCTCCTCTGCACAATGTTGCTATGGAGGTTGCCTGTTGCAAGCAGACATCTCGGTGTGTTCTGCTTCATCTCCGTGGGGCAAATGACCTCAAAAGTTCCATTGCCAAAGGCGCTTGTCTCTGGGTCTTGAAGACAAGAGCAGAGCTCTCTGTGACTGACTTTTGTAACCTGTCCCACTGTCTCCAATCCATGTCCCCAGTCGATGAGGGCAGCGTGGAAATTTCACTACGTAGTTCAACCCCCTGCAGCTATGGCTACCACACAGTCCTTCTCGTTACAGAGGAAAGAAATCCTGAGCCCAGTGTAGCTTGCTGCTGCTCTCAAGGCCCCCAAACTTATTTCCCCTCGACTGGGGACGGCTGTTTCTGCTGTCGAGGGAATAGCAGTGGATGAGGGTACATCTGGCATGGCGGATGAGGCATTCATGCTCATGGGGCACGCAAGCTACACTGGTTGAGCCTTGGATCTTGAAGGCAGGGCTGAGGGTCCAGAGAGAGACCAGAAAGCATGGATAGAGCCAGGATGGAAGCACCAATCCCAGGCCGGAGCCAGCTCACTGTCTGTCCTCTTGTTGACGTATGGTATCCAGGCTACAACTCCTCAGCCAGGAGCCACAGGAATCCAACCTGTCCTGTTACCCTAGCCAGCCTGCTGGGTGCTGATCATTGCCAGAAAGAGGCCAGAAGCCAGCAGGTGAATGGTGCCCCCAACGGAGGCTTACCTCACCCAGCTGGCATCAGGCTGACTCAGGGGACACGGTCTTGTGCCACTGCTGCCTCCCATGATCCCCTTGGCAGCTTTCCTTCTGAGGACAGAGCAGGCCAAGCTTGGCCGCACTTACATAGTAGGACCTGATTGCGCCTGGTGTGAAGGCAATGGCAATGTCTAAAAATAACCGCCATTGACCGACAATGATTAGAAGTGCAGCTTGTGGGGTGGACATTGGGCAGGCCTGACAGCAGCAGGTGCAACTGATGCTGGTGAGAGGTGAAGGACCAGGGGAGGCCACCTTGTCTTCCCTCCCTCAGCATCTGCACATGGCTGATCCTTCCATTTCTTACCAGAAGTAACTGTAACAACTCCACCAGATGCATTTTTCCCTTTATTTTAATAAAAGATGTATTTATTTACTTAATTAAAGGCAGAGTGACAGAGAGAGAGAAGGAGACGGACAGAGAAGGAGAGACACAGAGAGAAATTGTCCAGCCACTGGTTCATTTCCCAGATGGCCACAGAGACTGGGACTGGACCAGGCTGAAGCTAGAAGCCAAGAACTCCAGCCTGGTCCCCCATGTGGGTGGCAGGGACCCAAGCCCTTGGGCCGTCTTCCACTGCTTTCCCAGGTGCATTAGCAGGGAGTTGGATTGGAAATAGGACTCTAACGGTTGCTCCAATATGGGATGCTGGTGTTGCAGGTGGAGGCTTAAACTGCTGTGCCACAACACTCCAGTACACAACTACATTCCCACAGAGAGCTGTGCTGAGGGTCCTCAGAAAGTGTGGGAGGAGCCAGCTGAGCGCTGCTAGCACCACGTGGCAGAATAGGAAGCTGAGACACGGAGCTCTAGAGACGGCTGCCCGTGTCAGTGTAGAGCAGGTCCAGGGACAAGACGTCCTGGTTCAGAATCCAGAGCTACGTTTTGCAGCACGGTTCCTCCTGCCACTCTTCCGCCCTGGGCCCCTTGCTCCAAAAGTACCCACTGCTTCGGCTACCCTGGGCTAGACCTGATAAAGCAATCCTTGCACATCTTCATTGGGAATGGACAGTGCAGATGCTCAGATCGGAGATCCTTGTGAGTGGGCTGCCTGGTGGTTTCTAATGTAGATTTAGTCAGTAAAAATGTGGAAGCCAAGTTCAATTCGAATTTCAGAAAGGCACCAAATACTGTTTTAGTGTAAATATACATGATACTAAAAATCCAATTGATCCTAAATATCTGATCCTAAAAATTCAAATTGAGTCACTTGTTCTGATTTTATCTGCTAATCCTCTCCCCCCCCCCCCCCCCGTTAGGGTTTATTTATTTATTTGAAAGGCAGAGTTACCCACAGAGAGAGAGAGAGAGAGAGAGAGAGGGAGAGACAGAGAGAGAAGGCAATCCTCCATCTGCCAGTTCACTCCCCAGATGGCCCCAAGGATCAGGGCTGGACCAGCTGCATCCTTTGCTGCGGTTCAGAAGAGGACCGAGGGTTTTCCTGCTGTCATTGCTGGAGGGCAAAAAGATCTCGCCTGGAAACTGGACAAAAGGTGATCCCAAGAAAAGATAAGTGGGAAATGAAAAGTGTTCGGAAAAGAGAGCTGAGGTTAGAAAATTTCCCAAATACGAGGAAAGGCTGGGCCTGCTTGCTGGAGGCCTTTGAGCCAAAGGCTCTTTGTGATCACAGAAGTCCCCATGCATCCGTGGTTTTGCTTTCCAGAGTTTCAGCTACATAGTGCTAACCAACGACAGTCTGAAAATATTAGACAGAAATTTTCAGAAATAAAACTGTGCATGTGTTGCGAGCCAACATTGTGGCATAGTTGGTAAAGCTGCCGCCTGCAGTACCAGCATGCCATATGGGCACTTGTTCAAGTCCCGGCTGCTCCACTTCATATCCAGCTCCCTGCTAATATGCTTGAAAAGGTAGTAGAAGATGGCCCAAGTTGTTGGGCCCCTGCACCCACGTGGGAGACCCAGAAGAAGCTCCTGGCTCCTGGCTTTGGATTAGCCCAAGCTCTGGCCATTTCGAATATCTGGGGAGTGAACCAGTTGATGGAAGACCTCTCTCTCTCTCTCTCTCTGCCTATGCCTCTGCCTCTCTATAACTCTGTCTTTCAAATAAATAAATAAATAAATCTTCTAAAACATGCAAGTTTTAAATTGAATGCTGTTCTGGGTAGCATGATAAAGTCTCACACCTTGCTACTGTGTCCCTCCTGGGACATGAATCATCCATTGTCCATTGTATCTCTTCTGTGTGCACTACCTGCCCATCATTTAGTTATCAGATTGACTATTGTGATTTTACAGAGCTTTTGTGCAAGTCATCTCCATCTTACTTAACAGTGGCTCCAAAGCACAGGAGTAGCAGCAAAGGGAAGTGCTTTCTATAAGTGAAAAGATGAAAGCTTTTGACTTCTTAAGGAAAGGAGAAACATCATCATATGATGAGGCTGCTAAGAACCACAGTAAGGATGAATCTTTTATCTGTGAAATTGTGAAGAAGGAAAACAAATTGGTTCTGGTCTTGCTGTTGCACCTCAAACTGCCAAAGTTAGGGCCATAATGTATGATAAGTGCTATTAAGACAGAAAAGACACTAAATTTGTGTGACATGAACAGAAAAGTGTGTTCTTATTTCCAGCAATGTGTTGTGTCAGAAGGCATTGACTCCATAGGAAGACATCAGCAAAAAGATGCCCTTGAAATGAGTGACACCAAATCATTTACTGCTGATAAGGGACGGCTAAACAGAATCAGGAATGAGTGTGGAGAGACTGTTTATTATTGTTAATTATTACAGTTAATCTCAATTGTTATAGTTAATCTCTCTATGCCTAATTTAGAAATTAAACTTTATAATAGGGGGGAAAAGCTGCTGAAATCCAAAACTTGTACTTTGGAAATTTATATTCATTAAATAAAAGTTAAAAAAATAAACTTTGTAATAGATATCATACTTTAATTGATAGGAAAAAACACAATATATATATTGGGTTAAATTCACTGGGATTCTTGGAACATATCCCACATGGATGACAGGAGCTACTGAACAGTTCTGGTTGAGGAAGCCCAGTGTTAAGTAGTTCTTGGAGTAATTGTCCATAGTCTAAAGAGCACAAACACCTGGCATCCACTGTGTGCTTACCAGAACTAAGAAATCATGTTAGTAACTACAAAAGGACTCAGCTCTTGCTTTAGGGAGGTTCAGCTTAAATGCCCACTACTGGAGGGTGCTTTCCTAAAAGCCTAACCTACAGTGTCCCCTCTGTCATTTCACACACTCCTATAGCAATCGTCACCACCTGGGGTGTTCTTGTTTATTTATTGCTCATTGACTGTCTTCCCCTTCTCAGATGTCAGCCCCAGCAAGGCTTCTTCTGTTCCCTGCCATGCTGCTCTTGCCTGGCCAATGACAGTTTTCAATCTTTAACTTTATAATAAATGTGAATGATTGAAAAAAGGGAAATCCTCTGACCATCATTTTGTTGCTATAGAATGAACTATGTGACCCAAAGAGAATTGCAGAACTCCCTTTCAACATTCTGCTGTTTTGTCCCGTCTCTTGGCTAGCATTCTTACCAGTGGTTTCTGAAAATGGAAGGCAGGAGACAGTTTCAGGCTGCAAGCTTTTGGAGGTCCATGTCTATGCAACTCCTTCGTCTTCCTCCCCCTCCCCCTCCCTTCCTCCTCCTCCTCCTCTTCCTCCTCTTCCTCTTCCTCTTCTCCTTCTCCTTCTTTTATTTTATTTTTTTTACAGTGACTGGTATAGCAGGTCTTCAAGGATGCTTTTCTGACTAATTGATTAATGGAAGTTTAAGCTCAAGGAGACTCTGACCAGTGGGACTTGCTTTTGTCAACAGCCATTCCCCTCTCTACACCAGCTCTGTGTGGTAGATGAGTCTTGAGTCCCCAGAAGCCTTAAAGAACAAAGAACAAGAGTTCACAAAATCATGTAAACATAGGAATGCATTTATTTGGCTGAAAAAAACTGCAGCTTTACATTTCAGCAAATCAATTTACAGTGATGCTTTATGAAGCATATCTCTTACAGGAAGTAAGTATTACTTTAGGCACCCAAACAAACAATAAAGTACACCAGCGGTTGTCACGTCTGTGAAGTCTCTCTCCGAGTGCCTGGTTGGGCTGCTTGAGGAAACAGTCCTGTGCAACTCTCAGGTCAAAGGTCCTGTGGCTCCAGGTGCTGGGGTCACATCAGAATTTGACCTTAGATTTTTCTAAGCTAAACAGACTTGACCTTTTACCCAAATAAACAGGATGAGGGAGTGTGGTGTGGAGAGCTGGACAGAGGAACCCAGAGAGAGAGAGAGAGAGAGAGAGAGAGCGAGAGCGAGCTAGAGGTAATTGATTCTTTGGTTTAATTTATTCTGCCGTGTTTATTAATCACTTGCAAAGGAGGAGATACATTGCTGGATATTGCAGGAGCTGGCAAAATGAATCTAGCAAGGCTTTTGATTCCTGATTCTGTTCCTTAACAGGGAAAAGGATGCAGGTGTCAGCATGGATTTGGAGGAAGATGCCAGGTGTGTACTGAGGTATGATGCTTTTGAGATGCCAGTAGGACACTGAGTTGGAGGTGTCTAACATGAGTTTATGAACTATGACCAATACACTCCTCCTTCACTACCCTCATTCTCTGTGAATGGTACTCCATCTACCCACCATTTGTCCAAAACCAGAAGCCTCCCCAACTCATCCTTCCCTCTAGTTGTCCATTTCTCACTCACTTTCCAGCAAGCCCCATTGATTGCACCTGCAAAATACCCTTTGAATCTGTATCTTCCTGCTTCTATGTCTTAAATCCAAGTCCAAATGTATTCTTTCAATTCTGGCCTCCTGCAATGGCTCCCTCCTCCCACTGATCTCACTGTCCCCTCTCAAGCCCCTTACTCTGTTCTCTCTTTGTCACACAGCAGCCAGAGTGACCTTCCAAAATGACCACATCATCACATCAATGCTCTGCTTAGTACACCCCTGTGCCTTCCCTTATTCTCAGAAAGATGACCAAATCTCTTAAGATTTATTTATTCATTTGAGAGAGAGAGAGAGAGAGATCTTCCTTCTGTTGTTTCACTCCCCAAATGGACCCAATGGTGTGAGCTGGACCAATCTGAAGCCAGGAGGCAGGAACTTCTTCTGGGTCTTCCATATGGATGCAGAAGCTCAAGGACTTTGGCCATCTTCTGTTGCTTTCCCAGCAGCATTAGTAGGGAACTGTATTGGATGTAGAGCAGCTCGGAACTGAACTGATGCCCGTTTGGGATACTGGCATCACAGGTGGCTGAGTTACTTCTTATGCCACAGTGCTGGTCCTGAGTGTATACTCTAAATTTTGATCCCTTCCTGCAAAATTATATCCTCTAAGGTCAGAAACTGTGACTACTTTTAAACATTTAAAAAATGTTTTTCCATTTTATTTGAAAGGTACAGAGGAAGGAAGAGGGGAGAGAGGAGAGGAGAGGAAAGGAGAGGAGAGGAGAGGAGAGGAGAGGAGAGGAGAGGAGAGGAGAGGAGAGGAGAGGAGAGGAGAGGGAGAGGGGAGAGAGAGAGAGAGAGAGAGAGAGAGAGAGAGAGAGAGAATCCTCTGGTTCACTCCACAAATTCCCACAACAGTCAAGGCTGAGCTATGTTGAAGCTACTAGCCTGAAATTCAATCCAGGTCTCCCATAAATGACAAGGACCAAAGTCCTTGACCTATCATCTGCTTCCTCCCAAGGTGCATTAGCAGGAGGCTAGGTCAGAAGCAGAGGGGCTGGAACTCAAACCAGGAATCCAATCACAGGATGTGGGCATCCCAAGCACCATCTTATTGCTTATATACCAACTTCTCTGTGGCTCTTTCCATTTGTCATTTTATTCATGCCAACACAGGGTGTAGGTGTCAGTACATGCATGGATGCTGGAGAGTAAGGGTCTGAAAATACGTATCAAAAATGAATCTTTTCCAAGGTTGGTTACTCTAAAAGGCAGAGCTTTTCAGTCTTGGCACAACAGGTATCTTGGGCTGCATAATTCTTTGTTGTGGGATACTGTCCTGTGCATCACAGAATGTTTAGCAGCCTGTATCTAGGAAATGCTAATGACACCCACCAATCACAGCTGTTTTGATAACTAAAGATGCTCCTGACATTGCCACAAATCTCATGGCAGGTACTATCTTGCCCATTTGAGAATTGCTTCAATAAGGGTACAACCATCACAACACCACCAACAGCAAATGTAAGTGCATGTGAACAGCTGGGTGCCATGCTGTCCTTGCTTATGTTGGCCTGGTGGACTCCAGGAGTCATCTGCCACACAGACTTCCCCTAGGAATTAATTGCTACAGCTCAGCTGCCCAGGGCCTCTGAATGTTGTATGTGATTTGGGGTAAGAAGGAGTGAGACCCATCCTAAAATCACAACACAATCACTTTCTGAAAGCACTTGCTCAAAACAGAGAATCTTTAGCTTTTCACCAGGCAGATTTTCATGCTAATATAAGTTTCGAATACATGGGATAAAATTTTGTTTAAAGAGTTGACCTTTACCTTGAGCTTTTAACATTCATTATTAACTTGAAAACCCAAAGGGAACTGTTTGTCCCATTTTTTGCTTTTTCCCCTATAAAGTTGTTCTCCTTAAATATCTAGTCTCAAAAAAGGGCTACTTGAGTAAGTCCTGGCAGACAAATATATTAATTTCCTGCACTGTGCTGAAGTATATGACCGACCAGTTGGTAAAGACCTTCTCTGCAGAGATTTGTAGAGAAGGATGGGAGTGGCACCCCAAGGCATTGGGCTTCATACAGGTGGACGCAGAGAAAGAGATTAACCCCCAGCATTCTTTCATTGTGGGCATCTCTGTTGTGCATGGCTGTGAGGTTCAGCATAGCAGGGTTGGGGGCCACCTCTCAGAGACTGAGCACCCATATCCTCCCACACCACTTTGTATGTTGAGACTCCCAGGCCCTCATTCCAGGGGATTCCTGAAAATGGAGGGCTTGAATGAGAAGCAAGATCACCCAGCTGTCTACTATAAAAGGAGTCCTGAGAAAGGAAGGAACCTAGAGCAAAGCCTAAGGTGCCCCTGAGGAGCCACAGGAAAAACCAGTTTTGCCACTCTCCAAGGCATTGGGGAAGGATGGAGAAGATAAGCTGAAGTTCCCCAGGCAGCTTGGAAGAAATCCATGAAGAAACAGCCCTGGGTCTGTTTTCAAGTTGGAGGTGGAGCTGAGCTAACATTGTGGGTCTGTTCCCCCAAGAGAGGCCTGGTGACAGCTCACTTTCCTTGGGGTCTTTCTCACAGACTGCATCCATTATTGTCCCACGGAGTCCACTGGAAATCAGCAGTCCTGAATAGAACCTCATCTTTCATTGTATATTTGTGCCTCACATGCACTTTCAGTTTGGGCTTGATAATGTGGTTTCTTTTTCCTTGCAAATGGTGCATTTGTTTTCAAGGGTGTTTTGTGCAGGCCATAATCTTGGGTCCAGAAGAAGAAGAAATGGGAGAGCTGGATCCAAAGAGATGAGGACCCTGGTGGAAGGTGAGATTATTAGCCCACCTAGACAAAACAGAGCTTTGAGATCCAACATGACCGGTCTACAGAAGAGGGAAGGAGGACAAGCAGGCAAAAGATTTGTGCTCTTCTAAGTATCAGAGTCAGTCGCAGAGTTGGGAGTTGATAGGGATCACCAGCTGTACTCTAGCTTCATGGAGGTTCAGCACGCTTAGTGATCTCTAAATACACGACACATAATAAACAGAAAGTAACTTCTAATCAGCTCAGTTTTAACTTTTATGCAACAATGACATTAGTAGAAGTTGCCAAGAAATGATAAAATTCTTTGTAGAAATAATATACAACACTATTTTCCTATCTAGTTGTTTACCTTTTAAGAGAAGTGTTTGATAAAAGAGTAAAATCATGTTAGAATAATTGCATTTATTTCTATAACATTTTTTTTTGATTTAACAATTTTTTTATAACGCTTTTATTTAAAGAATATAAATTTCCAAAATACAGCTTATAGATTACAATGGCTTCCCCCACCATAACTTCTCTCCCACCCGCAACCCTCCCCTTTACCACTCCCTCTCCCCTTGCATTCACATCAAGATTCATTTTCAATTCTCCTTATATACAGAAGATCAGTTTACTATATATTAAGTAAAGATTTCAACAGTTTGCCCTCACATAGCAACACAAAGTGAAATATACTGTTGGAGTACTAGTTATAGTATTAATTCACAATGTATAGCACATTAAGGACAGAGATCCTACATGATATATATTTTTTAAATTGATTAATTTTCTATGCAATTTCCAATTTAACACCAAGATTTTTTTTCATTTTTAATTATCTATATACAGAAGATTGATTCAGTATATACTAAGTAAAGATTTCATCAGTTTGCACCCACACAGAAACACAAAGTGTAAAATACTGTTTCAATGCTAGTTATAGCATTACTTCACATTGGATAACACATTAAGGACAGATCCCACATGAGACGTAAGTACACAGTGACTCCTGTTGTTGATTTAACAATTTGACACTCTTGTTTATGGCGTCAGTAATCTCCCTAGGCTCTAGTCATGAGTTGCCGAGGTTATGGAAGCCTTTAGGGTTTGCCGACGTCAATCTTATTCTGACAGGGTCATAGTCAAAGTGGAGCTTCTCTCCTCCCTTCAGAGAAAGGTACCTCCTTCTTTGATGGCCCCATTCGTTCCACTGGGATCTCACTCACAGAGATCTTTCATTTAGGTCTTCTTTTTTTTCCAGAGTGTCTTGGCTTTCCATGCCTAGAATATTCTCATGGGCTCTTGAGCCAGATCTGAATGCCTTAAGGGCTGATTCTGAGGCCAGAGTGCTATTTAGGACATCTGCCATTCTATGAGTCTGCTGTGTATCTCGCTTCCCATGTTGGATCATTCTCTCCCTTTTTGATTCTATCAGTTAGTATTAGCAGACACTAGTCTTGTTTGTGTGATCCCTTTGACTCTTAGACCTATCAGTGTGATCAATTGTGAACTGAAATTGATCACTTGGACTAGTGAGATGGCCTTGGTACATGCCACCTTGATGGGATTGTATTGGAATTCCCTGGCACGTTTCTAACTCCACCATTTGGGGCACGACTGATTGAGCATGTCCCAAATTGTACATCTCCTCCCTCTCTTATTCCCACTCTTATATTTCACAGGGATCACTTTTCAGTTAAAATTTAAACACCTAAGAATAATTTTTTGTTAATTACAGAGTTCAACCACTAGTACTAGAATAAAAAATACTAAAATGGATAAAGTATTACATTGTACAACAACAGTCAGCACAAGAGCTGATCAAGTTACTGTTTCTCATAGTGTCCATTTCACTTCAATAGGTTTCACCTTTGGTGCTCACTTAGTTGTCACAGATCAGGGAGAACATATGATATTTGTCCCTTTGGGACTGGCTTAAGTCACTCAGAATGATGTTTTCCAGATTCCGCCATCTTGTTGCAAATGACTGGATTTCATTGTTTTTGACTGCTGTATAGTATTCTATAGAGTACATGTCCCATAATTTCTTTATCCAAATGTATGCTTTGAATTCCCTGTGATCTTTTGCTGTGAGGTTCCCTTCGTTTACTTTCTTTCATGTTGATGGCCGTGTTTCTGTGTTTCTGTGTGTAACACATCTTTAAGCATCTTTTGCAGGGCTGGACGAGTGGCAACAAATTCTTTCAATTTCTGTTTGCAATGAAAGGTCTTTATTTTACCTTCATTCACAAATGAGAGCTTGGCAGGATATAATATTCTGGGCTGGCAGTTTTTCTCTCTTAGTACCTGGGCTATGTCTCGCCATTCCCTTCTAGCTTGTGGGGTTTCTGATGAGAAGTCTGCTGTGAGTCTAATTGGAGAGCCTCTGAGAGTAATCTGACGTTGCTCTCTTGCACATTTTAGGATCTTTTCTTTCTGTTTCACTGTGGTGAGTTTAATTACAATGTGTCGTGATGAGGATCTCTTTTGGTCATGTTTACTAGGGATTCTATGAGCTTCCTGTACTAGGATGTCTCTGTCCTTCTCCAAAACTGGGAAATTTTCTGCTATTATCTCACTAAAAAGGCCTTCTAATCCTTTCTCCCTCTCCATGCCTTCAGGTACTCCTAGAACTCGAATGTTGGGTTTTTTAATAGTATCCTGTAGATTCCCAATAATATTTTTTAGATTTCTAATTTCCTCTTCTTGTCTTTGATTTGACTGTATATTTTCCTGTGCTCTGTCTTCTAAGTCCGATATTCTCTCTTCTGCCTCACCCATTCTGTTTGTAAGGCTCTCTAATGTGTTTTTCATTTGATCTATTGAATTCTTCATTTCCTTATGATTTCTCATCACTATCACAGTTTCATGTTCTATTAGTTGTTTCATTTCAGCTTGATTCCTCCTTAATATTTCATTTTCACGAGAGAGATTTTCTACCTTGTCCATTAAGGATTTCTGTAGTTCAAGAATTTGTTTTTGAGTACTTCTTAGTGTTCTTATCAATTTTTTGAGATCTGCTTCTTGCATTTCTTCTATCTCATCATCTTCATAATCTTGAATTGGGGTGTCTTTTTCATTTGGGGACGCCATAGTGTCTTCCTTGTTCTTACTACCTCGGTTTTTGCGTTTGTTGTTTGGCATATTGGTTTCTTCACTGTGGTGTTTTTTTCTTATTATACTATGACTCTAGATTAAGTGGACTGTCTGCTTTTGATGGAGCCTTAGAGGCTTGAGATGGGAGTGGCCTTAGAGCTCTGTTTGGTTCCTCAGGGTTGAGGGTGTGTCAAAGGAGACACTCCCAGGTTAGGCGTGGTAAATCTCTCTGTTACTTTTTTTTTTTTTTTGGTTCAAAAGGGAAGTAATTCCACACAGCTGAATGGAATTGGGGGTGGATAGCAGGCAAATGATATACCCTCAGGAGCCAGAGATTGGAAGCTCTTTCCCAAGGACCAGAGGGGGAATCTTTGCGGCCCTTAGTGTGGGCTCAGATTCTCCTGTAGTCTCCCACTGGGCTGCCAAGGCTACTGAACTGTAGCGTCTCTGGAGAGTACTCACATGAATTCGTGATTTCCGTGAGTTCTCTCCCCCACCGTCTCTTTTTTCACAGTCTCAGTTCATTAGCACCACACATTCATTAGGTTCTAATCTCTTGTTATTTCACCCCTCCCACCCAGAGTCAGGTTTTTCTGCTAGGCTCGGGGCCGGTATCGACCCGAGGTCGCCCTGCTTATGACGTATTCCAAAATGGCGCCTGCTCTTTGTCTTGCTCACTTTTGAGAGGTGAGTGGAGAAACTCGTGTCCGTATGGGTCACTTTTTTTTTCCCTCTCTCTCTCTCTCTCTTCTAGTTAGCCTGGTGAACTTTTCCCCGCAGGGTTTCAAGCCTTGTTCGCTCTAGTCTCCTCTTTCCGCTTCCCTTCTGGTATCTCCGACTGTTGAGGTTCGGCTCACCTCACGTTCCAGCGCTGGTGTGTTGAATCTGCTGCTGGTGTCCCAAACTGCGGGCTCCCACGCTCTCCACGCAGGTCCACAGTGAATCACCAGTTCCGGAAGGGTTTCCTCTGTTGTTTCTTCCCCTACTCTTCCTTGAACCTGCAGTATCTCCACTTTTATTAAACTGTCTATCCCCAGACTATCGGTGTGCTCCCTTCCTATTCCGCCATCTTGCCGCTCTCCGTCTCTATAACATTTTTTATTTGTTTTGGATCGAGCTCCTGCTCTTAGAGCAGTTGGGCTTTGAGTGGAGAATTTTCAGCATGCAATCTACTGGCCAACATGAAGGTGGCTCCTGTGATGTTCTTCCCTCTGGTCCTTACCCTTGACCTCTTTCTCAGAAAGTCAACAACAGTGATGATGATATTTTTATTGTACTCCTCCCTAGTCAAACCTTACATAGAATATATGATTTACCTATGGGCACCACATTTAATGTCAGATCACAGGTTCTGACATTAAAAAACTGCTTGAAAGGGAAGCTGAAGGAGGAGACTGAAGACAACTATCAACAACATAGGTAGAAACTAAGAGTCTGAACACCACTCCCTGTTTCTCAAAGCCTACATATTTATTTGTTGTGTGTGTGTGTGTGTGTGTGTGTGTGTTCATTTATTGTTTTAGTGACACCAGTGTCAGATACAGTTAAAATGTCTATTGGAAATACTGGGATATACTCTTTGGATTTTGAAATCAGAAGGTCATGGGTGAAACTGGAACTTCTTTCTTAAAAATATTTATTTATTTTCTCATTTTCCATTTCTTTGAAAGGCAGAGAAACAGAGACAGAAAGATAGAGACATTCCATCAGCTGATTCATTCCTACGTGCCTGCAACAACCAGTGAGCCAGGATGAAGCCAGGAGGCCAGAATTCAATGACAGCCTGTCACATAGGTGGCAGGGACCCAGGAATATAAGCCATCATTTGTTGCCTCCCAGTGTGTGCATTAGCAGGAAGCTGTACTGGAAGCAGAGGAGCTGGGGCTCAAACCAGGCACTCTGCTATGGGATGTAGACATCCCAAGTGGTATCTTAACCTTGGTGCTAAACTCCTACCCCCACCTAGAACTTTCAGTAGAAAGGAGATGAACTGAGTATGGAGAATGGAAGCCTGGCTTTGGTGTATTGAGGAGTACATTAGAAGCATGGACATGGTTGGAGTAACAACCTCTGTAATCCTTTGTATTCTTTAACTCTATCCTCATTCCTCACAATGATTTGTTTCTCTCTTAGGCCCACTGTTGAGGATCTTCAGTGTCTGCTTTTGCCAAAGGATGGCAAAACATCCAGGCTATGTCAGTCCTTTTCAGGTTGGTCTTGATGTCCTGCCTGCTTGCTCTGGCTTCAGGTTACTACTAGAGCATGGAATTTCATTTCCAAAACACTCTCCAGAGAATTAAGGATGCTGGATATGATTTGGCTGGGTGCCACATCTCCTTTGTAGAGGTCTCATCACACAACTTCTTCTGTAGTCATAAAAGCTATAAATGAAAAATTAAAGCCTGCTCCATAGACTCATATTTTAAAATATTCCTTATAGTGCAATCATAAGTTTCAACATTCTCTGAGTAAGGCATAAAAGTGAGAATTTTAATCTCCATAAGTTTCAACTTCTGTATAACTTTGTTTGATTCATGATCCCAAAGACAGAGTAAAGTTTTCTTGTATTCTAGCTCATTCCCCTCTTGCTTAAGTCCATTCTGTGTTAGAACTGGATACTCAAGACTGAGTGATTATTAAGAACATAAATTTATTGGATCACATTGCTAGAGGCTGAGAAGAACCATATCAAAGTGCTGGCATCTGGCAAGGGCCTTCTTGCTGCATCACCGCATAGCAGACAGCATCACACAAGGGCAAGGAGAGAGCAGGAGAAGCTGAACTCACTCCCAGGTAATGAAGTCCACTCCCATGATCATGACCTTAGTCTATGCAAGGGGGCAAACCCTGAATGCCTTAAAAAGTACTTAGAGGCCCACCTTGAGAGGAGAGTAAAGATGGCAGAATAGGGAGGAGCTTACTATTCTAGAATAGGGGAAGATAGTTTAAAAAAAGTGGAGAGTGCAATCTCAGGGAAGAGTTAGGGAGAAAATAGCAGAGTAAACTCCACACAAATTAGGGGGACACTGTGCACCTACATGGAGGGTGTGGGCACACATAACTCAGGACCACAGTTGCAAAGAGACTCAGCACCAACTTTGGAGTGAGGTGAGACCAGACTGCAGCAGCCTAAGCTATTGGTGATAAAGCTGGGGGGAAGAACCTGGTGGGAGTCTGGATTGGAGTCCTGTAGGGGAGAGTGTACCTGCCAACCTAGAGGGAAAAAATAAAAGGGGCACATTTATCTCTTCCCAACCACCAGGCACTGGTGTCCTATAACTAGCCAAGAGAGGGAAGGCCCCATTTTGAAAATATGCAATGGCTGTTCCAGCTCATGTCCACAAGTCCAGCAACTAGCAAAGCAGAGACACCTGAGTCTGGCTGGGATAACTGAAAGGGGGCTGGGTACTCATGACTGTGGGAGGCTTGTGTGCTAGGACTGTGAAAACACTGGCTGTGTGAGAGGGCATAGGGTATGGCTGGGACTTTGGGCAGTCACTGTAGGTGGCTCCTCATGCTTGGAGCTTCTTGACTCTCTGGTGAGGGTTATTGCTGCAGGATCTGTGTTCACACCAAGGATTGCACAGATCCTTTGTATGGTTCTTGCTGCAGCTTGGGTGAAAATTGTACCCACTGGAGCTAGTGCCCAGGCATTGGTCTCCTTTGAGGAGAAAGGGTGAGTATGAGACTACACCAACAGAGCTGAATAAACCTCCACTCTGAATAAAAAATAAAAGGGAGAGATTTACCATGCCCAACTTGGATGTCACTTTAGGCACTCCCCTCAGTCTGAAGCACTGGACAGAGCTCCCTGACCACACTGAGTACTCATTGAAAGAGCAGACACTCCACAGAGACATCATTCAAAGATAAAAGTCATCATAGGGAAAAAGAAAAAAACAAATATCACTACAAATGCTTGATAATAAGCACAGCAATTCAATAAACAAGAATAAGGAAGGCAGCATGATGTTGCCAAAAGAACACAACACTTCAGTACTGGAGTGTGAAGATGAAGAGATTGACTAAATGCCAAAAATGAAATTAAAAAAACTGATCATAGGATTAGTTAGAAGTAATCAGAAGCAAACTAATGAACTAAAGAAATCCATACATGACATGAATGAAAATTTTTCCCGCAAAATTAAGATTTTAAAAAGAAATAAAAATGAAATATTGGAAATGAAGAATTAAATAGAACAAATAAGAAATGCAGTGGAAGGCCTTAGGAACAGACTTGTTGAGGCAGACAAAATAATGTCTGAGTTAGAAGACAAATCACTGGAAATTTTACAGTCAGTTCAGAAAAAAAGGAGAAAAAAATAAAAAAAAAACCCTAAAAAACAGTGTTGAAGATATATGGGATACTATCAAATGACCCCATATACAAGTATTAGGAGTTCCTGAAGGCATGGAAAGAGAGAATATATTAGAAGGCATTTTTTTGTTAAATACTTACAAAAACCTTTCCTAATTTAGAGAAAGAAAAGGATACCCAAGTACAGAAAGCACATAGAACTCCTAATACACATGACCAGAAAAGATCTTCATCATGACACATTGTAGTCAAATTCTCTCCACAGTAGAATATAAAGAAAAGATTCTAGAATGTGCATGAGAGAAAAGCCAGATTACTTTCAGAAAGTCTCTAATTAGACTCACAGCTGACTTTTTAGCAGAAACACTACAGGCTTAGAGAGAATGGCGAGATATATTCCAAGTATTAAGAGAAAAAATCCTGTCAACCCATAATACTGTACCATGCAGAGCTCTCATTTATGAATGAAGGTGAAATAAAGATCTTCCCCAACATGCAGAAATTGAAAGAATTTGTCACCACCAATCCAGTCTTACAAAAGATGCTTAGGATGTGCTACACACAGAACCACAAAAACATGGTCATTGCTACGAAATCAAGTGAAGATAGAAAACCTCCCAGTAAAAGCACAAAGGAAACCCAAAGTTTAAACAATAGAAATACTTATGGGAAAATGGCAGGGCCAATTCATTACTTATCAGTAGTCACTTTGAATGTAAATGGCCTCAATTCTCCAGTTAAAAGATACAGACTGGCTGAATGGATTAAAAAACAAAAACCCATCTACTTGCTGCTTACAAGAAGCATATATCACCAACAAAGATACATACAGACTGAATGTGAAAGGATGGAAACAGACATACCATGCTAACAGGAACAAAAAAAAGAGCTGGTATAGCCATCCTTAAATCATGCAAACTAGACTTTAACACAAAAACTGTTAAAAGAGACATAGAAGGGCACTATGTAATAATTAAGGGATCAATTCAACAGAAAGATGTGACTCTTACAAATGTATATGTGCCTAATTACAGGACACCTTGTTATTTAAAACAAATGTTAATGGATATAAAGGGAGATGTAGACTCCAATAATATAGTAATGGGGAACTTCAACACTCCACTTTAAGCAATGGATATATGAATCAGACAGAAAATCAGCAAGGAAACCACAGAGTTAATCAACTGTATAGATCAAATGGACCTAACAAATATCTATAGAACTTTTCATCCTATAGGTGTAGAATACACTTCCTTCTCACCAGTACATGGAACTTTCTCTAAGAAAGACCACATACTAGGCTATAAAGCAAGCATCAACAAATTCAAAACAATTTAAAACCATGCCATGCATCTTCTCTGACCACTATGGAATGGAGCTGGAAAGCAGCAACTCAAGAATCTCTAAAACATGTCTAAAAGCATGGAGATGAAGAACATGCTCCTAAATGAACAGTGGGTCATAGAAGAAATAAAAAAGACAAATCAAAAAATTTCTAGAAACAAATAAGCATGACAATACAACATATCAAATCTTGTGGGATACAGCAAAAGCAATGTAAGAAGAAATTTTTTAGTAACTGGTACCTACATCCAGAAATTGTAAAGGCACCAAGTAAATGAGCTATCAGTGCATCTCAAGGACCTAGAAAAACAACAAACCAAACCCCAAATAAATAATTAAGTAATTATATAAAATAAGTAATTAAAATTAGAGAAAAAGCAAACCTACTTGAAACCAAAAAACTATATAAAAATCAGTGGAAAAAAAACCCCTGGTTTTTTGAAAAAATAAACAAAATTGAAATGCCATTGGCCCAACTAATGAAAAAAATAAGAGGGAGAAGACCCAAATCAATAAAATTAAAGATGAAAAAGGAAATGCAATCACAAACACCATAGAAATAAAAAGAATCATCAGAAATTACTACAAAGAGCTCAATGCCAACAAATTAGGAAACCTAGAAGAAATGGATAGATTCCTGGACACATACAACCTACACAAATTGAGCTATGAAGACATAGAAAATCTAAACAGGCCTAACCAAGATGGAAATTAAATCAGCAATAAAAACCCTCCCAGCATAGAAAAGCCAAGGACTGGATGCCTTCACTGCTGAATTCTGCCAGACATTTAAAGAACTAACTCCAATTCTCCTCAAGCAATTCAAAACAACTTAAAGGGTGGGAATCCTCCCAAACTCCTTCTATGAAGCCAGAATCACCTTAATTCCTAAACCTGAAAAAGCTATAACAGAGAAAGAGAACTATAAGCCAATTTCCCTATTGAACATAAACGCAAAAATCCTCAACAAAATACTAGCCAATTGAATCCAAATTGCCCATCAGAAAGATCATTCACCTGGACCAAGTTGGATTTATCCCCAGTGTGCAGGGGTGGCTTAACATTTGCAAATCAATGTGAAAAATCACATTAACAAACTGAAGAACAAAACCCATATGATTATCTCAATAGATGCAGAGGAAGCATTTGATAAGATATAACACCTGTTCATGATGAAAACTCTAAGCAATTGGGTATAGAAGGAACATTCCTTAATACAATTGAGGCAACTTATGACAAACCCACAACAAGCATCCTATTGAATGGGAAAAGTTGGAAACATTCCCACTGAGAACCAGTACCAGACAATGATGCCCACTCTCACCATAGCTTTTCAGTACAGTCCTGGAAGTTTTACCCAGAGCCACTAGGAAAGAAAAAGAAATCAAATGGATACAAATTGGGAAGGAGAAAGGAAAAATATCCCTATTTGCAGATGGCATGATTCTATATAGAGGGGATCCAAAAGACTCCACTAAGAGACTATTGAAACTCATAGAAGAGTTTGGTAAAGTGGCAGGATATAAAACCAACACACAAAAATCAATAGCCTTTGTATACCCAGGCAATTCCATAGCTGAAAAAGAAATTCTAAGATCAATTCCATTCACAATAGCTACAAAAAGTCAAGTAACTTGGAATAAATTTAACCAAGAATCTCAAAGACCTCTATGAAGAGAATTATAAAACATTAAAGAAAGAAATAGAAGGAGACACAAAAAAATGTAAAAAGTCTTCCATGTTCATGTATTGGAAGAATCAATATCATCAAAATGTCCGTACCACTGTAACCAATTTACAGGTTCAATGTGATGCCAATCAAAATACCAAGGACATTCTTCTCAGATTTAGAAAAAATGATGCTGAAATTCATATGGAAACACAGGAGACCCTTAATAGCTAAAGCCAACTTATATAACAAAAACAAAGCTGGAGGCATCACAATATAACATTTCAAGACATACTATAGGGCAATTATAATACAAACAGCCTGGTACTGATTCAAAAATAGACTGTAGACAAATGGGACAAAATAGAAATGCCAGAAATCAACCCACTCATCTACAACCAAGTTATCTTTGACAAAGGAGCTATCAATCCCTGGAGCCAGGACAGTCTCTTCAGCAAATGGTGCTAGGATAACTGGACCTCCACATGCAGATGTACAAGGCAGGACCCCTACTTAAACCCTTACACAAAAATCCACTTGAAGTAAATTAAAGACCTAAATCTATGACCTATACCATCAAATTATTAGAGAACATTGTGGAAACCCTGCAAGACATTGGCATAGGCAAAGAGTTCTTCCTGGAAAACACCCCAGAGGCCCAGGCAATCAAAGCCAAAATTGACAAATGAGATCACATCAAATTGAGAAGTTTCATCTATGGCCATACCACCCTGAAGACACCTGATCTTGTCTCAAAAAAAACACTCAGCAAAGTGACAAAGTACATGACAGAATGGCAGAAATTATTTGCAAACTATGCAACTGAAAAAGAATTAATAATCAGAATATATAAAGAACTCAAGAAACTCAGCAACAACGAAACAAACAACCCAGTGGAGAAATTGGCAAAGAACTTAAACAGGCGTTTCTTTTTTTTTAAAGGATTTATTTATTTACTTGAAAGTCAGAGTTACACACAGTGAGAAGGAGAAGCAGAGAGAGAGAGAGAGAGAGAGAGAGAGAGAGAGAGAGATCTTCCATCTGCTGGTTCACTCCCTAGTTGGTCACATCAGCCAGAGTCACACCAACACGAAGCCAGGAGCTAGGAGCTTCTTGAGGGTCCCCCAGGCAGGTGCAGGGACCCAAGGACTTGGTCATCCTCTACTGCTTTCCCAGGCTACAGCAGAGTGCTGGATCAAAAGTGGAGCAGCCATGACTCAACTGGTGCCCATATGGGATCCCAGCACTGCAGGCCAGGGCTTTACACGCTCCACCACAGCACTCGCCCCTTAAACAGGCATTTTTCAAGAGAAGAAATCCAAATGGCCAAAAGAACATAAAAAAATGCTCAGGATCACTGGCTGTCAGGGAAATGCAATTCAAAACCACAATGAGGTTTCTTCATTGTGGTTTCTTCATCCCCGTTATAATATCTTTCCTAAAGAATCAACAAACAACAAATGCTGGCAAGGATGTGAGGAAAAGATATCCTAATACACTGTTGGTGGGACTGTGAACTGGTACAGCCACTGCCGAAGACAGTATGGAGATACCTCAGAAATCTAAATATAGACCTACCCTACCACCCAGCCATCTCACTCCTGGGAATTTACCCAAGGTAAGTGAAATCAGCATATGAAAGAGTTATCTGTACCCTTATGTTTATTGCAGCTCAATTGCCAATAGCTAAGATATGGAATCAACCCAAATGCCTGTCAATTGAGGACTGGATAAAGAAATTATGGAATACATACACCAAGCAATACTACATAGTAGTAAAAAAAATCTGGCAACAAAATGTATGAAACATTTTGGAAAATTTTGGAAAACATCATACTTAGTGAAATATGATCTTTGACAACTAATAGAGCACTAAAAGGTAATCTATAGAAGTGAAAGTAACACTTCAAGATGCAATGATTTAAACAGCCCTTTTCTCAACTGTGGAGCAACATTTATTTTTCACACAATTTTTTGAACTCTTTACTCAGTATGGATTTAATCATATGTGTATAAAGTTAATTGAAAATAGACCTTAGTAAAACATATGAATGGGAATAAGAGAGGGAGGAGGAGGAGGGGTGGGAGTACAGGTGGGAGGGAGGGTAAGGTGGGAAGAATCAATATATTACTAAAGTTGTACTTATGAAAAGCATTATGTGTATATTCCTTAATAAAAATTTTCTGGGGAAAGAAAAAGGCCCACCCTCCACACTGTCACAAGGCAATTAAACTTAAATTTCTTTTTTTTTTGAAAATTTTTATTTAATACATATAAATTTCAAAAGTACAACTTTTGGATTATAGCAGTTTTTCCCCCCATAACCACCCTCCCACCCACAAACCATCCCATCTCCTACTCCCTCTCCCATCCCATTCTCCACTAAGATTCATTTTTAATTATCTTTACGACAATTAAATTTCTTCATGCGTTTTGACGGGATAGTGAAAGCATAGCAGTTCCTATCTCCATTCCTAATTCTCTACCTTCTTCCTCCTTGTTTCCTTCCTTTTTCTTTCTCTTTTCTTCTTCCTTGAGTTTCTCTCCTTCACTTATTGCTTTCTATTTAGATCCATTCTTACTCCTTTGTTCCCCCTAAAAATATTTTTTAAAATATGTACACTAGTAACATATGCATGGATTGTCATTGTGGGCAGGGGTGGAGTGATGGGGAGACTCCCAATAATCGAGATCTTTTGTCCTTTCTTAGGTGCAAGCACAGTTGGAGTGTAGGGTATGTCCTCTACACCTTGCAACTCCAAGTGAGATTTGAGGAATGCCAGCATCAGTACTGCTGCAGGTCTCTTTTGCATGGAGAATCTCTGCCCCATCTCGGCTTACTCAGAATCTGCCTTGTAACAAGGTGCCTGGCGAGTCCAGTGCTCAATAAAATGTGACAAGTGCTTCTCCTCCAGATCAAGAGCTTCCAAACACTTTGGATTACTCGTTCCATCTTTAAAAAGGATTTTGAGTGTATACCTTTAATATGCGTATCTATGAATTGAATATATGCTTTTTCTATCAATAGCCAATATTTGTAGAATTTCTCATTTTTGAAAAAGATCAATTTATTTATTTGAAAGCTAGAGGAACAGTAGAGAGAAGAGAAAGAAAATGAGAATCTTCTATCTGTTAGCTCACTCCCCAAATGCCTGAAATGACAACAGGTATCCCTGGCCACAGCCAGGGGCTAGAAACTGTATCAAAGTCTGCTGTTCATTTCATTTACCCATAAGCTATAATCATCACGTTTTCACACATTGTTGGTAATATTATTTTGAACTATTATCTATTAGATCAATTAAGACAGAAAACTTTTATTTCTATTTATTTCTTTTTAATGTTCTTTTTTTAGGCAGATCTGAGTTTTTGATCTATATACTTTTCTTTGAAGAACTCTTAATATTTATTGTAAGCCAAGTCTACTGGTGGCAAATTCCCTCAATTTTTGTTTGCTAAAGATAGTACTTATCTTTACTGGAAAACTTTGCCAGAAACAGATTCCTAGGCTGGAAGTTATTTTTCTTTCAATATTTCCAAGATTTCACTCCATTTTCTGCTTGCTCACATCCTTTCTGGAGAGAAGTTCAATCTAGTTATTTTTCTTGTTCCTCTATAAAGCTCCTTTCTCTTTGGTATCATTCAAGGTTTTCTTTTTGTCCTTGATTTTCCACAGTTCAAATATGGTATTTTTTGGTTTTTACCCTGCTTGTTGTTTTCTGCACTTTCTGGATTTGTGGTTTGATGTCTATCATTAAGTTTGGAAAAAGCTCAGCCACTATTATTTCAAGTATTTTATGTGTTGCTTAGTTTTCCTTTCTCCTCATATTGTATTCTCATGATATCCATGTTATGTCTTTTATAATTATCCCACAGCTTCTGCATATTTTATTGCATCTTTTTCTTGATTTTTTTTTTTTTTTTTTACAGGCAGAGTGGACAGTGAGAGAGAGAGACAGAGAGAAAGGTCTTCCGTTGCCGTTGGTTCACCCTCCAATGGCTGCCGCGGACGGCGCGCTGCGGCCGGCGCACCACGCTCATCCGATGGCAGGAGCCAGGTGCTAGGTGCTTTTTCCTGGTCTCCCATGGGGTGCAGGGCCCAAGCACTTGGGCCATCCTCCACTGCACTCCTGGGCCACAGCAGAGGGCTGGCCTGGAAGAGGGGCAACCGGGACAGAATCCGGCGCCCTGACCGGGACTAGAACCCGGTGTGCCGGCGCCGCAAGGCGGAGGATTAGCCTGTTGAGCCACGGCGCCGGCCGGCATCTTTTTCATTCTATTTTCTTCACATGTCAGTTTTTAAAGTTTTCTTTGACATTTGCTCAAGTTTACTGATTATCTCTTCAGCTGTGTCTGGTCTACTAAGCCCATCAAAGTCATTTTCCAGTTCTGTTACAGTGTTTTTGTTATCTAGTGTTCTTGTATTTTTACTTTCAATCTCTGCTTTCATTACCCAGTTGCTGCTGAATGTTGTCCATGTTTCCTTTAGATCCCTTAGCACATTACTCACAGTTATTTTAAATTCCCAGTCTAATAATCCAACAATCTCTGCTCTGAGGCTGGTTCTAACCATTGCTTTGTCTTCTCAGGCTTTGTTTTTTTAACACGCCTTGTAATTTTTGTTGAAAGCTCAACTTAGTGTATTTGGTCAAGGAACTGAGCTAGGTAGGTCTGCCTTTCTGTGTGGGGTTTTATGTTTCTTTGGTTGGGTTTCTATTTTTCTGTAGCTGTGACACCAAAGTGTCTTTTTTGTATCTCCTCTAATGTGTGCAGGTTGTCCTAGAGACCTTAGAATCTGAGACTTTGTGTGTGTGTGTGTGTGTGTGTGTGTGTGTTTTGCTGTAATCACTTATTATGGCATGGGAGCACTATTGATGAGGTGTTAATACATGGGGCAGGGGGAATTATTCCACAGTCCTCTGACGGGGTCTTACTCTTTTTGTGAGTTGGACTTGGATATTTCTCTTTCCTCTGGCTGGGTAGAGTTTGGCAAAACCTCTAGTTTCTCTTGAGGGCAGCCTTGTTAAGGAAAACAGACAGCTCTGAGAATATTCAAAAATGATTATTCTCCCCTTTCCTCTCCCTCCTGGAGCAGGTTGAAGTATGAGGTCCTTCCTATGACGGGGCCCCCTCCAAGTTTTTATCTCTTAAGCAAGTCTATACCCACCCTCCAGCAATCCATCAACTGTATGTAAAGGATTCATCTGGTATTGGCTCCAGCTGTGGGCTCCAGCGTCTAGGCTTTCGCTTCCCGTAAGCTGTGATGTTCTGTATCCAGGGTGGGGCAGTGGTTTGCCCTGTAACCTCAATATTCCAAGGAATCTGAGCTGCTGAGTTTCCATTTGTTCTGCTTTCTGCTTGTGAGGATGGGAGCAACGACTTCCAACCTTTTCATGTGTCAGACCGGAAACTACAAGTCTAAAGTTAAACTTAAAAATACGTTTTTCCAGAAGTTTGAAGATCTTCTCCATGCATCCCGGTAGCTTATCTTACTCAGGCTCTTGGAGTGAACATATCACTAGGCACTCTCAGCTTGACTGCACATTAAAGGAATCTTGAAAGTTAAAAGCAAGTGCAAAAACAAAATCAGCAAAAGGTACCCAAGTCCTACCCACACCAATTGAATCAGGATCTCTGGGGAGCATTCTTCTGCTTTGAAAAATTCTCCGGTGTCTTTAATGTCAGTCAGGGTTGAGAGCGTCTGTTCTTGAACTAGGTTCTAGATTATTCTCTGCTTGTTGATAGGAGGGAGAAGCTAGCATTCTAGCTTAGGGATACCTTCATTTCTGTAGGAAACCATCAAAGCAGAACAGAACCAGCTGCTTCCTCTCTGCTCCAGGCTTGTGTTCTTTGCAGCCTCACCTCCAGGGAGGTAGTGTGGTAGGCAGAATTCTAATGTCACCCCCATGATCTCTGCCCCCTGGTGTTCACATCCTGTATATTCCTCTCTCCTTGAGTGTAGATGTGACCTGTGAGTCACTTCTGCCCAACATAATTTAGCAAATATAATTAAGATCCAAAGTCAATTGATATTTGAGGTAATCAAATGGCATTGTTCTTAGATAGTCAAGACTTAATCAGGTGCAAACTGGGATGGGCACTGGGCCCTTGCTAAGGTGAGAGATGCTCTTTGCTAGTTTGAGGAACACCTCCAACCAAGCCTCCAGATGAAAACAGCCTGGACAATACCTTGTTTGCAGCTTGATAAGACCCCAAGCATAGGATCCAACTCTCCTGTGTCGATTCCTGGCCCACAGAAACGTCAGATAATAAATATATGCTGTTTCAAGATGCTCAGTTTGCATAATTAATTATGTAGCAATAGGAAACCAATATAGGTAGTTTGGAATAATGGAAAACAAATTGTGGAGTTGCAGATAGGCGAGCCCGATTCCTAGCTCTTCTATTAAATGTGTCACCTCTGACGAGTAAGTTAGGGTCACTGAACTTCAATTTTCTCATCTATAGAACAGAAAATAATTCTTGTTTTGTATGAGTGGGAGATGAATTGTGAGCAATACAGATATGTGCGTAGAACTTGGTGTTGATGTGCTCAATGTAGTAAATTCTCAGTAGCTGAAAGCTGTTTCTCTTATAACCACTAAGATCCTTGCAGCTATTGAATTGCAAAATGGGTGAGACTAGGCCACAAGGAAGGAACAGCTCTTCTTTATCCCTTAGAAGGGGGATGATCTCATGCCAAGAGAGCTCTCTTGAGAAGGAGTCTTAATTAAGTCCCATCTACTTGTTCCTAGTTTTCAGCAGGCCTTATTGCAGTATCAGTCTGGAAAGAGAAGGTTTTCTGATGTCTAATTTAAATTTCTTTTGCTTGCAGTGGAGAATCTTTTATTTGTTTGCTTTTTAATTTTCTACTTTTCTACTTCTATGTTTGTTCGCTGATTTTTTTCTGCTTTTCGGGTTCCCAGTGGACACTGACTTGGAGTTTCAGCCATTAGAATAATAAATTGCCAAGTAATTTATGGTACACAAGTTGCCTTCCATTTCAGACAGGCATTATTTTCTTAGCTTTGTAAGTGAAGAAATGAAAGCTTGGTGAATATAAATAACTTATCCAAAGTTTTGAAGCTAAGGTAAGGCAGAAATGAGAATTGATTTTTAGGTCTGAGCCTCTGATATGCTGTGCTTTCCACTGCACTGCTCTGCCTGGTTTTCTAATGTTATAAACTAATTCCCTTGCTTTTTGTGAAAACCAGCTCACTTGCTTCTATGCTCTGAGGAGCTTATTGCCAATATTACGCCCAAGTCCTTCAAACCAGAGAGCTAGTTAAAGCTATTACCAGTTCATTGAAGCAGACTCCTGGTTCCTGGTTGCCTTCATGCAAAGCTGTTGCAATTTCCTGTCTTTCCAGGATTGTCATTGATCAGTCAAACTTCTGATTTTCCTGAGTTATATGTGTGTATGTGTACCTATTTTCTGTCAGAGGAAGGAAAGCTTTCTGGAAAACTTTTTGTGAAAAAGCAGAGTAGGAAATGTACTAATTTATCATTCATGAACTTAAGAGCAAATAAAAAAACAATAAGAGTGCAGGGACCTCAAGGCACAAAAGAATCCATAAAGGACTAGGTGATACACAAATATTTTTGCTAAAATAAAACACAGTGCCCTTTTTGGTGTCTGTCTTTGTAAAGTCACTTTACCTGTCTTCCCGGTATAGCATTTCCATCATTATCCACTTATTTTCCGAGTTTGCTAGAAGGTCTCAGGATTTCTCTTCCCTGCTGTTTTAATGACAGGTTTGACAATCATTTTGTCTTGCTGCCTATAATGAATGTGTTAAAAGGCACCTCTTCTGCACCTGCTCTTCACACAAATGACCAATGCCATTTTACAACCAGGCTACTAATGCATCTCTGGGAGCATGGTGAGCCCTGGGAGGCTCTGCTAAATTGAGATGTTTGAATGCTTCCATTAACTGCCTGAAGAGTGGGCCTTTCTCTAGGCTCCTTCTGAACATTGCATGGGATTCTGTTGAAGTCCTACTGTGTACCCTCACACCCACCTGCTCTCTTCCTCCCAGTGCTCCCCATAGAAGGGCGCTAGGAGGAGGCTGAAAACTTTGTGCCCCATCTCTCCTCTCTCTTCTCTTGCAAACTTCATTGCAACCTTCTACCTTCTTCAAACAATTTTGCCTCCTTTATTTCTTGCAAACTTAACCATTTTTCTAGTTATCCTAAATGCAGGAGCTCACATGACCACTGGAACTCAGGACCTCAAGAGTGAGAGAAATGTGGATCATAGAAAGACCCATGCACCATATATTCAAATGCCTCACTAAGGAGAACAAGAGAGTCAGAAACAGTGTGTCTTGGCTAGTTGTAAAGAAACTTCAGCATTTGGCAAAAATATTATCACTTCCTTACAATTTCAAAGACTTTTATAGATTTCTAAACTTCTTAAAACTATTTTAAGTAGAACTGTTATTGGAATACACATTAAAAATATAATATTTTTTCCTGCAAACCTGTGATCATTTGAGATTCAAAAAAACTTCAGAACAAAAAATAAGATTCTTTGAGTAGCAAGTGAGACTACAGCTGACTTTGCTATGCTTGTGTCCCTGATTGGAGAGAAGTAGAGAGGAGAGCATAGTGCAAGGTAGGACACTGGGCTGGGTTGGTTCATGTTCTGCCAGCTAAACCGCATGCCATGGGTTCTGGGAACCTTTCTAGGCATCAGGGCAATCATGCGTAGAATGAGACTGACCACACTGAATCCGTAACTCCAAAACCTGGATTTTTTTTTTTTTTTGAGGAGTTAAGCAAAACTTAACAGTGTGCTGCTTGTTGCTTCACCCTTCCCGTGTTTCTCCCCCTCACAACATCAGATACATAGCATCATTAAGCACCAGGACCTGGGGTGGCAAAAGGCAGAAAGTCAAGTTCATGTTCAGAGTCCCTTCCCCTTTACTGCTGCTTGGTTCTTCTCATAGCATGGGTCCTGGGCTCCTTCCTCTGTCCAGCCTCAGAGTGAGCAGCACCATGTTGGCAGGGGGCTACAGGAGCAGCTGCTGCCGAGGCAGCTCTGCTCATGCCCTAAGCTGACACATGACAACTTCTATTAGGCTGAGCTCCTCCATGGGAAGCCAGTGGGCCCCTCCAGCCATCTCCCTTCTGTTTCCCCATCTGCTGGCTCCCAGGGAGGTGGTGGCAGAGCTTAGGTTAAAGAGTGTGTCCAAAGCGAGGGCACGGTGGAGTCCTGGGGTGCCAGCACTCTCTCTCTCTGTCACATGTCACCTGGCAGGGGTGGACCCTGTTCCTTAGGGGAGGATGGGGTGACTCAGACTGGCTTGGCCCATACTGAGGATGTCCAGTCTGCCTCCCACCATCCCTGCCGGGAGTCTCCACATGGAAATCATCTTTGCTGCTCGGGTTAAACACGACCAGGTGTTTCACAGAAGGCAGTGCCAGTGGATTCTTGGCATGTCCTTTACACTTGTTTGAATGTTGTGGCTCTTCACATTGATTCTGGCCCATATGTGTGTGTGTGTGTGTGTGTGTGTGTTCATATGCACCACTGTGTTGCAGCCCCAAAGCCCAGTGTCTCCCAGGATGTTCCTATCCATCAACAAGAAGAACAATAACACATTGCAGGGTAGAGCTGGGACAGGCAGGGATGGGGGTGTAGGGTGGAGCTGGCCTCCCTATCCCAAGAGGTGCCAGGCCATGTGTTGTGCTGGTTAGTGCATTGGGCTGGCAAGGATGAGGCTGCTGTGCTGGGACCTCCTCTCTCAGTCAGGGGTTCTGCAGATTCCCAGACGCTGCAGCTTGAAGGGAGGGGCATAAGAGGTGATTTGGTTCAGCTCCTTCACCTCCTGTTGATGAAAATGAGGCCCAGGGTGGGGTAGTGGCCTGGGAAAGGCACCTCTAGTAAGCAGTAGGAGCTAAATCACAGAAATTTAGGAGTGTGTGTGTGCGTGTGTGTGTTGGGGCATCCTGGCTTGTTTGGTCATTGCTGTGTCTCCCAGTGCTTGAGTGGTCACAGTGCTGGTGTCCTTGTGTGTCCTTTGACCTAATGAGAAAGCCAGGCCTTCTGCATCTGGATTTGTGCTCTCAGGATGTCCCTTCTCTAGCGAGGGAGCCCTCAGACCTCTCATGGTTGAGGTGGCCACAGGTTCGCATTTCTGCTGTTTTGCTTTTCCCTTATCCTTAACTTCCAGAGTATACCCATTTAGACAATAAATTATCTGCTTTATTTACCCAGAATCTTCTAGAATTTCTAGAATGCCTCTTCTTGAGCTCTGGAAATGCCAGTTCAAAGCTTCACAGAGGGTCTGATTCTGCACACAGGTGGTAGGAGACCTGGCGGGACACATGCATGAGCTGGGTGAACCAGCCCTGGATTCAGCCTAACAGTGTTCAAAGCAGTTTTCTCTAGAATTCATTCCCCTCCTTTGTTAAATGAATGAGCTGCACTGGGAATCTCCTAGGGCTCTGCTTCCACAAATCAATTTTGGCAGGCAGGCTGCTTCTTGCTATGTCTGCCCCTTCTTCACCAGTCAAGTGACTAAGGACACATCTGGACAGAGCCCTTGAGGTCGCACAGGCCAGATGCCCCATTTGAGAGACAGAAACTTTATAGCCAAGACTGTAGCTGTCTCCCTCTCCCCTTCCTGTTTGTTCAAACTACAGCCTCTGAGCCTTGGGTTTGAGAAGAGCTCAAGGACACACAGAGGGGCTGTTCTCCCATTACCAGTGGGGGGACTCCTCAATTTTGTCTCATTTGTTAGCCTGCAAATGTGGGCTCCTGAAAGGCAGGACGAAGGCCATGGGGGAGGATTGTTAACTTTCGGTAGAAGGCTGTTCTCTCACGATGCTGCACCAAAGAGAGAAGTGGCAAAGAGATTCCCATCTTTAAGGCCCTCAGACTGATTTGATGCCTGATCTGGGACAACACAGTCTCTTGGGAAGAGCTAGTTCTTAAAGATGTCTGATGGATAATTCATGGATTTGTCTTTACAAACAAGGATAGGCTACCTCCTGTTGCATTTGTTCAGAGTTGTGGAATACCACAGGGCCTTGCTGAGTCACAGTTAAAGAGAGCCAGGCAGTTGTATGACTTCTGCAAGTTTCTTATTCTCCTTCATTGTCATCTGCAAACAGTAGCCTCAGAGGGCTACTTGGAGAATTGAGTGAGATAGTTCTTATCACAAGCAGACGGCAGTGCCTGCATGGTGCATGCTTTGTTATTGTAGTGGAAACACTGGCCTTTTAGTATTTAAAGTCCTCTGATGTACTGCAAAGGGGCCCTTGGCTTAGCCCAGGAAGCATGAAGCCCATTCTGTGCACTCAAGCAAATAGAGTTTGGGCATCAGGTCAGTGTAACAGGAGGAGAAAGAATTCTTCTGTCACTTGGGGCTGCTACTCTCATCCACTGTCACTAATGGGTATGGTGTGGGAGAGGCACACACTTGAGCCCCTGGTGCCTGGTTCTAGGTTCTTCATTCAATGCCAAAGGAAGAGATATTTAGGGAGGTGGTGAAGGATGATCGAGTTCTTCTTATTCTGACATATTTGTGGCCCTAAGTGAAAGTTGTAGTCTTTTGTGAAATTTGCCTCCCATTCTCACACAGCTGGTCCTCTTTGGCCAGGCTGTCCACGGTCCAGAAGGAAGTCAGTATGAACAGAGAAGACCTTCTTCAAACAGTTTTACAAGAATCTAAGAAGAAAGTCAGTGTAGGGCAAGGCTGACATTCTCCCTCTCCCAGCACTCTGGCCAACCTCAAGTGGCTGAACTACATTGTTCTCGAGGAAAAGATGGAGGGAGAGGAGGAGTAGGGTTCAGATTGACCCATTCTCTGGATGAGGCCCTAAGTCCCAGAAACCTTTGGGGTCTATTGGTTGTCACTTCTGATCTTTCCTGGTGGTATCCACAGTCCTATTGCTGGGAAGAGAAAAGGAGCTCATGTGTAAGGTGCCAAGTAGTGTTAAGCACGATTTCTTAATTCTACGTTGCTTTCCCTGTCTCTTCAGTATTTTCCTGAGTTGATGGTCCCTGGTTAAGAGAAGGCCACCAAGAAGTTAACAAAAGAATGAGCCCTGTGGGAAAGGCAGCCAGATGCAGCCTCATTGTGTCTGAATTAGGCACCAGCAACTTGGCTTTTAGTGGGACATCACCTATCACTCAGACACTGAGCAGGCCCGGTGCTTCATGTTCAAATTATGTAAAAGTTATTGGAAAGATAAGCTTGGAAAACCTGTTTCCTAGTACCAATGAGAGCAGCACAGATAAGAAGGGACAAGTCTTCAGTGGAATTGATGGAATGTAGACTACAGGGTGAACTACTGATGGGAATATGATCAGAAGAAATGGTGTCCTCCTTCAGAGTGTTAACCTAGCAGGTGGTCTGTCAGTATTGGCTGGGAAGGATTTCTATAAGGAAGCAGAGATAGTTGATTTTCCAAGGCATTTAAACCACCGAGGAGTCTGGCAACTGACTCTCAAGGACACCAAATTATGGTTCTGATTGGCTGGGCAATCATCTTGTCTCATTTGCTTTGCAGATAGTTGAAATCCCAGAGGCATGAGAAGACACAGCCTAGAACTCATGCTGAGAAAGTGCTAAGGACAGAGATAGAAGCAACTAGAATGCAGTTTCCTGACTCCCAGCCTAGTGGTCCATGGAAGGCAACCTCAGAGGAAGCCCTCAATCATCTCTGCCTCCTACTATCCAAACCCTCGTGTAAGCTGCTCACCATGAACATGATCTGGACTTCATGATTTCCTTCTAGCAGGATAGAAGATAGCAGAAGCAATGGGATGTCACCTCTAGGATTAGGCTGCAAAAATATTGAAGTTTCTGTCTTAGGTGCCTTCTCTCCCTCTCCTTCCAGGTGTTTAATGAAGATGTGTTCATTGGCATAAGAATTTTTCCTTCCATAAATTGATATGGAGCTATGAGAGGAAAAGTTATGCAGGACTAGGCCACAGGTCTGCAGGGGGGATGGCTAGGCTAAGATATTCAGTGAACAATGACACTGACATTCTCTGTATTTGAGACTCTATACATAGCAATATTCACTTGCACTTGAAAAACTTCAGTTTCCCCACCCCAACTCTGAATGCAAGAAATCATCCCATCCTCTGAGCTGCTGTCCTGTGCGTGGTCCCTCAACTCTTTCAGGAGCCAGAATAAGCAAAGCAGCCCAGCCTCTGCCCTGGCTGAGCCAGACAGCAGCACTGGGGGCTAAGTTCACCAACCGGGAGAACCTATGGTTACTCCTTTGGCTTTGTCCTCTCTCTGAATAACAGTGCACAAGTTACTGTGGGCTGCCCTGGAGGGCAATGGAGGGATCTAATCTTTTGATCCCTGAAAGTCTGAGGCTGTAGGGGAAGAATGGCATGAAGGTCCTCTGCTCCTGGTGGTTCTGCTGAGCTACGTTGGGCAATTGGGAGAATGGTAAAAGCCCTGGGGTGAGCAGGCATCCTCTGATGGTCATCTTGCCTATTCTGCAGCTGATTAGAAGCTTAGAGATCAGAGATACAATGAGCTGAAGGTAGATCTCGTTTCCCTTTCACTTAGGATTTATAGGAGGGACGAGTCTACAGGTTCCTTGGTTAACAATCTAGGTCCTCCTGTTGCTGAGGGGCAGATCTTCCTGCTTCTCTTATTCAGTGGTTCCTTGTTTTTATCCATGTCTTCTTGTTCCACCTGAGGTTCAGCTGATTCTGGATAATAAGGCTTAACACCTATTAAATAATTGCTTCTGGCCTTTGCCACACTCACACTCCTTCAGCCTTCTCATCATCTTGGAGCTCTGTGTTAAGAGCAGAATGTACCTTGCTGAAGTCTGGGCAAGGCGTAGATAGTGTGGAGTTGAGATGAAATGCAAATACAAATGTAGGAGGTAGAAATATGGGAACTTTGATGCTATGGATAACCTTGTGTTCCAGGATCTTTCTCTAACACCTGAGAAGTTAGGGTGATTGAATAAGTTCTTGGAAGATGAGTGACCTAGAGGACATACCATTGGTTAAGGCAATCTGGGTCCAATACATGGACTTTTGTTTTTGCAACTCATAGTCTCTTCCCAAAGATTTCGGCCTGAATCACTCCACAGGATGTGACTACTTGCTTTTCTGGAGAGAAAAGAAGGGGGAAAAATCCCATCCCTCCCTCAAAAAATTAAAGGGAGTGAAAAAGCTGTTTGAATTCATTAAACATTTTCTTACAAGATGCCTTAAACTTCAATAGCTTTACCAAATAACATTTTGATGAGTTAAGTGTTAATGAATCAGAAACATATGGATAGAATTTCCTTGAAAATACACAAGGGCATCAGAATCAAGGAAATCCCTCCCCTAATCCCTAGCCCCACCCACCCCTTTGGGCTCTGAGTTTAGTGTTAGGAACTTACCTCCCCTCCATGGACTCAACGATGGACAGCTCACTCTCTGGCCACCCAGCATGCTCCCAGCCTCTCCTGGAATTCTTCCGCATCTCCTGTGGTCTAGTGACCAAGTGGCTGGGGTGGGCTGAGAGAAGAAAGGTCAAGTACTGAGAGAGATAAATGAGAAAAGGAAGGGAGGCACAGGGAGCAGGCATCTCAAGTGCTCAGAGGACAGGCCACGCACTGTGTGCAGGGGACAGTGCTCATGGCCGGCTGCGTGCTGGCTTCAGGTCTGGAACTCTGGAAAGCAGTTCAAGATGTTTTCTTTCTTTCCAAGCAACATGAAACTCTCTTGATTTGTGCTTGCTGTTTTGTATTTTCCAGGTTGCCAGGGATTTCTGGAGCTTTTTCCTAAGTTCTTTGCAGAGACTACAACCGGCAATTTGAATACTGCAAGATGAGGCATCTGTGAATGGAAACCATACCTTTGGATTGGCCCAGCTTCTCAGAGAACCTCTCACTTGCCACACTTTGCCTTCTCTGCAAGGAAAAAGTGCCCCAGAGTAGGCAAAAGGACTCTTCTGTGCACCTAGGAGTTCTGCAACTCAACCTGGCATGCAGTGATCAGGCAGAGCTGAGCAGTGTCTGTGAAGAAAGCAGTCTGGTCCCCTTTCCCTCTTGCTTCCATATCCTGATATGTGACTGTTGATGTGGCAGGATCATCAGCAGTGCACAGCAATAGATCAATAGATGCCCTTTCGAGGGTGTGGACAATCCCCATGTTTTACTTTTTATTTTAAGATTTGTTTTGTCTTACTTGAATGGCAATGATGAGGGTGAGTGGAGAGAGAGAGAGAGAGAGATCTTCTGTCTGCTGATTCACACTCCAAATGGCCACGATGATCAGAGTTGGACCATGCTGAAGCTGCAAGCTTGGAATTCCATCTGGATCTCCTACATGAGTGATGGGGCCCAGGTACTTGGGCCATCTTCCATTGATTTCTCAGGTGCATTAGCAGGGAGCTGGATTAGAAGTGGAGCAGCCAGGACTCTAACCAGCTTTCCAATATGGAATGCCAGCCTCCTAAGACACAGTGATTTTCCCCAGCTCCATATTTTATTTTTTAAACTCATGTTACCTTAATCTAGGTTCCTCTCAAAGCATTCCTTGAATCAAGATTTTGGGGTGCTAAGCTTCGGATACAGTTTGTCTCCCAAGGGTTAATGTGTTGAAAGTTTGATCCTCTATGTGGTGATGTGACAAGAGTTGGGACTTCCAGAAGAAGGGGCCTAGAGGGATGTCCTTAGACCATTGGGAGCTCTGCCTTGGGAACGGATTAAGATAGCTCTCATGGGATTTTTGAGTTTGTTTTTACAAGAGCAAGTTGTTACAAAAGCCTGAACTTGACTCTGAAAGGCTCTTTCTGGCTTCCTAACTGGGGATGTGATCTTTCCTGTTCATATGTGCCATGATGCTGCTGAGCCCTCACCAGAAGCCACACCAATGGGGCTGCCCATTCCTGGACTTTCAAACTACAAAACTCTGAGCTAAATAAGTCTCTTTTCTTCATAAGTACCCTTCACCAAGTATGTAATTATAGTATGACAAGGGTGCACGTGTCAATCTACGAGGTGATTCTTGAAGACGTGGTAAGAGAGTGGGAAGGTAGGATGGGGAGGGAGCAGAGGTCCAAGGAGCGACCCCTAAGGAAACCCAAGTTCTTTTCCACCAACTCCTGCCTCTCATGAGTTGCTCTTGGGTGGCTGACTGCACAGTATTTGCAACCTGTTTCATTTCATGTGTAAGGAAATCATATTCCAAGGCCAGATAAAGCCCTGGGGGCAGAGAAACGATGGTGGCCGAGGTAGGGAGCTGTTGGAGGGCTGCTGGCTTTCGGGGAGAGAAGAGGGAATATGGGTAAAGCAGGGATTTAATCTCCTATAAGTATCTGGATGTGTTCCCTTGTCCTTTTTTCTGCTCCTTGATACTGATTCACTTCTGTCTCAAGTCTGATATGCAGGAGCAACAGGAAAACAAAATAAAGTAACTGATCTCAAATGCATTTTCTCGGGGGTGACCAGGGCTGAACGTGCACATGTGTGTTTGCCCTGCCTGCCAGGCTGTTACTCAGAGTGCCCATCCCAAGTGTGGCCATAACCCCCAGGGATCCACTGCAGAACCCGGCAGGAGCCTGAGCTCCCCAACCTGCCCTGGCTTTGAGCTTGGCAAAGTCTAAAACTTCCATTCAGGATCTTTTTGTTTTTCCTCCCATCCTGGTTGGGAACACTGGTCAGATCCAGAGTCAGGCAGCTACTCTGTGAGGCCAGGGGGAGAGAAAGAGAATCCAAATTCTCTTGCATTCGATGGGGTGAGGGTTATTATGCTACGGGCTGTAACTCACTGTTTTTCATGTTCAGAGAAGGTAGGAAAGGGGGAGGATGGCCAGCCAGGCTGGGGGCTGAGCCACTAAAAGCTGCATCTTTTAGAAGGGTCTTGTTCAGGTTGCAGGGCATTCTAGGTGCCTCTTTGTCCCCTCAGTATGGAGTTCCCTCACCATGCCTGCTTTATGATCCTGTTGGCCCATTCTTCATTCCTTACATGCTCCTTAGCTCTATTAAAAAAAAAAAAAACACTCAGCCTTCCAAAGGCCAGATGCCTTTCTGTCCATCTCCTTGCAGGTGGTTGTTCTGGGTGGGGAATTGGCAGGGAGGATTTCCTTCTGGCTCTGGACCATTCGGACTGACTACGAAGAGAACAGGAGAGGGACACCCAGTGTGGGCCCTTGGTCATCTTCTCCTCTCTCCTTCCTGAATGATTCATGCCGTCATCACTTCCCATCTCAGATCCCTGGGCTCAGAGCCATCCCTAAGACTTTCCTGCTCCACAGGGCTGGAAGCAGATGCAGACTGACAGATGTCTCCTGCAGGAACTGCGGCCTCTTCACACCCATCCCAGGGTGGCCACTCCCTTCTAGACTCTGGAAAAAACAACAGTTCACAGGGCTCGCCCAAGACTGCCAGGCCCGAGCTGCTGCAGCGCCTCCATGTTTCTCCCTCTGCGTCAGCCACCCTCACAGCGGCTGCCCTTCTTTCCCCACGCAAGCCTCGCTCTAGTCCTGTTGGCTCCCAAGGCCTTCACCACGACCAGGCCAGTGCCCCTACAAGGCTGCCACTCCACTTGCTCACAGATGTCCTTGCGACTTCCTCCTGCTGTGGTGATTTGGATAAGAGCACCATGCATCCTCTTGGCCAGCATCTGCCACTAGTCCAGCTTCTCCTGCACCCCGTCCTGTTGCACATGTTTCTTGGCTTGTTCTGCCTACTCTCTGACCCAGAGTCAAACACAACCATGGAGGTAGATGTGTATAGTAAACTCTCCAATCCTCAGATGTTGACAGAAGAAGTTGAGATCTTAGGAAGCTCACGGGTTCTGTGGTGGACATGGGACCGGGTGCTACGTGGCTTGTGGTTTTCACACCTTGCCATGCTTAGCCTGACCAACAAACTGAACAGAGCAGATTCCCGGGACCCCTGATAAACTCGGACTCAGTGGTTCTGAGGAGTCCAGATGGTAAATACACCTAGGGTGCAGAGGCCTGTTCTGATGCACGAAGCCCCATTACAAAACCCACCCATCCAGAGTGTCTGGCCACTGATCCCATCCACCCACATCTTCCATCCACTGGTTCAACTCCCCAAATGGTTTCAACAGCCTAGACTGGGCCAGACTGAAGCCAGGAGCCATAAACTCCATCGGGGTCTCCCATGGAGACCTAAGCACTTGGGCTACCATCTACCGCTTTCCCAGGCATGTTAGCAAGAGCTGGATCAGAAATGGAGCAGCCAGGACTACAAATGGTGCTCATACGGGATGCTGGCATTGTAGACTGCTTAACCTACTATACCATGATGCCAGCCCCAGATCTTTTCTTTCTTTCTTTCTTTCTTTCTTTCTTTCTTTCTTTCTTTCTTTCTTTCTTTCTTTCTTTCTTTCTTTCTTTCTTTCTTTCTTTCTTTCTTTCTCTCTCTCTCTCTCTCTCTTCCTTCCTTCCTTCCTTCCTCTCTCTCCTCTCTCCCTCCCTCTCTCCTTCCTTCCTTCCTTCCTTTCTTCCTTCCTTCTTTCCTTTGATTTATTTTATTTGAGAGGCAGGGGTGACAGAGAAAAAGAGAGAAAGATATCTTCTATCTGCTAATTAACCCCCAAATGTACACAACAGCCTGAAGCCAGGATCCAGGAACCACATCTGGATCTCCCATGTGGGTGCAGGAGCCCAAGCACTTGGGCCATATTCTGTTACTTTCCTAGGTGCATTAGCAGGGAGCTGGATTGGAAGCAGAGGAGCAGGAACTCAAACCGCTTTCCAATATGGGATGCTGGTGTTGCAGGTGGCGGCTTAACCTTCTGTACCATAACACTGGCCCTGAGAAGGAGTCTTGATCCCATTCACTTGCTCTCCTACTTCCAAATGTCCCAGAGGCTTCTCAGGGAAACTTACAGTTTTCATTCTGCATTGAGCGGCTCTGCAGGTTTTCAGTGAGTGACTCAACCATAGCTTTCTCCCCCTTGCCGTGCTGGGTCATCAGGTGGGACTGAGCAGTCACTGGTGCTTTAAGAGAGGGTGAAGAATCCAGAGCCTGTGAATGAAGCGGGTCTCAAAGTTGCCTCCAGAAGGTGGTTCTCTGTTTTGTGTCCTTAGAAGAGCTTGGGAATATTCACAGCCCCCAGTCTCACAGTGTTTGAGATCCTGCTGGACTTTTCCATTCCTATCCATGATAATATGATTCATCATTTATTAGAAGCTTTTGTGAACAAATTTACTTATTTATTGGGTCCTGATAGCTAAAATCCTCTGTGTTGTAGGTCATTTCAGCTGACAAATTAGTTGGGCATCTCTGCGAAGGTCTCATTTTTTAAAAAGATTTATTTATTTTTTTTATTTGAAAGGCAAAGTTACAGAGAAAGGTCTTCCATCAGCTGGTTCACTCCCCAAATGACCTTAATGGCTGGCGCTGGGCCAGACAGAAGCCAGGAGCCAGGAGCTTCTACTGGGTCTTCCACATGGGTGGCAGGGGCCCAAGCACTTGGGTCATCTTCCAGTGCTTTCCCAGGCCATCAACAGGGAGCTGGATCAAAAGTAGAGCAGCTGGTACCTATATGGGATGCTGGCACTGCAGGTGGCAGCTTAACTCGCTGAACCATAGTGTTGGAGTGTTGGTACCCCCTCTCCTTTTTTAAAAGATTTATTTATTTGAAATGCATAGTTACAGAGAGAGAGAGAGGGAGGGAGGGAGGGAGGGAGGGAGGGAGAGAGAGAGAGAGAGAGAGAGAGAGAGAGAACAGGAAACATTCTAACCCGTCTAGTGAGCTTTCAGCAAGAACAGGATAGGTGCAGAGGGCCTAGGGAGTTAGGGCAAGAGAGGGTTCAACCCTCAGACAATGTCTCTCCCCTTTGCAGACACTGGAAAAACTGCCCAGAGTCTGGTGCCAGGAAGGCCTTGAGCCCAGGGCTGTGTGGTCAGCAGATGGTTTCCCCCTATCAGCTCCTTGGGGTGAAATCAGCTACAGAGAACTACCTCGTTCAAGGTCATGCCTGCTCAGGGCAGGCCACCTCCAGTGACAGAGTAGAAAGGACTCTATGGGCTTGGCCATTTCTGCCAGACCCAGGACAGAGTGCCTTTGACTACCTCAAAGCTTCCCACCAGGTTGGCCAAGATCTTATTGGACTGTACTGCATTCAGCTTCTCCCTCTGCCTGATACTGATTCTGCCTCTTTCTTGTCACTGGGGTTGACCCCTCCTAAGCACCATGCACCCAGGCTCCATCTCAGCATCTACTTCCAGAGACCCCAACTGGGCCACTCTGCTTCATGGAACATCCAAGGGGTGGCTCAGAATCCTCCTTCAATCTTATTCCCACAGGGCCATAGTCAAAGTGGAAGTTCCCTCCTCCCTTCAGAGAAAGGTACCTCCTTCTTTGATGGCCCCGTTCTTTCCACTGGGATCTCACTCGCAGAGATCTTTCATTTAGGTCTTCTGTTTTTTCCAGAGTGTCTTAGCTTTCCATGCCTAAAATATTCTCATGGGCTCTTCAGCCAGATCCAAATGCCTTAAGGGCTGATTCTGAGGCCAGAGTGCTATTTAGCCTCGGCAACTCATGACCAGAGCCTAGGGAGATTACTGACGCCATAAACAAGAGTGTCAAATTGTTAAATCAACATCAGGAGTCACTGTGTACTTACGTCTCATGAGGGATCTGTCCTTAATGTGTTATCCAATGTGAAGTGATGCTATTACTAGTACTGAAACAGTATTTTTACACTTTGTGTTTCTGAGTGGGTGCAAACTGATGAAATCCTTACATAGTATATATTGAATCGATCTTCTTTATATAAAGATAATTGCAAATGATTAAAAAATCTTGGTGTTAAATTGGAAATTGCATAGACAATTAATCAATTTTTTTAAAAAAAAATCATGTAGGATCTCTGTCCTTAATGTGCTGTACATTGTGAATTAATACTATAACTAGTACTCCAACAGTATTATCATTTTGTGTCTCTATGCGAGGGCAAACCGTTGAAATCTTTACGTAATATGTACTAAATTGATCTTCTGTGTATAAAGAGAATTGAAAATGAATCTTGATGTGAACAGAAGGGGAGAGGGAGCGGGAAAGGGGAGGGTGGGGGGAGGGAGGGAAGTTGTGTGGGGGGGGAGCCATTGTGGTCCATGAGCTGTTCTTTGGAAATTTATATTCTTTAAATAAAAGCTTTATAAAAAAAAAAAAAAAAAAAAAAAAAAAAAAAAAAAAAGAATCCTCCTTCAGGCTCAGTTCCAACCTTAAAGACCAATAAGGCAGATGTGCAGCCCTCCGAGATATATCCTGGCATCAAATCGATAGTCACTGGGGTGTACTGATTGGTGGGACAATGTCAGAGACAACAATTGTGTAAGCATCCATCCATCCAGGGCCTTTGCACCTCGTGTTCTCTGCTAGGAATGCTAGCATTTGTGCCCAATGCCACTTTCTTAGGTAAGTCTTCCTTGATCCTCTCCTCCCATGAAAAGGACTTTACTCAATACTCAGTCATATCGTGCACTGTATTGTTTGTTATTTTCTGTTGCATTGCAAATCAAAGATAGCCATTGATACTTATTTTTTCAGCACCTGTCTCTCCCCATCAGAATGTGAACCCCAAGAAAGCAGAGCCCATTCTACCTTTTTTGCTTCTGCATCCCGGAATGTTTCAGCATGTCTTTTTTTTTTTTTTTTGACAGGCAGAGTTAGACAGTGGAAGAGAGAGACAGAGAGAAAGGTCTTCCTTCTATTAGTTCACCCCCGCAAATGGCCACTACGGCGAGTGCATTGTGCTGATCCGAAGCCAGGAGCCAGGTGCTTCCTCCCAGTCTCCCATGCAGGTACAGGGCCCAAGCACTTGAGCCATGCTCCACTGGAAGAGGAGCAACTGGGACAGAACCAGCGCCCCAACCGGGACTAGAACCCTAGGTGCCAGCGCCACAGGCAGAGGACTAGCCTAGTGAGCCACGGCACCAGCCAACATGTCTTTTTTAAAAATATTTTATTTATTTATTTGACAGGTAGAGTTACAGACACACACAGAGAGAGAGAGAGACAGAGACAGAGACAGAGACAGAGAGACAGAGAGAAAGGTCTTCCTTCTGTTGGTTCACTCCCCAAATGCCACAACGGCCGGAGCTGTGCCAATCCGAAGCCAGCAGCCAGGAGCTTCTTCCCGGTCTCCCATGCTAGTGCAGGGCCCCAAGCACTTGGGCCATCTTCCACTGCTATCCCAGGCCACAGCAGAAAGCTGGACTGGAAGAGGAGCGGCTGGGACTAGAACCGGTGCCCATATGGGATGCCGGCACCACAGGCGGAGGATTAACCTAGTGTGCTGTGGCGCTGCCCCCTTAGCATGTCTTAAGTGAGAAATCAATAACGAGTGAATGTGTGAATAAAAGGACAAATATTTATTAAGTGGCAATAACAGGATCTAGTTAGGGTTTAATAATAATTTATCTCCTAAATATTGACTTTTGCTTTTTTCCCCAGTGAAGGTAAGTGGGTCTGGGTTTCACTTGGAGCAGGAGGCAGACACATTTTCTGCAGTCACCTGGCAAACATTTACAGCCTTGCCGATAACAAAGCCTCTGTTGCAATGACCTCATTCTCTGTTGCAGTACAAAGGCAGCCACTGATGCTACAGGAATGAATGGCATGGCTGTGTTACAATAAAACTTTATTTGAGAAGGTGGGTGGCTGGCCAGATTTGGCTGCCAGGCTGTTATTTACCATCCCTGAATTAGAGTATTAATAAAAAATTCCTATAAAATAAATGCATCAAAGTAAAAAGGAAGTCTACTGAAATAAAAAAATAGGAACTAAACAGCTTTACGGAAGCCATATGCAGATTGCTGATGTTGGAGAGAAATCAGTTCTAATTTTTCTTGCCATATCTATGAGCACAGCCATGAAAAGTAGCAGGGTAGAAGGTAGAAAATTTTTTAATTTGGTGTTGCCAAACAGGATGGGAGGGTCACACCTACATAGTTCCTGGAGCTTGGTAGGCTTGGACTTCTGCTTTCTCTTCTCTTGTTGTCACTTTGTCTTATAATCTTTCCACTGCGAACTCTGCTTGGGTGAGGCAACCTTCCACGGACTTTAAATACCCCCAGGCCCAGGACTGGTTGTGGTCCCTGTTACTTACCTGCTAAACGTACCCTGGGCTTAAACACGAACATGGCAGGGCACTGAAGGTGTGGCTGTGGTGGAGGGTATGTGCAGATAGGAGCAAGAATTTTTCCAATCTACTGAGCACCTGCCACGACTCATGCCTACTCCAAATGAACCACCTTAGAGTAATAATACTGCCCCCAGCTTATGCTAAGAAAGCAGCATGGAGGCCTCAGCAAGCTTCCTGGGGTTATTTGGCAAGCACTAAAGTAAGCATTCAAGCCCAGGTCGCCATGCTGCTAACATACAGCTGTGACACCATGCTGCAGGGTCTCTGGGAGGCCAACTTTGTACTTCTCAGCGATCAATGTTCACTGCTCTTTCTGTAGAGCTTTTAAAAAATTATTTATTGTTGCTATGCGTTATTGAGGCGAAGTCCACATAACACACATCTGAGCAATGCCAAGGGCACAATTCAGAGGCTCTCGGTGCATTCACACCTTGTGAAATCCCTCCCTCCTCCTTCTCCCAGCCACTGGCAACCACTGGTCTGCCTTCTCTCTCTACTACTTTAGCTATTGGAAAGTTCGTATAAAAGGAATCATGAAAAATGTGACTTTTGTGTCTTGCTTCTTTCATTTTCCATGTTTTCAAGTTGTGGTGTGGATCAGGGCTTTATTCCTTTTTATGGCTGAATAATATTTCATTGTGTGATAGAACACATTTTGTTTATCCATTCTTCTGTTGATGGACCTTGAACTGTTATTTGCTATTCTGAATAGGGGTGAGACAAACACAAACATTCCCGAACAAGTTGGTTTTTTTTTTTTTTTTTTACTATGTTCTGTTTTTTGAGTGTATACCTAAGAGTAGAATTACTGGGTCTTACAGTGATTCCATGTTTAATCTCTTGAAGAACAGGCAAGCCATTTTATACCCCCATTAGCAATGTATAGGAGTTCCTCTTCTCTACATGTTCACCAACACCTGTCATTTTTTAGTTTTTTAAACATAAAGCTAGCCTAGTATATTTGAAGTGATACCTCAGCACAGAATTGATTTGTACTTCCTTACTGAGCAGTGATGTCAAACATTTTTTCATGTGACTTTTGCTCATTTTTTTCATATCTTCTTTGGAGAAGTGTCTACTCATGCCCTTTTTGTTGTTAGATTTTAAGACTTCTTTATATATTCTGATGTCACACCCTTATTAGAAATACAATTTGTAATATCTTCTTCAATTCTTTTTACTTTTCAATAATGTTTTTGATGCATAAGTGCTAATTTTCATGAAATCAGATTTGTCTGTGTTTTTTGTTTGGGTTTTTTGGTGCTACATCTATGAGTCCACTGCAAAATTCAGGGTCACAATGATTGATTACATGATTTCTTCTAACAGTTTTTGATTTTAGAGCTTATATTTGGGTCATTCATTCACCCTGTAGTTTTTAAGAACTGATACGGGCCCAGTCAAGGATGGAGGGAGAGACTTCAGTGAGCTGGAGACAGGGTCGTGGCTGCCTCCCAGTCCTCAGAAGAGGGTAAAGGCAGCAGCTTAAACAAACTCTCAGTGGGGAGATGGTGGGTGGGGTGGAGAGCAAACAAAGTGAGTTCCCAGGGCAGCAGAATGGCTAGTTTCTGGGTGATAAATGCTGAGGGGAGTCAGGGGGGTGTGCAGAGCTGGAGGAAGGGCAATGGGCTGATCAGGCTTTAAAAGTAGCCTTGGTTTTCTGACTTGCTTTTAATTTTTTATAGGTTAACCTTTTTCTCAAGGTAAAACATGCAGATAGGAGAGCGCATAAAATGAACTTATCTTAATTATACAGCACGACAAATATTGACATAGGTATATGGCTGTGTGACCATTATCCAGGTGAAGAATTAGCACCGTCCCAGCCCCCCAGGGTCAGGTCTGCTTCGTGGGTGATCTCTGTGACCTCTGCAGTGCTCAGTAGGGCACTGTGCTTGGTTTAATGCTCTGTTTCATATCTTGAAATTTCTGAAAAAGGAGCCTTGCATTTTTCATTCTGAACTGGGCCCAGACAATTCCCACCCTCTTCTTTCCATGTTGCAAGAACTTAAGGCTCAACTGAGCTCCTAGGTCCTCAAGGAAACCTTCCCCAACCCCCCGCTGCTCTCTGGGCAATTTCCTCTTCTTCATTTCTTCAGGGGTTTGGCCTGTATGACACTGCTTACTACTGTCACACTCGACCCTCTGCTCGTGCAAGTTTCTCGTTTCTCTAGGAATAGGAGTCATGGCTCTCCCCTCTGGTTATGAGCTCACTGGAGTGTCTTGGACACCTTAGCAGCCAGGGGCTCTGACTTGGGGCAGGGAGTGAGACTCAGACACATGATTGCTCTCTTCTTCTAACCTGCAGTTTCCTTTATTGATCTTGCTGTCCCACAGCACCCCAAGCCCAAGGCCTATGTTAAGTGTCGAGGTTCTCAACCACACCTGCTCTTTTCCTGATTTGCCTTCCAGCTTGTCTCCCACCAGGATGCTTTGCTCCACCCTAGGATTCTGGGACGTTCAGACCAGAAGGGGTCTAAGAACTCATCTGGTCAAGTCCATCTAAATGGAGGAGACTCAGAGAGTCTAGAGTCTTATGCAGGCTATGCAGTTGGGGGAGGGGACCCGGCAGGGAGTAAGAGCAGTTTCCTGAGTGGCTACCTCTAACCTGCATCCCAGACCCCTCCTGTGCCTGCAGGTGGGAGGTCGCGCTTGCCCTGCTGCAGCATCCCACTGGATTCTCGCTGAGACCAGCAGTCCATCAACCCGACGGGCTTCCGGCTTCCTCTATGGAATGGCTCCCTGGAGCCCCTCTGAGAAGCTCCAGGAACTAGCTGCCTGTCAGCCACTTTATTAAACAGGTTTCCAGATGTCTCCACCTCGGATGGGGGAAGCATAAGACGGGTGAGGGGCTGGGAGTTTAAATGAAGTCTGCAGGATCTGCAATAAGTCATAAATCACATCCTGCCCTGACGGAGCAGGTGGTCATGGGGGTGGCGTGATGTAGGCGAGGTCCTCCGTGAGGTCAAGTGTGCGGATGAGAGAGGCTGACAGACAGACAGAGACAAGAGGACAAGGACGAGAGAGGAGATAAATGGACACTTAGAGACCATGTCTGGGTATGTAAGTCCATGCAGTTTTGAATGCCTGACAGAGAAACAGGAGCGAAAGAAAAGTGACGAAAGAAAGGGAGACAGGCACTGGGGGCATGGTAAAGATGTTTTGCCTAAACTTTTCCATTGTGCTGATCTTCCTGGGTCAGCCGACGCTGACGTCCTATCTGTGCCTATCCCTCCACTGTGTGCTTTGTGGCTATGAGCTCACTGATTCATTGCAACAACCTTAGGAGGTAGCAGCTGTGATTGGGCCCAATTCACAGACAAGGAAAGTGAGGTTTAGAGAACTTAGGGGACTTGCTCAAGGTCATGTTAGACAAGTCTGACTGCTATAGCTGGGTCTGGGGTTTCATCTTCCAGACCTAGCTCATTCCACTGCTGAGCACAGGAACGGAGTTGGCTGGCACAACCTCAAGTTAATACTCTCACAAAGTCCTTCTGTATCCAGCTGGATATGGGCACAGGCAGAGAGGACACAGAGCTAGGAGTAGGAATGCACCTGTTCTTCCAAGCACTTATTTTTAAAGGCGTTGCTTATAGCTGCCTGGGAAGGTTTCTTTTCCTCCAGCTCATGACTGAATCCAATGCAGTGGTTTATGTGTCTGTCTTTACCACAGTCACTGTGGGTAGCGTTCATTCATTTACAAGGGTGCTTCAACAAGTTCATGGAAGATGCGTGTTTTGAAAAAAGTATGCATGCATTTTATCTTTTTTTTTTTTTTTGACAGGCAGAGTGGACAGTGAGAGAGAGAGACAGAGAGAAAGGTCTTCCTTTTGCCGTTGGTTCATCCTCCAATGGCTGCCGCGGACGGCGCGCTGCGGCTGGCGCACCGCGCTCATCCGATGGCAGGAGCCAGGTACTAGGTACTTTTCCTGGTCTCCCATGGGGTGCAGGGCCCAAGCACTTGGGCCATCCTCCACTGCACTCCCGGGCCACAGCAGAGGGCTGGCCTGGAAGAGGGGCAACCGGGACAGAATCCGGCGCCCCAACCGGGACTAGAACCCGGTGTGCCGGCGCCGCAAGGCGGAGGATTAGCCTGTTGAGCCACGGCGGAGGATTAGCCTGTTGAGCCACGGCGCCGGCCTGCATGCATTTTAAAGTTGCCCTTTTTCCACTAAAATAAATATTTCTGTCAATTCCATTTTTCCATGAACTTTTTGAAACCCCAGATAGAAGAAATATAGGTGTATTGGTTTCCTGGGGCTGCCAGGAGAAATGTCAAGTTTAAAATAACAGAAATGTGCTCTCTCACAATTCTGAAGGCAGAAAGAGGAGCACAGGTTTGGCAGAGCCATTCTGCCTCCGACAGGTTCGTCCTTGCCCCTGTGTGGCTGTTGCTGGCCTCTGATAATCCTCGCCAGCCCTGGGCTCGCAGCTGTACCACGGCATTCTGTCTTTCTCATCACGCAGCCTGCTCCTTCGTGTCTCCTTTCTGTTTCTGTATCCAAAGCTCCTTCTCTTTTCTTTTTTCTTTCTTTTTCAAGATTGATATATTTACTTAAAAGGCAGAGTTACACAGAGACATGGAGAGAGAGAGAGAGAGAGAGAGAGAGAGAGAGAACAAGCTTCCATTCCCTGGTTCGCTCTCCAAATGGCTGCAACAGCAGGACTGGGCCAAGCCAGAGTCAGGAGCCAGGAGCCAGGAGCCAGGAGCCTCTTCTGGGTCTCCCATGTGTGTGGCAGGGGTCCAAGCACCTGGGCCATCTTCCATAGCTTTCCCAGGCACATTACCAGGGAGCTGGATTGGCAGTGGAACAGCCAGGACATGAACTGGTGCCTACACGGGATGCGGGTGTCACAGATGTCAGCTTAACCTGCAGTGCCACAATACTGGACCCTCCCTCTCTTTTCTCTTATAAAGACACAAGTCAGTGGATTTGGGGTCTATCCTAATCAGAATGAAGTAATTTTAACTTGATCACATCTGCAAGGCCTATTCCCAAATGAGGTCACATTTATAGGTGCTGCAGTGCGGACTTGAATGTATCCTTTGGGGGTGGTGAGACCTACAGGGGATAAAAAGGGGAGAACCAAGGCAAACTGTGAAGGGCAAGTGCATGGCAAGTTAATGCTTAGGGCCTTCCCTTGAAAATAGATTTTGCCCCAAGGTTTATAGCTTCTGCCTAATCCTTGCTTCCTCGCCTCCCGCCCAGCTGTTGCTCTGTGCCTTCTTCCAGACACCACCCCACATTCTCAGAACCTCACTTCGGAGCTCAGGTGCTCCTGAAATCACTTGCAAATCCTAAAAAGGACAACGCTGTGGGCCAAGTGTTCTGCTTTACCCAAAGAGGCAGAGCTGATGCTTAAGTCTTAACCTAGGTTTCCTTCCTAGATCGGGTGTGCAACGTATGGGGTAAAATAGTCTTAGAATAAAATACAAGGCCCCGCTGGCTTGTCCATGGGCCATGTGTTCTGGGAGCTCCGAGTGTGATTCACTAGGACCACTGGCTCAGGGGAAGCTGGCCTCCCAGGACCCTTCTTCAATCTCAGATAATCTTCCAATGTTAATGAGAACTCTTTCCAATGCTAGGGGTATCAATATATCATCAATAACATTTTGCCCCAATGGAATCTATTGGCTTGTGTGATTGGCTATTAAGAATGTTCTAGCTTCATGAACAGATGGGTCCAGGCATTGATCTCTTTCTTTGTGGCAGCAAATGCTCCCGAGGGTTTTGGAGAAAGAGTGTACATCACACATTTCAGGAAGGGGGTTTGTTAGTCTAGGCTAGATTCCCATATCCCTCACAGGCATGGACTCCATGGCCAGAGCAAAGGAATTCTCTGATTGCTCACAGCACCGTCATTAGCCACAGTGGAATACGGGGTAGCCTTAGCTGCTACAACAACAAATTCTGGCAGTCTCAGCGACTTAATGCAAAAGAACTCTGCCTATCAGTTCCGTAAAATTCAATCAGGAGTGCATTCTCAGGAGGCCCTGCCAGCTTCCCCATGTGGCTTCCCAAGTCACCAAGAGCATCAGGCTGCAGCCAACAGACAGGAAAGAGGATCTGGACCATCAAGCAGGAGGCTCTGTCGTGGGCAAGGTCTGCATTTCCTTGGCCAGGACTCAGTCACATGAGCAGGATGCCGTGCTGTCTGGGAGTCTAGCAGGGAGCTCAGCAACAGAGGAGAGTGGCTGGTTAAGGAGCCGACCATGTCTGCCCTGAGTCACCGTGCTGGGTGCTCGCATCAGAGAACGAGGAGGGTGTGGCTTCTGCAAGAAAGGGATTCAGAGTGTATTAGAAGAAAATATCCCCTGAACAAACTCCTAGGGTATTTTGGCCAGGTCTGACATTGCTACTCTTTGCTCTGCTTGGGTCTGGTACAGACACAATTATCATTGCTGTGTGACAAAACCATCCTAGAACTTAGTGGTTTGTAAGAAGAATTTTGTGACCAGCACCGCGGCTCAATAGGCTAATCCTCTGCCTGCGGCGCCAGCACACCTGATTCCAGTCCTGGTCGGGATGCTGGATTCTGTCCCGGTTGCCCCTCTTCCAGTCCAGCTCTCTGCTATGGCCCAGGAGTGCAGTGGAGGAGGGCCCAAGTGCTTGGGCCCTGCACCCGCATGGGAGACCAGGAGGAAGCACCTGGCTCCTGGCTTCGGATCAGAGCAATGCGCCAGCCACAGTGCACCGGCCGCAGCGGCCATCGGAGGGTGAACCAACGGTAAAGGAAGACCTTTCTCTCTGTCTCTCTCTCTCACTGTCCACTCTGCCTGGCAAAACAAAAAAAAAAAAAAGAAGAAGAAGAAGAATTCTGTTCTGTTTCTTGCATTTAGTGAATTTTAGGGGGTTAGGAATTTGAGCAGCCACATGGTTTTTTTACACCATGTGGTGGCAACCAGGGTCACGTATCAGCATGAAGCTGGCATGGGCACTGGTGTAGAGAATCCAGGACAGCTTCCCTCGCAGGTCTAGAGCCTTGGTGCTGGTGGGTGGAAGGCTGGGATCGGCCAGGCTCCTCTTCTTCTCAGGAGTCTCAGGCCTTGGAGGTTGTCTCGGGAGCAGGAGAGTCATACTTCTGTCACGTGGCTCAGCCTCTGGGAGGCTGCTTCAGAGGCCCAGGCAGAAGCTGAATGGCTTTGAAAGGTGTGGAGTCATTCTGTCAGTCAAACACGTCTCTGAGGCCAGTCCAGACCAAGGGAAGAGGAGCTAGACCTCCCTGTCAGTTGTGGATCCCTTTCTGGCCACATGCGTTTTCTCATGGGAGCTGGGAATTGGGGGGACTCTACTTTTCTATGGGATGCTATAGGTAAGAACCTCACCTGAGCTACCTAGTAGCAGAGACCATGGCCATTCTTCTCCTGGTGTTGCCATTCCTGTCTGGAGTGGCCCTCCAGAGGCAGAGCCCCAGCCTCTGGAGAATGAAATAGGTGTTCTAGCTGTGAAACCCAGGGAAGGACCAAGAGGGCACTGTGCCTAGGCTGTGACCAGAAGAGAGGGACCCATTCCTGGAAGTGATATCTAGCCGAAGCCAACAGCAAATAGGATTGCTGATATTTATACACTGGGATTTATTCTGAAAGATTTATAGGTAGTAGCTTGCTAAATATTTTATCAACTCTATAATTATGTTCATTTTCTAAAATAAGAAATTGAGGCAGCAAAAAGGTAAAGAACTTGCCAGGGCATACACTGCTGTTAATTGAGGAACCAGTATTCAAATCCATACAGCTAGAGTTCAGGGGCCAGAGCACTCAAGAAAGGTATTCTGAGTAGTAATTGTCACCGTGACACCCCATGATCCCTAAGTTTTACTGACATCAACAGGTGGATCACTAGTCTGTCGGCAACATTACTGAAAGTTGACGTACTGTCCATAGAAAATTGAATCATTGTGAGTTGTTCTCATGTATTTTTTTAAGATTTTATTTATTTATTTGAAAGGCAGAGCTATAGACAGCGAGAGGGAGAGACAGAGAAAAGTCTTCCTTCTGTTGGTTTGCTCCCCAGATGGCTGCAATGGCAGGAGCTGCGCTGATCCGAAGCCAGGAGCCAGGTGCTTCTTCCCAGTCTCCCATGCGGGTGCAGGGCCCCAAACACTTGGGCCATCCTCTACTGCTTTCCCAGGCCACAGCAGAGAGCCAGATTGGAAGAGGAGCAGCCCGTACTTGAACTGGTGACCATGTAGGATGCTGGCGCCGCAGGCAAAGGATTAACCTACTGTGCCACAGCGCTGGTGCCTTTCGTATTTCTAATAAGCAATCCTTACACTCAGCTGCCTCTTTAAGTCAGGTGCCTGGGCACATTTATTTACCTCCTATATTGCCCTGGGAATCCTATGCAAATTTTGCAAAACAAGTCTAGGTTAGCTTATGTGAGGACAAATTTGGTTTTTGATGTCAAGTCAAATCAACAGTTTTGCTGAGGCTTCTGCAAATGAGTGCAGCAATGCTAAGCACCTTAATGTGGAAATCTGAACTCTGGAGTTTTCTTCTCCAAATTAGCAGGGACTAGAAGCCATGAAAAAAATCCACACTTTTCCAAGAAGGAGTTGCTGTGGGATTCTCATCAAGGCCTCCCATCTCTCCTAATCTCACATCCTGAACCCTCTGCTCCTAGCTGTGTGCACTTTGCATCTATCCTTCTAAATAATTTTCTTCTGAGCAGGAAGAGAAAGCCCTGGGGACGGACTAGCTGCAATGGGCCAGGTATTTTCTAGGATTGGATGGTGAGCACGAAGGGGCTGGCCTCACGTAGGATCTGTTTATGGCCCTCTGGCCGTCTCCTTCCTCCCATGTGCATGGCAGATGGCCTATATTTTTTCATAATTAAAAAAAAAGTAGGAGGGAAATCAGGCCCAGCAGGGGGTGGGGGGAATTTGGAAGCATCCAGGCAGCACAAGTGAGCTGTGAATGCGTTTGTTTGGAAATTGGAATAGGTGTCTTTCTGGGAAGCATTCCCGCAGGCTCAGCCACCTCCAGGTATCTCTGAGGGCAGGTCCTTGCTGGGACAGGGAATGGATGGGAGCTGTTGGCAGAGCCTGGGCACCTTGAGTTCATAGTATTTGTCCATGCCAGTTGAATGCTTCACTCCTCCCCCATGTCCTCTTAGCCTCACATTAGGCCCTGGAGAGAGAAAATCCGAATGCTTTCACAAGTCAGGCTGCAAGATGAGCTTCAGGTGGTTTAGAGAAAAAAAATGGGAATGTCCAGTTACAGGCTTCTAGGAAGAGCTGGCAGAGGGCCAAGACCCTGGAGGGTGCTCCTGTGGAGCCTGGGACTGTTACTTTCTTCTGCTGTCTGTGTAGTGGGGCTGGGAGGCCCAGAGGAGACAGGGGTGGCTGGGCACCCAAAGCCCCAGGCTCCTACCTCCCTCCGATCCCTTCAAACCATGCAGCCTCCGCCTGCTCGCCTCTTCTTTCTGAGTGTCAGCTTCTTTATTTGTAAAAGCCAACTGCACAGGCTTCTCATTCACTGTAACCTGGCCTGCTCAGCCTGCGTTCCACCTGCTGGACCCCAAACTGGCCAAAACACACTCTGAGAAGGGCATTCAGTAGTGAGGCACCCTGTGCCCTGAGACGAAAGAGCAAGGGAAAGAAGGGCTGCCTTCAGCTGGGAGCCTGGGGGAGGTGGCAGGGACAGGTGGTGTATGAAGACGGTCCTGAGATAAAGGCAGGATGACAGGCAGAGGTGAGGGAGAAGCAGGGTGCAGAGGTACAACTGCAGACAAAGCCAGGAGGAGGCTCTTTGGAAACCCCTTCTAGAAACCCATAAGGTCAGCGAAGTGCCAGGAACAAAGGAGGCAGTAGGAAGGCCGAGGATAGAAAGGGCTGGGGCAGGGGACTTGTAGCTTCATCTGTCTTCTCCCTCTTGCGCTAGAGATCATGGTTCCAGCTCCCTCCCTTCCAGCAGCCAGCAGCTTAGTCCCTGGCTGACCCCATGTTGAGCATTTTCTGCTCAGCCTGTGTGACTTTAAACATGTCCTAGGGCATCCACCCTGCCCTGTCTCCAGGCACGCCTAAGCTGCTGTCTGATACTGTCCAGGCAGCATTCTTGGCCTTGACACCAGCACCCCAGGCTCTCGCTGCTGGGCAAGGGCCCCAGCTCCTTCTTGCTGGCAGATGCAGATGGTGCCTGCCACTGTAGAAGTCACGTTGTGACCCCAGCTCCTTTTAGGGGAGAAGTGCTTCAGCCACAGAGGAGAAGAGTGCCCTGAGGTCTTTGGGGGTGCCGGTCCCTGTGCAGGGCTCCTGGAGTCACCCCCAGATAGGTGAGCGAGTTGGTCCAGGGCTGTGGAGCTGCAGTCTATGATCTAAGGGGATCCATACACAGTCTGTTATCCAAGGGGACCCACTGCGAGAACACAGGGAACAATGGGGATGAGCAGCGTTGAAGTCTTGCCCCATCCATTTAGCTCTTGTGTGTTTGCCACCACACAAATATGTATGTGGAACGTGCTCAAGGCTCCTTTTTGCAAAGAGAGGATGGAATCTGGATTTTAATGTGAAATTTCCCAATTTTAAAAAAATGACATACTGCCCAAATAAAACTCCTCTGGGGGTGAAACACATTTCTGTCCCTTTCCTATATGCTGGCGAATTCCTGCAGATGTGTGTGTTGATAGGTCGAAGAAAGGAAGGGCTGAGACGGGCTGGCCTCTGGAAGTTGCTCCTCTCTGGTTGTGCACACACAAACCATGCTCCTGCTTCATTGTAGACGAGGGCCTTGCTTGCACCACAGCAATTAACCAGATAATTATCCCTTTGGAGCATCAATCACAAAGATGTTGAACACAGAAGTAATGGGTGCCTGTGCATTTGCTGCTCCCTCTGGGGTGTTTGAAGGGGTGGGTTCTTCCTGCCTCCTCCCTCCCTCGCAGCCAGGGTCAGGAAGGGACACTGGTAAACAGCTTCCTTGGGTCACAAAGCCTGAAGTTCCTGGAGGAAGGCAAAGCTAGAAAGAGGGCCTGGGTTTCCCCAAAGCTTCTGTCTCACGAACCCGCCGGCATTCGTGTGAAGTACAGTTTTCTGTCCTGTGGTTGGGCATTTAGTGCCCTCACCAGATTGGAAAATACGGGGATTGGGTTGTGCTCTTGACAGGTGTATTAATCAGATTTCTCCAGAGAAATATCACCAACAGAGTATGTATGGGTGTGTGTGTGTGCACAGAGATATTTATTTTAAGGAATTGATTCTTTTTCTTTCTCCCTTAGCTCAAGATTTAATGATGTTCTCTTGCTGTTTCCCACTGTCCTGCATAACTCAGCTTTGATAAAAGGAAAGGGTTTCAGAGGCTGCTTCTCTGTCATCTTACCACTGGGTGCTTCTTTCCTTTGCAGACTTCACCATTGCAGCGATACTGCCCATTAGCGCACTATAATAAGAACAGTCTTTCAACTCCAGCTCTGCCACTCATACCTGGAAAATAAAGGGTCTGTTACCTCCTCTCCTTGTGCCTCAGTTTCCTCATTTGTAAAATGCCAGTGAGACTCATAAGAAGGCCAAGATGGGAGGATGAACCCAGTCTTGCTTGGGAAGTGTGCCCAGCATTGGCAGAGCCCATGTCAGCCTTAGTGTCTCATTTGTCTCTCTTGTCCAGTACAGGGTGAACTCCTTGAAGGCAGTGGCTCAGCCTTGCAATGCAGGTGGCAGGACTTCTACAGACCTTTACTTAATGAGCAAGTGGGTTAGTCAGTAGGTCAGATAATCACTTCCCACTTTTTTCCAATGTCCTTGCAGGAACTTTCAGACTGGTTGTAACCTCAACCTATGAACTCTGCTGCTCATTGCCTCTTGTGTCTTTCATCTCCTGTGTCTCTGTTTGTCCTTTTCTGAGTCCCTCGGCTGATGGGGTCTTTGAGGGAGTCACTGGATCTATGCCTCTCTTTTCCACAAGCTCTGTGTTCCTTCTTCCCTCTCTGCTCCAACTTGGAAGCTGGTCCTGGGAAAGACATCCAACACAAAGAGTTTCAAAATTCCCCGAGCAGGAATTCTCTTTCCCTTTGGGAAAGTCCCAGGGTAGCAGACGTGAGGACACTAGTCTGTCTTTCACGACACCTTTCCCAGGCACCAGGGCAAGGAAGTGGGGGTAGCAGGAGAAGGTGGTGGCACTGGTCCTCTCCTTGAGGGATTTGGAGGGAGAAGCTGCAACTCCTTGCCATCCTGGCTGTGATAATAAGAACCCTGAAACAGCTTTACCTTCTGCGTTCCATGATGGGGAACCCTCTCATTCCTCTGATACCCTCTGCTGCTTTTTGGCTCTTTCTGAAATACCATAGCCTGTTGCATCACGATGCACCAGCCAACAGCTTGTCCAAGCCAGGAACTGAGAACCATGGCTGCCTCTTGGACCCTGCAGTTTCCTGTTCCAGAAACAGGTCTGGTGCCAACATGGCCTTAGAGCAAACAAGAAGTCCCATTAACCCACAGCTTTTGGAGTTCAATGCCCAAACCATCTCCAAGCCTACCTAGTAGCTTCTAAGAACTGACTCTAATTGAATTGCAACCTCTTTCACATGCACCCCCCTGTCCCCTGGACACCTGTCCCTAGATGTTTCCCTTTCTCCAGCCTTCAACAGCCCCACTTCCCTGCTGGAAGCCACAGTTCTGATACCGGTTTGTCTCTGGAAGGTGAGCAGCTGGAGTGAAGCCATGCTTGATGGAGGGTGGTAGTGTAGACTTGCCTTGGCTCTGGAGAGGATCCAGCTCAGATTGCCTACTCTAAGGGCTTTTCTCATTGCTAAGAATTAAAGAGATACCTGGACATTAGGGAGATTTTATTTAAGGCAGAAATCCAGCTTGTCCTTCTTGCTTCCTACAAATGAAAATGAAAGGTACAATCAGTGAAATAGCCACAGGCTGCCATGAGGGCCCAGAAAGGACACCCAGGCTGTGCTGACAGCAACTCAGAAAAAAGGAAAAGTGCTTCCCAAACCCTAATCTGCAGAACCAGGGAAGCCCACATTGAGTATTTCTGACCCCTTGGCCAGATGAGAAATGACAAAAGTTAGCTCTAAATAGTATGTGTGTACAAGCTCACATTTATTGGAAGATATGGTCTTCACTCTAAGATTCTGCACCATTTTGTGTCTCATATAAAATTATGGTGCTATTACGCAGTAATAACAGTAATGACAGCAGCTGCTTTTGTGTCTTTATTTGATAAAAGAGGGGCAATTGGGATTTTTAGACATGTCACTCTTCCAGGGCTGGCGCTGTGGCACAGCAGGTTGAAGTCCTGGCCTGCAGTGCTGGCATCCCACATGGGTGCCGGTTTTTGTCCTGGCTGCTCCACTTCTGATCCAGCTCCCTACTAATGAATCTGGGAAAGCAGTGGAGGATGGCCCAGGTTCTTGGGCCCTTGTGTCCACATGGGAGACCCAGAAGAAGCTCCTGGCTTGTGGCTTCCAATAGGCTCAGCTCTGGACATTACAGCCACTTGGGGAGTGAATCCGCAGATGGAAGAGCTCTCTCTCTCTCTCTCTCTCTCTCTCTCTCTCTCTCTCTCTCTCTCTCTTCTCTATTTCCCTCTCTATGTAATTCTTTCTTTCAAATAAATAAAAAAAATAATTTTGAAAAAAGAAATGTTACTCATCCACGAAACAGAATCTGGACCCCTGGATTAAAGCGTGAGCAGTGGAGGGGCTGGCAAAGAAGGGAGTGTTTCTTGTTGAGGACACCTGACCCAGGTGACTGGTGTGATGCTGCTCCACTAGTGAATGCACACACTGTTGTAGCTGAGGCTGCACACAGTGGTTCCTCCTGTACAGAGAGAGGCTCTTAGGGTCAAGGTAGGTTTTGAATTATTTCACAAGTAGAAGGGATAGAATTTTCATTAAGCTTTTCATACTTTTATATCTATTCTTTCTATTGACCAAGAGAATGCCTCTGTGGAATGGAATGGAATTCCCATTGGAGACCAAATCCAGACCTGAGTTTGTTAACAACCTTCACTAACAAACTGACCTAACCAGGTCTAGACAAGCTGGGTGTTCTCTGATCAGCAGTCAGTACTGCAGAATACGGCAGTGTGCAAGGCAGTTGACCTGGGAGTTGGCACATTCTGCTTTCCTTGTTGGACACACTCTCTCCCAGCTGGGCATCTTGACTGTGTTGCTGTTCTTTTCTGCCCCCAGTTTTCTCAGCTGCAGTAAAAGGGGGCTGGATACTCTTAGATCAGTGCCTCTCAAATTATGTGCATCAGAGTCACTTGCAGGGCTTGTGAGACTCAGGTTACTGTGTTTTACTGCCCATCATTTCTGATCCAGTATCCTGTCTGTCTTATGATTTCCACCTGAGGCTGATGCTGCTCACCCAAGCCTATGCCATGAGAACTCCAGGTTAGACATTCTTCAGATCCTTCACCCCTAAAGTGCTATAAGGATACTTCAAAAGGATAGTGGGGACATGGAATTAAACTGTGCTTATTTTGGTGCAAAAGTTGAAACCTGCATATAATTTTTTCGTAACACACATTTTTTCATGAGTGGCTTTAAACATTTTTGCGTCAACCAAAATAATTGTTTTTAAGTCCACTTTCCATGAACTTTTTGATATCCCCTTGTATTAATCACTCTTATCTTTGAAGAGCTTATAATATGATTTGCATTTTTTTCCCAAGAGAGGGAGGGGGATTGATGATTTCATTCTCTCAGTTTTTAATCAAATATCTCTTTGGCAGCTTCTGTGAGCTCATGACCGCAAGACCGAGACAGAAGGGCTACCAGTCTTCCCGTCCTTGCCTGCCTGAGATCTTCTGCAATTGTGCAAGAGCTTGGATTCTCAGAAAGCACTCTGAATATCCCATCTCTTGTCTGCAGCTCCAGGGACAGGGAGCGTCTGGGAAACTGAGAGCAACAGATGGTGATAAGACTCCTCCCTGCAAACACTTCTTCGGGGATGAGTGGAAGAAAATGAGAAGCAGATAGAGGCCTGCTGATAATGTTGCACATCAGAACAGATGAAGTAGAGACAAAGATGATTGCCTACCGATTCGGGTGCCCTGGCCTGGGTCCCCCCAACTCCCACCTCATCCATATTCTCAGCACAAGGCTTTTGCTGCCTAATTCTCACCCCATCCTCTGGTGGATACTGGACCAAGGGGCATAGGCAGTTGTGACTCTGCACCTTCAGTACAACCCTTGATCTGGAAGACACTGTAGATGGGTGTAAGTGTAACTGTAGAACGAAACTGGCAAAGGCTATGATAGGAAACTATTTATGTTCATGAAGGCCATGTTTTTGGGTTTGGGGAGTATGGGAGGGTGGGATTGGATACCTATCTAAAGGATAAACGAGAGGTAGTTTAGAATATCCATATGTCATTCATGTTTTAGTTTCCATTTTGCATCTTCTCAGCCTGTAATTCTGCTTTGGCTGTTGCTGCAACACACAGCTATGTGCAGGTGTGGTGTGATGATGACCCCACCCCAGCTTCCACCTCTATTGCCTGCTGGCTTCTCTGCTGTAGAATGGGGAACAGAGGTGATCCTACTCAGCCAGTCTGAGATACTAAGGAGTAAAGACTCTCTGGGGCAACCCTGACCACAGGAGACCAGAGCAGGCCTATGTGCTCCTCTCCAGTGTCTTCAGATGACTCTGAGATAATGGCTTTTGGGGAGCAACCCCAGGAAGGTGGAGTTCCAATGGTCACAGAAGCCCAGGAAGGTCAAGTGCACACTCCTGGGTCAGTTTTTCCTCTATCCTTGCTTCATTCTTCCAGGTTCTCCTCTTCTTTACTCTGTGGTCACTTTCTCAAAATAAACCACTTGCACAGAAGCCCTTGTGCCAGGCTGTACATTTTGGAGGAGCCAAAGTCATGGATATACATGTGTTTCAGATGCAAGGCAACATTTTGAATGGGGGCGCCTTGGCACAGTAGGTTAATCCTCTGCCTGTGGCGCCAACATCCCATATGGGCGCTGGTTCTAGTCCCAGCTGCTCCTCTTCCAATCCAGCTCTCTGCTATGGCCTGGGAAAGCAGTGGAAGATGGCCCAAGTCCTTGGGCCCATGCACCCTTGTGAGAGACCCAGAAGAAGCTCCTAGCTTCTGGCTTTGGAGCGGCACAGCTCCAGCCATTGCAGCCATTTGGTGAGTGAACCAGCAAACTGAAGACTTTTCTCTCTGTTTCTCCCTCTCACTGTTTGTAACTCTACCTCTCAAATAAATAAATAAAATCTTTTAAAAAATATTTTGAGAAGAGAAGACAGCTTGTATCTGTGGAGCACAATCAATGTTGCAGATACCCATGTGAACATTTATTACAGGAAGGATGAATTTTAATTTCTTTAACAGTAACACACACACACACACCTGGACACACACATGTAGTTTCAGAAGTTAAATTACACAGCACGATATAATGAAGCATTCCCTATTATACCCTTGCCCATTATCATCCCTCTTCCTGGAACCAAGTAGCTCCTATTTTTAGCAGTGTCTCTCCATTGCTCTAAGTACCATCAATCTGTTCGTTTTGGAAATTATCTGTCAAATGCCTATCTTGTCAGGGGAAAACTTAACTCTTTTACTCTCCCTTACCCTACTCACTCCACTAATTTCATTATAGTCATTTTTATTGAATTATGATCAGAGGCACATTATGACTATAAAAGTACTATTTGGCAATGACCCATACATTGTACTCATGGCTGCTTTTGTGCGTATCTTGCTCTTTCTTCTCACATCTTTTTTCTTTATCTGGATTTTTTATATGCTTGTTTTTTCCCCCTTTCCCAAATATCTCTCAATTTTAGCTTTCAGAAGAAGCAATGCATCAGATTATCTGCCACCTCTGCTTTTATCCTGGAGCTTTAGGTCCTGCCCCCCAGTTAAGCAGTGCCTGCCACACAGCTGTCACTCCAGGACTTCCTCCCTTACCTTCCTGGAACGCTTTCTCTTCCCACCCTCTTGTATCAGGCCTCACATTTCCTGGATTATGTGTCCTCCTTGTTCCCAGATTACTCACTAATTTTAAAAATTACATGTTTGGTAACATCTTAAGAAAAGATAAATGGGAAGCAAAATTTTAATACTTTGTTTATCTGAAGTTGTCTAGCTAGCTATACAAGGGGACTTTAGAAAGTTCACAGAAAAATAAAAAGGAAAAGATGTGTTTATCTTGGTATGCAGAGATGTTGAAATACCTGTGTAGCTTTTTCCTGTGCTCTTTTGAAGACCCCCTCATGTGTATGGACTTCAAATTATTTTTAACACCAAAAATAAACTAATTGTTCAATTCCTTGTCCCTCAAACCTTTTGAAATACCCTAGTATAATCTTAGATTGGAGATAATTTTAATGCATAGAGAACATAGTTCTTAATTTTAAAAATGGATTTATTAAGCCTTAAAAGAAACTGATATGCATGAAAATCTGAGTGTAGTACAGAACTGTCCTAGAAGTTTTACGCAAACCATATATGAAAATAGCTCAGAGGAACAGAGTATAAACCCCAGACATTAATCCACACATCTACAACCAACTAGTTTTCAACAAATGAACTAAAAACATTCTCTGGAGAAAGGGCAATCTTCAACAAATGGTGTTGAGAAAATTCTATTTTCACTTGCAGAAAGAAGTTAGAAGCAAGATTCTTACCTTACATTCTGTACAAAAATCAACTCAAAATGGATCAAGGATCTAAATTTAGACTTGAAACTATCGAATTCCTATTTGTAAACATAGGAATGCTTCAAGACATCAGCCTAGAAAAATAATTTTGTTTGGATAAGACCCCAAAAGCAGAGGCAATAAAAGAGAAAATAGACAAATGGGATAATATAAAGCTAAGAAGCTTCTGCATAGCAAAGGAATCAATTAATCAATGAAATGGGAGAAAATATTTGCAAATTGTACATCTAATAAAGGCTTATTATTATTATTGTTAAGGATTTATATTCATAAGGGATCAACATAAAGATCTCAAGAAACTCAATAACAGCAAAATAAATAATTCAGTTAAAATGGGCAAAAGATATGAATAGACATTTTTCAAAGGAAGAAATACAAATGGCCAACAGACACGTAAAAACGTTCAAAATCACTTACCATCAGGGAAATGCAAATACAAATCACAGTAAGATATTATCTCACTCCAGTTAGACTGGCTATCATCCAAAAATAGAACAGCAACACCAATGACAAATGTTGGCAAGAGTGTGGGAAAAGGGTACCCTAATCCACTGTAGGTGGGAATGCAAAGTAGTACATCCATAATGGAAAACAGTATAGAAATTCCTCAAAAAACTCAAAACAGATTTACTGTATGATCCAGCTATCCTACTTCTGAGAACATAGTTCCCAGAAATAAAGTTGGCACATATAGGAGATATCTAAAATCCCATGCTTATTGCAACCCTTTGTACAATAGCAAAGATCTATAATCAAACTAAATGTCCAACAGTGGGTGACTGGATAAAAAATGGTATATATACATAATGGAATATTAGTCAGCCATAAAAATGAATGAAATCTTGACATTCACAATAAATTGGATCAAACTGGAGATCAATTTTCTAAGTGAAATAAATCAGACACAGAAAGGCAAATAGCACATATTTTACTCGTGGAGATTAATATGAGAAGTCTAAAAATTCTGTGGATGTCATATTGTTTGCTGTAGAGTTATAAGATTACATCACTGAATTATACCATGTACATGACAATATGCCCTTCTGTCTCCACTTTATGATCATTGCCATGGATTTCACATTTTGCAATATTAATATCCTTGTTTTCAAGAAACATAGAAAAATGAAATTTTCCAGTAGTTTCAAGAACAAAAAATTTGAAAAACCAGATGAAATTAATTTCATGTTTTATTCAACCCACTCCAATAAGAATTTTAGCATTTCAACAGGCAAGCCATATAAATTTACTACTGGCACAGTTCACACTGTTTTGTGAGCTAGTGTTTTGGAATCCAGTGTCTGTTTCATGCTTCCAACACTTTTCATTTCAGTCCTTGTGTCATACCAGTGTTGTTTGTAGTGCTCAGGGATCACCCGTGGCTCATGGCGGCCATTTTGGCTAGTGCAGGTATAGAGGTTTCGAAGGTTGGTTCTGCAACTGGGCTCACTGTTCACCAGATGGGTAACTTACTAACCTTGCTGTGCTTCCACTTTATCATCTGTAAAAAGGAGAACAATAATAATACCTACCTCAGTGGGTTGCTCTAAGAGTCAAATGAACTGATAAATGGCTTTTAAGGTGAGTTCCACATGCATCGCACACTCTTCTAAGTGCCTCAGATGTGATACAGTCTGTCCTGTGTATCCAGGGATCCATCCAATGGTGGATCAAAACTCCCGGAGAAAAAAGTTTAATGTCTATACTGAGCACGTGTGGACTTTTCTTTCCTTGTCACAATTCTCTAAACAATACAGTATAGTAGTTATGTACTTGGCATTTACATGGTATTAGATATTGTAACTAACTTAAAGCTTAAAGTATACATAGATATGTACCTATGTTGTATGCAAATACCACACCATTTTATATATGGAACTTCAAGCACCTGTGGATGTCAACATCCTGGATTGGAGGATTGTCCTGGAATCAATCCCTTATGAATAGTAAGGGGCAATGGTATTTTATCCAATATATGACCAACACAGGTTTGAAAAAGTGTAGATAAGGGCTGATGCTGTGAGTTAGTAGGTAAAACCACCACCTGCAGCACCAGCATCCTATATTTTATTTGTTAGGCAGAGTGAAAGAGAAAGAGACCAAGAGTCAGAGAGAGATCTTCCATCCATTACACACTCTCCAAATGTCCATAACAGCTGTGCTTGGAACGGGCCAAATCCAGGAGCTGCAGACTCCATTCTACATGAGTGACAAGAACCTGAGTACCTGAGCCATCATCGGCTGCCTCCCAGGTGCATTAGCAGGAAGCTAGATCAGAAGCAGAGGAGCTGAGACTCAAAGCAGAACTCTGATATGGGATGCAGACATCCCAAGATACCAGTTTAACCTGCTGTGCCACAATCCCTACTCCTAAAGAGTGGCTTTTTACTTTCTATGTAGCAGTAATAACATGGAGACAGCAACCTCAGTCTTAAAATAAAATGCAAATGTAGAGTATAAATCCATAAAACTTTTAACAAGAAGTTTTTGTGACTTGATGTTCACATAGATCTTTTTCTATATCATTCTTTTCCTTAAAATACAAAAAACACCATCCATAAAGGAAAAGAAACTTGAATTCTCAAGACACCAAAAAAAAAAGTCAATAATGGGAGATGCTTTCAACCCTATATCCAAGAAAAAAAAAATAGTAGCAAGAATATATAAAGAACTGGAAGAAAATCGCTTAGCAATCCACTCTAAAAAGTAGGCAGCTGATAGAAGATGGCCTAAGTCCTTGGTCCTCTGCACCTGCTTGGGAGATCCAGAAGAAGTTCCTGGCTCTTGGCTTCAGATCGGCACAGCTCTGGCCATTGCAGTCAATTGCAGAGTGAACCAGTGGATGGAAGACCTCTCTCTCTCTCTCTCTCTCTCTCCCTTTCCTTCTCTCTGTGTGTAACTCTGACTTTCAAATAAATAAATAAATCTTTAAAAAAGTAGGCAAGTAAAATGAACAAGCATTTTAACAAACAGAATCCATGAATCGCCTTTAATAATTACTTTAGCCATCAGAAAAATGCAAATAAAAGCCAAAGACACAGTCGCTTGCACATCCTGTCTCCTGGCAGAAATTAAACTCCCTGGCAATACCAAATGTTGGTGAGGTTATGGAGCTTAGAAAATTCTCTTGCAGCTGGTAGAGCACCAGTTGGTAAAACCCACCACAGCAATAACGTTACATTATCTAATAGCATTTAGCATGAGCAAATCTTACGTCTATACTCTGTAAGAATCCCGGCACATGTACAGCAGGAGACAAGTATGACAACAGCTAAAGTGGTGGTGCTCGTGTTAACACAAGCTGAAAAGCAACCAGAAATCCACCCCTATGGCAGTGGATAAATAAATTACAAGATTTTCATGTAATTCTACACATCAGTGAGAGGAATACATTTTCATACACATTTCAGTGTGGATAAACCTCAAAAGCATAATTTTGGGCAAACAAAGCAAGTCACAGAATAATATAGTATGACACAGTTTATGTAAAATTCAAAAGCAGGCATAACTAAACAGCACATTGTTTAGAGACACAGACATGTGTGGTACAATTACAAAGAAAACTTAAAAAGTGATTAAAACAAAATTCAGCACAGTGGTTACTTTGAGATGGGGAAGGATGCAATGGGGCAGGAACGCATATGGCGTTCAAAGTGACCGTGAGGTTTTATTTCTAAGTTATATGAGAGGTGCAGGGTCTTCTAAGTAATTATTCTAACTGTATATGCCCATTATTTATATTCTTCTATGTAATTTATACTTTACCATATGAGCATAAGAAACATTGATTAGAATTTCTTTCTTTCTTTCTTTTTCTTTTCTTTCTTTTTTTTTTTTTTTTTTGCATCAGGATTTTTGAGTATTGGGCTTAACTTTGCACTGGAAATCAGGGTGATTGGGCTGTAAGCAGGTGTTTTCACTTGGAGACGTCCAAATACCGGGGTCTGTAGGGCTGTTCTCTAGATCCATTCAGCTGCCCAGAGAGTTGCCTGGCCTTTGACCTGGGAGGCAAACATCTGGTTTCCAGCAAGCCCAAGCTGGTGAGGGTAGGGATTTGCGGCGGGGGTGGCTGTTTGCAGAATTCTACTCCATCTCTGCACTTCTGTCTTGCCCTCTTTGCTGGGTCAACACAGGGAAGATGGGAGGGCAGGGAGTGCAGGGAGGAGGTGAGGACCTGGGTTTATTTGCTCCTTAGGGTCCTCACAGCAACAGTTGCCAGTTCCATGTTTCATCTGTGCCTTCTACAGTACCCAGCACTCATACTTCACACCAACCCGATTTCTTGGTGACCAAATGCAGTCGTCCCACTTGGTCCCCATGTCCCTTTGGCAGAGTTGGTTTCTCCTCCTCCAGACTCTTTGTTGTCCTCCATCCTCGGTGCTTGTGAGTTCCATGGTCTCCCTCCTCCATTCACATTGCTCTGAGGTTTGGAAGACAAATAAACGGTCACTCTGCTGAATGTAACCAGACCTACTACTCAGAATGACCCTTTAGACACAGGGCAATAATCCCAGCTACGAGTTCAATGTGATTTGTCACCTTGAACTCATGTGCGTTTAAATCCGAAGTCTTAAGTTCATGGTGCTAAAAGGAGAGAAATTTAAACTAACCATGGGGTTTAGGGGCAGAGCCTTTGGGAAGTGATGAGATTAGATTATGGCACCAGTGTGGGACTCCCATGATTGAATCCTGGCAGCTTTCAAGAGCAGGAGGAAGACCACACTGACACCGACAGACACCCAGGGAGGCGTTTGCTAGAGCCTGCATTGTGTTGTGTAGACCTTGTCCCTCCAGAACCACGAACCAAAGGAAACTTCCTTTTGTTATAAAGCAATCTTCCTTAGGTGCTTCATGTAGTAGTGAAAAACTGATGGATGCAGTCTACAGTTAGTTTACAGTTAAAAAAAAAGTGAGAGCATAAAACGGGCAGAATCCTGCCCAGAGCCAGCTCTGATGGCCAGTGGCAGATTCCAAGTGTCCTTGTATGTGGCTTCCAGCAGCTCACAATGGCCACTTTGCTGCAGACCTTGTCTGCTGGGTCACAGCGAGACCAGGCTCCTGAGGATCAGTGGAATGGATCCTGGGGGTCAGTTGCTCAGTTGCTGACAATGACAGGTATGAGGGTGGGCTGGAGGGGACACAAGACCAACTTGAAGGGCTCAGCTCCCTGCTTACCCTGTCAGTCCCAGTTCCCCAACGGGTCCCATGCCACTCACCCAGTGCTGTACAAGCCATGAGACTGTGGTAATCATCCAGGCAGGCATCAGGAGTGATCACTCCTGGGTTTTAGAATCAAAGTCTACTAAAATTCCTGCAAGGAGAGAGTGGAGGGAAAGAGTCAATGTCACAAGAGATTGCAAATCAGAGCTGGGCCCACTTTTCCCTCTAAAACAAAAACCACCAGATCTGTATGCAGTCCTCAGAAATCCTGCAGACACAGGCAGGGTTGCCATTGCCTTGTTCCCAGCCTCCAAGAGTCAGACACATCCCTTCCCTCCTTCTGTTACATTGAGCTTTAGAGCCTATTTGCAAAAGTTGGAACCTGCTCTCTTATATGCTGTTTCTAATGTACCTCTTTTAGTTGGATAGTAGGAAGCAGAAGCAAAGATTCCTTCAAAATAAAGATCTTGTGATTTTTTTTTAAAAAAGACTTATGCATTTATTTGAAAGCCAGAGTAACAGAGAGAGAGGGAGAGGCAAATAGAGAATGGGGGTGGGGAGAGAGAGAGAGAGAGAGAGAGAGAGAGAGAGAGAGAGAGAGAGAGAGAGACTTCCATCCACTGCTTTGGTTCCCAAATGGCCACAACACTGAGAAGCCAGGAGCCAGGAGATTCTTCTGGGTCTCCAACATGGGTACCGAGACCCAAGCACAGGACCATGTTCTGCTGCCTTCCCAGGTGCATTAGCAGGGAGCTGGATTGGAAGTGGAGCAACTGGGGCTAAAATTAATGACCAGATGAGATGCTACACTTCAATGTCAGCTCCGATTTCTTTAACTCTTAATAAAGAGTCAAGGGTTAAGAAAATAGAGCATATTGCCATAAAGGTGAGATGGTATTATCACTGCATTCATTGAGAGGCTGCATGCTTCAGCAGCTGCTCTAGCATCTGACACTCCCCTTCTTGTTTTCTCCAATGGTGCTGTAGGGAGGTGTGACAATTAGCTCTGGAGCCCAAGAGGAGAAAACCCAGACAACAATAACTGGCAAGTTGCAGGTACGTGTGACTGCATGAACACATAACATACAGGCATGCACACAATACACATATGAAGGTACCACAAGAGATTTGTGGAAAAATTGAATTAAAAGATAAATTTATTTTGGCATGAAAAATTTTGAAATCCATGCAGCTTTTTCATAATGTGCATCTTCCATGAACTTTTTGATGATTTCTTGCATGCATGGATTTCAGAATTTTTTGCTCCAAAATAAGCATCTTATTCTATTTGCATGAACTTTTTGAAGCCCCCTTGCAGTCTCTGAGGTAGAAATCCAATTCATGTCCATTGAAAGTTTAGCAAACGTGCATGGAGCTCCTGTGTTCTAGGCTCTGTATTAGTTACTGGGGACCCCAAATTTATTTACTTATTATTTATTCATTTTTTTGAAAGGAAAAAAGAGAGCAAGAGGGAGTGAAGAAGGGAGAGAGAGTGAGAGCCTGTATCTGCTAGCTTTCTCCCAAACATGGTCGAAACAGGCAGATCTGGGCCAGGCTGAAACCAGGACCCAAGTACTCCATCATGGTCTCCCACATGGAGGGGAGGGACCCAAGCACTTGGGTTATCCAATGCTTTCCCAGGTGCCTTAGCAGGAAGCTGTATCAGAAGCAGAGCAACAGAGACTCAAACTGGCACTCCAATATAAGAAGCCAGGGTCACAGTGGTTTAACCTACTGTATCACAAGGCTTGCCCAAGGGCCCAAAATTTAATTGAACATGGCCCCTGTCTTCACATATTAGATTATAGTGATGAGTTTATGCGAACACAGCTACCTCCAGTACAAGATGTGATGCCAAGTATAGTGTGGAGGTTCATGGACGATGACCATGGACATCTCCGTGATAGCTGGAGTCCAGTGTGTTTCCAGGAATTTCCTTGTCTAAGGGACCCAGGCTGGGAGTTCTATTGTTTGTTTGGAGTTAACTGGGTAGGAGGAAAAGGGAGCCAAAAGGAGAGAAGTAGTCCAAAGAAATCTACAGACTTGAAGTGACCATGGGAATGAAGAATCATTTGCTTTGATTTGAAGCTGGCACTGTGTGCAGCAGCTTCAGCCACTGCCTGCAATGCTGGCATCCCATATGGGAGCTGGTTTGAGTCTCAGCTGCTCTACTCTGGCAAGTTACCTGCTAATGCTTTTGGTAAGGTACCACAACATGACCTAAGACCTTGGATCCCTATACCCATGTGGGAGACCCAGATGGTGTTCCAGGCTTCTAGTTTCAGCCTGGCCTAACCCAAGCCATTGTGGCCATTTTGGGGAGTGAACCAGCAGATGGAAGAGCCCATCCCCTTACCTCTTTAACTCTGCTTTCAAAATAAATAAATAAATCTTTTTTTAAAATGGACTCATTTGTTTCAGGCTAAATGTAAAAGCAGAAGCTAACCAGAGAAATACCAACAGATTTTAGCATTGGTCAGCTATAAAACCAGGAACATTTTGAATGTGGGGGCATTAGGACATAGAGTGAACTCTGAGGGCACTCATCAACATTTTAAGTAACTATGGGCTGATTTTTTTTACTTTCTCTCAACAAATATATATGATCTGTGTTGAAGCACTGGAAACCATATTGAAGCACTATGTATTCCTCTTTATTTGCATTTTAGCAAACATCAGACTCCCACCTTCCAGTGGGAGGTGAGATAGAATCCACTGAAAAGCGTTCCTCAGCACTCAGTGGCAGATGTCACAGACAACCTTTTGTTTCAAGCAGTTATTAACCAATGATCACAACATAACGAGTTTCACAACTGTCATCGTGGTGGATGAAGAGCAGCTCCCCAACGATGTGACGCCCTAATCCCCGGAAGTCGTGATGTCACCTTTCAGGGTAAAAGGGACTTTGTAGCTTCAGGATATTGAGATTAAGAGATTATCTGTGATTATCCAGGTGAGCCAATATAATCACAGTGCCTTCTCAAGAGGGGACAGGATGAGCAAAATCAGAGAGTGAGTGATGATGGGGAGAGTGGGCTGGGGAAACACGGGGAGGTATTTCAGTTTCAGGAGAGAGGATGGGTGGAGTTTGCAGTGGGGTAGGGGGAGCAGGAACAGGAAGCAGTTTCTTGACAGGCAACCATTGCCAGATTTGGAGATTCTTTTTTTTTTTTTACAGATGGAAGTTTGCTTTACTCCTACCCTGATCATTAGGATGAGAAGTGGGGCCAGAAGGAATTGAATGGCCAGAGGAATAGGGAAGGGATATGGGTCCACCACAGGGTTAGGGAGTTGAGGCTACCAGGTGGGCTTCCTGGAGGCCTAGGCTAAGTCCATAAGTCAGGAACTTTTTTACTTTTTCTTCCTCATTGTTAGTGTTAGGCATTTTTGTCTCACTTTTATCATTAGTAAAATGGGTATTCAGAGCACACACCTTGTAAAGTACAGATGCATTGACATAGTTCATATATAGACTTTAAAATGCAAGTGCAGATGCAAGTTAACATAAAGCACACAGAACTGTGACCAATGAAATACTCAACAGAAGTGAACTACGGTTAATACTTGTGCTGATAAGACTTTTCTGGGAAGAAAATGGAATTGAGAAAGCACATCTTTCTATAGAGTATGTGGCAGAGAGGTGAAAGTGGGAGGAGTGTAGGATTGCCAGGTTTAGCGTGCACACATACACACACACACAGAGTAGAGGATCTCAAGTTCAATTTCAGAAGGACAACAAATAGGTATGTCCCATGAATTATTTGTTATCTATCTATAATACAAATTTAACTGGTGCCACATTTTGTCTGTGAATTCTGTGGGAGAGGATGTACACTGAGGAAAGGGAACAAAGAATTTCTGTCTCTACCTGGAGAAAAGACGTCGATGCATTGACTTCAGATTTCCATCCATGCCCTTCCCAGGCCATGTTTCAAGAGGGCTGAAGGCCAGACCAAGAAGCCTCTCTGGGGAGCCTCCCCCTGTCTCTACTAGCAGAGACCAGTAGCCATTTTCCTGCTGTAATTCACCCCCATCTCAATGCCCTATATCCTGGCCTCTGAACCCTCACCACCCAAGCACATGGACACAAGTGCTTTGGTGTGAAGGATGGAGAAGTCGAGGGAAACAAGTGGTGGAAAGGTCAGAGTTTTATCAGAACAGACATCACTGGGAGGGTGTCTGTGGCCCGAGGCCAAACCTGGGACTGGGAGGAGTGTGAAATGCCAGCTGTCCAGGGAAGGAGCAGCTGTTGGAGGCCAGAGGCTTTGCCAGGTGCATGTGGTTGGGGCAGGTGGGAGGGAGGGCTCGCTTCCTCCCCTCCCATGGCCCCCTGCCCAACACAATTCTTATTTTTTTTCCTTTGGCATTTTTGGGCCTGTTACTTATTAACAATCAGATAGCAAGAGCTCCTCCATCCAAGATCTTAGTCTGTTTTCTGTTGCAGTAACAAAATACTCTGGACCAGGTAATTCACAGAGAATAGAGATTTATTGTTTCTTTATTTGGGGTGCTTGAGCCAGGGAAGCCTAAGCGCATAGGCTGGCATCTGCTTGGATTCTGGTGAGGGCCTTGTTCTGCATCCCAGCATGGAAGAAAAGTAGAAGGGCAAACAGGTGTGTCTGTGAGAGAGACTGCAAGAGAGGGGACTGGGCTCACCTCATAGTTACTCATCCTCCCAGCAACTAACCCAGCCCCACTTCACTAATCACTAAGTGATCTACTTAGACTTTTTTTTGAAGATTTTTATTTATTTATTTGAGTGGTAGAGCTACAGACAGAGAAAGAGAGGGAGAGACAAAGACAAAGGTCTTCCATCAACTGGTTCACTTCCCGGATGGCCACAGGAGCTTCTTCTGGGTCTCCCACACATGTGAGGGGCCCAAGGACTTAGGTCATCTTCCACTGCTCTCCCAGGCCATAAGCAGAGAGCTGGATCAGAATTGGAGCACCAGGGATTCAAATCGGAGCCCATATGGGATGCTGGCGCTGCAGGCAGAGGCTTTAGCCTATTACACTACAGCGCTGGTCCCTCTACTTAGCTCTTAAAAGTCTCATCTCTTCTGGCTGGCACCATGGCTCACTAGGCTAATCCTCTGCCTGCAGCGCTGGCACCCCGGGGTTCTAGTCCTGGTTGGGGTGCTGGGTCTGTCCCAGTTGCTCATCTTCCAGTCCAGCTCTCTGCTGTGGCCCAGGAAGGCAGTGGAGGATGGTCCAAGTGCTTGGGCCCTGCAACCACATGGGAGACCAGGAGGAGGCACCTGACTCTATAGCGGCCATTTGGGGGGTGAACCAAAGGAAAGAAGACCTTTCACTCTGTCTCTCTCATTGTCTAACTCTGCCTGTCAAAAAAAAAAAAAAAGTCTCATTACTTCCAAGCATTGTTAGGGACCAAAATTCAATGTGAGTTTCGAAAGTGACAAATCCTATTTAAACTATAGCAACCAGGATATTACCATTGTGTGGGCCCTTGTGTCACACAGGAGGGTCTCTCTTGTGTCTGTGAAAGACTGAGACCATCCTGATGTGAGCAAGCTTGCAGGTCTGCTGACAGCTGTGCTGCCCTGGGGAGTGTGACTGCTTGGAAGTCACTGAACCTGCTCCCTGCCTGCACTTCAGGCTTGCTCTGACAGGTCAGAGAGCATTCTAGAAAGCAAATGTTTTGTTCCCCGAGAATACGATTTGTCCTGGCTCCCAATGCTGACAACCGACTACTCTCTAAAATTCACCCACATCTGGCTGCATTGAGACTCTCCTCTCTTACCTGCTTGCTGGTCTCTGTTCTCATGGATCTTTTCTATTTCTTTTCTGCACCTCACATGCATTGATTCATAGAAGGCAAAGAAATCAGTGGCTTATTCGTGATAGATTGTCTTGGAATTAAGGGAAAAAATTCATAAGAAAAATCTTAGTACATGTGTTTCCATAAACATTGAAGATAGGAACAAAGAAAATGTTCATCACACAAATCCCTCAGATAAATAGTTCTTACAAATCAATAGCAAAGAGAAGCACATATAACTAAGGTAGGAATTTAAATGGATAATACATATATATAGAAAAAAGCTTAACCTGAGGGGTAACAAATGAATTCAAATAGAAATAACAATGAGATGTTATTTTCATGTGTATAAAAATGACAAAAATATACTGGGGGCTGGCATTGTGATGCAGTGGGTTCACCTTCTGCCTACAAAGCTATCATCCCATATCAGAGTGCCAGTTTGAGTTCTGACCCAACTCCTGGTTATTGTGCCTGGGAGAGCATTAGATGGTGGATTAAGAACTTGGGACCCAGACACCAATGTGAGAGACCAGGAAAGGGTTCCATACCCCTAGCCTTGGCCTGCACCAGCCCTGACCATCGCAGTCATCTGGGGAATAAACCAACGGATGGAAGAATCTCTCTTTGTCTCTCCTTTGTCACTCTGCCTTTCAAATACATAAATAGATTTTAAACAAATACTTCAAAACAGATAAGAGTACTATGGTTTGATTATTTGACACTCAGGAGTTTAAAGTCTTATATTAATATTACCAGGAGCATGGATATTTAATCCAGTTACCATGTTGTGGTAGGCTTTGGTGAAGTGATCACACTGAATGGGGTTGTTAGGATGCAGTCTCTGCATTGGATCCAGGTGACTTTGTAAGAGACACTTAGACAAAGACACACATACTCCCTGTCTCTTGCTGTGTGATGTCTCAGGCCACTGCAGGATCTGACTGCAAGAATACCATCACCAGGGCCCAAGGTCAGTGGGGGCCACTTGATCTTGGACAGTGATCCTCCATAACCACAACCCAAAATAAACCTCTTTTTTTTTTTTTTTTTCAGTTAGCCTGCCTCAGGTACTTCATTATAATGAAAAGCTGATTAATACAACCAAGTGTTGGCAAGAATGGAGAAACTGAAACTGTTCAATCACTGTAAGTTGTGGTGTTAAAATGCACTTATTTTGGAATGGTAATGACACAGCACAAACAAAGAAGCACAAACATGCATACCTTTCAAGCCAGATATTGTCCTTCTAAGAAAGTAATGTTTTATGCCAAGATGCAGCTGGAAGGGTGTATATTACAACATTGTGTATGATGAGAGAAAACCAGAAATTTGTATCCACCAATTGTTTGCATGGCTTGTGATCCATTAGTCATATGAGTACTACATAGCCATTTAAATTCCTAACCAATGTCATGGTTTCAAGTGGGTCTCAGTGGATTCTCCCATTGGGATTCGTGGCTCTAGATTTCCTATCTTCAGTGGCTGCTGTTCTGTTTTAAAAACTTGGCTTCCATGTAAGATTTAACTTGAATCAAGGATTCCTAATTAAAACAGTTTCAAAACCACTCTTGGAGGAGAACATTTAGAGAATTCCAGATACCTTCTGTTTATCTCTCCAGAGTCCCCTCCCATCTTCTCTATTACTCTCTGCCCTGGTCATAGTCCAGTGTGGACCACATCATGTACTCCTTGTCTTCTGCTTCCAGCTGAGTGCTACGGGTGAGAATCTCCAGTAGGATATGAGAGAAAGAGAGGGAGAGAGAGAGAGAGAGAGGCTGATTCTTCTGATTTCTTCCCTTTGAGATCACCAGGAGCTGATGTCCTTCCAACAAGAGTCCTTGCAAGAAGCTAATTCTACATGACTCTCTGCAGTGTCTACAACCACTTCCTCCCTCATTCTTTAGGGTTGGAGAAAACAGTGGTGCCAATCATGAAGTCTCAGCTGTGTTCCTCTTCACCTAGGGTATGTGTTTTATGATTACTATTGTTGACACTGACCTCTTTACAAGATTCTTTTATGTACACTTAGTACTTTGAGTTGTGAAAAGTATCTGGTTGAATTATGCAATGTAAGACCTTCGCAAATATAATGATCTTATGATGTATGTATATTTCTTATCAAACGCTTTCCTAGTGACTGTCTTTTAACATCTAATCAGATGTTCTGCTTTCAACCCATGTATTTGTAAGAGAAAATTTGTCAAATAAATTATCTTTTACTACTCTTTTGAATGTTTAGCCAAACTAAGATGCTGAAAAATTAGTCCCTTTTCATTCTATTCTTATATATATTATCAATTTAATCCAATTAAAAGTGGGGGCTCTATTGAAAGATTTTGAACACAAAGTCAGATATCCCAAGCTCAATTATAACTTTTCAAAATTAAATGCTCAGACCCTTTTGGTACTCAGCACTTTTTTCCTGTTTTCCCTTAATTTTGTAGGATCAATGACTTCCTATTTTTATGCTTGGTTTTCTGTAATTGATTTTTTTTTTTGACAGGCAGAGTGGACAGGGAGAGAGAGAGACAGAGAGAAAGGTCTTCCTTTGCTGTTGGTTCACCCTCCAATGGCAGCCACGGCTGGTGCACTGTAGCTGGCACATTGCGCTGATCCGAAGGCAGGAGTCAGGTGCTTCTCCTGGTCTCCCATGGGGTACAGGGCCCAAGCACGTGGGCCATCCTCCACTGCCTTCCAGGGCCACAGCAGAGAGCTGGCCTGGAATAGGGGCAACCGGGACAGAATCTGGCGCCCCGACCGGGACTAGAACCCTGTGTGCCGGCGTCACAGGCGGAGGATTAGCCTAGTGAGCCTCGGCGCCAGCCTGTAATTGAAATTTGTTAAGAGCTTCAGAAGCTGAAGATTTTGATACTTTATTTGCTGCATATTTTATTAAAGATTTTTAGCTGACTTTGTACAACATACAATTCAACTTTAGAAGGCTTACCTGCTAAGCTAATCACCATAGGTTTTGGAACATTGATGCTATTTTGCAATGTAGTTTTTGATAGTTTCTAACATTTCTAAAATCCAACTGATGACATCAAAGCAAGAGAAAATGCCTCTTGCTGTGCTAAGTGGGTTTATTTGCTTTTCCTTATTTAACATCAGCTCTGACACAAAAAACTTAGTTGTTAAGATGTTAACATAATAGCTTTTATTTGAATTGTAGCATTTTGGATGTAATTAGGAATTATGTATGTATTCTAACCAATCTGAAGTATATTTCTGTTTCATAGGTTTCTCCATTTGGTAAGAACCTTTTCTCTTTCCTTTTTAAAAAATCTTAATGCTGTTCTTTCCTAAAATTTGTGTTCATGTTTCCATTAACAAAACAAACAATATTATCTTGAATAGTGAACTTTTAAATTTAATTAAAAATATTGACACTTGTGTCTGATAAAACTTTCAAAAGATTTAATTTGATTACATAAATTGAATTTGAAAAGTGAGCTGTGTTTCAGAATTCAGGTAATTGATTTCCTATTTGAATCATCTGAATACATTGACATAAAGTATATTGTTTAACAGTTGGGTTCACTTTCAGCTAACAGAGCCCACAGAGTTACAGATATCATTCTGCTACCTTCTAATAATGTATGTAGAATGCTCATTTGATCTAAATGAAAGGTCATGACTCACAGATATGTAAGTATACTTTCTCTCAATGTATGTGCAAACCTATTGCTTTGGGTCACAATCTTTAAAAGGCGCCGTGGCTCAACAGGCTAATCCTCCACCTTGCGGCGCCGGCACCACAGGTTCTAGTCCCAGTCGGGGCGCCGGATTCTGTCTTGGTTGCTCCTCTTCCAGGCCAGCTCTCTGCTGTGGCCCGGGAGAACAGTGGAGGATGGCCCAGGTCCTTGGGCCCTGCACCCCATGGGAGACCAGGAGAAGCACCTGGCTCCTGCCTTCGGATCAGCATGGTGCGTCAGCTACAGTGCACCAGCCGCGGCTGCCATTGGAGGGTGAACCAACAACAAAGGAAGACCTTTCTCTCTGTCTCTCTCTCTCTCTCACTGTCCACTCTGCCTGTAAAAAATAAAAATAAATAAATAAATAATAAAATAAACATACTATTTAATGTCATGGATGCTGATGCTTCTTCAATGTATGCCTTTCTTTTTTCATGTATTAGCAATATAACATCCCTCATGGTGGAGAATAAATGTTGACAAATATTTTGTGCAAAATACATGCTCATCATCAACTTTTTTTTGAAATAGAAATCCATTACACTTTTTTGATTAAATAGCTGTGCAAGTTTTATTAGAGCTCATTGTTGCTTAAAGAGTTTATTGTAAAGTAAAAAATTTTATCAAACAATAAATAAACATTTGCAGCTTATTTTATGACAAAGAGCCCCAAAGTTTTGCTGCAAGATTTCAGTATGTACTTCCTGGAAACATTTAAAATATACCTAGCATAATTTTTACTATATAATATCTATGCAAATTTTCATTCTTTCCAGTATTATTTGCTATCCTAGTGGTTGTGAATATTCACAACTTTGGTACATTCCATTACTGAATGGCTGTAGACTGAAGTGACCAGCAGGGAATCCAGCATCAAATACGTCTACTATTGCTACAAACTGAGACTAGGAGATGTTGTTCTTGTCTGCTAGTGTTCAGAAGCAAGTCTTAAAATTATCATTAGTGAATTCTTTGAATACTTTCCTTGGAAAGGAAGCATAAATTATACTGCATCTGGAAATGGTAGGATAAAGATAGGCCATTGTTATCATAGGTAGTCTTCCAGATTTTACTTCATATTCAAGGCACACACATCTCACAGTCTAGAAGATGACACCAAACCAGACACTGAAAGGATAAAAGGGAGTTTTTCCAACCCATACCACCTGATTTTAGTGCAACAGTTAATAATAATACTCTATTTTAAAAATAGAGAATCTGTACAATGTAACAGATTCTTGGATATGATACCAAGACAGCAGGCATAACTCAGGGTTATTCCAGGCAAACCTGGATGCATGGAGAATTTCTCCAGGATATTACCCAGAAATGTGAATGCTGATTATAAAGTGTATGCAAATGTCAACCTGATTTGGTTGAGTAATACCAGACTCCTCTTTATGATGATTGCATTAACCTACATTCTCATCAGGGTGCCTTTTTGCCCATATTCCCAGAAACACCTTGTATTATCCAATTTTCTGAGGATATCTGCTTACCTGATTAGTGTAAGATCATATCCTTCTGTCATTTTATTTGAATGTGTCACTAACAAAGCACTTTGAATCTTCAGATTCTGTTTATCCAATTGAATTTCTTCCCTTGTGATTGCCTGTTCACATCTTTCACCCATTTATATATATATACTTTTCATTAAACACAGACGATTGGCTCTCAGTAGCCCACAATAAAGTGTAGGGAATAATGTCTTGATGGCAAAACTCATTAATAGTTAGTTTTGGATTGTACTGGAGGCACAGATCTATCTGTGAATACAATATCAGATTGAGAATGGGTACTACCCAAGTAGCCCATTTGTTCATAAACAAATGGAGGTAGACATCAATCACCAAACATTCTACCTCTTAAAAATGATGTAAAATGATGATCCAACTTTTTTTTGAGAGAGAGAGATACAGACAGTGAGGGGGAGAGACAGAGAGAAAGGTCTTCTGTCCGCTGGTTCACTCCCCAGGTGGCCGCAATGGCTGGAGTTGCGCCGATCTGAAGCCAGGAGCCAGGTGCTTCTCCTGGTCTCCCATGTGGTGCAGGGGCCCAAGGACCCAGGGCATCCTTCACTGCCCTCCCAGGCCACAGCAGAGAGCTGGGTTGGAAAAGGAGCTGCCAGGACTAGAACCTGTGCCCATATGAGATGCCAGTGCCGCATGCGGAGAATTAACCTACTGCACCAAGGTGCCGGCCCGATTATCATACTTTTTCTTGCAGAGGTTTCTATCTCAATCTTGTAGTGATCATTTAAGTAATAAAAAAATGAATGATCACATAGGTGCTACTACATTACTCACTTTACAGTCAGGACAACTTAGGCTTGAAGAGTTTAAGTTACTTGCCAAAAGCCACACAGGTAGAAATTGTAGAATCCCTTTTTTCTCTTTTTTTTTAACTTTTATTTAATAAATATAAATTTCCAAAGTAAAGCTATTGGATTACAGTGGCTCCCCCCACCCCATAACTTTCTTCCCACTCACAATCCTCCCATCGCCTTCTCCCTCTCCCATTCCATTCACATCAAGATTCATTTTCAATGATCAATCCTGGAATTGAACTGACTTAGCCTCAAAGAAAATAAGATCTATCATAATTTTTCTTTTCAAAATCATATTAATAAATACTATCAAAAATAGATATATAGCCATAGAGAGGTAATTTGGTTTGTAAGGCCCTTTGGGAATATCTAATCCAGTCTGCTAAACTTAAAGGCTCAGAAAATGAAGCTGGGTAATGTTGAATCCTGCACTGCTGATTTGCAGACCTGGGATGACAGACTGTGCTTTCCGTCTCTAGGTCCAAATGTTCTTTTTAAATCACTAAATAAATTTCTATGACTGTCTACACTTGACAGAACATCAACATCCAACCATGCACCAAAGGGTTTTGGATAAGTCCAATGATGTAGCACTACTAGAACTAGATTCAAACCCCAGTAATCCAGACTATTTGAGAGATGATGGAGGAAGGGGAATGATATCCACGTTAGTGGAAGAACTTTAGTGTGAAAAATAGTCTCCCTCTGAGGAGGACTGAGTAATGCAGTATAAGGAGTAGGTAAGAGTGGAACTGTAAGACAAGACTGTGTGTGTGTGTGTGTGTGTGTGTGTGTGTGTGTGTGAGAGAGAGAGAGAGAGAGAGAGAGAGAGAGAGAGAGAGAGAGAGAGAATGTGTGTGTGGATACTGTGTGGAGTTTTAAAGGTGGGCTAAGTAAATTTAGCCGGCGCCATGGCTCATTAGGCTAATCCTCCACCTTGCGGCGCCGGCACACTGGGTTCTAGTCCTGGTTCGGGCACCGGATTCTGTCCCAGTTGCCCCTCTTCCAGTCCAGCTCTCTGCTGTGGCCTGGGAGTGCAGTGGAGGATGGCCCAAGTGCTTGGACCCTGCACCCCATGGGAGACCAGGAGAAGCACCTGGCTCCTGCCTTCGGATCAGCATGGTGCATCAGCCACAGCGCAGCGGCCACTGGAGAGTGAACCAATGGCAAAAGGAAGACCTTTCTCTCTGTCTCTCTCTCTCACTGTCCACTCTGCCTGTCAAAAAAAAAAAAAAAAAAAAAAAAAAAAAGAAAGCTCATATAAGTCACTTTTGGAATGCATAGTGTTTTGAGTTTCCATAGGGGATGTGGTGAGGAAAGATGATTTTCAGGATTCTTAGAGGTGGGACTTTGGGAAATTAAAGAACCAGGCATATATAGATTGGGCCCTACTTCTCTCAAAGAGCAGTTGGCAGGAGAATAGAGAGACCAGCCAAGTACAGAGGGCCAAAGATGAAAGACCTTCATCCAAGGTTTGGAAAAAGAGGGCTCTACCTCAGGCTAAAGAATCATCCAAAGCCAGAAACCTCAGTGCCAGACTACGTGTGATGTAAACTACGATAGAAGTCTGGAGTGTGCTTGTCCTGCCTGTGTAGGCAGAAGATGAGAGCAGAGTGTGGGTAATTGGTGAGAGAGTGAATGAAAGGCTGGGAGCCAGGGTTCTGTCCAGCAGAGAGAATTATTTCCTCCCTGCCCCTCTGTGGTAGAAGACCTCTTTTAGGCATGAGGGGTCGTCATGAAGCCCTCATTTTATCAGTGTTTCTATGACAGAGTGGAAGAGGGATCCTTGGGAAAAAAACAGCTTCAGATTGTAGCTGCACACCTGCCACAGGAAGATATAAATATGCTTATTAGAGACCAAAGAGATGCAAGGCAGGTTGAAGAAGTAAGCTCCCTGGCCACGGAGAGGGCAGTGGAAAGTTCTAGAAATAGATCTGGACGATTCAGTTCCAAGAGAGGAGCATGCAGGAGACAGATGAAGTGGGGAGTGAAATCCCCTCAGGGAGGTGGGCTGGACACAGGCCAGCAGGGTGGTGGAAAATAGCTGTTGGTGCCAGGAGAAGAATGAATTGAGTGAGAGGCCAGGGGAGTGTATGTGTGGGGGGGGTAATGGGGAAAGGGGCACAGGGCAGGCCCTGCAGGAATCAGAGACATGAAGTGAGAGATGATGATTATTCCAGCTGTCCAAAATCCATTCTGCTGATTTCATGCTAGCAGGAAAGGGTCTGGACAGGAGTTGAGAGTAGCAGGCAGGCGAGGAAAAGAGGGCTGGGAAGCAGCTGGGATTCAGAGCACTGGGGTCATGGGCCAACACGAATGATAGCACCAGCCTCAGGTGTGTCCCCAAAGAATGGGAATCTTTTTATTTTTATGGTTTGCAGAGTACAGATCCAAGACCCGACTGTGTTCTGAGGAAAGCTCAGATGTCCCAACAGAGCATGCCAGCCAGGTCCTTCTGAAGGGCCTCCCCAAAGCATGCTCCATCTTTGTCAAGGCAGCTCTGTGGTCAGGGTTGGCTGATGACCTCAGGACTCCCTACATTTCTGGCCCTACTCCTTCCCATCCATTTCTTGTGGCAACTGTTTGCATTCGGGAAGCTTCACTCACATTCTTCTACAGAATGCGGTCAGCCTAGGGCAGTAGGCAGGGGAAAGAGGGCCAGGTATGCAATGGATTCCCACTCTTTCTTCCCTTTGCTCTCCAGCATTGCCAGGGGATGAAAAAGGTGAAGGTGAGGATTAGGGGGTGTCATAAAGGCACAGATGGACAAGTTGTCTCTCACCCCAAAGCCCTCTAACCCCATTGTAAGATCTGCAATCCTTCATCCGCTACATATTTTTTTTAAATTTATTTGACAGATAGACAGTGAGAGAGAGAGAGAGAGAGAGAGAGAGAGAGAGAGAGAGGTCTTCCTTTTGTTGGTTCACCCCCCAAATGGCTGCAATGGCTGGAGCTACACTGATCCAAAGCCAGGAGCCAGGTCTTCCTCTTGGCCTCCCATGCGGGTACAGGGGCCCAAGCACTTGGGCCATCCTCCATTGCCTTCCCAAGCCACAGCAGAGAGCTGGCCTGGAAGAGGAGCAACCGGAACCAGAACCCGGAGCCCATATGGGATGCTGGCACTTCAGGTGGAGGATTAACCAAGTGAGCCATGGTGCCAGCCCCATCTGCTACATATTTTAAAGTTTCATATCGTCCACCTATCCTAGAGACTGTAATGTACCTTGCACTACCATATCGCGAACCCTAATCATCTCATGTTGTCTCATCTAAGTTTATTGTCCACTTGACATTAGTCTAGCCGTTCTTGTTCTCTGCTTTCGGTAGAAGACAAGCTTTCATCATGGAGAGAAGACAACACTAAAATGACCCAAATGGGAGGCAAGGTGCCTGCTCTCCTCAAAGGGGACATGGTTCCTGGGAAAGGAAGACAAATAGCAGATGACTCTAAGAGGAAAAAGTAATGGAAACTTGAAAGAAGGTGGATTACCTGATATCTCTCTTCTCTCTCTCTCTCCCTCTCTCTCTCTCTCTCTCTCTCTCTCCCTCCCCCATTAAACTATAATTCATACATCATACAAATACCCCATTAAAAGTGTACAATACAGTGGCTTACAGTACATTCACATAGTTATGTATTAGTGCAATGTAAAACATTTTTGTTATGGCCAAAACAAGCCCCACAATCCTTGGTCATCACCTCTCCAATCCTTTTCTCATTTTTTATCCTTAGGAAACATTGCATCCATGAGATTTATTTTTAAAATTTGTATTTATTCTCAAGGGAGAGAGAGAGAGAGAGAGGGAGGGAGAGAGAGAGGCAGGGAGGGAGGGAGAGAGAGGGAGAGAAAGACTATGAGAATGTGTGACAAAGAGAAATCTTCCACCTACTGCTTCACTCTCCAGATACAAAACCTAGTGTTTGACCAGACAGAAGCCAGATGCCAGGAACTCCATAGGGTCTCCATGTAGGTGGAAGGGATCCAAGAGATTGAGCCATCACCTTGCAGGGTTCACATTAGCAGAAAACTGGAACTGGAAGTGGAGTTGGTACACAAATCAGGCACTCTGATATGGATGTAAGTGTCCCATGTGCTGTTGTAACTGCCACATGAAGTTTCTTAATCCAACAGCCAACTCAATTTAGGATGCTGTGAATTTGTAGTATGCTTAGAGTCTATGAAGCGCCTGCCTATGTTCACTTCGAGTTTGATCTTTTCACCAGCCAGCTTATGTAAGCAGGGCAGGTGGTTTTACCTTGCATTTTCCAGAATGGCAAAACAGGTGGTTTTACCTTGCATTTTCCAAACTGGCAAACAGCAACATTACCACTTCCATGGAAGGATGAAATGAGGATGACCATTCACATCTACAGAAGAAAAATAAAGAGGAGTTAGTGAGAAAACGCTTCCTTCAATCTGTCTCAAAATTTAGGAAAATAAAAAGCAAGCTGAGGCAAGAAGAATTGGCTGCAACTTCATTTGAAGGAACTGAGGGAAATACCTGTGAATGCTCTAATTAGGATTTATGTGCTGCAGGAGTACACTAGCAAGGGTGGCCGTGAGAGTTCTTTTTCTTGGACTTCAGAGAGAGAGAGAGAACAAAACACAACAGAATTTTCGGGACACAGGACAGATTTGCTGGCTGCCCACTGCCTTACCCAGGGATAGTGTGCCATGAAAGCAGGTGGTGGGAGCATACCATCCATGTACCCAGGAAGTTATTCACAGCCCCTACAAAGAGGTGGTCCTATTTATTTTTGGTCTTTGTGTCTATACAGTGAGAAATTGTACACTCTCAACTGTAGCCAAAATTCTCTACAAGACATTGTAGAAACTGTAAAGAAAAGGCCAGTGCAACCCCTGCCCTTCATTTCAACTTTTATTTGCCATACAATGTGTCTGGTTATCTGCTTCTGTGTGGCAAACCATCTCAAATCTTAGTGCTTGGGGGAGGACATTCAAAAGAGGGTTTAAATGCTGTTCAAGGCCCACATCTCCTGTTGGGGTGCTTTGGAGTTCAATAGCTGGCTCCAGCTTCCTCCTAATGCAGACCCTGGGAGGCAGTGGTGATTGAGTCTCTGTCACCCATATGACAGACCTGGATTGAACTCCCAGCTGTCAACTTTGGTCTGGCCCAGCCCCAGCTTTTGTCGGCACTTTGGAAATGGATCACTGGGTGAGAGCTAGGTCTCTCTCTCTCTCTCTCTCTCTCTCTCTCTCTGTGTGTGTGTGTGTGTGTCTCAAATAAATAAAAACAATGTAGTGGCTTAAAACAATAATTTATCTTTATCATCCATGGTTCTGCAGGGAAGTTCTCATTTGGCTTACTCAGGAAGTTAAATATTTGCTTGGGCTACAGTTGCTGAAAAGTTCTAGTGAAATGGCACATCCACAGGGCTAGCAGTTGATGCTGGCAGTTGCTGGGAGCTCAGTAGGGGCTGTTGAATCAATTGACCACATATGGCTTCTCTATGTATTTCACAGCAATGGTGATCATGCTGTTTGCAAGGTCCCAGTTGGCTTCACTTCCATGCCTAGTAGCTTTCTGGGGAGAGTTAAACAGTTGTATTCAGCTTGGCTTCTCTTCTTCTCCATGTAGTCTCAGTACTTCTTCTCATGGTCTCTCAAATTCAGGGTTCCAAGAGAGTAAGACAGAAATTATCAGTCCCTCTGAAGGTTAGCCTGAATGGGGATAGTGTTATTTTTGCAATATTCTGTGGGTCGAAGTTGTGCTGCCAATTCCTGACTCAAGAGGAGAGAAAATAGAGCCCACTCTTTAATAGAAATAGTGACAAAACAAGTAGTGACCCTCTTTAATCTACCATGCAGTGGAGAGGAGTCAGTGACATATCAAGAAGTCATAAGAGAAAAATACTTTGAACTTCTTAAAAAAAAAAACAAAAGGTATATGCCAATGAAACAATAAAAAGGTATATGCCAATGAAACCATAGTCATATGATTTGGGCTGGAGTGACATAGGTTCAAGTTGAAAAGATCTGGAGTGGCTAAAGGCATTGAGTTAAGCGAGTTATATCTTGGAATAATTCATTTATTAATTAATTTATTTAGTAGGCATTTATTGACGCCATACTTGACACCAAACACTTATGCTACAGGGATAAATATGCCATGATCTCTGAGTTTTAGAAGCTGAAAGTTAGGTAGTCCATTTATAAGACAATTTTCCAAATCCAAAATATAGTATTTTTAGCTATATACTATACTCAGCACAAAATAATATCATTTATAATACATAGAAAAAATGCATCGAAGATATGATGATGTTGTTGGCACATGTGTCCTGATTTAGCATGGTTTCCAGCATAGAAGGAAAGAAATAATTATCATTACAAACAAATGTAGATGAAAGATATGGGGCAGAGTAGTCAAGTTAGATTTTTCTAGGTTCTTTCTGGTGGGTATATGTGGCTTCATAGAACATGACTTGGAAGTTGTAGAGTATTTTGAAGACCCTGGGGTTCAGCTATTCCAAGGCTTTGAAAAAACAGTGGCTATAATTCATGTTTCTGGACCAGGATTTTTTGACATTTCCAAAAGGACTCTCAGTGGGGACATGAGACTGTTGGGTCAAGGAATATTTCCTTGTTGTTGCTCAATGTGCATATCACAGCCCCATTCTAAAGAGAAAGCAGACTGCTGAGTGAAAAAAAAGAAGCAGGAGGTAGATAGTGATATGGAAAAGCAATCAAAGATGGGGTCAGCATTAGATTACTCTGGAGAAAAAAGAAGTAAAAAGAGGTTATGAAGAGAGTTTAAGCTTGGGTTATTCAGGGCCAATTGTTAGATCTGACTTGACTGGAAGGTGATTCAGTTTTTTTAAAAAAGGATTTTTGGATAATTTTGGACGTTTTAATAGTGGACTTGGTCAGTTTTTGCCAGGAGATTTAGCCACTGTATCTTACTGACTCACATAGAAAATTTACAAAGAAAAGGAAGATGGTCCTCAGATGGGCGGTAGAGAATTGAGGATGTTATTTTAAGCATATCTCATTTTCACTTGCTGTGGATCTTAGACAAGGGTCAGGCTGAAGGGCAGGGAACAAATGTTCTAGCAGAAAGAGAAAACTTATAAGGTAGGGGGTGCTGCATCCATTGCCCCCTTCTCTAACTCACTATTCATATCACCCCCAATTTATCTTTTCAAAGTGTTGTTTCCCTACATCTTTCTTTTGCTCTATGATCTCTACTAATTCAGATCTTCAGGAGCAAACATGGGCCTATATTTTCCATTTCAGCCCATCACATTGGTCCTGTTATTTAGCTTCCAAGTCTGTTAGCCTTCTGCCACAATGGAGTGGTTCTCTAGTTCCACTCTTTCTGAATTATCAATTCTCTCTTTTTCTCTCAATGCTGGGGTCTGTTATAGCACCTTCCTGCACAACAATTTTCCTGGATCATTCAAAATGAGCTCTGCTCTCATTTTTATGTTCTTTTGTTTAGAAATTCATCTGTCCACTTATTCACTGGCTGGATTCACATATTAATTAAGCATCTACTACTACTACAAGCATAGGCAAGACAGAAGACACATTCCTCTGCCCTCAAGAAGTTTGTGAAACAAAGAATTCTCAACTCCTACTTCTTTGCATTTGCTTGACAGCAGTATCATGTTGCTCTGCGTTGCTAGTAGCATTCGTTGTGAACTTCTGCTATGGTGGTTTTTAAATATGTGAAATACTCCCCTTATAGGCAGTGCCTTTCAATTCTTTTTATACTTCCAGAGAGCTTTGCCCATCTTTAACTCCTTGAAAACATACAATATTTGAGAGCACCTGACAGCAACAAGCGTACAAGACCAGAGAACGGGAGGAGAGATCAAAAGGTGATATTTAAGGATATTTAAAAAAATTCATTTGTTTTATTTGAAAGCCAGAATTACAGAGAGGGAGGGAGAGAACTTCCATCTACTGGTTCACTTCCCAAATGGTCACAAAATCCAGGGTGGAGCCAGGCCTAAGTCAGAAGCCAAGATCTTCATCGGGGTCTCCCACATGGTTTAAGGGCCCAAGGACTTGGGCCATCTTCTGCCACTTTCCCAGGCACATTATCAGGGAGCTGGATCAGAAGCAGCACAACTGAATGCAAACTAGTGCCCATATGGAAGATCATCATCGCAGATGGCAGCTTAAGCCACTATGCCACAGTGCTGGCCCCATGATTTGAGGATGCTGAAAGGTAAAAAATTATGTTGTATGATTACCAGGGCCTAACATCAGAGAAAGATTTTACTTTTTTTAATATTTATTTTCATTTAGCTGAAAGGCAGAGTGATAGGGAGAGACAGAGAGAGAGATCTCCCATCCACTGATTCAGTTCTCAAATGGCTGCAATAGCTGTAGCTGGGCCAGGCAGAAGTCAAGATCCTGGAATTACATCAGGTCTCCCCACAACACTTGGGCCATCTCCAACTGTCGTCCCAGGCATATTAGCAGGAAACCAGATGGGAAGCAGATTAGCTGGAACTTAAATTGGTGCTCCGATATGGGATGCTGGTGTTGCAGGCAGCTTTTCCTGCTTTGCCTCAGCAGTGGCCTCAGATGATTTTACTGCTTAAAGTCAGGATTATCAATAGTGACAGCCTCTGAGGAGCTCTTAATTTGTGTGCCCTCATCATGTTCCAGGGATCCAGGAACACCAAGCCCTGCCTCTATGGGACAATGAAGAAGGCATGTGCCTCCCGTACTCAACCCAGAGCAGAGTGGCCAGGCCCTCACCTCTCAGTAAATTTGACCACACATAGAGGCCAAGGCTCCTTTCTGTGATCTCTGACCACTGCTAGAGGAGAGACTCCATCTTATCCATCCCTTCTCCTTCTGGGTTAGCCTGGTTATGCAAGGTCACCCACTCAGGGTGCCTGCTCTGGAGAACACATGGCTCAGTTGGAAGACAGCAAACTAGGAGTCAGGAAAGGGAGTTGTATTCTTGGCCTTGGCCCTAATGACTCGTGTGACTTGGGGCAATCAGTTTTCCCCTGAGCCTTAGTTTTTGCCCTATGAAAAATGAAAGAGCTGAGATAGTTCATTTTTTCCAAATTTTTCATCAAACAAATAATACAGAAGTTCACGGTACAGAGTATAATAAGTCGAGTTGGATAACCTGATAAAACCCAGACCCCACACTTGCTCAAGGACCCCTTCTCCCTCTGCCTCATAGCACATATTTTGAAAACTTCTGGCTTAGAATGGTAGACTTTACATCATTTACTGATCAGTGTGCATAAATAAAACTAATTTTAAGAGACTAACACCCAATATATCCATATTGGTAAATTATAGATATCCTAAAGTTTACTCTCATCTTAACCATTAACAACAAAAATAGCTGTAATTTTTTTAAGAGTAAAAGAAATGTAACTGGAAGTTTCAATATTTTCTTCCCAGACCCCAGTGGGTTGTTTTGCTAACTCTTAGTTTAGAGATACCCCTACCCCATCCCAAGGGGTCCCTGGGATTTTTTCCAGCCCTGATGTTCAAGGGGTATGCGTTTGGAACACAGAGATTCTGCTAGTATTTTCTAATTCTGTTTATTATTGATAAAAGAAGAAATGTCCTGCCTGGTTGGGAGAGTGGAAGCATAGCAGCCCTGGGAGGAGGGGGTGGGTGGAAAAAGATTCCACTCAGGTTGGCGCTGCGGCTCAATAGGCTAACCCTCTGCCTGCAGCGCTGGCACACAGGGTTCTAATCTCAGACGGGGCACCAGATTCTGTCCTGGTTGATCCTCTTCCAATTCAGCTCCCTGCTGTGGCCCGGGAGTGCAGTGGAGGATGGCCAAGTCCTGGAAGACCAGGAAAAGCACCATGGCTCCATGCTTCGGATCAGCGTGGTGCGAAGAGAAAAAAAAAAAGACTCCACTTAGAGCATGGAGCTGATGTCCCACGTCTCGTTAGGCCAGGCCCACTCTGCCGACTAGGTGTCTGCCAGAGACTCTTCCCTGAAGCGTTTCTCCTGCCTCCTGGTACTTCTCCCAGCACATGTATGGCATGTGCCTGTCTTCTGGTCATGAACCAGTAACCCTGGGCCTTCCTGCACCAGAAGATTTTTTGAGACATCACCTTATGCACATAGAGCAACAGCTTGCAAAGGCTCCACTACTGTTTAAGATGTAGTTTTGAAGAACAGGGAGCTTAGGCGGGTGTGCATAATTCCTCTTCTTTGTCCCCAGGCCCTGTCCCAGTGGCTATTCTGTCCCTGGAAAAAGAAAAGGAGGTTGGGGGAATGGCTTGGTCACTTTCTTTGGGAGGCCCACAGGGCTCCAGGGAGTGGTGGCTGAGGCCCAGTCCTCCAGTCCCCAATCACTCATAACTCATTGGAGAGATATGCAAAGCTCTCAGAACTGCCAAAGGTCTCCTTGCCAAGTCAGGCTTCTCTCCAAATGGGCTTCTATATTTATGTGAAACAGAAATCAAACACAGCATTAGAAGGCAACAGGCACACAATGAGGCAATTCTCCCACACGTGTGAGTTTAATGAAAAGCAAGACAGTGGGAGAGGCAGTCAGGGGGTCACCCAGAGCAGAGTGATGCCTTGGTGGACCTCAAGGGCTATTAAGTAGGTGCAGCCAGAAAGCTGTCCTAACACAAAGGCTAAACAAGTCTTCAAGCTCCTCCTGCTTAGTGTGGTCAACACCAGGACACAGGGCACTGCAGTAACTTCTTCAGGTTGCTTCACAAAGTATCACCAACCTGGATGACTTAAATCAGATATCTGAAATCACGGTGTCAGCAGGGTCTGCTTTCTGAGGGCCCTGGGCAAAGCTCCGTCGCTGCCTCTGTCTTTACATTGACTTCTCCTAAATGTCTATATTGTTTTGTCTAAATTTCCCTCCACTTATAAGGGCACCAGTCACATTGGTATTTAGGGCCCACTATAATCCAGGATGACTTCTTAACTTTATTGTTTCTACGAAGACTCTATTCCCAACAAGGTCACATTCACAGGCTCTGGTTGGACATAAATTTAGGGGAGACAGTGTTCAATCCAGTGTAGACCCCACTTGCACATTTTGCTATGGACGATGGGGCCAGAGAGAAACAATTTACTTTCTTAATCAGAATACTACACAAATTCTCCAGGTCAGAAAAGATATGATCAAATGGGAAGGTTGGCCTTGGAGGCTCTCTCTTTAGTCTCCTAGACTTGGCAGGTCCCCCAGAAGTTCCAATATTTAAGTCCCCTTTTAATACAGTCCAAGCAAAAACCAAGGATCTTTAAAAAGTTCACACAAAATGCACGTTATGAAAAAGCTATACTTGAATTTCAAAACATTTTTTGGACTAAAATTAACTTCTCTTTCAATTCCATTTTATCCTGAACTTCTGGAAGTATCCTCAGAGAGGCCTCATGACTTTAAATTCTTCAGGAGAGAGGATACACAACTCACATTCTTAGTGGATCGATAAGCCTAATGTGATTGATCCAATCACCACCCCCTCTGAACTGTGTTAGCTGAATAGAGTGTGGGAACCTCCATTCTGAATTTCAGCTTTGAAGATAAACTTCAAGTCTTATGCTGACCATTCCTTTTCTTCATTTCTTAAACTAAGATTTGACTGCTGAGTATACACAGTCATAAATCATTTTGCTTTCTGCTTTTCCCATCTGTATATCTCTTGCCCTTCTTAATTTTTATCTCTTATGTCTGTTTTCCCTAATTTTTAATTTCTTTACAAATATTTGAAAGCACTTTCTTTCTGTCCCTTCTCTTTGCCAAGCTGCTAACTTGCCAGCTGCAAGGGCCTTGGCTTCTCTCATGGGTGCTGACACATGCCCACAGCCCAGTCACTCCTTTGAAGCCCAAGTTGCTCACTCAGTTCATGTCAATGGAACTAGAGATGAGAAAGAGATTTGAAAAGGGTAGAGGGCTTGGAGGGAAAACTGACACCTCAGAGGCAACACTGGAAAATGCCAGGAAATTACTGAAACTCAAACACCAGGCCCAGCCAAAACCAACAGCAGAAAAAGTGGGATTGAAAATGAGGACAATGAAAACCCAAGCAGGCAGCCTTGAGAGGCAAGGAGTAGAGGTTCAGAGCAGACAACCCAGGCTCGTGTAGGCAAAACTGGAAAGACCACTGGGGCTCAAAAGAGGCTGGATAAGCAGGAGCAGGGAACTGGAAGGCAGTGGGGAGCTCACTGGATACCATGAATCTGATTAAGTTCTTTGTATATAATATTGGCTCAGTGAACTTGTCTTCAAGCTTAGAGTGTTGGATTCTTATAGCACACTGAAAAAGTCATTTTCACAATCCTTGGCCACAGCTTGACATTGGTGTTTTATTGCATCTCTTAGGGCTCTTCCTGTTTCTGTGAGACCCTCAAAAAATGGTAGATTTCCCCAGGCTGTCTAGACTGAGAGGGGCATACAGAGGTGTGGAGTCAGCAATGATAGGAGCAAAACTTTGAAGGTCATAGTTTTCCACTGGAATACACCTTCCCTTCTGAGCACCCAGCTCCTCCTATCCAGAAAAGAACAGCTCCCCCTCCCTTTATTACTACCCCAAAGACTTTGAACTCTGCTCTGCCTCTCCAATTTACTCAACTAGAGCTCCATCAACACCAAGCAGGAGTCATTTGTTGCTAATAGACACCTTCCAAACACTTGGCATCTGTTGTCTCTACCCCTAGGTACCTTCCCCATAGGTTTGATATCATACCCTGTGGATATCATACCCTGAGTGTTAACAAAGCAATTTTTTTTGATCCATCGTGAATCTATCATGGTGTGCTCATGTATCCAAGGAGAAGTTGGTGTAGGATAAATATTAGGGCCAAGTTCCTTGGATTTGACAGTATATCATCAAAATTATTCTTGAAAATTCCTTAGAAAGATAGCATTTTGCTGACTGGTTACTTCAAGTGTTTGAAATAAGGAAGCAGTGATGGACTCCAAATTGGGAGAAAAACTGGTCCTCTGAGATTATCAAAATATTTTATGTTCATCTGGGTTGAGGATGACATGGAACAAAACAATACCTTGGCCAAATACTCAGAATAGAATAGGAAAATCAAACAGTTCCGAGCTGGACTGAAGGAAATGCTGATTTCTCCTTCATACTTTCCAAGCTACAGCTTACAGAGTCAGATGAGGTGCAGTTATTTCTCTTTATCTCTTTGCTGAGGACACATCTTAAAATTTATGAAAGTTAAAATTGAGCTTGAGGCTTTGCCGGAGATGAGTTCCTCCATGGGTATGCAATAGGGAGAAAGGCTAGAATTAGTCTTTCCTAAACACCATTGAGAAAGTCAGGGCTGACTTAGAAGGAGGTGAATCAACATCTACCCTGTGCTCTCTTTTCAACCAACAGAGTAACTTTTACTCAAATTAGGACTTAGGAAAATGAGTCGCTGGTTTCCACTATGGACCTGGCCTCTGGCCTGGGTGCCCCCAGTAGAGAAAACTGGATAGGAGTTGAGCATGATGCAGCAGAGGGGAAGGTGAGAGCTGCAGCTGGGCAAACAGAGCCCCCATTGTTCCGCCTGCAGCACTGGGCTACAGCCTGGGCCTGGTGCCTTCCATAGAAAGTGTGTGACAAGCACATCGTGCCTGGCTGCTCTGTTTACACAGGTGCCTTCCCTCCCCAGGGGCACCAGGCCTCTGCAAACATGCGTGACCACATGCTACGAAAGACAGATTCTCACATCTGCTTGCTGACAAGGGGAGAAACTGAGGCCCAGAATGGGGAAGGAAAGATTTCAGGCTGTGCAAACCAATGATGGACGCCGGAAGAGCAGGCAGGTGTTCCAACTCCCCACTGGCTCTCCGGTTACCAGGCTGCCTTTGTCTTGTCAGACCTGCTCTTGACAGGGTAAAGCCTTTGGGCTTTTCACTTGGGGAGACTGCAGTGGCTTTCTCATCTTCCACTCCACACCGAAGCTCAGGCTTTCAGACTGTTGGGGGTTGGGGGCCTGGCTCATGAGCCCAGGCACACCTGTCGGTGGAGCCCTGCCAGCAGAATGGCACAGGAGAAGGGGCCCCAGAGCCTACCAACATTGTCACACACTTGTGAAATGCCCTCTTGGCCTCTCTAATATGCACTGTTCTATTCAAACAATTTTACTATCCCATACCCTAAAAGCTCCTGAAAACCAAACTCCAAGGGAAGCCAAAGTAGAGACCCAGTCTATTCACTTATTTGTCCTTCCCCCCCAAACCCAGCTGCCCAATTTCAAACTCACAGCTCAAATGCTCCAGTTTCTTCACCATATAAGAATGAGGTCAAAGGGGGAGCTGTGAATGAGAAGAGATGAAAAAGACGCACTAAGTTTTAAAAAATGGTCGAGATTAAACTGTGGTATCCCAAAATGCTCACATGGAATGAAAACTGTACAGAGATGCAAAGAAGGGATTATTACAAATGCCAGGAGAGCAGTCACTTCCTGGGGAGAGGGTGCAATGAAAGCAAAATGGAACACCGGGAGGGAGTCCTATTCCTTTACCCCAGCATCAGTGACAATACAGAGTGTGTGATAACAATCCTTCAGTGAGTCCTTTGTGTGGCTCTCTGCTCCTGCACCTGTGTTTTATTTTACAATAAAAGAGTTAAAATAACTGATCAGTTTCCAAAAAGCTGTACAGTTTGCCCCTTTAGGATGCAGATCTGTGTCATGGGCCCCTTTTCAGTTCACAGAGCCATGTCAGAGAGCAGGCTCTATGGGGTCCTTGTCTTATCACCCCAAATTCAGAGGGTCACCCTTTGAGGAAGGGCTGCAAGTGGCATGGTAGAACATAAAGGAAGCAAGGCTGGTCCTTCCTCCTGTTGGACAGGAAAATGGCCCTGGAGGGCTTTCTTCTGTGTGGCCTGAAGGGACTCAGAACCTTTGAGCGTTCCCCAGGTAGCCAAGAGGTGACAGCTCCCAAAGCCTTGACTGCCAGCAGGAGCTCCTGGTTTTCATCACCAGGGCTGCAATGGCACCTGCCTTCCTCTTGAGAGTCCCTCTGTGGCTTCCTCCACCTGATCACCACCCTGCAGAGTCCTGTCCTTCCTCAGACTCCCAGGGAGCTAATGTCAGTCACTGGAACTGCCCAAGATGCAGCTCTGACTAACACAAATTCTAGGAACACATTCTTCCAAGGACATGATCCGTTGGTGCTGGTGAGGCCATCGGAGACTCTCAAATATTATCCCCATGTCTCCAAGCGTGTGTGTATGATTGTGTGCATGGCTGTTTAGAATAAGACAGCAGGTTGCTAGGCAATGCATTTCCAAAAAGGAGAGTGTGCAGAAAAAATAATAAATAAACAGATGACAAGGATGAAATCCAAAGCCTGTTATGACAAGAGCACTTGGGTCCAGTTCATTCCGATGTGAGGGGAGTGTCATGGGGGTGTCAGAGCCTGCTCAGCTCCTGCATGAGTTTCCAAGCTTGCCTTTCAGCTCCTCACTCTCCGTCTTATGTGGTGGGGAAAGCGGAGATGAAATATGGCTCTCTAGAGGGCCATGCTTTTGTGAAAGGCTATTACGGCTGTAACAAAACTTTTGTAATCTGCGCTGTATCCCATTACATCTCCAGGCTCCTTGGGTCCCTTCCCAGCATTAAGGAAAACACACACACCCTTTCTCCTTCTTTCTTTCTTCCTTTCCTTCTCATTGCTCTCTCCCTGGTTCCCACTCTCAGAAAGGTCATCACAGCTGTTCTTTTCACACAGGTTTTCCTTTACCCTTTAATAGTAAGTGATCTGCAGAAAGGCTGGGTGGTATCTGCTTTACAACTTGTCAACTCACAGAATAAGACAGGACAGACCGCAGTAGGCTACATCAGCACAGATTATCACAAGGAGGCCTTTCAGAGCCTTCTCGAGGCTCCTCAAACTGTGAAGGGTGGTTTGCTACCTGCTGCCTCTCCTAACAATCAGAGCTTGTCTTTCTTAAGTGTAGATTGCCTCCCCATCTGTCCATAATTTTTGCACTTACTTTTGGGGAATTGCCTAGTATACGTGGTGAAGGAAACAAGTTAAAATCAGACCACCTGGTTTCCTGTCCTGACTCCACCAGTCACCAACTAGGTAATGGTAGAAAATAGTGCACAATACACAACATGAGGTTGCTCATGTTTCCCTAATGCAGGAGATGAGCCCTAGCAGGTCCTTCACATGGTGCATGGCACTTGGTGGGCACTCAACAGTCATTCTCTCCTACTGACTTTGGCTTAGCTGAGTGCTTTGGAGAAATGGCATGCTGTAGAAAGTAGAGTCATCTTTTCTACATGCTTAGGGTGACAAAGCTGGAAGCATGGATGTGGTTTGAGAAAAAAGGAAGTGTAGACTGGATTTAGGAAGGTGGAAAAATGGCAGGAGAGAAGGAAACAGGAAGTTCTTTGGGTTCCATGTGCCTAAAGAGGATGGAGAACTCAGTGACTTTGAGTGGTCTTGAAAGGACTAGCGTAACACCTGCTCTTGATAATGACTCTGGGGTTGGATTCTCAGGACAGGCAACTCTATGTCCTAATAACAGAATGTTTTAGGTTTGAAATATTTAGTAGACAGAGTTACTGGCATAAAGTTCTATAATACAAAGGCCAAGTGAGTGAAGCCATGTGGATCTGAGCCCTAATACACGATGCTTTGCCTTTATCCACAGAAGTTATACTCATTTCTTCAAAAGGAGAACCATGTCTAGCTTGTGGGATTGTTAGGAGAATGAAATGGGCAATGGGTTTCAAAGCTTTTAACAGAGCACCTACTCCTTGGTAGCACTCAGCATGCCTATTGAAGGGATTTGAGAAAGGATGAGTGAATAGTAGATAGTTCATTGCATTTCCTACTTTTTATTTTCCTTTTCTTTCTCTTGCTTTCTTTTCTTTCTATTCACCTACCTCCTTCCTATCCATCCCACTTCCCTTCTTTTCCTTTGTCCTAGGATGGTCCCCTATTTCCTTCATTGGCTGGTATCCCTATGTCCTGAACATTGAGGTCCATGAGATGGCCTTAAGTCTGGAGCATCTGTATGGAAAGCATATCATTGCAAGAGTATCAAGAGGAGGCTGCTCTAGCCCACCCAAGAGAAGGCTTGTTTCCCCGGACTGCTCTGAATGTTGGTTGAATTCCTTGCCTCCTTTGTTAGTTCTTGTGGGGGATACATACGATAGATGGCAGACAGAATTTGGGGTGAAGAAATAGGCCACAAAAAGAGAAAAAAATGGACTCATTCTCTAGAGACCACGTGTCACTTTAGAAGATGTTCAGAAATGGCTGGAGAGTAACATCATACAATTATTTTTTGGTATCCAAGTCTCCATCTGCCAAATCATATTTGTTTGGCAACCTGATGATGGAGGAGGTAATTGAGAAGAAGAGAGGGAAGAGGGATGTGATGTCCCACTGTACAATGTCAGAGAGCTCACAGCAGAGAAGGACAGACTTGGTCTGGTGTCAAGGCATGTACCAAGGGAAAGGCCCCATACATCTCAGAGACACTCATTAGAACCATAAACTCATTTATCCTTCCATCAACATTAACAAGCTCTGAACTGGGGAGAAGGGTAGGGATGTTATATGAATATTTATAAAACCCTTCTCTTTTACATTTGGGATGAAATCTCCTCTTGTGTAGCCCACAAATCTACCTTACTCACCATGTGTAATTACAGATAAAATTTTATTTTCCTGAGAGTTGAGGAATCTCTGAGGCAGATGGAATAATTTACATGGCCATAAGGGATAGTTAAGAGAGCCCTAAAGAATTGTGTAAATATGAGGTGGTTGCCCATTTTGATGATATCTAAATAAGACAGTGGTTAGTTCTCAAATCAAAATTGTTTCCTTTGAAAAGTGATCAGGGTAAAAACTGTATAATCTTTAGCAACCCAATCAGGAGATACAGTTGTCCATTTTATCCTACATCCAGGGCAAAGTCCTTCTGGCATAACTATCTGCATCAGCAAGGAAAAAGGACTTAACCTGTCATGTAGCATCCTTATCTCCCATATTATCTGACACAATTACACACCCACATATGCACACACACATAACATATATGCACAGAGACACACACGTGCACACACGTGTACACACATATATACACACACACATAAACACTTCGTGTCCAGGTAAGATTGATGGCTGATCATTGAAGTTTAGGAAATTTGGGAAATGGAATATTTACAAATGTGGAATCACATCCAAGTTCCTTTGTTATTGATTCTTTGGTGGAACTGAGACCAAGTCATGTACCCTACTGAGATTTAGAGTATTAAACACTCCCCAAACTGCCTGACCTCCCTATATTTAATCTTTCTTCTTTTTTCAGCCCTAAGTTGATCTTTCTTAACTCCCTCCAGTTTCATCTACTTTGGACGAAGATTTATTCTCTCAATTTATTTTAAATCAATCTTTTTTTTTTTTTTTGCTTTTGATTGACTTGGTACTAATTTGGGGAGCCACCTACTATGCACCTGCTGTATTGGGTTTTAAGTCCTACAAAACATCAAATGTATGAATTCTTTTCCCTTGGCCTTTAGAATCAAAGGTGTGTCAACAAGAGGTGGTGTTGGCTGGTTGTAATCTCTACATTTTGCCTGCCTTTGGTTCTTGCAACACATTTCTCCCCAGTTCTCACGTCTGGACTAACCTCTTTGAAACTCAGAACCTTGTCTCTCCTCACCTTGAGCCTCCTGCCTGTTTCCATTCCAAAGGCTTCTCATGGCTTCACCCCCATCTTCTGCTCCTCTTTAATCTCACAGATGCAGGCAGCATCTCTGTGCCCTCCCACACATTTACCCATCTACACATTTTCATAGCCTGGGTTTATGGACCCTGCAAATGGTCACTATTTGTTAATGTGTCCTTTTCATGATCATATGTTGTGCAGTTACCTTGTCAGATCTTATCCCTGTTCCTTTATCATACTTACAAGTTCTAGGGGGCTTCCCTGCTTCCTTGGATCCAGCCACTCTGGCCCCTTGTGCCAGGGTTCTGCCTGGAGTGCCTCCTACACTAATAATTGCATGTTGAAGAGGAGGTTATTTTACCACCATAAAAACACAAAGTAACAGCAACAGCTGTTGCAGCAACAACTGGTGCAGTGATGTTAAGAATGATGACATGGCCCTGAACTAGGAGACGCTAACACTGGGAGTATTCATGGCTTATTTGTTACTTCTTCAAAGAAAAGCTAAGGGGACTCCAGATTCAGATAGAGATGGAGCAGACAACACCAGCAAGGGTCTTAACTTGACAGAATCATTTTCTCTCTTGGGTCACTTGGCTTCTCCTTGACCTTTGTGCTGGAGGGAGTTTCTGGCACCATTGTGGGGACCCATGGATAGGACTGCCATGGGACCCCCCCATGCTGGGCTTGGCTTATAGCAGTAATGCGGATGTAGCAGCTGATTGAACTTTCCATCTAGCTGAGGATTGTGGTAAACAACAAGATGGCGCTGATGCCCTGCCTGCTGCGTGACTCCACAGCTGATCGTGATCAAGTGTCGGATTGGAGAGCTCTGTGCATGGACTGTGATTGATTGACTGTGATTGGTTGAATTCTGTATATAAGCAGACCGCGGGAGAAGGAGGGGGCACGCCAGCTTTCCCCCTTAAGGAACGTGTGCGCCATCTCTCCCCTTTCTCCCGGTCCCCCACTCTCTTTCCCACTCTTTCTAAGTAAGTCTTTTGAAGACCGATTAACTGCGAGCAGCGTCGTTCCTTTTGCGGCCGAAGGAGCTGACACACCATTGTGACTCTACCTTCTTCTCTGAAGCAAAAAGTTACTCTTAGCAGGACACCAGGCGGTGGTTAATTTGGCTGCCCTCTTTAAGCAAGGAGCTATGCAAGCAATGAAGAATTCTTTCCGCAGCTCAGCTTGGGAGTCAGTGGTGAGAACCTTCCTCTGGAACATGTTTGACGTGCACAGGCAGAAAGGAAGCTTTCATTTAGCTCAGTTGATTTGCAGACAGAGCTGAGGGGACGTGGTCACAGCCTCAGACCTTGTGTGTGGTCACTCAGTTCTGCTGCATTCTGTGGCCACAGCCCATGCTGCAAGTCCCAGCCAGACGTCTTGTAACACATGTGGCATGCTGTTATAGTCTCTGAGGGGGTGGGGTAACAAGGTGTGGATGAATCAGTTCAGCCCCAGTCCTTGAGCAGAATAGAGCAGCCCAGAACACACATTTGGAGGGCAGTGCAGTCATGAGCAGGATCCAGTACTGCAGCATCATTGTCCTGTAGGGAATCTCAGTTCTGATCCTTAAAAAATGCCATCAAGTCTTCCAGAGACCCTGGATAGGGTTGTTTTAGTTCATTACAAAGAAAGTGAAACTGACATCCAAGTAGACTAAAAAACTAAGCTGTGCAAGAAACGGGAGGACCTTCTGGACTCCTTCACTTAGGCAGAAATCCATTCATCCCAGAACAGAGGCACAGGCTCTGTTTCAGTGCCTAACAACTTCCACATATTTGTTGAACATCATCTGACCCCAAATGCGGGGTCTGTTTCTGGAGTCAATATTCCATGCAATCAATCTACTTGTCTACCTTTACACTAATACTTAATTCTCTTGATGACTAGATTTATAATAAATCTTTACATCAAGTAGTTTAAATTCTTTAGCCTTCTTTTCCCCTTTTTCTGACTTTCTTGGCTGTTCCACATCATTTGTGTTTACACAGAAATGTAGAATCAATTTGTCAATTTCTACATGATGAAGTCTGCTTGAGCTTCCATTGGGATTGCATTGAATCCATGGATCAATTTGTATATTGATTATTCTCTGATTTGTATATCATTGTTTAAAGTATCATGGGATGGGATATGGTATTGTGATGCAGTAGAATAAGCTGTGGTTTATGATGAACACATCCCATATCAGAATGTGAATTCCAGTCCCAGCTGCTCCACACTTCCAGTCTAGCTCCCTGCTAACATGCCTGGGAGGCAGCATATGATGGATGGCCCAAGTAGTTGGATTCCTGACATGCACGTGATAGGCCCACATGGAATCCTGGCCCTGGCTGTGGGCTGGACTAGAGCTGGTTGTTGTGGCCATTTGTAGAGTGAACCAGCCATTGTAACGTACCCCAGGGTCCACATTAGAGAAACAGAGAGGGTGAGAGAGAGTTAGGGAAGGGAGGAGGAAGGTGATCTAACTCTCAGTACCAAGACTGATCTCCAACTAGTTCTCTTTGGCCTGTTTGTAGATTGGAGCTCTCCTTAAAAGACAAAGGCATTGCTGGCTGGTCCATGTAAGTTTGCAAATCACTTCACACTGCTTTTGAAATAAGGATTTCTTTCATTTTCTCACGAATGAAGTTCTCAAGAGGTTCGAGAGAGCTGAGGTCAGCAGGAAGGCCGTTGGGGTGTAGGCCTCCACATGGGTGGGACTGCTTTGCCTTCAGGACTCAGGTCTTGTACTCTCCGAACCTGTGGAGTCTATTGTCTCATGGGTCACCTGTGAAACTGCCAGCTACTGATCCCCTTGCTCCCATGGTGGTGTTTGGGGACATGGCTGTTCTTTCCACCACGTTCATGCCTCCCGGGCCTTGGCCATTGCCTGCTTTGCACAGCAGCTTCTTCTTCTGGCTCTCCTCCTTTCTCTTTTCTTCTTCAGCCTCACCCTTGGCAGCCACCCTGAGAAATTCAGCCTTCTTCATCTTTTCTCTCTCTCAGAAGCTGGAAAGTTTTTTTTTTTTTTTTTTTTTTTTTTTTTGCTGAATTCCTGATTGTCTGGCCTTTGCCAAAACCCAAAGGCCCAGATCTGCCATGGGCCAACAAATGCAGGGAGAGGTTGTTTGGATAGATCCAGAAATGACCTTGAACCTTTGCTCAACACTCAGATGACAGGTTCTCCTCTTCCCCACCACACCCCAACACACATGCTTCTTGTTGGATCAGGAAATGTTTTATTGCTTTTTCCCCTTTTTTCTTTACTCTATCTCCCTTCTTCATAACCACTTCCCTGTTATTCCCTCTCTATTACCTCTTTTCTGGAAAACTCATCAGAGAGCTAAAATCCAAGGATGGGAGGGACCTCCAGAGGGTATTTAATCCAGAATCTGGCTCCTAGGCAGTGTTTCACCTGGGTAAAAGACTCTCTTCCATCTTTCCACATACAAATCTCCTTGCAATATTAGTTATTATTTCATTATTTAAACATGTGCTATTTCTTCCTTGCAGTGATTCTTCTTTTTTTATTTTTAAGATAGAGTGATAGAGATTGGTGGGGTTGGGGAAAAGAAAGAAGGGAGATCTTTCATCTATTGGTTCACATCACAAATGGCTGCAACAGCTGGGGCTGGACTAGGCTGAAGTTAGGGGCCCAGAACTCCATGTGAATCTCCTATATGGGTAGAAGGTAGAATGGACCCACATTTTTGGGCCATCTTCAGCTGCTTTCCCAGGCAAAATAGTACAGAACTGGATCAAAAGTGGAGAAGCCAGGACTTGAACTGGTACTTTGATATTGGAATCTTGTTTTACAGGTGGCAGTTGAACACACTGTGCTACAATGCTGGCCCCAAGGCTATTTCTTAGAGAGCTATACAATGCATACGATGTATAGCCTCTGACAGGTACTGTCATGACTAGTGGAAAATGTTGAGCTCTCTTTGGCAGATGTACAGCAACACACCCTTTTCTGGGTCATACAGAGCTAAGAGGAGTAAGATTTGCTTGCAGCATTCCATAGGAAAAGACTGCAGACTGTCAATGAAGCTACAACTGTGTAGTTGACTCAACTGGAAGTCTTTGGATACAATTAGAAGCCAGAAGCAGAGGTATAGGATAGGTGGTACAAATCTTTGGTGCTGTCTACTCATATGCACAAAGATTTAGATGCTTGCAAATAATACCATGGTTATTCAATTCTAAGTCCCACTATTGTGGAACAAAATGATTTATAGTGATTGATTGACTAGTTGCTTGAATTTGGCTTAAAGAGTACAGATTGGCTCTGTACACTGGGCAGTTGCTTAATTCTCTGCTTTTCTGAAGACAGATTTGCAAGAGTCCAGATGTGTGAAATTCCACACTCTCCTTCTTCCAAGGACTTAAGTGGACAGAGGGTCAACTCTTCTGTTTTCTTTGACTTGGTTGTATTTATGAAAATGCCTCTTTCCCTTTTTTTCCCATTTTTACCCCCCATCTAAATTTTACTCTCCTTTCAAAGCCTCAGACCTGCCCTACTGATCATACTTACCCCATTTTAATCTGTATTTATTTATTTTTATTATTTGAAAAGCAGAGTGACAGAGATAGAGATAGATGAACAGATAGAGAGATAGATGCATAGTTCTTCCTTTGACTTTTTCACTTCCCAAATGCCCCCACAGCTAGAGACTGGTGATAGGCCAGGCCAAAGCCAGGATGCAGGAATTTCAGCCAGGTCTCCCACAAGGGTAGTAGGGACTCAAGTACTTGAGCCATTATCTACTGCCTCCTATGGTGTACACTAGCAGGAAGATGGCTTGAAAGCAGAAGACATGCTCAATCCCAGACACTCAGCTATGGGATTTGAGCATCCATGAAGTAACTTAATCCACTATACCACAACACCCCCAACCCTGAATCCATTTTTGGGAAAGGCTATGGGACCTATCTGAAGCTCTAACAGAATTCTGTATGCACACCACTCCCATCTCTGTGGCTTTCCTGTTTTGTCATACTGAAAGAATAGAATTCTCTGGCAAAGAAGACTGAGTTCAGGATCTTCCAGGAGTCATACTGCATTTGGAATGGGAAGAGGAATGGGTGAAGTCTGGGTGTCCACAGATTTGTCATTGCTTTAGGAAGGAGGACCAGAAGGTTGTATTCACTACACATGATGAAAGAAAGGGAAATAGAAAAGCACCTCATAGACAGAACCTGGCCTTGTGCATGAGAAAGGGGAGACAGACAGGTTGGTGTATTTAATGAAGTTGGAGGGGGCAGAAGGAGACAGTAGCAGAAGGAGGAGGGTGAGAGCTCAGAGGCTTTCAAGAGTCCCCAAAACATTGTGTTGGACATTATCCTCCAAGAAAGGGTAGTCTATAAACAGAAGACTCAGTCAAAATTTGAGAATGTAAATATTTGGCAAGTGAAGTTTTCTCTCTGGTGTGATCTCAATCTGCTGAAGAAGAAATATCTCCAAAAAATTGAGAATTGAAGAAATTATTCCAAGACAACACCCCATGGAATGATGACACAAAGCAGGCACCCCTTTCTCTCTTCCATTTGAGCCCTTGAAACAAACACGTCAGATGATGTTTGGGCAGATGAGCCCCATGAACAGGTGAGCAGCCCTGGAGAAGGCAGTCTTGTCCATGGTCAATACCAATGGGATACACAGGCTACCTCCCTCACCCTGATGTCCTGTGTGTGGGCAATGGGCTCAAGAGTGTATTTCTTTCTTGGGTTGTCATTTTCCCTTGTGAAAAATGTTTTGCTTTTTCTCTTGGCACAACTTGCTTCCCTTTGATCTCTGCTGCATGTGGCTAGGAAGCTCAGCTCTACACAAAACAGTTTGAGATGCCACAGTTTTGCTTTCTGTTTATCAGGTCATGACCCAACATGCCATAGCTTTCCTAGCCATTCATAGGCACCTCAGAAACTAGACCCTGTAGGTGTTGGTGTATGGAGGTAAGAATCCCAGAGACCCTTCAAGAGTTCCAGGGTCCATACCTGCAGTGCCTAACTTCCCTTTCGCCCTGTAAGAATCAGTCTTTGCCATTGGCATGGCCACCTCCTGCCAAAGTCAAGATAATCACTGTGAAACATAGAAGAAAGATGAGTGTACAAAAGGACTATGTTGCATTCTTGGCCTTACATCACTGAGGCTCTCAAGGGAAGCCCAGTATAGTGACTGCTTTGCCATCACTGGACCACAAATTATGTCTGTTGAATTGCACTCCTTCTATGTTAGATAGTGTTATATTTCTGCTACAGGCTCACTCCTATTAGCTCTACATGGCGGCCGGCACCACGGCTCACTTGGCTAATCCTCTGCCTGCGGCGCCAGCACCCCGGGGTTCTAGTCCCAGTTGGGGCACTGGATTCTGTCCCGGTTGCTCCTCTTCCAGTCCAGTTCTCTGCTGTGGACCGGGAAGTCAGTGGAAAATGAGCATCAGAGCTTCTCCTTTAGCAAGACTCTATTCACAGCCCCTGGCATGAAGCCCTTTCTCTTGCAGCATGACATGGAGAGTCAGGCTGTTGTGAAATGACCCCAGATCAGATTTCAAACATATTCTTCCTGCTACCACCATTTTGAGTGTCAACCAGTAACTCCTGGGAAGAGAAAAAAGAACCCATGGGAAAAGGAGGGAGGTACTCTCCTGGAGATTGGATCTTTGCTTTGGGGTCTTTCATTTGTTCCATGGAATTTTCAAGTCAGCACGTGTAGAGAGCTGCTGTAAAGCTCACAACAACATTGCTACCCGAGTTCCCTTTGTTATGGTGCAAATGGGAGCTACACAGGTGCTATGCAGGTGACCCTCCAGTGCTGGCTGAATCTACATGAGGGTCTGAGAAATGAGTCTTCTCCAGGCGACAGTGCCCAGCTGGATGGTGGGCTTCTCTGGGACACCACCCTTGCTGTTCATAGACCTTTCTATTCACTGGACTTGGTAGTTAGTTGTTGCAAGTCAGGTTCAAGGAGCCTCTGTTTCATCAGGGTGCAATTTTGAGGAAAGCAAACACATTGGGTTCATTCTTTGGCTTCAAGTGAAGTCTGCTCTTCTGTCAGACACTAGACCAGTGGTTTCAACCCTCAAGAAAATATCACTGTCCCTGGGGCACCTGTTTAAATGAAGAGTGTCAAGCTCAACCCTTCAGAGGGTGTGACCCAGCAGGTATAGGCTACATCCGGGGACGTGCATTATTTTAAAACTCTGCAGGTGATCATGATGTAGGTGGTCCATGAAGGCCACTTTGAGAAACTCTCTCCTGTCCTTGAACTTTGCCTACAGGAAGCCCCTAAGCTTGCTCTTCTGTGCTTTGAGTATTTGACCCAGCTGAGCTTGTATTGAAATCTCAGAGAGTGCCTCCCTGAGCAATCTGCAGTGGCAAGAGCCCAGGCTGGGAGCCACACTGCTTTGAATTCTGGCTCTGCAGAGTGAGACTGGGCAAATCTGTGATCCTCTGTTCTTTAGCATCTCCATCTATAAAACAAGGAAGCTAATCCCTTTCACCTCATATGATTCTTATGAAAATACACCAAGTTAGTGTTTTTAGAATTCCATAGAACAATGTCTTTCTATTCTGATGTTATCTTAGAATTTGAAAAGTAAAATAAATGTCTCTAAAATACAATGATTCTAAAATGTGAAAAATATGTAGAAAAATTATTATAGTGTTGTGTTACGTAGGGTTATGTAAGGCTATTGAAATCAAGGGGGTAAAAGGCCAAGTGTTTCATGGCTAGGACTAAAGACGGTTGTTTTTCACTTGCCGGTAAGTTGCCTTTCTTTTTTGCAAACTGCCTGTTTAACTTTTTCATTTTGTTATTGTGTATTGTGTTACTTCTAATTTAGTTTTGTCAATAGACAATAATGCAGCATTCTCCTGTGGAAATCCTAGCTAGATTGGGAGACAACCATTAAGCCACTTTTCATTCTTCCTCCACTTCTTTCCTGAATAACAACCATCTCAAGTTATTGCCCCCCTACCCCCAAGCCCAGGATGTCAGTGCGAGGGAGTAATACTTGTACCCACCAAGAGCTGAGGCAGGCTATGGGCAGGACTATCTTTTCCAAGGCTACTGACCTGTTCACAGGCCTCATCTATCTCAATGTCACTCAATGCATTTGGATCAGAGGTTCAAAGGGAAGAGAGAAAGGAGTGCCTGCTTTAGGTCATCATGCCATGGGATGCTGTGTTGGAGTAATTATTTCAGTTTTGGGTGCTGGCACTGTGGCATAGAAGGTAAAGCCACCACCTGCAGTGCCAGCATGTCATATGGGCAGTTAGAGGACTGGCTGCTCCACTTCGATCCAGCTCTCTGCCATGGCCTGGGAAAGCAGTGGAGGATGGTCCAAGTTCTTGAGCCTCTGCACCTGTGTGGGAGACTGGGAAGAAGCTCCTGGCTCTTTGGAAAATGACTTCCGTGTCCATGCAGGAAAGCACTACAAAGGATATGGGGTAGGGTTTGGAGCTCATTCCTCTTCTCTTGACACATGATGCATTTTATCTCCAACTACCACACCTGAACTCCTCAGCTTGAATGAATTAAGCAGAGAGAATCCTCCAGTTCCTGTTAGAAACATGTATAACTTTTCCAGGTTACCCTGTGGAGATCATGAAAATATATAATATCTGTGTCTGGAAAGCACTGTACAGCTCACTTTCTGAATCTCTGGCTTTTTATAACATAGTGCAAGCAATGTGTATTTCAATAATCTGGTGCTTTGAGGCAGGGGACTGACTATTCTCCTAAGGGATAGAGGTGAGTGAGTTATTATATTGCTTATCTTATTGCTTACCTGACACATCTACCATTCACACCCACTCCTGGTTTTGCTGAGCTGGGATCAAATATATTGACTTGAAGACAACTGAAGGAAAATGTTAGGAAGCACCTGCCCACTTTGCTTTCCCAAATAATGTCCACTAGATTCATCTGCCTTTCTCCTGAGTTCCTACCTCAACTTCTTTTAATTAATAAATGAGATTCTGCTATACCATGCCTTTTTTTTTTTTTTTTTTGACAGGCAGAGTGGACAGTGAGAGAGAGAGACAGAGAGAAAGGTCTTCCTTTGCCGTTGGTTCACCCTCCAATGGCTGCCGCGGACGGCGCGCTGCGGCCAGCGCACCGCGCTCATCCGATGGCAGGAGCCAGGTACTAGATGCTTTTTCCTGGTCTCCCATGGGGTGCAGGGCCCAAGCACTTGGGCCATCCTCCACTGCACTCCGGGCCACAGCAGAGGGCTGGCCTGGAAGAGGGGCAACCGGGACAGAATCCGGTGCCCCGACCGGGACTAGAACCCGGTGTGCCGGCGCCGCAAGGCGGAGGATTAGCCTGTTGAGCCACGGCGCCGGCCACCATGCCTTCTTTTAAGCACTCACTCTCTCATTTTCTCATTACACAAATAAGTGTTTTTGAAAGTACTGCTGGCATGGAGTGCAGTGCCGGTGATTCAGTGAGCCACGAATCTGGCCCTTGAACCTCTCAGGTTTATCTCAAAAGGTAGTCTAGATGTGAATAAATGCAAGGGAAACATCAAAGAACAGACTTTTAAAATTCAAAAACACAAAATTCTACAGTATTGGAAAGTTTTATCATACGTAGAAGACTCAAGTCATAAGGCCACAATGTTAACATTTGACAAATGAAACGATCTCTCTGGCAGAGTATATACTTGCAATTGTCAAAATGAATCCACAGAGTAGAGAATTGAGGCAATTGTCCAGACACTGAGCCCAAGGCAGGATGCTTTTATGCAATCATGCCCTCAATTCACATCTCCAACGTCTTAAGCACAAGAGCTTTGGGTGAGACCACTCTGTAAGCAGTCTTGGTTACAAAAACAGCTTTTAAAATTAAGATTCAAAAGATAAGATCAACAACAGGTGCTCTCTGATTCCTGCAGTAGGCGTGTTCTTAAAAATCTGGGTGTCAGTGTATTTTCTACCATTAATCACAGTCTAAATATAACATAGAGAATGGATATTTAAAGAAACTGTAGTTGATCTCATTGAAAGACCTTCTAGAGTAAAGCATTTTTCTTTTGAGGATCAAGTTCTTAAACTATAATTTCTTAGAAGTAGAGGCGTATCATGTTGATGAATATTGCCTACAGGTAAAAGATTTAAGTATGTATGGGTTAGATTAGAGGGCTGGGACTTTAGGTTCATCAAATTTCATATTTGTTCTGAACATGTGACAGTAGCTTTCTCTGGAGCAGAGTGATGACTAGTCTTCATTTCTTTCTGATCTCTCTCAAATCATGCAATCCCCTACCCTGCTCCCACCCCCAAGGAAGATTGGTTTAAATTCTTTTATTTTAATTTGTTTGAGAGACAGGTACACAGACAGATGGAGAGATAACGTCTGCTGCCTCACTTCCCAAGTGCCTGCAGTGGTCTAGACTGGGCCAAGATGAAGCCAGAAGAGGGGAGTTCAGTCCAGATCTCCAATGTGGGCAGCAGGGTCAAGCCGATGGAGCCATCACCTGCTGCCTCCCAGGTTCTACATTATCAGGAAGGCAGAACAGGACTTGAACCCAAGCACACTGTTGTGGGAGCAAGCATCCCAACCAGCACTTTCACTGTTAGGCTACACACACTTGTACCTTTTTAAGAAACATTATTTTATTTATTTAGGAGAGAGAGCAAGAGAAAGAGGGAGAGTGAGCAAGACACACACACACACACACACACACACACACACACACACATAAAGGAGAGAGAGAAAGAGAGAGCAAGAGACAGAGAGCTCCTACCCACGGTTCATTTCCTAAATGTCTGCAATGACCAGAACTGGGCCAGGCCAAAGCCAGAAGCTGAGTACTCAATCCAGGTTCCCCATAGGGTAGCAGGGATCCAACTACTTAAACCATTATCTGCTGCCTCCCAGGGTCATCATTAGCAGGGAGCTTGAATTGGGAGCTGAGCCAGGTCTTGAACTTCAGTACCCTGGTGCGGGATGTAGGTATCTTGATCAGCAACTAAACTACTTGGCCAAATTCTCATCCCTTTCTAAAAACAATATTTTATTTTATTTGGGAGGTAGAAAAAGCACACACACATATACATGTACACAAAGAAACTCAGTTTAACTTGTGTAATTGTTCATTTTTTTCTTATTCCGATGACCTTTCCCTTAGCACCAGCATCTCTGCTTTAGAATAACTTGGTACTTCAGGCTGAAGATGTAATTAATCCTCCCAAGGGCAGAGACGGCCAGTCCAGTGCCTCAGAGGGCTCAGGCTGTCTGATGTGACAGCACCTGCAACATGTGGCTTTTCAGTGAGCACCTGAAATCCTGAAATGTGATGAACATCATTAAGAACTGAGTTTTTTATTTAACTTAAAAACTGACACACATTGAAGTTTCTAGAAAGAGTGTTTGAAACAACATAATCATGCTTCCACTGTAAGTTTTATGAGTGCCAAACATAAATCAAGTATTTCTTTTTTTAACTTTTATTTAATAAATATAAATTTCTGAAGTACAGCCTTTGGATTACAGTGGCTTTCCCGCCCCCCATAACTTCCCTCCTACCCACACCCCTCCCATCTCCCGCTCCCTCTCCCATTCCATCCACATCAAGATTCATTTTCAATTATCTTTATATACAGAAGATCAATTTAGTATACACTAAGTAAAGATTTCAACAGTTTGCACCCACACAGAAACACAAAGTGCCTCTCTATTCTATGAAGCTCATATGCAGATTTCATGTATTTTTAAGTAGAAAAACTTTGAGAAAACACTTATAATTAAAAAAAAAAAACTTTGCATGTTGGACATGGTTCTTGTGAACTTTTTATTTTGTATGAGTGAAAAACCAGTGCTTGGGTGGGGAGACCTGCCGGGTCCTCAGTATTCTGTAGCAGCCCCTCCAGATTACTATTGGTCAGCATGAGGCCTGTTATATCACATCAGAAGGGACTGGGCCAAAACCATGGCTTTGGACATTATGACAGATCATTACAAAGCTGGTTATTAATGAAAGCCAGATGATGGACCATGAAACACGTCATTCAGAAGGTCAACTGGCTGGAATGAAACCTCCAAAGTTGAACAGAGTCAGGAGCCTGGGTTATTAGAAGTTGGGAGGCTAGGGCATGAATCCTAACTCTGCCTCGAATCCACTGCTAGTCACTGGGTAGGTCATTCCTCACCCCCACCCCACACCCCACTCCCCACCCCCCACTCATCTATCAAATGAGAAGGTCAAGCAGAAGGTCTCCAGGGCTCCTCCCTGCTCTTACAAGCCAGTTCTCCATCAGTCTAATCTCAGCCTCTTCCTGACCTCCAGCTGCAAAAACATCAAGGCAGAGCCGGCTGGGCTTGAGAATGCTAAGGTTACAATCCAGCAATCTAGTTCTGCAGGGCAGGAGGTGCACTGCCTGTACAACCAACTTCTCCTCACCCCTGGGCAGTGACCTCCTCCTCCTTAGTGTCAGTGTGTCCTGTTGCACAGAGCTTTTGGACCAAGCGCATTCATATTGTAGAGCCATCTAAAGCATCTGTCAAATCACATGCAGAACATGTATGCTGATTTTTACCCCTACCATTATGAAGAAGAGGGAAAATTTATGACTTAAAAGTCTAATTGTTATTTCAACTTGTTGTTTTGCAATTATTGGTTGCCTGTATGCTTATTGGTAACTTTAGTTTTATGTCTTTAAAAACATTTATTTTATTTTATGTGAAGGGCAGAGCTACAGAGAGAGAGAGAAAGAGAGAAAGAGAGAAAGGAAGAAAGAGAGAGAGAGAGAGAGAGAGAGAGAGAGAGAGAATTCTTTCATCCATGGTTCATTCTCCAAATGGCTGCAACAGCCCAGTGTTGGGCCAGGCTGAAGCCAGGAACCAGGAACTCCATCTAAGTCTCCCACATGGGTGAAAAGGGCCCAAACACTTGGGCCATCTTCCACTGCCTTCCTTGACACATTCGTAGGGAGCTGGGTTGATGGCAGAGCAGCCAGGACATGCACTAGTACTTAGGTGGGATGCCCATGTCACAGGCAGTGGCTTAACCTACTGCAACACAACAATGACCCCAATTTTATGTCATACAAAGGACTGTTTGCATCTTGTACCCTATTTTCTGGAAAGCGTTTTGTCTGAATGATTAGTAAGAATTCTTTACATTTAAACATCTCCACCCTTCCTTGTCACATATTTGTATACCACACCTATAAATATTTCTTTTGCAATTTATGACTATTTAATTTTGTGAATAATTGATTTTCAATATAGGGACATTAACATTTTAAAATGCCATAGTAATTAATATTTCTGTTGTATAAAAATTATTATAATAAAAATGTATGAACTTTTATGTATTTAAAGTACCTTCTCTACTACTGATCAAATAATATCACACAACTGATTAGATAATTGTATATCTCATAGTTATCTATGTATTTTTCTCTTCACTCTGAGGGGTTTATTTCAATAAATGGTGTGAAGTAAGAAGTTAGATTGCTTTTTCTCTGCATAATCAGTGACTTCCTACTCTGCTCATTAAATAAGCCTATTCTTTCTGCTTTCCTTACTCATTTAATGCAGACCATTGTTGAGATCATCAGAGAAAATTTATCATTTTGCAGAATCTGAACAGCAACTATATATTTTTTAAAGATTTATTTATTTTATGAAAGGTAGGGTTACAGAGAGGCAGAGGCAGAGAGAGAGAGAGAGAGAGAGAGAGAGAGAGAGAGAGAGAGAGAGAGAAAGTCTTCCATTCATGGGTTCACTCCCCAAATGGCCTCAATGGCTGGAGCTGGGCCCATCCAAAGCCAGGAGCCAAGGGCTTCTTCTGGGTCTCCCACGTGGATGCAGGTGTCCAAGCATTTGAGCCATCTTCCACTGCGTTCTCAGACCATAGCAGAGAGCTGGATCAGAAGTGGAGCAGCTGGGTCTTGAACTGGCACCCATATGGGATGCCTGCACTGCAGACAGTGGCTTTACCCACTATGCGACAGCACTAGCCTCACAAATTATATTTTATCAGTCCAATGTGAATTACGTACAATTAGTATGGGAAGAGACATAATGGAAGTGAAATGAACAATCACTTGTGTGTGTGTGTGTGTGTGTGTGTGTGTGTGTGTATATATATATGATATCAGTGATATATTATTAATGCTTAATATTATATATAAATAAGGCCGGCGCCATGGCTCAACAGGCTAATCCTCCGCCTTGAGGCGCCAGCACACCGGGTTCTAGTCCCGGTCGGGGCGCCGGATTCTGTCCCGGTTGCCCCTCTTCCAGGCCAGCCCTCTGCTGTGGCCCGGGAGTGCAGTGGAGGATGGCCCAAGTGGTTGGGCCCTGCACCCCATGGGAGACCAGGAGAAGCACCTAGCACCTGGCTCCTGCCATCGGATGAGCGCGGTGCGCCGGCCGCAGCGCGCCAACTGCGGCAGCCATTGGAGGGTGAACCAACGGCAAAGGAAGACCTTTCTCTCTGTCTCTCTCTCTCACTGTCCACTCTGCCTGTCAAAAAAATTTAAAAATTATATATAAATATAATATATATAATGCCAACAGATTTTATGTAAACTGAAGTATTCAGTTAAAATAGGAAATACATTGTAAGAAGTTTGGTTGAGAGTAGTCAGACTCATAAGTAGGTGAGTTAGATGTTGTCTTTGGAATCAAGGGGCTTTTTAAGGGTTGACCAGATGTTTATCACTGCATGGGCAAATGGCCCAGTCCATCTGGTTGTGGTTTGGGTTATTTCTTCCTGATGCACATGAAGTGACTTTTCTTCTGGGTGGGCAGTGTGGGGATCAAGAAGTTTCAGTGGGCACACAAAGTCCTACAAGGGGAGGACAGCCCTTGCTGGCTGCTGGGTCCAGCTACCCTTTTTGAAAAGCAGGATGGAAGCTGATACTCTGACCAGAGTCCAACTCCTAAAGGCCACATGCTAACCATGAGGCTCTGCAGACGCTCTCAGATTCATCCTTCTCAAGTAGGAGGGGCTCCCAATGACATCTGGGCTATGGAACAACCTCCAAGTCCTCAAGTTCACCATGTGTGAGCCACTGAGGGTGTACCCTGTGTTCTTTTGAGGTTAGGATTTGCTTTAATTAAGGAAATAAAATAAAATCCAACACACCCTGCTCAACCAGCTTATGGTCTGAGGGGCTCCAGTTAAACCCCAATGATGTTAAGACAGAGTCAGCAGAGACTTCTCCGATGACGTGCTGGTTAGTGTCAATTGGCCACCCTGTTGGTTTCTTCCCTGAGAACTTCCACCCCTTATGGAGGTGCTAATTTTGTGCTCAGCATCAGTGAGTGTGTCAGTATCCAGCTTGATTCCAGTTTGCACTGTGATTCTTCTTTACCGAAAGCAATGGGAAACTTGGAATTCCAAGGCTTGGGGTTGGTGCAGAAAGGACTCCCCTAGAACACAGAGCCTCTTGTCCAGCGAATGCTCCTCATTTTGCTTTGTCTGTGCTCTGCATACGTCTCTCTGCTTGCTCCCACTCTCCATTTGTCACAGTGTTCCTCCCTTCCCTTAAGACATAGCTCAAAACTCTTCCCAAGTTAACACCAAACAAGAGAACGTTCAGTTTTCTTTCTCAAGCACACGCCCTGGTTGAACCCAACATCATATGTGAAAATCTAGAGGAAATGCATCTATTTTACATAATGACTTAAGATTTTTGATTTTTCTCTGCATGGCTTCCTTGGCTACAGGATCAACCTGTAACCGCTACATTCAAACACACTTCGTAGCACATAGCTCTGGTAATCTTAGAAATGTCCCTCTTTGGAAGTGCTTTAATTAAAGAAAACCCCAAAAAGCGAAAAAAGATACCCATCACTTGGAGACCATTATATTTCTAGAGCATGGAGAGTGAGAAGAATGACCCTGAAGGCCTTTTCAAGTCCTGATATCATTAGGACAATGGAGACTGAAACGCTTGATTGTGTTGGCAAGGATTGGAGGAAGCAAGGCTGCTCCAGTCTCAGATGCATCCCTACCTCCTCGGGATTTAATGCTAACAAATTGAAATTGTAAGTCTCACTAGATTTCATGTGATAGATACCTAACTCAAATTAGTTTAAGAAAAATAGGATATTTAATGGCCAACGAAACTGGGCAATGCAGGACTACAATTGGTTTTGCCCACATCTGGCTATAGTGCCTCAATGTTCTTTGTCTCTATTTTGTTTATTCTGTGCTGGCTCCATTCTCAGGCAGACTTTATTCAAGTGAAAGCAAGGGTGTCTTCCAGCAGCTTTGTCCCATAACTGAGAAAACCCTAAGCAGAAAGGAAGCAGTTTTTACGTAAAAGAACCAGAAGCTCAACTTGGCTAACATGGCTGACTCTGAAGTACTCACAGTGGCCTGTGGAATATGGTCTATTTATTAGCCCAAACTCGTCAAGTTGCCTGACAGAGATCAAGAACATCTCTCAAACCACATGGATGGCTCACATGAGGGCAGCAAGACTGCTGTTCCCAAGGAGGCAGATTCTGGTGGCAGCAGTCAATGCTCCCTGCACCAGATGGAAGGGGGCAATGTAGTTAGACTCTTCATTCAGCTCTGGCTGAGTTGCAGATCCCTCTTCACCTTGGACCAGCAAATGAAACCTCTGGTAGGAGTGCAGCCAGAAAGATGTTGGACTCCAGGCATGAATTGCCACAGATGGGCATGATTTTGTCATAATTCAGTCCTCCTCTCCATGGTGTCTGTCCTTCCCCTATCTTTTGCCTGGATCATATCCAGCCCTAATATTTCTCCCTAAGTCACCCCATTATCTGCTTTCAGGCCAACAACATAGATTAAAGCCCAGCAGTGTGCAAATGAAGCATTTGGGGGCTTACCTCCTGCTCTCTGGTCTTCCTTCCTTACCATGGGCAATAGCTTGCCTTATTTCCCATGAGGTCGCCATGTTCTCTAATGCATTGCTTTCCTCTGGGTACCTTAGATGTTGGCCCTTGGGAAGGACTTGGTTGTCCATATTGGTTGATCCCCTCACTTGTTGATGGACAGGGATACATGGTATCACGTCTTTCCCCCAGAGAGTTGGCATAATGCAGTGGGAAGAGTATGTCACTGGGAACTGAAAAGTTTAGGCTCTAATCTTGGCTCTTGGCTCAAAAACTAACTGTGTGATTTTCAGAATGTCTCAGGGCCAATTTCTTCCTCAGTGTATCTTCAAACTAACCACCTATAAATTCCCTTCATGTTCTATTGTTCATCCACTAGAAATGTGACACATCACCTTCAAGATATTCCTCGGAAAATTAGAGACAATAAAGGTTAACTCTTACTATGATTTCTGAAAATGGGTATAAGTAGATAACATAAGGATTTCAAACTCACCTTCTCCACCGAATGGCTGTATGACTTAGTGTGCTCTGTTAACTGCTCTGTGATCCATTTTTCTCATCTTTAAAGTGGGATTAGAGGATGTCATAAGAATTGAATGGATTGTAACTGAAGGACACCTGGGAGGGACATAAGATGTCTTTGTAGGCATCAGTTATTGCCATTATTGCTGTTACACAATATAATACATAAAAAAAAGGAAAAGTATGCTATTTTGAGAGTTCATTATTTAAGTTCTTGCAAATGACAAGAGCTGTCTCACGATGTAGCTGTTCTCACTTTTGGTAGACCTAATCATTATTATTATCATTTATTTATGATTGCCTTTGAGTGTTTGAGAACTGATAAGATCCCCTCTCAATCACCCCTTCTATTGCTGTCATCATAAGACTGGCCGTCCTTTATGTGTTTTGTCAGGTTTCAATCACCTCTGACTTAACACTAGAAAAAATCTAAGAAATGTTTCACTTTCCTTAAAGATATCATTATAATTTATATATATATATATATATATATATATATATATATATAAAGCTTTTATTTAAAGAATATAAATTTCCAAAGTACAGCTTATGGATTACAATGCCCCTCCCATAACTTCCCTCCCACCCGCAACCCTCCCCTTTTCTGCTGCCTCTCCCCTTGCATTCACATCAAGATTCATTTTCAACTCTCTTTATACACAGAAGATCAGTTTAGTACATATTACGTAAAGATTTCAACAGTTTGCCCTCACATAGAGACACAAAGTGAAAATACTGTTGGAGTACTAGTTATAGTATTAATTCACAATATACAGCACATTAAGGACAGAGATCCTACATGATTTTTTTAAAAAATTGATGAATTATCTATGCAATTTCCAATTTAACACCAAGTTTTTTAAAATCATTTGCAATTATCTTTATATACAGAAGATCGATTCAATATATACTATGTAAAGATTTCATCAGTTTGCATCCACACAGAAACACAAAGTGTAAAATACTGTTTCAGTACTAGTTATAGCATTACTTCACATTAGATAACACATTAAGGACAGATCCCACATGAGACGTAAGTACAAAGTGACTCCTGATGTTGATTTAACAATTTGACACTCTTGTTTATGGCATCAGTAAACTCCCTAGGCTCTAGTCATGAGTTGCCGAGGCTATGGAAGCTTTTAGGGTTCGCCGACTTTGATCTTATTCCGACAGGGTCATAGTCAAAGTGGAAGTTCTCTCCTCCCTTCAGAGAAAGGTACCTCCTTCTTTGATGGCCCCATTCTTTCCACTGGGATCTCACTTGCAGAGATCTTTCATTTAGGTCTTCTGTTTTTTCCAGAGTGTCTTGGCTTTCCATGCCTAAAATATTCTCATGTGCTCTTGAGCCAGATCCGAATGCCTTAAGGGCTGATTCTGAGGCCAGAGTGCTATTTAGGACATCTGCCCTTCTATGAGTCTGCTGTGTATCTCGCTTCCCATGTTGGATCATTCTCTCCCTTTTTGATTCTATCAGTTAGTATTAGCAGACACTAGTCTTGTTTGTGTGATCCCTTTGACTCTTAGACCTATCAGTGTGATCAATTGTGAACTGAAATTGATCAGTTGGACTAGGGAGATGGCCTTGGTACATGCAACCTTGATGGGATTGTATTGGAATCCCCTGGCAGGATTCTAACTCCATCGTTTGGGGCAGGTCTGATTGGGCATTATAATTTTATCAGTGGGGCCTGGGACTGAATTTCCTTTCAAGCAGAAGTGTCATGTGTTGGGCTCCTGTTAGCATGAAGACAAGAAAGCCATGAGTTATTTTTATATAAACCAACGAAACCTACTTTTAGAATTCAAGCTACAACTCCATAAACCTCTGTCTTGACTAATCAATGTTACCTTCTGGAACAAATACTGAAAATCCTTCATGTGCAAGATGAGGGAATCTTGGCTCTGGGTATTTGATGTTAGTTAAGTAGACTGAATTTTACTTATTTATGCTTTTTTTTTTTTTAAAGATTGATTTATTTCTTTGAAAGGCAGAGTTACAGAGAGGCAGAGACAGAGAGAGTGAGAGAGAAAGAGAGAGAGAGAGGAGAGGTCTTCCATTCACTGGTTCACTCCTCAAATGGCTGCAATGGCTGGAGCTGGGCTGATCTGAAGTCAAGGAACCAGGAGTTTCTTCCAGGTCTCCCTCACAGGTGCAGGGGTCCAAGGACTTCGGTCATCTACTGTTTTCCCAGGCCATAGCAGAGAGCTGGATTGGAAGTGGAGCAGCTGGGACTCAAACCGGTGCCCTTATGGGATGCCGACACTGTACGCTGCAGCTTTACCTGCTACACCAATGTCTTCTCCTTATTTATGCTTTTTAAAGGAGGTGAAAAGAAGCAGCGAAATTTTGAGCATCAAGCTGAAGACAGCCACATTATGATGAGACTGCATCCTTGTCTGCAGGATTAGAGAGTTGCAAGCATCAACCAGGCTTTCATTTAGTAAAGCTGGAGGGCAATTTCTTTAACTCGAGTTCTCAAACCTCTGCTCAGGCAGAGGTTGTTCTCCAAGATCTCCTGGCATTTTCTTCTTTGTTGTTTTTGTGGGAAATGAAAGCTATCATTTTTTAAAAAGATTTTATTTATTTATTTATTTATTGAGAGGTGGAGTTACAGACAGTGAGAGAGACAGAGAGAAAGGTCTTCCTTCCTTTGGTTCACTCCTCAAATGACCACAACAGTCAGAGCTGCGCTGATCCAAAGCCAGGAGCTTCTTCCAGGTCTCCCACGTGGGTGCAGGGGCCCAAGGACTTGGGCCATCTTCTACTAGAAAGCTATCATTGAATCATGTCTGTAACCTCCCTCCCAATCCCCAAAACAAGCCTGGAATAGGTTTTCACGGGAGATATCACATTTCCATATAAGTGAAGCTTTGCTTTTCATCTGACATAATGTTGATATTTGATGGGACCACACCAAACACCGTATTCTTGTGGCCAGCTATTGGCTGCAAAAGTTGAATTTCTGTCATTCAATAAATGGGAGTTCAGTCAGTCCTTCATCCCTAAGAGAACCAAAGTATAAAGTCATATAGTTAACATTGTTTGCATATGTATGAAAACATGCCTCAGGATTTTATTATTCAGTTCCTTTGTCTGTATTTTTTCTAATACAATATAGTGAAAGACATATGTAGATCCACGTATTAATGCAGAACATCTGTATACATTGAGTCTATTTGTACATGTATATCCAACAAAGCATCTATGTTAAATTGTGGCAAAAATCACAATCACAGTATCCTGGGTTAATTGAAACACACACACTGATCTGATGTAGGCTTCTCAGTGAGTGCCTGCTGGATCCCATTAGTTATCAATTTCTCTTATAAAAGCTCACCAGTTGCTTATCTGGCTTATAGAAAATGCATTCAAAGCAGACATCACTAATGTCAACCTTTTACATTTTGGCTTCTAGAAAATTGGACAAACTTGATTCTGATTCTGTGGACATTTCTCCCATACTCCATGATTATTCAGAGATCCTTAGACATAGTTCTGAAACTGTCCTTTTTTTTTTAATTTCCAGCTGTCATCCACTTTTCTTTCAGCTAACTTGTCAATCTTCAGCCCTGCGGGCCTTCTCTTGCACTAGGCCTGTTCCTGTTCCTCGGTCACTGAATACTGAGTTGGCCGAATCTACTGTGTGCTTTGCACTATTTGTTGCTCAACCTTAGCTTAACTCTTGTGCTTAGAGACCACTCCCTCACCAAGTTCAGTGGACATGCTAGCACACACAGTTCTACCCACCTCAAGCTCCTGCTCCCAATCCCTCCTCTGCTCAGTCTTAGTGGATTACACCACCTGCTACCTACTTGGACCTAGAGCTCTGCTGTCTCGCTTTGCCTTCCCTTTCTCCTCTCCACTGTGTTTTAATCTTTATGATTAGAGAGGAGATAAAGAGGGGATGTAGGGGGTCCCATTCCTTTGAACTCCCACTGACCATGAGAATATCCCCAGTCACTTTTGTGCTTACACCTAGTACCACCATTGATACTGCTGCTTCCGAGTGACTGCACATGAGCCAGGGATCGCTGACTATTTCTGGCCAAGACACAGACCCTTGCATTCTGTCCTAGAGAGGAAGTTTGTTGCTTTTCAATCATCTGGAATTTATTTAACGAAACCTTAAATAGACCACTATTTTTGTATAGATTTAGATTTTATAGTTTTTTTAATCTTCCCTAAAATAACTAGATGATGTTCTCAAAAAATTTGGTAATTCAATCTTTAAGAGTATACAGTTGATTGCAACTGTAAGCAGAAGTAACAGCAGCACAAACCAAGATCAACTCAAATGAGTGGATTAAAATTGCAAGCATTGGGAGTTCATTAGGCTTACCCTAAACTTTCCACTGTGTTGTGGATTCAGAGAGAGTAGGTGATGAATTTCAGTATAGATTACTTAGGAGCCTATCTTGGGGAGTGATGGTTTATTGGGAAGAAGTTTGCAGAAGGGAGATAAGAAAAGAGTAGCAAAAACAAAGAGAGAGGAAAAAGAGGAAAGGAACAATAGAATGCTCAAAATAAGACAAATAAGGAAAGGGGAGTAGTTATAGTTGTATACCCCAGGGAACACACTAGTGAGCAGAAATCTAACACTGAAGCAGAGGGGATTTTTTTGTGTGTGTTTCTTTAGGCTCATGGCCTGACTATTCTCTACCTGTCATTGTATACAAAGCCCAAGGCAGGATTTCAGAACAATCAAGCCTCTGAACTGTTGCATCACTCCTGGATGTCATAGAAAGAAATGTCTTGGCTCATGGACCACTTTGTCTCTATATTCTTTAATCCTTGTATCCCTGGATGAATGGGCCAAAGTATTAACTAAGTCATAGATATACATTTGACTCTGCAGGAATAGAAAGGGATGTAAGTTTTTTTTTTTTTATGAGGTTCAATGAAGCAATAAAACCTACAGGAAAAACTAACTAGAAGCTTCAGACTGCAGTGAATTTCCAAGAGGTGGATGTGAAGCTAAGGGCCCAGCTACACAGGTGAGCAGGAGCTCATGCTGGGAACTTTCTTTCAGAATATGAAGAGGAAAGAGCACGGGATTTGGGGTCAGGACACCTAAGTTCACCTAATGGTCCTGCCAGTTGCTTGCCATGTGACCTTGGCCATGTTATTTTACTCCATGAAGGCTCATTTTTCAGGTGTGTAAAGTGTTGCCTCTGGTGTGTACTTTATAAAGCACTTTAGGCACATTATCTTCAACGACCCTCTTAGCAATTCTGTAAAGTGTGAAGCATAGTACAAACTTAGTTCTCCTTATCATTATCATTGGAAACACACAGGAGAACATTCTCAGGGAAGAATCATCATTGAGATAGGAATCCTTGTCTTGCATCCAGAGGAAGCCAGGAATACTGAGTTAAGCGAGTCTTCCTGTTAGACTGGAAGAGTCAAGAAAAGGTCACAAGAAGTCTAGATTCTTCTGGAGTCTTCTGGCATCTTGTCTCACTTCAGTTCTTTCCTGAGCTTCCCAGATGCACAAATGTACAGACCTATAGTCTAGGTGACCAAGCCAAGATGAATTCAGAGTCACACAGGCTGGCTGGCTGAGTCTATGGGAAGTGTTTTCACCTCAAAGCAAATAGCTGTGACAGAAGTTTCTTTGCACTTATTCACCCTGTTGTCTTGACATTAGGGTTGGGAGTGTGACTTGAAGAGTCCAGGGCCTGGGTCCAGCTCATAAGGTCAGGGAGCTATTAGAAGTGCATATGGAAGATCTTAACATGGGAAAACACATGGTTTTTCCCTATAAAGAAGAGGGTAACTTACTCTCACCCACCTTTGGGAAAAATGTTTTCTCCTCTACTCTTCCCTTCATACCTACTTGCTTCTTCCTCTATTGCTCTCCTTTTGTCCTTGGGAAATCCTTCTCGGGCAAAGTAAGGTCTCTGTCTACCCCTTCTACATTCCCTAGTCACCAACACATTGTCCTGGGGACTGAAAGGGCAAAATAAGATGAAGGAACTTCCAATTTTGACAGAACAAGTGAATGGGATTGTGGGGTTTAGATGAGATTTCAAAGAATCTCTTCTATCTGCATCCTTACAGTCATCAACATCATTTCAGCAATGGCGATGTTGATATTGCTGCTGAGGACATAATAGCATGAATAACATGAAAAATAGAAATTCTAGCTGACATCTGAGCATTCCCTAGGTGGCAGGCATTGCATGGAGTGCTACAGAAGGATGTTATTTCATTCTTACAGTGTTCCTCTGAGATGGGCTATAAACTTTTCACAGATGTGGGAGCTGGTATCCAGAAAGAGAAAATAGTACTCACACAACAAGAAGCAGTAGAACCCGGATTCAAACTTGGGCAGTGAAGTCCAAGCTCTTACTTACTATTTCTAGAGCCCTTGGGCCAATGGATCAAACCCCACTACAGACGGTTTTTGCATCCACTATGTCCAGACAGTGTCTCATTCATATGTGCACCCACAGATCCAATGGAGATGTTCTCCTTCCAACAGTATGAAAGGGGGTTTTGAACCTGCTGGAGCTCTGACTCAGAGCTTGGACTTTTGATGCCAAGAGCAGAGAAAAACAGGAGGTTGGCTGCCTTGGCTTTCAAGATGTCTCATTCTCAGCTCTCTAAAGATGGCCAGCAGAAGTGAGAGAATGGGACGTGTGAAACAGCAAGAGGGCTTGTGTTCCAAACTCAGCATCTACAGGTCATCATTCTGTCTTGCCCTCCCTCCCCCACAGTGATCTTGAAGCTCTCAAAACCCTCAACTGCTTCTCCTCATTTCACTCTCTCTACACTAACATGGTTGGTTTTTTTAAAAACATTGTTTTTTTTTCCTTCTAGAAAACTTTTATTTAATAAATATAAATTTCAAAAGTACAACTTTTGGATTATAGTGGTTTTCCCCCCCATAACCATCCTCCTACCCACAAACCATCCCATCTCTTATTCCCTCTCTCATCCCATTCTTCAAAAAGATAATTTTTAATTATCTTCATATACAGAAGATCAACTCTATACTAAGTAAAGATTTCAACAGCTTGTACCCACACAGACACACAAAGTATAAAGTACTGTTTAAAGTATAGTTTTACTGTTAATTCTCATAGTACAACACATTAAGGACAGAGCTCCTACATGGAGAATAAAAAAAATGACCTAAATGAAAGATCTCTTTGAGTGAGATCCCAGAGGAAAGAACAGGGCCATCAAAGAAGGAGATACCTTTCTCTGAGGGAGGAGAGAACTTCCACTTTGACTATGACCTTGTCGAAATAAGATCGGAGTCAGCGAACTCAAAAGGATCCATAGCCTTGGAAACTCATGACAAGAGCCTCGGGGGATTACTACTGACACCATAAATAAGAGTGTCAATTGTTAAATCAACAACAGGAGTCACTGTGCACTTCTTCCCCATGTAGGATCTCTGTCCTTAATGTGTGTACTATGTGAATTAATGGTATAACTAGTACTCGAACAGTACTTCATACTTTGTGTTTCTGTGTGGGTGCAAACTGTTGAAATATTTATTTAATATATACTAAATTGATCTTCTTTATATAAAGATAATTGAAAATGAATTTTGATGTGAGTGGGATGGGAGAGAGAGCGGGAGATGGGATGGTTGCCAGTGGGAGGGAGGTTATGGGGGGGAAAGCTGCTATAATCCAAAAGTTGTACTTTGGAAATTTATATTTATTAAATAAAAGTTAAAAAATATAAAGGCCCTCCTGACAAAGAAAAGTCCAGGACCAGATGGATTCACTGCTGAGTTCTACCAGACATTAAAAGAAGAACTCATACAATCCCATCAAGGTGGCATGTACCAAGGCCATCTCACTAGTCCAAGTGATCAATTTCAGTTCACAATTGATCACACTGATAGGTCTAAGAGTCAAAGGGATCACACAAACAAGACTAGTGTCTGCTAATACTAACTGATAGAATCAAAAAGGGAGAGAATGATCCAACATGGGAAGCGAGATACACAGCAGACTCATAGAAGGGCAGATGTCCTAAATAGCACTCTGGCCTCAGAATCAGCCCTTAAGGCATTCGGATCTGGCTCAAGAGCCCATGAGAATATTTTAGGCATGGAAAGCCAAGACACTCTGGAAAAAACAGAAGACCTAAATGAAAGATCTCTGCAAGTGAGATCCCAGTGGAAAGAATGGGGCCATCAAAGAAGGAGGTACCTTTCTCTGAAGGGAGGAGAAAACTTCCACTTTGACTATGACCCTGTCGGAATAAGATCAAAGTCGGCGAACCCTAAAAGCTTCCATAGCCTCGGCAACTCATGACTAGAGCCTAGGGAGATTACTGATGCCATAAACAAGAGTGTCAAATTGTTAAATCAACATCAGGAGTCACTTTGTACTTACGTCTCATGTGGGATCTGTCCTTAATGTGTTATCCAATGTGAAGTAATGCTATAACCAGTACTAAAACAGTATTTTTACACTTTGTGTTTCTGTGTGGATGCAAACTGATGAAATCTTTACATAGTATATATTGAATCGATCTTCTGTATATAAAGATAATTGCAAATGATTTAAAAAAACTTGGTGTTAAATTGGAAATTGCATAGATAATTCATCAATTTTAAAAAAAAATCATGTAGGATCTCTGTCCTTAATGTGCTGTATATTGTGAATTAATACTATAAGTAGTACTCCAACAGTATTTTCACTTTGTGTCTCTATGTGAGGGCAAACTGTTGAAATCTTTACGTAATATGTACTAAACTGATCTTCTGTGTATAAAGAGAATGGAAAATGAATCTTGATGTGAATGCACGGGGAGAGGCAGCGGGAAAGGGGAGGGTTGCGGGTGGGAGGGAATTTATGGAGGGGCGGAAGCCATTGTAATCCATAAGCTGTACTTTGGAAATTTATATTCTTTAAGTAAAAGCTTTATATATATATATATATAAAAAAGAAGAACTAACTCCAATTCTTCTCAAACTATTCAAAACAACTGAAAGAGGGGGAATCCTCCAAAATTCTTTCTATGAAGTCAACATCACCTTAATTCTTTTTTTTTTTTAACATCACCTTAATTCTAAAATCTGAAAAAGATGCAGCAGAGAAAGATAATTACAGACCAATTTCTCTGATGAACATAGATGAAAAAATGTTCAATAAAATTCTGGCCAATAGAATTCAACAACACATCAGAAAGATCATGAGCTAGACTAATTGGAATTTATCCCTGGTATACAGGGATGATTCAATATTTGTAAATCAATCAATGAGAAACACCACATTAACAACCTGCAGAAGAAAAACCACATGATTATCTCAATAGATGCAGAGAAAGCATTTGATAAAATACAACAGCCTTTCATGATGAAAACTCTAAGCACATGGGGTATAGAAGAAACATTCCTGAATACAATCAAGCAATTTATTGAAAACCCATGGCCAGCATCATATTGAATGGGGGAAACTTGGAAGCTTTTCCACTGAGATCTGGTACCAGACAGGAATGCCCACTGTCACCATTGCATTCAATATAGTAATGGAAGTTTTAGACAGAGCCATTAGGCAAGAAAAAGAAATTAAAGGGATACAAATTGGGAAGGAAGAACTCAAACTATCCCTCTTTGCAAATGATCTGATTCTTTATTTGGGGGATCCAAAGAACTCCACTAGAGATTATTGGAACTCATAGAAGAGGTTGGAAAAGTAACAGGATATAAAATCAATGCACAAAAATCAACAGCCTTTGTCTACACAGGAAATACCATGGCTGAGAAAGAATGTCAAAGATCTCTACAATGAGAATTACAAAAATTTAAAGAAAGAAATTGAAGAGGATACCAAAAAATGGAGAAATCTTCCATCCTCATGGATTGGAAGAATCAATATCATCGAAATGTTTATTCTCCCAAAAGCAATTTATAGATTCAATGCAATACCAATCAAAATACCGAAGACATTCTTCTCAGATCTGGAAAAAATGATGCTGAAATTCATATGGACACAGAGGAGACCTCGAGTAGCTAAAGCAATCTTGTACAACAAAAACAGAGCCAGAGGCATCACAATACCAAATTTCAAGACATACTACAGGACAGTTATAAGCAAAACAGCATGGTACTGGTACAGAAACAGATGGATAGACCAATGGAACAGAATAGAAACACCAGAAATCAATCCAAACATCTACAGCCAACTTATATTTGATCAAGGATCTAAAACCAATCCCTGGAGCAAGGACAGTCTATTCAACAAATTGTGCTGGGAAAACTGGATTTCCACATGCAGAAGTATGAAGCAAGACCCCTATCTTACACCTTACACAAAAGTTCACTCAACATGAATTAAAGATCTAAATCTATGACCTGAAACCATCAAATTATTAGAGAACATTGGAGAAACCCTGCAAGATACAGGCACAGGCAAAGACTTCTTTGAAAAGACCCCGAAGGCACAGGCAGTCGAAGCCAAAATTAACATTTGGGATTATATCAAATTGAGAAGTTTCTGTACTGCAAAAGAAACAATCAGGAAAGTGAAGAGGCAACCAACAGAATGGGAGAAAAATATTTGCAAATTATGCAACTGATAAATGATTAATAATCAGAATCTACAAAGGGACTAAGAAACCCTACAACAAAACCAATAACCCACTTAAGAGATGGGCCAAAGACCTAAATAGACATTTTTCAAAAGAGGAATTCCAAACAACTAATAGACACATGAAAAAATGTTCAGGATCACTAGCCATCAGGAAATGCAAATCAAAACCATAATGAGGTTTCACCTCAACCCAGTTAGAATGGCTTACATTGGGTTTTTCCTATCCCTGACAGACATTCAAAGACAAAGCACTTTCCAGGCACTGTAAGGTATATTATACAATAGCACAAACAGAGAAGAGTTGAAAGAAAGAGAACTGCTTATGAAGTTGTAGGAGGTGAAAGGGAAATCAACAAGAAATGGTGCAGCAACCTAGAGCCAAAAGAAGTAGGGCCTTAAGTTTATAGAAGTCACACAAAGCAGCACTAGCTGCAGCAGAAGAGCACTTGATAAGAGCTGTGGCCTTCAACTGAGGGGCACTCACTGACAATCCACAGCTCAGCAAAGAGGTACCCAGCAAATCCATGCCCCAAACTCTTTCTACTCTCTTCTTGTGCTCTCCTGCTAGTGTGGATGGAATATAACCAAGCACAGATGGCAAGAAAGCCAAAGAGGTATTTCCATAAAGCTCAGCTTCCCAGGGAATGTGCAAAGAAGAAAAGGGTAAAGCACGGATTGAAAGACAAAAGGTAAATAAAAAGCATTGAGGTTTGTGTTTCTTTCCTTTTTGCAATCAAAATTTTATTTATTATTTATTTTTATTTTCTTTGGAAGGCAGAGAGGCCAAGACAGAAGGATTTTGCATCCTCTATTCTCTTCCATCCACTGCTTCGTTCCTCAAGTTTTTCACAATAGACAGGCTGGGGCAGTCTGAGATTAGAATACCAGGACTCACTCTGGTTCCTGCATGTGCGTGATAGGGACCCAAGTCCTTAAGGCATCACTTGCTGCCTCGCAGGGTGTGCATTAGCAGGAAGCTGGAATCATGAGGTTAGTCAGGACTGAAATCCAGGGGTACTAATATGGGAATCAGGAGTCCCAAACAGGATCTCAACTGCTGTCCCAAATGTCTACCTCTTCATTTCTTTCTGATATAAAGACCGCATGCCTACTTCTCTGTACAGTTCACTACAGTATGTGGAAAGTCGTCATAGACTCTTTCTGGAAGTTGAGTAAATGGTACCATCCAGCCCACTAGGAGTAGTCTGCTACATTTCAGCCATGTCAAGTCCAGTTCTGAATTTTGTCCATTGACCTCTTACCTTATGCTCCGTGTTTCCTGGCCTAACGAAACAAACGTGACCACCTCCAGAATAGGAATCTAGACAGAGTCTAAGCTGTGTTCTTTTCTCAATTCCATTTTCTCTAAGATAAAACAACGGAAAGACTACTACCTCATTTGGTCGCTTTATGCTGTATAATGTTGAACTATTGCACTGTACATCACAGAAATCATACAAGTTTTACATGTTAATCCGAAATTAAAAAAAAAACTTAGAAAGATCCAAATTGCTTCACTCCATTGTATTTTTAACCCACTCTATCCTTCGTTCCCTCCTCTAGTCAAAAGCATAGACCCCTTAATTATTCAAACTGTGGGCTCATTGACCTATACCATAAGCCTCATCTGGGAGCTTTTAAGAAATGCAGAATCTCAGGACCCAGCCTACATCTATGAGCTAAATCTGCCTTTTGCAATATCCCCAGGTGATTCCTATGTACATTAGTTTGGGAATGATGTAGCTTATCACACACTATTAAGAGGCATGCAAAGCTATTTTGGCTTTCTTCCTTCAGAACTTATAGTAGCTTCAAAAGCTTTTTATAAGTGATAGAGGAAATTTTGAGGTTTCTCTGTGCTTTGAAATATGCATGTTTGTATAACATTCATTCATAGTTTATATCTTTCAAAAAGCCTTTGGGTTAATTCACCAGAGCCTTATTGTAACTCCCTGAAATAGACAAGGAAAATGTTAGTTGTCCCACTTCCCCCATGAGAATCTGGGGCATGATGAAGCAACCTGGGTCATGTGCTAGATAGAGTGGGTCTGGAACCAAATACTGGACTCAGAACTCATCTTGCAACAAATTGAAAAAAAAAAAAAGGAGCTCACTCACCTCATCTCCTGCCCCTATCCTTTCTCCCATCTGCATTTTTTCTCATTTCTTGGCCCACATCCAGTCTGTATCAGTATCACCTGGGGTGTGTTGGGGGAGAGTACTTGTTAAATAAGTGGATTCCTGGGCCCCATCCCAAGACATAATGGATCTCTTATGGTCTTTAAAATTGAAGAATTACTTCCTCATATGGTTAGGAAGAGAGATGTTTAGATTGATTGGGCTCATGTCAGTGGGACTTAAACCTACAGAAGGCTTTGCAGCAGATTAGCAACATGCTCTCCCAGACTGCCCAGCAATTGAAAGACTGCCAGAAAGAAGAGAGCACCAGAGAGCGGCTCATGATGGCAAAGACTCGACAGATCCTGGGTGTGGCCGTCGAGAGGAAAGCAGGCAGCTGTGGGAAGGGAAATGAGCCTGACCTTCCATAAGCTGGGGTGTGACAAAGAGTTGGCCTTGTTGTTGTCTGGGGTTAAGGGGATGAGAAGGAGGAAGAGAAAACAGCAGAAAGGAAAAAAAGAAGAAAGAAAAGATGAGTGGGAAGAGGGTGTGACAGTGAGAGAAAGGGAGGCAGGAGAGAAAAGAGAAAAGAAAAGCAAAGGCATGAGAATGGACATGCAACATCTGGAAGTCCGTTGCTTTGAGGACTCTGCTCCTTGATCCTGTGTCTTGAGGTCCCGTATTACTAGCTGCATAGCTCGTTTCCTGGGAGAAAACTGGCATCTCAGTGGATCTGTACAGCTGTCACTCCTGACACTGCCCCTGAAATTTCAGGGATGTCACAATTCCCAATATGGAATGACTTCTCATGTCATTGAGCCACAGATTATGATAAAACACACTCATGCACTTACACCTATCTGAAAAATAGCACATTTTAATAAAGTTAAGAAAAAGAAAATAAAGATACCCCGCATAAAGTAAAAATATCTTTACAGTATTCACAGACAACACCATCATGTATGTGGAAAATCCTAGGGTACCTACAGCGTAGCTCCTAGAAATAATGAATTTAATGATGTCAGAGAACATAAGGTCAATATGCAAGCATCATTATATTTATACTTAATAGCAATGAAAATTCAGACAAGGGAATTTAGAGAGTTCACTTAACAGGGCGAGTGTTGTTATGCAGTGGTTACGCTATGGCTTGGGATTCTCACATCCCCTACAGCAGTACCTGGGATCGAGTCCCACTTCTACTTCTAATTCAGCTTCCTACTAATGCACACCCTGGGTGGCAGCAGATAGCAGATCAAGTACTTCTGTCCCTGACACCTATGTGGGAGACCTGGATGGAGTGCCTGGCATCTGGCTTTGGCCTGGCCCAACCCCAGCTGTTGTGCGCATTTTGTTAATGAACCCAGGTATGGAATCTCTCTCTGCCCTCCAAATAAATAAATGAATAAGCTTCATCAAAAAAATCCTTCATAAAATTTTCCTTATAACAGAATCCAAAAACATGAAGCATACAGGAACAAATTTTATAAAGACACAATGAAAATTGAACAGTATTGCTGAGAGAAATTAAAAAAAAATTAATGAAGATATTACATTGATGAATCAGAATACATTGTATATTTTAAATGTAAATTCTCATAGATTCAATTCATCACAATCAATATTGCAGTAAAATGTTTGGTAGACTTCATCAAGCTGATTCTAAAAGTACCTACAATTTTGAGGAAGTAGAATAAAATTGTAGAACTTATGATACCTTACTTTAAAACTTGCTATAGGGCCAGCACTGTGGCATGGTGGATAAAGCCGTAGGCTGCAGCTCCCAGCATCCTATATGGGTGCCAGTTCAAGTCCAGCTGCTCCACTTCCAATCCAGCTCCTTGCTAATGCACCTGGGAAAGTAATGGAAGATGGCCCAAGTACTTGGGTCCTTGCACCCACTTGGGAGTCCCAGAAGAAGCTCCTGATCCTACAGATCAGATCAGCTCCAGCCTTTTCAAACATTTGAGGAGTGAACAGTGGATGGAAGTTCACTCTGTGTGTGTGTGTCTCTCTCTGTCTCTCCCTACATATAACTTTACCTTTCAAATAAATCAATAAATCTTTTTTTTTTTTTAAAAAAAAAACTTGCTATAAAGCCACTGTGTTCAAGTGAGATGTTGGGGGTACTAATCGACTCAAAGATCAGATAAACAGAAAAGATGGGTCCAGAAATTACCCCATGCAAGTTGTCAGTTGATTTCCAAAGAAGATGCTAATGTATCTAAATGGAAAAAGGTAGTCTTTACAACAAATAATGCTGACATATAGGATATCTACATGGGAAAAAATGAGCACGTGCCCTATGCTACACTACACACAAATGTTAACTTGAAATGGCTTCCAGATCCAAACGTGAAAGTTGAAACACAAAATTCTATAAAACAACACAGGAGAAAGATCTGGTCACCCTGAGTTGCAGAATCAAATTCACAAAGACATGAAGAGCAAGAACAATAAAAGGAAAATAATTAAAATTTTCTTTAGAAAGAATAGAGTAAAAAAGTTAAGTCTCAGACTAAAAGGACATATTTTGCATATAAATATACTGTATTTATTTGAATATATTATATAATAAATAATAAAACAGAGGCAGGCATTAGGCCTAATGGTTAGGGCTCCATTTGTGTGCCCACATCCCATATCAGAGTGCTTGGTTTGAATGCCTAGCTCCAGCTCACAATTTCAGGTTCTACTAATGTGCACCCTGGGAACAGTAGTGGGGCTCCTGCTGCCCACTCTGAGAAACCTGGACAAAGTTCTGGGCTCTTGGCTTCTGTCTGACCCAACCCCAGCTATTAGGGTCATTTGGGAAGAAAACTAGCAGATGAGATCTCTCTTTCTCCTCTTCCCTCTCAACCCCATTTTCCCCTCTAAAATAAACGGAAAAAAACAAAAATATAAAAAATGATAAAGTTCATGATACTAATTGATGGCAAAGATGTGGACTAACAGGAATTCTCATTTATTACAAACAGGCATGCAGAGGGACACAATAATTTTAAAGGAGAGTTTATAAACTTAAACATAGTCTTCTAGTGCACACAGTTGGACTCCTAGGTATTTACCCAACTAATTTGAAAACTTACATCCACCCAGAAACCTGTATGAGATGTTTATAGCATTTTTATTCATGAATAAAAAAACTAAAACAACTAAGGTAAACTTGAATAGAAATGAATAAACAAACCATGGCACATTGATACAGTAGTGGAATACTACAGTTACAAAAAAGTAGTGAACTATGACTCTATGCATGAATGAATATTAAAAGACACATTACTAAATGAAAGAAGCCAGTGTTAAAGGTTATATTGTATGGTTCCATTTATATAATATTTTGGGAAAGATAAAATTAGAAGGATTGAAAATAGATCAACAGATGCAAAGGCTTGGGGAAGGAGTCGAATAGATGAAGTGCAGGGGTTATCTTGAGGGCAGTGAGACTATCTCTATCACATTTCAACTGTGGGCTCATGATACCATGCAACTGACCAAACCACATATTCTTTAGAGCACATGAAATAAATCTTAATGTTGGCAAGTCAAAGAGATTCAACTAGAAGTTCAGAAGGCTCCTGGATGAAATGCAGACAATGATACAAGAATCTAAATGTATTACATTTATGACATAACCACACTAACGCTGGTGGGAGAGGGGAAGAGGTGCTCACATAAGTACCTTTGGAAATAAATTAAATCAATTGTAAAACTAAAGAGAAAATGGGCTATACATAAACACAATGGTCTGATAAGTAAAGCTGCTTTCCAGGGGTGTAAGCATTAATAACTTTGAAAATGCTATATATGCATACGATTGAAATTAAATACCTAAGTGAATGGATGGTGGCTGCTTAGAGAGCCAGGTTCTCATTGCTAACATGACAGGTTTCAGACAAACACAAGGAATAGTTAGAATGAACCATCTAGCATTGAATTAGAGTTTTGTTGAACGAATGTAGATACATATTATGTATACATACCTGTATGTGTAAGAGTGTATATGTGTACATAAGCTAGGACAAACACATGTATTTCCTAGGTTTATCTGCTGAATCTAAAACAATGATTCCCAAATAGCAGTCACTATATTCAACACCCAGATGTTGGTTTCTGATATCATTCATTAAACTGAACCACAGTACCTGATTCTAGGACAAAGACAGACAACATACAAGACAGACTGCAGCATTTTGTAGTATGAGAAAACAAAGAGGCACTCAATAAACAAAAGAATGGGGGTGTGAAGGATACAAGGATCAACTGCAAGAGCTCCCAATTTGCAAAGGTGAAACAATTTGAGCGATAAAATATGAGACACAGTATCCATGGGTCCATGTTGATATAAGTAAATGACTGAATGAATAAATAAATGATGGTACATAGTTCATTCCCTTGTAAATCTGATTTTCAAGTGATTTATGTAGCAACTCCCCAGGATCAATAAAGCAGAGCATTAAGTTCTTGCCTTTTACATGTGGGCTGCATCCGTGATATCCTTCTGAAAGGTACAGCATGGAAATGGGCAGTAAAAAAGAAACTTTACAATGGAGAAACCTGACAAACATTTCCCCAGCCAGATGACCAAGGTCAACATCAACCGTGATAAGGCACATTAGGAAGCGTGGCCCCTTGGCATGAAGAGACCAGAAAAGCACTTCTATGGTCTCCTTTTCCAAAGTTATAATGCAAGTCTGACAATGGAAAAAACATCAGACTGAAGAAATTCTACAGAATACCTGACCATCACACCTGAAAACTGTTAAGGTCATAAAAAGGACAATCTGAGACGTCTTTACAGGCTAGAATGTAGTATCTTGGAGGTTATTCTGGAACAGGAAAAAAAGACATTAAATGAAAACACATGAGTAAAGTATGACTTTTAGTTAACAATGTAGCATTATTGGTTCATTGGTTGTGACAAATTCAAAATATTAACAATAGGGAAACTGAGTATGAAGTACATTGGAACTCTGTACTATCTTTGAAACTTTTTGTAAATCTACAACTATTCTAAATTGCAAAAAGGATCTTAATGAACATTTCTCAAGAGAAGGCACATGAATGAGTGCATGAAGATGCTTGGCATCACTAGGTGTTAAGACATACAAATTAAAGTCACAACAGGATATCACTACAGACATAGTAGAGTCACTTAAATGAAAATTGCTGCCCATGTCAAGGGTTGCTAAGGATGTGGAGCATGGTAAGCTCAAATGTTGCTGGTGATGACATAAAACAGTACAAGCTCTATAGAAGTTTGACATTTTTTTAGAGTTAAACAGCTACTGACTTCATGACCCTGCAATTCGACTCTTATATGTTTACCTAAATGAAACATGTCTATACAAATATTTTACATAAATATACATAGAAATTATATTCATAATGACCTGAAACTGGAAAGAACCCGAATGTCTAAAAAGTTGAAAGAATGAGTGAACTGCAGTATATCCATATCATGGAATACTACACAAAAATAAGAAGGAGCAAAGTTCCAACCCCTGGAATACTACAGATGAATTTCAAAATCATTATGTAAGTAAAAGAAACCAGACACAGACGTATCCGCCCATAATGATTTTATTGATATTATATCAACTCTAGAAATAAAGCAAAAGTCACTTCCAGTTGGTAGTGGTGGTTACACCACACACACACACACACACACACTCTCTCTCTCTCTCTCTCTCTCTCAAATATTTATCAATCAAAGATTATTGATTTATACACTTAAGTTGGTGCATTTGATTCAATGTAAGTTATGCTTTCATAAAGCTGGATTGAAATTCTCAGTTTAAGAGATTTGGAGGGTTAAACTATCTGCTTGGAATTAGGTCATCTCTTGAGTACATCATGTGTGATTTTTTTATATCTTTGCATGAATTTTGTATGGTTCTTCTCATCTGGAGTACTCTCCCAGAACTCTTCACATATCTGAGTCCCATAGTTCACCCCAAATGGCCGCCACGGCCAGAGCACTGCACCAAACCAAAGCCAGGAGCCAGGTGCAGGGCCTGGTCTCCCATGAGGGTGCAGGGCCCAAGCACTTGGGCCATCCTCCACTGCCTTTCTGGGCCACAGCAGAGAGCTGGATTACAAGGGGAGCAGCTGCGACAGAACCGGGGCCCCAACCAGGACTAGAATCTGGGATGCCAGCGCTGCAGGTGGAGGATTAGCCTAGTGAGCCACAGAGCTGGCCTAGATAACACATCTTTAGGCGTGAACACATTGGTTTGCCCACTCCCTCCTACAGATGGCCCTCAGCCTTGTCACCTCATCAGGGAACTATGGAAGGGATCCCATGGACTCTGATGAACATGCAAGGAGTTGATGTTTTGTTCCATGTCTACTCAGTTGCAGTGGGAAGGGCTATGGCCAGGAAATAGAGCAGCAGAAGATGGGGCACAGCCAGAGCTGTCAGGTTACAGGTACCCATGATGGTCTATTCTCTACAACCATGCCCACTCTACAGCCATCTCTACATTCTACTTCACAGTCTCCTGGAAAGAAAATCAGAACTTCTGAAAAGAAGTTTAGGGGGGAGTAACATTCATTAAATATTTGAGTGTCCAAAGCACCAAACAAGGATTTTATACACAAGTCTGTTTGTTCCCCTGAATTCCTATGAGATGGATACTGTCTACTTCTGAAGTTCAGAGAAGTTAAGACACTCACATAGGATATGAAGCAATTAAATCAAGCTGGGTTTTGATCACACAGATGTCAAATTTTAAGCCTGTACTCTTCCCATCCTACTGTGTACTTTCAAACTGTCATGTTACCTTGAAAGGAAAATCACTCAAGTGCTGTCACATGCCCAGATAGCAAAAGGGGATGCATCTAAGTGTTGGGTTCCTTGCTTGTGGGGAATACGATATGAGGACAACTCACTGGGAAGGAGGGCTAATGAGTTACAGAGCTTCTAATGCTGTAATCAAGAGCCAATATTTGGGCAGAGAAAAAGTTCTCTTGAAGTTCATTGTCCACAGAAAATTTTCCAGCCTCCAGCCATTCTGCCATTAAGGTTTCTTACCTCTTTCCTCTTCTTGGCTTATTTGGTTTGGTCTCTTTTCCTGTAACTCTCATCCTCAACCAAAGACAGAAGATCCAATGTCCAACAGATTTGGGCTCCAACTCAATGCCATTTCCTTGCTATATAGACTTCTTCATCACGTTGTTCTATTGTGGGGGGGGGGACTGATGTTGTGTTATGTTATGTTATGTTATGTTATGTTATGTTATGGTATGCTATGTTAAGATGTGATGTTATACTATGGGAAAATCTTCATGATGTTATTATGGAGATTGATGAGATAATACCTATCATTTTTCTGGTCAGTTTTCCTGGATATTTCAAATAACAATGAATTACACACATACATTGTCCACATGATCTTCTCAAACTCAGAGACTTTTCTTTCTCTGTCTCCCTTAATTCTATTCTTTTTGAAATGTCATATGTGGGTCACTTCCACATATTTTCCCCTAGAAATCTAGCCCATTAGAAAGTCAATCTGTTTTCTTTCCCATAGTTCCTTCCATCATACTCTTACAACTGTATGACACTAGCTACCATTATGCACAGCTTTCTCTCCTATCTGTAGTCTCCAGTAGGGAAGAGTACTGAGCTGGCAAGGCAAGAAGGTGGCTTCTGTTTCCCTTTAACTCTGTTACAATGGGAAAGTTCATGCGACTTTTTGCACCTTTGTGTCTTCAGCTACAAGTTAGAAGCAAGACCTCTCCACCCACTTCACAAGGTTATCATAAAAGCACAGTAAGATACACCGTGCAAAATAGTTTAAAAAACACAGAATGTTCTATGAACATAAGACCTTGTTATTCAAATACAGAGCTTCTTAAGAAGTTTAGAACTTTGTGATCAGTTAACGTTTGATGTGGGGCAAGCAACAACAAATTCTCAGTGGTACCCAATGATAAACATTGACTTCTCACACATCTGTGGAGTCCATCCAGGCTGAGATTGCTTCTGCATCTGGGAGACGTTGGGAGTTTGGCTGACAGTGCTGGGCCTGGTTGGGTCAATGTAGCTCCACATGTTTCTCATCCTCCTCCCAGGGTGAGTGAACTTGATCAACAGTGTCTGTCTCAGACTGAAGATGTGACCATAAGAAAACAATTGAAGAACTGCATGGCTTCTTGAAGCCTAGGCTTGGAATTGGTGTACTTGGTCCATCTTGCTGGTTAAGCAAGTCGTATGGCCAACAGGAATCCGGGGTAGAGATTATGCCTCATTCACTATGGGAGGACTTTTCCAAGGTGCAAGAGGACGCGAGTGCAGGGAGTGGTGACTACTGGGGCCACTGATGCAAATCCGTGTGTCTTGAGTAGTACTAGGCAGTAGTCTCTGGAGATTTAGTAAAGGCTCAACATATTTGTAAGGAAGGGTACTGGGCTCAGGTGGAAAGACAATTTACCACTCCTGTCATGGCTGACTGGTTCTGGAACCTGATGACAAAGCTCCTTACTTCCACAGAGAAGATGAAGTTGTCATCATGGAATTTTGGTCCATGCTTATAGTCCTACCCATTGCTTTTCTGTACAAATATAACTACATTCTTTTGCTTTACACAAGTTTATTGCTTTGTCAACAGTGGAAAAATATTCATAATATTATTCTTCCATTCCTTCCCAGGAATCTTTTATATTATTGTGTGTTTCTGAGGAACTTGAAGAGAAACATGAGCACATTCAACAAATGTCTATAGTATTCTTGTCTGAGCCCATTTCCACTCTCAAGTCTCACTCACTTCCACAAAAGCTTTTCATTGAGTCAGTCATGTTCCTTAGGATACCAGAGCCCAATAAACAGATGACTCGAGCCACTGTGGATTCCCAGCAATGAAATTTTGCTTGATGGGTTTACTTGTAACTGACTCCAAAGATCTGACTGAAGTATCTCAGAGTCAGACAATCTGTCTTAGAAATTTTCAAACCAGAACAGCCTCTTCAAAGGAAGGTGAGTATGAGAAAAGAAAAGAGAAAGAAAGAGGGAGAGAGGAGATGGGGAGAGAGAGAGAGAGAGAGAGAGAGAAGCATACAGCTCTCCAGATGTTCCTTTAAAAGGAAACTCCCAAATGATATGAGCCAAAGTTGCACAGTAAGTGAGAAACAAAATAATCTATGGCAGCCTAGATTGGGTCCACATGAATCTACTAAAAGTCAGGTGATTTGAGGGATGAGAGAGCACTCACATATGTATATAAACACAGAGACACAGCCATAAGCAAGGAGCTCAATAGCTGTGTTGCCAAATGCTTTTCTCCCCCAAACCCAAAATCAAATCTAGGGTGTATAGCCCTCCTTTTACGTGATCTTCTTGTTTTCTTTCTTTTCTTAAAAATTAAAACAATGACTTTTTGAAAGAAAAGAGAAGACAAAACTACAAGAAACTATAAAAAAGTTTGTGGAAAATGTGAATTATGAAATACGATGCATAGATTTCAAAAAATTTGTACAACAAAATAGGCTTATACCTTATCTCTCCATTTTCTAAAACCTTATGAAATACGCTCATGTAACAGAGTATCTACTGGCTTGACCTGGGTTTAACATTTTCCAGAATGTGCTTAGAGCTCTGAGTCTGGGAGGTCCCAAGGCCTAAGAATGGGGCTCCTGTCTATTGAAAGGTGCCCAGAACTTTCGTCAGCTTTCAGCTTCCATGGGACCTCATGGCTGGATGAGCAACATTGCCAGTGTTACCCACATATGAGACCATGGACTCTATCTGGAGGAGTCAGAGGGTATAGTGCTTTGATTCTCACTAAAAACCATTAGTTCCTTATTAGATATTTAATGAGCACATATTGCCTATAGGGCACTGTGCTAGATGATGGACAACATTGGTCAGAGGTGAACAAAACCAACCCATGGTCTTCATCCCCTCAGAATTTATTGTTCAGTGGTGGGAGATAGAATTGCTTAGTTAAATTTAACTTGAAATAAGTATTATGAATGAAATAAAAAATTCAGGAACAAAGAATAATAAGGACTTATAGGACAGCCAGGGAACACTTCTCCATGGAGGTGACATTTAAGCTACATATGCAGAAATGTTCATTAAGAGCTGGAGGGTCTTGGGGTTCTCTACCTCTCCTTCAGAAAGCAAACATGATCCCTCAGTAGAAAAGACTAAAGGATGGATGATTTAATCAGGACCTTGAGGGCTTTGGCTAGCCCTCTCAGCTGTGCTGGAAGTGCATGTTAGTACACACACCCCAGGATGTATTCATCACTACTGTGCTGGTCCTGGGGTCAGGGCCAGTTGACTCAGCTTAATGTCATGAGCAAAGGTGTTTTCTAGCTTCCTTGCTGAAATCAGAAGGGAGTTTGAATCAGCATAATGAGGAATGTCAGTCAAACACCAAAAGGATTTCCAAACTATGTATCATGGATTCTGTACTATCAAGATAAAGGTATATCTGAATAAAGTAATTGAGGAGTAGACTTAGATGAACATTACAAGAAAGTAAAGATGATTTCTCAGAATATAGTAAAAAAATCCAATACCACATTATGACCAAATGGGATTTTTGCAAGAACTAAAATTGTATTCATTTTTAGGAAATGCATCAGAGTAATATACAACATTAATATATGTAAGGAGAAAATTCCTAATTAAAATTAATTAAAATTCCTAATTAAAATTCCTAATTATCTCTTCAGATACTGAAAAGGAAAATTATCATCATTTTGCCCAGTGTGTCCATGCTATATATACTGGTAGCTATCTTAGTTATCAAAACAACTGTCACAGAATCACAATTCTTGTATTCAAATAATTCCTACTTTACTTAGTGGTGGTTCCAAGAATAATGCTGCTAGGAATTCAGATATGCCAAAAAAAGGTGGAAATTTCCTCAAAATATGATGTTATTTTGAGAGGAGGAGAAACTAAAGTCACGTAAATTTTATCATGCTATGTTGCTGCAATTGTTTGTTTCATTTTATTTTTAACTATTATTAATGCATGCCTACTTATAAATTAAACATTATCATAGATACATATTTATAGGAAAATATACTGTATATAGGATTTGGTACTACTCATGGTTTCAGGAATCCACTGCGAAGTCTTGGAATGTATCCCCCCTACAGATAAGGAGGGACTGCTACCCAACAAATACTATGTTACCATTTGTGTTATAAGGAGAAGGCTAGAAATATACGTATTTGCCGTGTTTCTATAAATTTGTGAAAAAAACCCATTGGAAGAATAACCTAAAATAGATAAAATTTGTTTTCTGTAGCGGATGTGGGAATGAAGTTGAGAGGTTGTGTGCTGGGGTAAACTGAGTATAATTTTTGTGAATTTTTTACTTTTGAAACCATGTTACCTATCATTACATGTAAAAAAATCCCTCACTGAATTATAAACAACAAATATTACTATATCGAACTAGATAAAAACTAAGACTAGTGTAAATAACTCTTAGCTATTACTAGTAGGCTAAGGACAAAAAATCTATACACAAATCTTAAACTCTAATTAGTAGCTTTGTTTTCTGCAGAGGTATGTGTTAGCAATCATTTCCTATGAAATGAAGAGATGAATAAATGAGCAAATGAGTAAGTAAATTAAAGATAAAGGAGGGGGCCAGCACTGAGATGTAGCGGGTAAAGCCACTACCCACAATGCTGGCATCTCATATGGGCACTGGTTCTAGTCCCAGCTGCTCCACTTCTGATCCAGTTTGCAGTAAATGGAATTAAAATATATTTTGATGCAAAAAATTTTGCAAGCCATGCATATTTCACAACGCACATCTTCCATTTAGTTTGAAGGCTCCTTGTCCATATTCATATCCATGGTCTTCTATGAATGCCTCTGTCCGCCGAAGGAACTGGAAGCCCTGGCACTCCAGTAAAACTAGTGCCAATGTTTGCTTTGATTTCTAGAGACCATTCCTCAATAAACCAAATGAGCATTTCTGGAAGAAATGGCTAATTCCACAGCATGATTGGGGCAGGATTGGTACAGTACGAGACTTGGCTATCGGATCAGAAAAAAAGAACTATAAAAAGGATGGGTATATATTTTTTAAAAGCTCAGGAGCTAGTATAAGCAGCTCCACTGGTCAAGACTTAGAAATTTGAACACCAAAATGAATAATGTTAGTTACACATTTCAATCTTTTTAGTAAATTAAGAATCTATGTGCCCATACCAATGTAAGTTAATGAGTGAATAAATTAATAAGTGAAGAAAATGGAAAACCATTATTTGCAGTAGAGTAGTAATTAATAAATGTAAAGGGAACAATGGAGCCAGAAAATCAGCATTTTGCAACCTTTGCAACCATAATTGGTGTGGAGAATTGTGAATGGATAATATACAGGTGGCTCATGTTTGATTGGGAAACAGGATATTGCATATTCTCACATTGTCTCCTCAACAGATTACTAATTATAAAGAAAATGGTAACTTTGCAGGGAAAAATCTGGCAGACACTATCCAAATCAAACAATTCAAGATATCATCAATGACATTTATTAATTAGCATTCTCTTACAAAAAAGTCTTGCCTTTCTTCTCAGTTATTTATTCGCTGATTGGTCTGTGACAGTTTAGACTTGTGTATTCTTAGTTTATTAAATATGTTAATATAACTCACTCTCAGCATCAAAATGAACTTTCCTTAAGAGCTCCACACCATGCTGTTTTTGCTTATGTTGGTCTCCACACCTGCAGCACCTGTCTTATATGCATTGTTGTGATAACTAAATATTCTACTGTTCTTGCATTTGTCTTTGGTGAGTGTTGTTGGAGCTGCTGGATACTGAGGTTTCCAGTCCAGCTTTTCCATTAGCCCACCACATTCTTCTTTTTGGCCCTATCTGTACCTATGCTGAGTTATTTTCTTGCAGCACGTTGTGTGTGTGTGTGTGTGTGTGTGTGTGTGGTTGTGCTGCATATGTGCAAACTTAACTTTGTATCTCTATACCTAGTGAATATGAAAGCAGTTCATATTCAGTTAGTCCACACATTTACATTTAAGTCTTGGCTCTATATTGGCAAGAACTGGTCCTGTAGCTCATGTTCCCCAGCACTTACTTTTTTTTTTTTTTACTGTGAACATTTTTTTTTAAAGCTTTTATTTAAAGGATATAAATTTCCAAAGTACAGCTTATGGATTACAATGATTGCCCCCCTCATAACTTCCCTCCCACCCGCAACCCTCCCCTTTCCTGCTCCCTCTCCCCTTCCATTCACATCAAGATTCATTTTCAATTCTCTTTATATACAGAAGATCAATTTAGTATATATTATGTAAAAATTTCAACAGTTTGCCCCCACATAGCAACACAAAGTGAAAAATACTGTTGGAGTACTAGTTATAGTATTAAATCACAATGTACAGCACATTAAGGACAGAGATCCTACATGATATTTTTTTAAAAAATCAGTTAATTTTCTATGCAATTTCCAATTTAACACCAAGGTTTTTTTGTTTTTCATTTTCAATTATCTTTATATACAGAAGATCGATTCAGTATATACTAAGTAAAGATTTCATCAGTTTGCACCCACACAGAAACACAAAGTGTAAAACTACTGTTTCAGTACTTGTTTTAAATAGTGGCAGTTGATATTTATGTTTTTAAAATTTTGTTTAAGGTTTATATATTTCATGTATTTCATATATACAGATTCAGGAACATAGTGATTCCATACTACCCCAACCAGAAGAATCCAGCTTAAAGCACACCTTTTACATTATGCCTCCAACTATCTAAAGTTCTCATTTTTCTTCTGTGATTGTAAGGCATAGTGAAAAATGGGTGGGTTTATAAGCAGAGGTTATTTGAATTCCATTTCTTTCTCTTTAAGAGTTGTGGCCTAAAACACAGGAGGCAACCCTAAACACAGTGACTGCTACAGAAAGGTGAGCAAGAAATATGAGTTTCTTACTTATCTCTAGCCCCTGTGGCTTAGCCTGTAGGAGGCAAATATCAGGCGATCTGATTTGACTATTTACCTTCCTACCCATGAGAAACACGCACACACACATGTACACACAGTGCTGAAATTTCTCCGCTTTGTCCCTCTGGATCTACTCTACACTTTATGGATGTTGATGTATGATTTCCCTTGTCCTCTGGCTTCTATTAAATTCAATAAATGAGGAATCCTAGCATGTGAATGGAAGAAGGAGAGGATTGCATTATTTATCCTATGATATAACCTCCCTGTGGGTCACCTTGGGATATCTGCGTCCCTTGGCAGAAGACCACTCTCTTGTCAGGTGATGCTTTCCACACAGCTCTCGCTGTCTCTAGCTTCCAATACTGCTTCTGCTTCTTGCCATTTAATGCCTATGGGTGATTATAGCAGCAGCTGTTGTTAGCATCATCACCAGCATTGCATGATCTCTCACAATTTCACTACACTCTGTAAATATTTTTTTTTTTTAAGTTTTTCTAAAGATTTTATTTTATTGTTTGATTGAAAAGTAGAGTTACAGAGGGAGGGGGAGATGGATAGATCATACATCATGATCAAGCAGAATTTATCCCAGAATTGCAAGGTTGATTCAGCATTCACAATTCAATATACTTCATAAATCACATCAATACAATGAAGAACAAAAATCATATGGTCATCTCAATAGATGTAGAGAAAGAATTTGATAAGATTCAACACCACTTTGTGATAAAAAATTCTTCATAAATTAGGTACAGATGGAACATCTTTCAAAATTATAAAGGCTAAATATTACAAATCAACAGTCAATATCATAAATTAATGGGGAAAAGCTGAACGAATTTCCACTTAGGCCTGGAACAATACTTTTGTCACTCTTATTCAAATTAGTACTGGAAATTTTAGTGAACAATTAGTGAGGAAAAAAAATGCAGGAAATCAAACTTGGAAAAGAAGAAATGAAATTATCCATGTTTGCAGATGACATGATGTTGTACATGGAGAAACCTAAACACTACATCAAAAAGTTTCTGGAATCAATAAATCAGTCTAATAAAGTGGCAGGTTATAAAATAAACACAAAACACTTGTTTTGGATGCTAATGAACTTAGAGAAAGAGCAATCAAAAAAGAAATTCCATACACATTAGCCACAAAAATTTAAATATTTAGGAATAAATTTAACCAAAGAAGTGAAAGAGTTCTACAGTGAAAATTATCAAACATTGATGAACGAAATCATGAAGCACACACGAATAATGGAAAGCTATTCCTTACTCATGGATTGGAAGAATCAATATCTGATAAGAACAGATATGACACTTGATCTTAGCCAAAAGGCAGAGAAGCAATGGAAGAATAAATATCATTAAATAGCTCTACTATCTAAAGCAATCTACAGATTCAATCCAATCCTTATCAAAATGCCAATGACATTTTTTGCAGAATTCGAAAAAACAATCCTAAAATTTATAAGGAATCACCAAGAGCCCAAATAACTAAAGTGATCCTGAACAAGAAAAATCAAGCTGGAAGCACCACAAATCCTGACTTCAAAGCATGTTACAAAACAATAGTAATTAAAACAGCCTGGTACATCAATAAAAACTGATACATCGATCAATGGAACAGATTAGAGATCCCCAAAATTAACCCATATACATACAGCCAATTGACAAAAGTGAAGTAAGGATAATCTCTTCAGCAAATGGCGCTGGCAAAACTGGATGTATATATGTAGAGAATGAAATTAGAACCACATCTCTCACCATATACAAAAATCAGCTCAGAATGGATCAAACACCTAAATTTAAAACCTAAGACTATGGAGCTGCTGGAACAAAATGTAAGGAAAACACTTCAAGACATCAGCATAGGAAACAGCTTGTAGGACAAACACCGAATAAGGGAATACTTAACTGTTGCTACTACAGGGTTAGTTAGGTCACAATGTTTTTGTTAACCAGTATTTATATAATCTTGTTTTATGTAGGTTTCTGTTTGAAGACACCTTATTCAATCAATATTGTCAATTCACTGATTGATATAGAAGCCGGAAGCATTGTGACTCCAGCCTATATTACACCTACCTAACAGATGTATTTCAGTATAAGGAACATTATGGTCTTTTTCTATTCAGGAACACTTGATAGCAATTCAGCACTATGCTTGGTGGTATTTTAGAGGCATAACCAACAAAAGCAGAAACTGGAAAACATGGCACTAAATAGGCGTTGAAAGGGCACTTTGTTTAGTGTGGGAGCTGAAAGATGACAGAACATCATCTTGTTTGACCTCAGCAAAGGATACGAGGTGACAGTAACTCAATATTTGGCCATTATGTGTATGTTCACAAATGACTGTGAAAATTGTGAGTATTGACTCTAGGATTGCAAGCAAATTTCATTGAATAGGCATATTCACAAGATCAGTTATCTATGAATAATTACAATTGACTACATATTTATTTATTTATTTATTTATTTATTTTTTTTAGAGGTTCTTAAAATTGATTTATTTATTTGAAAAGCAAAGTTAGAGAAAGAGAGAGAGCTTCCATCTGCTGGTTCACACTCCCCAAATAGCTGCAATGGCCAGGGCTGGGCCACACTGAAGCCAGGACCCTGGAACTCCATCCAGGGGCCCAAGCACTTGAGGCATCGTCTGCTGCTTTCCCAGGCAAGTTAGCAGGGAGCTGGGTCAGAAGTGGAGCAGCCAGGACTCAAAACTAGTGCTCAGCATCACAGGCAGAGGCTTAACCTGCTGCCGTGACACCAGCCCCTCATGCCTAGTTTTTATAATACTCATTTTCCGTGGATTTTTTTTTTTTTAACACCAAGATTTTTTAATCATTTGCAATTATCTTTATATAAAGAAGATCGATTCAATATATACTATGTAAGGATTTCATCAGTTTGCACCCACTCAGAAACACAAAGTGTAAAAATACTGTTTCAGTACTAGTAATAGCATCACTTCACATTGGATAACACATTAAGGACAGATCCCTCATGAGACGTAAGTACACAGTGACTCCTGATGTTGATTTAACAATTTGACACTCTTGTTTATGGCGTCAGTAATCTCCCTAGGCTCTGGTCATGAGTTGCCGAGGCTATGGAAGCCTTTAGGGTTCGCCGACTTCGATCTTATTCCCACAGGGCCATAGTCAAAGTGGAAGTTCCCTCCTCCCTTCAGAGAAAGGTACCTCCTTCTTTGATGGCCCCGTTCTTTCCACTGGGATCTCACTCGCAGAGATCTTTCATTTAGGTCTTCTGTTTTTTCCAGAGTGTCTTAGCTTTCCATGCCTAAAATATTCTCATGGGCTCTTCAGGCAGATCCAAATGCCTTAAGGGCTGATTCTGAGGCCAGAGTGCTATTTAGGACATCTGCCATTCTATGAGTCTGCTGTGTATCCTGCTTCCCATGTTGGATCATTCTCTCCCTTTTTCATTCTATCAGTTAGTATTAGCAGACACTAGTCTTGTTTGTGTGATCCCTTTGACTCTTAGACCTATCAGTGTGATCAATTGTGAGCTGAAATTGATCACTTGGGCTAATGAGATGGCCTTGGTACATGCCACCTTGATGGGATTGTATTGGAAACCCCTGGCACAATTCTAACTCCATCATTTGGGGCCGTTCCGATTGAGCATGTCCCAAATTTTACATCTCCTCCCTCTCTTATTCCCACTCTTATATTTCACAGAGATCACTTTTCGGTTAAAATTTAAACACCTAAGTATAATTGTGTGTTAATTACAGAGTTCAACCACTAGTACTAGGATAAAGAGAAAAAAAAAATACTACCATGGATAAAGTATTACATTGTACAACAACAGTCAGCACAAGAGCTGATCGAGTCACTGTTTCTCATAGTGTCCATTTCACTTCTACAGGTTTCCCCTTTGGTGCTCAGTTAGTCATCGCCAATCAAGGGAAACAAATGATATTTGTCTCTTTGGGACTGACTTAATTCACTCAGCATGATGTTTTCTAGATTCCTCCATTTTGTTGCAAGTGACCGGATTTCATTGTTTTTGACTGCTGTATAGTATTCTGTAGAGTACATGTCCCATAATTTCCTAATCCAGTCTACTGTTGAAGGGCATTTGGGTTGGTTCCAAGTCTTAGCTATTGTGAATTGAGCCGCAATAAACATTGCTGTGCAGACGGCTTTTTTGTTTGCCAATTTAATTTCCTTTGGGTAAATTCCAAGGAGTGGGATGGCTGGGTTGAATGGTAGGGTTATATTCAGGTTTCTGAGGAATCTCCAGACTGACTTCCATAGTGGCTTCACCAGTTTGCATTCCCACCAACAGTGGATTAGTGTCCCTTTTTCCCCACATCCTCTCCAGCATCTATTGTTGGTGGATTTCTGAATGTGAGCCATTCTCACCGGGGTGAGGTGAAACCTCATTGTGGTTTTGATTTGCATTTCCCTAATTGCTAGGGATCTTGAACATTTTTTCATGTGTCTGTTGGCCATTTGGATTTCCTCTTTGGAAAAATGTCTGTTGAGGTCCTTGGCCCATCTCTTAAGTGGGTTGTTTGTTTTGATGTTGTGGAGTTTCTTAATTTCTTTGTAGATTCTGGTTATCAACCCTTTATCTGTTGCATAGTTTGCAAATATATTTTCCCATTCTGTCGGTTTCCTATTCACTTTCCTGACTGTTTCTTTTGCAGTACAGAAACTTTTCAATTTGATGCAATCCCAGTAGTTAATTTTGGTTTTCAGTGCCTGTGCTTCTGGGGTCTTTTCCAAGAAGTCTTTGCCAGTACCTATGTCTTGCAGGGTTTCTCCTATGCTCTCCAGTAATTTGATGGTGTCGGGTCGTAGGTTTAAATTTTTAATCCATGTTGAATGAATTTTTGTGTAAGGTGAAAGGTAGGGGTCTTGCTTCATGGTTCTGCACGTGGAAATCCAGTTTTCCCAGCACCATTTATTAAACAGACTGACCTTACTCCAGGGATTGGTTTTGGATCGTTGATCAAATATAAGTTGGCTGTAGGTGTTTGGATTGATTTCTGGAGTTTCTATTCTGTTCCATTGGTCTATCCATCTGTTTCTGTACCAGTACCATGCTGTTTTGATAACAACTGCCCTGTAGTATGTCCTGAAATCTGGTATTGTTATGCCTCTGGCTTTGTTTTTGTTGTACAAGATTGCTTTAGCTATTCGAGGTCTCCTGTGTCTCCATATGAATTTCACCATCATTTTTTCCAGATCTGAGAAGAATGTCCTCGGTATCTTGATTGGTATTGCGTTGAATCTGTAAATTGCTTTTGGGAGAATGGACATTTTGATGATATTGATTCTTCCAATCCATGAGCATGGGAGATTTCTCCATTTTTTGGTATCCTCTTCTATTTCTTTCTTTAAGGTTTTGTAATTTTCATTGTAGAGATATTTAATGTCCTTAGTTAAATTTATTCCAAGGTATTTGATTGTTTTTGTAGCTATTGTGAATGGGATTGATCTTAGCAGTTCTTCCTCAGCCGTGGCATTGTCTGTGTATACAAAGGCTGTTGATTTTTGTGCATTGATTTTATATCCTGCTACTTTGCCAAACTCTTCTATGAGTTCCAATAGTCTCTTAGTAGAGTTCTTTGGGTCCCCTAAATAAAGAATCATGTCGTCTGCAAAGAGGGATAGTTTGAGTTCTTCCTTCCCAACTTGTATCCCTTTAATTTCTTTTTCTTGCCTAATAGCTCTGGCTAAGACTTCCAGCACTATATTGAATAGCAGTGGTGAGAGTGGGCATCCCTGTCTGGTACCAGATCTCAGTGGAAATGCTTCCAACCTTTCCCCATTCAATAGGATATTGGCCGTGGGTTTTTCATAAATTGCTTTGATTGTATTGAGGAATGTGCCTTCTATACCCAGTTTGCTTAGGGTTTTCATCATGAAAGGGTGTTGAATTTTATCGAATGCTTTCTCCGCGTCTAGTGAGATAATCATATGGTTTTTCTTCTGCAGCCTGTTAATGTGGTGTATCACGTTGATTGTTTTGCGAATATTGAACCATCCCTGCATACCAGGGATGAATCCCACTTGGTCTGGGTGGATGATCTTTCTGATGTGTTGTTGCAGTCTATTGGCCAGAATTTTGTTGAGGATTTTTGCATCTATGTTCATGAGGGATATTGGTCTGTAATTCTCTTTCAATGCTGCATCTTTTTCTGGCTTAGGAATTAAGGTGATGCTGGCTTCATAGAAGGAATTTGGGAGAATTCCCTCTTTTTCGATTGTTCTGAATAGTTTGAGAAGAATTGGGGTTAGTTCTTCTTTAAATGTCTGGTAGAATTCAGCAGTGAATCCATCTGGTCCTGGGCTTTTCTTTGTTGGGAGGGCCTTTATTACTGATTCAATTTCTGACTCACTTATGGGTCTGTTTAGGTTTTCTATGTCTTCCTGGTTCAATTTAGGTAGGTTGCATGTGTCCAGGAATCTATCCATTTCTGATAGGTTTCCCTGTTTGCTGGCATACAAGTCCTTGTAGTAATTTCTGATGATTCTTTTGATTTCTGTGGTGTCTGTTGTTATATTTCCTTTTTCATCTCTGATTTTACTGATTTGGGTCTTTTCTCTTCTTTTTTTAGTTAGTTGGGCCAATGGGGTGTCAATCTTGTTTATTTTTTCAAAAAACCAGCTCCTCGTTTGGCTGATTTTTTGTAATGTTTTTTTGGATTCAATCCTGTTGATTTCTTCTCTGATTTTGATTATTTCTCTTTTTCTACTAGATTTGGGTCTAGTTTGCTGCAAATTTTCTAGATCCTTGAGATGCATTGAAAGCTCATCTATTTGGTGCCTTTCCAGTTTCTTGATGTAGGCACCTATTGATATAAACTTTCCTCTTAACACTGCTTTTGCTGTATCCCATAAGTTTTGGTATGTTGTACTGTTATCCTCATTTACTTCCAGAAAATTTTTGATTTCTCTTTTGATTTCTTCAGTGACCCATTGTTCATTCAGGAGCATGTTGTTCAATCTCCATGTGTTTGCATATGCTCTAGAGATTCCTGAGTTGCTAATTTCCAACTTCACTCCCTCATGGTCTGAGAAGTTGCATGGTATGATTCTAATTCTTTTGAATTTGCTGAGACTTGCTTTATGGCCTAATATGTGATCAATCCTAGAGTAGGTTCCATGTACTGCTGAGAAGAATGTGAATGCATTACTTGTAGGATGAAAAGTTCTGTAGATATCTGTTAGATCCATTTGGGCTATAGTGTTGTTTAAATCTACTGTCTCCTTGTTGATCTTCTGTCCTGTCGATCTGTCAATATCTGTGAGTGAAGTGTTGAAGTCCCCCAGTACTATTGTGTTGGGGTCTAAGTCTCCCTTTAAGTTTCTTAACAAATTTTTTAAATAAACCTGTGGCCTGTAATTAGGTGCATATACATTGAGAATTGTTATATCTTCCTGTAGTATTGATCCCTTAATCATTATATAGTGCCCCTCTTTGTCTCTCTTAACAGTTTTTGTGTTAAAGTTTATGTAGTCCGATATTAAGATGGTTACACCCGCTCTTTTTTCATTTCTGTTGGCATGGTATATCTTGTTCCATCCTTTTATTTTCAGTCTGTATGGATCTTCGTTGGAAAGATGTGTTTCTTGTAGGCAGCAAATAGATGGTTTTTGTTCCTTAACCCAATCAGCCAATCTCTGTCTTTTAACAGGACAGTTTAGACCTTTAACGTTCAATGTGACTATTGATAAGTGGTAAGTTTGCCCTGCCATTTGCCAGATATTTTCTAATGTATGCTTTGAATTCCCTGTGATCTTTTGCCGTGAGGTTCCCTTCGTTTACCTTCTTTCATGTTGATGGTCGTGTTTCTGTGTTTCTGTGTGTAACACGTCTTTAAGTATCTTTTGCAGGGCTGGACGAGTGGCAACAAATTCTTTCAATTTTTGTTTGTTATGAAAGGTCTTTATTTCGCCTTCATTCAGAAATGAGAGCTTTGCAGGGTATAATATTCTGGGCTGGCAGTTTTTCTCTCTAAGTACCTGGGCTATGTCTCGCCATTCCCTTCTAGCTTGTAGGGTTTCTGTTGAGAAGTCAGCTGTGAGTCTAATTGGAGATCCTCTGAGAGTAATCTGACGTTTCTCTCTTGCACATTTTAGGATCTTTTCTTTTTGCTTCACTGTGGTGAGTTTAATTACAATATGTCGTGCAGAGGATCTCTTTTGGTCATGTTTATTAGGGGTTCTATGAGCTTCCTGGATTAGGATTTCTCTGTCTTTCTCCAAGCCTGGAAAGTTTTCTGCTAGTATCTCCCTAAAAAGGCCTTCTAATCCTTTCTCCCTCTCCATACCTTCAGGAACACCTAGAACCCGAATGTTGGGTTTTTTAATAGTATCCTGTAAATTCCCGACAATATCTTTTAGTTTTCTAATTTCCTCTTCTTGTCTTTGGTTTGACTGTTTCCTCTCCTGTTCTCTGTCTTCTAGGTCCGATATTCTCTCCTCTGCTTCACCCATTCTGGTTTTAAGGCCCTCAAGATTGCTTGTCACTTGATCTATTGAATTCTTCAATTCATTAAGATTTTTTGTCACTCTCGTAGCTTCTTGTTCTACTAGTTGTTTCATTTCGTTTTGATTTCTCCGTAGTGCTTCATTCTCGCGAGAGAGATTTTCTATCTTATCCATTAAAGATTTCTGTAGTTCAAGAATTTGTTTTTGAGAACTTCTTAATGTTCTTATCAATTCTTTGAGATCTGCTTCTTGCATTTCTTCTATCTCATTATCTTCACAATCCTGACTTGGGGTGTCTTTTCCGTTTGGGGTCATCATAGCGTCTTCCTTGATCTTGCTCCCTCGGAATCTGTTTTTATTTGGCATTTTTTTTTTTTCCCCACACTCTTTCTCTGGGTTGTCAAGGTAACGGAGTTTGTGTGCGCGGTGTGTTCCCAGTTTTTGGATCCCCTACAGGTTTCTACAGCCTCGGGTTTTTGGTTCCGTCTGCCTCAGTGATGGGCGGGCGGGCGGGCGGGCGGGCGCGCCTTGTCCCACTGCGTTTAATCTAGCTCGAATTAGCAGGGTGGGTGACGAGAGAGACTAGTGTCCGTGCAGGCTCGCCTCAATTGTGCTGTTTCCCCCCTGGCGTCTGCTTCCCCCCGCCAGTGTCTCGGGATCCCTGTATCGGCCCCCGTTCAAGCGCTCAGTTCCAATGGCGACTGTGTTCCGCCCGGCTTCCGGTTCAGCCGGCGGGCGCGCCGTCCCACTGCGTTCAGTCCAGTTAGAATTAGCAGGGTGGGCAACGAAAGAGGCTAGTGTCCGTGTGGGCTCGCCTCAATTGTGCTGTTTCCCCCCTGGCGTCTGCTTCCCCCCGCCAGTGTCTCGGGATCCCTGTATCGGCTCCCGTTTAAGCGCTCGATTCCAATGGCGACTGTGTTCCGTCCGGTTCCCGTCCCTCCCGGCAGCTCCCGTGCCACTAAGGCACGATTTGCCGTTCGCAAACTTACTTTCCCCTAGGTCCTCTGCGTCTCATTCACTGGGTCCAGAAGAATTTCCACTGCATTTTTTTCCGTGAGATTTTTCCTGAGGCTACAGTAACTCTGTTTTTATTAAACTATCTTTTTGCGGACTGCTAGTGCGCGTCCTCACTATTCCGCCATCTTGGCTCCGCTCTGTAAATATTTTTTAAAAAATAGAATTATAATTCATCATCTTTTTCCCTCCTTGGACTCTGATTGATGTCGTTGTATGCACATACACACACACACACACACACACAGACACTGAAACTCACACACTGGACACATGAACATACATGGGGTGCTATAGAATATTCAGGATTGCTGAAGGACAACTACCTGGGAGAATAAAGGGAGATGTACTCAGAGACAGGTGAGAGTTTGATTGATCTAGCTGTTAAGAGCACAACAGGAATATTTTCCTGAAACTTACATCCTTACATCCACCTTCAATTCAGAATAACTGCCCAATAAGCAACATGCCTCTTATTAATATGATATTTTTGGGGGGATCACAGATTTGTTTGGGAATCTTACATGAGCTGTGAAACCTCCACCTAAGAAAATACTTACATACAAGTTTAAGACTCCACCAATCCCAAATGTCATTCATGATCTAATAGAGTTAAAGACTTGAGATTTAGGTAAAGAAAATATTTGCACTCTCTGAAATCCTAGACATTCCTAGAGAATGTCTGCCATCCTTTGGAGACTCATCATTTCTTGCCTACATCTTTAGAAGGAATTCCTCCCCAATTCTGGACATGCAATTCTGTGTAGTTTCATTTCCATCTGAGCTATTCTCCCTTGACTTGGACTGCATAAATCAGAACGATACCTTTTCTAGGTTGTATGTCCACCTCCCAGAACCTCTTGCTTATGTTGGAGCTTTGAAAGTGGACAATCAGATAATGATAGAAGGTGCAAGAAAAGGTACCAGAGACCATGGTAGACTTTTTGCTGCCAATAAAGATTTTGTTCCTTATTTCCCAAGAGGTTTGGATTCGCATTTTCAAAAAACAGCTGTGTTTGGACAATAGCCAGTCCCACTTCACTCTTCTCTGCTCTTTGCTCCTAAATTACTTTCCAGGATAGCACAAAATAAATAATCAATCTAAAGGAATAAAACAAAGAACTTCATTACTAGCATTGAAATCACTTAAGGATAGTTTGGGTAACATGGGTAACATGTAACTTCTTAACTCAACAGAATCATAGAATTGAAAATCTTTAAGCCCCATAAGGTCAAGGACCAGGTTTGCTTCTGTAATCCTTCCTCAAAATCCAACCTTTGAATGGCATCTGGTTGCATCACAATGACATTGTGTTGAGCAGATGAATGATTTAGCAAGCAAACCACAGATTTGTATTACCTAGAATGCCTTTGGAGGAGCCCTCACCCAGTCTTACCTCTGATGCTTAAATATCTCTATCTCCCAAACTAATATACTCATCAAATGCTTCCTAGGCTCAGGGGCTCTAGATGTTAATAAAAGTGGGACAGATTTGGAGGACACGCTTTTAACACAGTTTTTTTTAAAGATCTATTTATTTATTTGAAAGACAAAGTTACAGAGAGCCAGAAGGAGGGAGGGGGGGAAAGAGGAGAGAGGGAGGGAGGGAGGGAGGGAGGGAGGGAGGGGGAGAGAGAGAGAGAGAGAGAGAGAGAGAGAGAGAGAGGTCTTCATCCACTGCGTCACTCTCCAAATGGCTGTGAGGTCCAATCCCTAGCCAATCTGAAGCCAGGAGCCAGGAGTTTCTTCCGGGTCTCCCACACAGATGCAGGGGCTCAAGAACTTTGGTCATCTTTTGCTTTCAAAAAACCATAGCAGATAGGTGGATCTGAAGTGTCAAAGCCAAGACTTGAACTGCCGCTTGTATGGGATGCTGGAACTGCAGGCATTGGCTTTACTGGCTACACTATAGCACTAGCCCCTGGATGACACTCTTAAAAATTTATAATCAACTAGGCAATAAAATATACAAATAATTACTATGGAAGAAATAAAAAAGAAATATTTGCACTGAGTGACTATTCCACCACCATCACTCCAAAAGTTTTAATTTTAAAGAACTGACTCATAAAACGCAGCATACATGAAATACTTAGTGCACACTAACTATATTACAATATTTATGCCTGGGTGTGTACCATTAGTGTGCCCAGCTTTATACCAGGGAGCTGGGTGTGCCGAGAGGTTAGGTAACTTGCTGAAGGACACAGGGCTATCAAGTGGCAGAACAAAGACTCCTACATTCTGGCCCAGTTCACACGTAAGCAGACTTATTCCTAGAAAGATCTTGATATTGCACTGAAGTCTGCCTCTCCTGACTTTCCATTTGGAACTAATTTTGCTCTCCCACGTCACAAACACCAAGTCTCTCATTACTTGCAACACCAGTGAATGAGTTAAATTGTATCAAGCTAGTTTAATCGTCAGCAATTCCCTGTTGCAGTTACAGCTTATAGTTATAGTTATAGCTGCTACCATTTTTATCGCAATTGTTGGTCCATGTTAGATTTATTCTCCAGTTCGTTGCTTTCTCTCTCCCTGATTCCACCCCTAGGGATACTTGTACTATACTGAGTATCAGAGCTGCAGCAACCTGCTGATTTTTATGTTTTCTGACTCATTTACCCCAAAGTCATAGTGCATCAAATGCCTTTGAGGTTTTGACCCATTTCTCTTTGGTTCCATTCACTGTTTATCTGGCTGTTTGTTTACTCATTTGCTTAAAAATTTTACTATGAATTGCCAGACTACTGGATAGTAAACCCTGTTCTGGTAATGGGTCCACAAGCAGGAGAAGACATCATTATTTCCTCCAAAGAGATTGCAATCTAGTTTGGAAGGCAGACATCCCACTGTTATAATACAACTTCAGAATTGTATTAAGTATCACGTCCTGTCCCAGGAGTGCTAGATAATTCTTCACAGAGGAGATAATATTGGGATTAACAACTGGTGCAGGACTAGGGACTTTCTAAATAGGCCACGGAGTCAGGATTCTGCAGAGAGAAGACACAGCATGGATGAGGTCCAGAGGCATGCGACAACCTGTGATAGAGAACAGCAGGTTCAGGCACCTGAAGGAGTTGGGTACGAGAGAAACACAGAGTGCCTGTGAGAACCAGGAAATGGGATGTATGGTAGGCAGGGGCTGGCTTTCACAGTCCCCTGCTTTTCCTATTGCAGAGCTAACAGTTGTCCTGGAGTCTTTGGAGAGCCAACAACAATATTAAGCCACCTGTTGTTAGCATTAACTCTCTGTTTCAGAAACTCATTCTTTGAGGGACGGAATCAAGGAGGTGAGCATGAGGACAGAGGAAGACTCTAGAGACTGTTGAGTCCCAGAGAAAAGAGATGGGGAGTCTCAACTGGACAGAGAAATAAGGGTGGTAGAGGTGAGAAAGCAATTTGGAGACATTTAAGAGTAAGATGAAGTGAGAACTGGTTACTGATCAAATATGGAGAACTAAGAAGGAAGTTTAGGGTGCCACCAAAATTGTCACTTTGGGCAATTACAAATCTACTGGCTATAACAAAAGGAAATAAGAAAATTTGCAGGGCACGCGGGAGGCAGGATATTTTTTGGCATTTGTTGCCTTGTTTGTCCTCGTGCCATCAACTGGTGGTGTCAGGAGACATTTGTTCACCCAGGAAGAACACAGTCTGGATAGGAAATGTAAATGACCTACCTACTCCCTCTTCTTCTTCTTTCTGCTTAGCCCTTTCTTGTGTCTTTTTTCTGTTATCTTTCAAATAAAGTTTAGAATATTTATACACAGAAAAGAAGGAAGAAGTGGAAAATAGAGGCCAAAGACAGAGGAAAAGGAAGAAAAGTATGCTTGTGTGAAATTCCCAAGAAGAAGGGCCCAGGGTATGGTGGGGGCAGGGGAAGCATCTTTCGTTCATTGGCTTTATCTAATTTTTAAAATGAATTGATTCTCTCCCATGTGAGTGGCAGGGGCCCAAGTGCTTGGACCACCTTCCATGGCTATCCTAAGTGCATTAACAGGAAGCTGTATCAGAAGTGGAGCACCTGGGACTTAAACTTGTGAACATATGGATGTACCTTTTTCATAATATTTTTGTTAGTATAAAGATAATAGATTTCATTTATTTGAAGCATACAATTATAAGAACATTATGGTCCTTCCTTCCCTCTCTCCCTCCCTCTCTCCTCCTTCCTTTCTTAATTTTAAAAATTTTTGCATGATAGCATACTTTCAGTTTACTTTATAATCACAGGCTTAATGCTCCAGTCTCCTGGTTTCAAAGGCATCGCATCTCAAAGTGTCAATTTCACTTCTATAGATTACCCTTTAGGTACTCTATTATGCACAAGGACGTGTACACATACAGACTGGCAGGAATGCAAGTTGGTGCGTAGAATGTGAGTGTGCATAGAGTTTGAGGGTGTGCATAGCATCACACCTTGAAGAGTCTCAAATAGTTGCATTAGAATCACATTGTTTCCATTTTCAGACTGTAAACCTTGTAGAGAAATCTTCCTGATTTTATGAAGAAACATGGCCCTCAACTCTCCATCAATGCTGTCTGCTCTCTGTTTGTCTCTTCTGTGTATGTCTTCTGTGCTATGAAGCAAGAAGGCAGATTTGGCCAGGTGTAGCATCAGATTCATAGTCTCCTAAGAGCACACAATGCATGAAGGGGGTACTGGGTCCATACAATGTAGAAAGGAAAAGCCAATTAATGGCTCCCTGACTAGGATATAGAGAAGAGAAGGTCAATTAAAGTGCTGTCTGCTCCCCATCTTAGTGGGTACCAAGCAAGCACAGTGGCCTGGGGCTCTGACCTAATTTCCATTTGGGCAGCTGACTGGAAACAGCTACTCACTGGCCACTGGATTCTTTCCAAATAGTGAAAAAGCAATATTTTGAGGTAGGTGGGGGAAGGAGTTGGCTGGACAAGAAAATCTGAAGGAAAAGCAGACCCTGTGGCCCAACTGTTCCATTCCCTAAGAAGCCCCCATCTGGAAACACAGGACAGCCCATCCTAAATAGTAGCAGAAGAAACGGGAAATTTAAAAATGACACAACCCTAAAGAAACCAAAGCACTCCTTAACCATCCCCTTGGACAAATATTGTTCCCTCCAAGAAAGAGAAGAAAGCTAGTTTGATCTTTCCCTGGCTGGGAGGAACATGGCAGGCAAGATTTCAGGTCCAGTGTCTGTCTGCCATGGATAGTCTGACGACCCCATCCCTCTGGATTTGTACTATGGTTAGTCTTTGAAAGGTCTGATCTCTACTCTTTCATTTCTGAAGACTCTTTTGTTAGTTGCTTGGGTCCTAGGTCCAGTGGATTCTGAGAGTCACTAGGGCATATGATAGCATCCTCCAGTGCACTCAGCTCAGACCCAGAGGTGTTGGAAAGACTGAATCCTCATAGAAGGCATCATCTAAGCAGTCCAAGTTGTGATTCACATGCAGATTTCTACAGAGTGACTGTAAACTCTGGAAGCACAGATAATATTATTTTACATTATTTTTACAGATTGATAATGTCCTTGGCAACATAATGTATATTTGCATATATATGTCCAGAGTTTATGGATGACTGAGGGTGGCCAGTGGGATTCATGCTGTTGGGAGATAGATTATTTTGTCTAATATTTATCTTTGTATTCACTCTGCCAAGCCAACAACATATTTGAAGCCATAATATGTATGAAGTACAATAAAGGATACAGATGAGTATGATAAACTGCTCTCAGGCATTATACAATGCACTATGTAGAAAAGATATTCCCACTCCAGTAAATAATACAAGACAGAAAATGTACAAGGAGTCTTCAAAAGTTCATGGAAACACATATTATGAAAAATCTACACATTTATTTCAAACTTTTTTGCACTAAAATAAACTTAATATTTTAATTCCATTTTCTTTTTTATTTATTTTTTAATTTTAATTTTTTTATTTTTGACAGGCAGAGTGCACAGTGAGAGAGAGAGAGACAGAGAGAAAGGTCTTCCTTTTGCAGTTGGTTCACCCTCCAATGGCCGCCATGTCCAGCGCACTGCAACCGGTGCACCACGCTGATCCAAGGCAGGAGCCAGGTGCTTCTCCTGGTCTCCCATGGGGTGCAGGGCCCAAGCACTTGGGCCATCCTCCACTGCACTTCCCTGGCCACAGCAGAGAGCTGGCCTGGAAGAGGGGCAACCAGGACAGAATCCGACGCCCTGACCTGGACTAGAACCCTGTGTGCTGGGGCCTCAAGGTGGAGGATTAGCCTGTTGAGCCACGGCGCCGGCTAATTCCATTTTCTTATGAAAATTTCAAAGTCCCCTTACATATGTCTCTTTGTGTTCATCTTACATTGTGGCAAATGCACTCTTGTAAATTATTATGACAAAAACCAAACATCAATTTAAGCAAAAGGAGAATTATTAAAAATAAACATGATTTTTATGGAAAGAAAATAGAGAATTAATTATTGTTTCACATAGCTGGTAAGTTCAAAGGAAGAGCCTGCTTTAGGCACACTTATGTATCCAAAGATTTGGGATGGTATCAGAACTCTGCCTGAGAATGAAGCCAACCTGCAGAGTGGACAGACCTGAGGGACAGACCGACTCTCTCCAGGTGCCCCGTATTTGCCCAGTAGACCTCCTTCTCTCCAGCACTTGTCCATCAAGCCTCTGAGAAGACTTTGGCATGGTTTTCATCACCAAATCTGAACCAACTCCTCTGGCCCAGAAATGAAATTCTTGAGTTGGTCATACTGGGATGAGTGCCCACATGAATGGAAGGAGGAAGAATTGAAATCCTCAAACAAAGGGATGCTGGGCCAGCCAATCACAAATGTTCCCCACCATATGTGAGGCCTGAATGGGTTGATGATTATTAGTCTAGGATGTATATTTGATTGTACAATATGGTCAAGAAGTTCATGAAAAAAATGAATTAAAAGACAATGTACATTTCCTATGAACTTTTTGGTACCCTTTCTTAGATAGCAGGAAGAAGATGGATGAAGAATGAGTAGGTCCCTACAGAAAGAAAGGCAGGGCACAGGAAGATGGACTTTGCACAGCAGTAACTCATAGGGATTGATTGCATATTGGTGGCCCTGGAGAGGAGCAGAAGCACATAGGACCAGGAAGGCGAAGTTGGAAGAGAGAAGTGTGTAGGACACAGAACCAAACTCAGTGTGTCCAGTGGAGAATGAGTCAAATTCTGTTAGTCAGCTTGCCATCGTACAGCAAAATGCCTGAGAAAACTAACTTTATAAAGAGAAAAGATGTAATTGACAGGTAGTTTTCAAGGCCCAAGTTCAAGATTAGGCTGTCCCATTGGATTGGACTCTGATTAGTGCTGCAGTTATGGACACGGAGTATGAGCAGAGGAAGGATCATATGGAAGCCAGGAATCACTCAGTCTTTCTAACCAATCCTTTCTCTAGTACTGTCTTATTGGGGCATGTCTCCCCCCTGCCACACATGCATGCACACACACACAGTGATCGATCTAAAGACTCCCCACTTGGCCCACCTTCTAAACACCAAAATTGGATTCAGGTTTTATCTTCTAAGTACCATTAATTCATGACTTTGGAGATTAAATGTGTACATGGATTTAAGAAATAAATCTAGTTCAAATCATAAGTGAAATGGTGCTGAGGTTTGTAGCTCAAGGGACTGGTACAGAACAGTGCAGCTGCATCGTTATTTCTGCTTCTGAACAGATAGAGTGTCACTAAAACCTATAGGGAACATTGTTTATTTCTAAGGACTGAGTTTTTCAGGCTTTTGCTTTGGTCAAGTTCTCTATGGATGGAGACAACTTTATGTCTCCAGGCAGAAGTGATATTCCCACAGCTAGCTGATCATGTGGCATTGTTTTTCATTTAAACAACTTTCTGCATTCACTGGTCCATCTGCCCTGCAACAATTTCTGTCACTACTTCAATACTGAACAAAAAACCAAACAAACAAAAAGCAGTGAGTTGAACTGGGTCTTGATGATAAGATTCTATTTTACAACTAAAAATGAAATTCGGAGAAACGTGTGGATCACTGGGTTTAAGGAACAGTTAAAGGCAGCTGATAAGATTTCTGTCAGGCCACAACTAAAATAAGGAAGAAACGGGATTTGAGCAACCAATCTTCAACTAATTTGAACATTAAAATGTCTAATTTATGAGATCAGAAGGACAGAAAGGGTCGCATAGTCCTTACTTCTACAGGTAATGTAGGGCTTTGAAAGGCTTGTTAACTTCAACGACTCTGTAGCCACAATTTCTGCCAAGCCAAGAGCAAATACATGCGTGCAGGCTAAGGAGTGCTCTAAGTGTCTCTGGGGTAGTGTGGTAGAGCTAAGCTTAAGATCGAGAATGTGCTGACAGATGGGGAGAGAGTCAGAAGGCCACATGGCGTGTGGTTAAGGGGCCAGAGGGTCTGGCTTGGGAGGAGAGATGGAAGTGCTGACACCAGCTTGCCTTGCTGACAACACCCAGAGATGTGGCCTGAAGAGAGGGTGTCAGCCCGTGGCAGGGCGTGGGCTCTGGGTGTGGGGTGAGATTGTTGTTGTGATCCAGAGAGGGACTGGATCAGAGAGGAAGCAAGGAAAACATGAGCTGGGGGAAAACTGCCTATGGGGGAAGTGAGTTAGGAGACAGGATTGTCCACTGAGGGATGGTTGCAAGCAGGGAGGTGCCAGAAAGGGAGAGGAGCTCGGCTCTGAACAGCATCCTGTTCCCTAATCCAAGGGGTTTGCATGTTCATGCCATCTGCAAGGTTGTCTGTAGGTGAAGATGGTGGCAAACCCAGAGACTGCAGGGTGTGCAGGAAATGGAAAATTCTGCTTCCCACTTCTCTGAGAGTTTAACACCCTACTCAAGCCAGACTACCATCTACCTCCCCACTTCCTTGCCTGGAGACATCTTCCACAGCCCAGCTCACCTGTGACCTGGGACATGGGGAGTTTCTGCCATTTGGAGTAGATGTCTTTTTCCTTTCTACTGGACTCTTTCTTTTTGGCATATCTCTTACTTGGGCTCCAGGCACATTTATCTGTGTATTCATTTTAAGTCCCATTGCCCAACAGCATGGCACTGGCATCTGGTGACTGTCTTTTGGCAGATTATGTCCCAGGGTCAGAGCTCAAATAAACAAGGACACATGGCAAGAGAGGAAGTCAGAGTACCAGTCCAGGGAGCCAAACTCAGTTTACAGCAACCCACTCTCACAGTCACCCTTCTAGTCCCACAAAAGCAAGAACTCATTCCCATGAAGAAAAATATTAGTCCATCTTAACAACGTAAACACCACTGACTGAGAAAATGCCAACACTGCACACTGGGCAGCAATGGGTTTTGGTGGGGACAAACCACAGTCAAATCATAGCAAGGGTCTATCACTACAATTTTTTGAGGACTGTATCAGATCCTTTATGTAGACAGCATTGTCATATTTTAAACATTTGAAACTAAGATAAGAGAGAGCAAGCATGTTGCCCCCAAGCTCCGCAATTAAGTAGAAGAGTCCGGATTTGAAACTGACGCAGGTTGATCCAAGGCCCCAGTTCTTTCTCTCACTCCAAAGGACAATTGAGGATGACAAGGAACAGTTAGGTATCAGGGGTGTCTGGGGAGAGATTGAAGAATATGACAACTGGATCTAAGGATTGGGAAGCCATTGTGTCTGGGACTGTGTGGCTGAGCTTCTTGGAGACTGGAGATTGGCAGAGATGAGCTCTGGCTTGACCTTTGTAGGATTCCCTCTACATCACCAAAATGCTGCTCATTGAGCACCAAGAATGCACATGTAGGTAATTATCTATGCCACACCATAGTTGTTCCAATGGTATGTTCTTTGGGATAGCAGCAGCAGCAGTCCCATTTCTCTTCTCTGGGAACTTTGTTTTCTCTCTGGAGTCTTCCTCCCTCCCCCTAATTTTCTTCCACCCTCTCTGCCAGTCTTTTCTGTAGAAAAGCAAGGACAGGGTATAAGGGTAGAAACTGTGGGTACACATACCTGCTCACACCATGTGTGTTGTTGAGTCAAAAGATGAGCAGAAGAGCAGGAGGGGAGGCTGCGAGACCAAAGTAGCTCTAGGCAGTCTGGTGATGGACTTGAAGGGCGAGGGTCTAATGAATATTTGCACAGATTTGTGCACAAGGGGAGGGTGCAGACAAAGGAGCACTGTTTGGCTGAGACATGAGACATCTCAGGGAAGGGTTTGGCTGAGGCAGTGGAAGAATGATTGTATGCAATTGCCTTGCCTGGAATTATAATCTCCCCTGCTGTCTCCATACCACACTCAGGGCAGAGCCCTATGCTTCCGTGAGAGTTTCATTCTCTTAGTTGCTTAGATTTCTTTTTTAGCTGGGAAGAGAGGCTGGAGATTTGGTGATTAGGGGCACCTTTGACCTTATGGGAAGAGCACTGGGCTAAGATGGAGGTTGAAATCAAGTCCTTGGGATCCTATTTGGGAATGTTCTTTGAAGGCAAAAGTAAATATAAAACAATGGACAGATAGAAATACCTTTTTCCTAGTTGCTTTACTCATCTCTTTATGAGAATTACAACACTCATCACACAAGACTATAAGAATGAAAGAAATAATAACTTGGGTAAAAGTAAGGACCCTGTGTGGTGCATCTTGGGCCCTAAATGCTGACCAAGGCAGTGTGGCATGGTAGAGAAGAGCTATAGCCAGATTGATTGGAACCAAGGTCCTGCCCTTATTTAAAATCTTAATGTTTTTTTCATCATGGATATTTTGCTTTTTTTTTTTTTTGGAAAAATTTCATTATTTTTGATGACTGAATTTTTCAGAGACCATTTAAATTCTGCACCAAAGTCACCTTACTAGCTTCACCCTGAGACCCAGTGCTGCTATCTTGTCTCTTCTTTCCAGTCTCTTAAGTCTCCACGCCTCAGGCTCCTCATCTGGCAAATGGGAACCACACATGCTTTTGCTGGGAGTGACAGTGTGATACATGGGCCTCAGCTTCATTTTTCAACCATTCTTAGTACTAGCTAACTGTTCAGTGAATGTTAGGCAGTGTTCTTGCTGTTGCTGTTGTTGTTAGTATCATGCATTGCTCTCTCACCCTGGAAAGAGAGAGAGAGCCTTCCAGATGCGGTGGTCTCTGTGGAGGGGCTGGGATGAATGATCTGCACTCTGGGAACAGAAGTGGAATAGATAAGAGAGGCCAGGAGTTTCAAGACCCTGAAGCCAGGAAAGGGGCATGTAGGGGCTTCTACAGAGACCCAAGACCAAGTGTGCAGTGGAAAGGCTGCTGTGCCAAACGTCTACAGAAAATGCTTGCTCTGCAACTCCTCTCTGGAGACACCGCAAGTTGCCCCAACAGCTTTTCCTTTTGGGGCTTGTTTAACATTTCAAACAAAAATAAAATAAATAACTGCAGTGTTTATGGAAACCTAAGACAGAAATGAAGACGACTTAGGAGAAAGCTAAGTGGAAGCAGGCCAGAAGGGGGTTTAGAGGATGCCCCTTTCCTTGGCGTTAGCAATTTTGCACTTCAATTTGTCAGCTCTTCCTACCGCACCCATGCAGGCCACCCCACCAACAATCTTCCCCAGTGACAGGGACAAATACACACGTGCACATGCGTGAATGTGCATGTGTCTCCCCATCCCCACTCCCACCCCAGCGAGAAGCATGCACTTCAGATATCATCTCACATGTTTCCATCTTTCTGGAAATATTGCTACTCATTTTCTCCTTTATCTTTTTGGCTCTTTTTTTCAACAGAGAATCTCATTAACTCATTCTGACCAGATGGTGTACATTACTTTAACTCGTTTACTCTTGTGACATTTTTTGCCTTGACCTTCTCTTGGGTAGACCGAGCCAGACCTGCTTTTATATGAAAAAGCCATTCCTAAGTCAAGATTCCTAGGAGGCAGAGTGGTCAGAGGGAGCAAGTCTCTATAGGGTCAGACTTTTGCCTAATGCTTTGCCTCGGTATGTTAAATACATGCAAAGTACTTCATCTGGTATCTAGAGACTCAGGACACCTCAGTGGGAAGGGGCTCTATTGGGAGATCTGCAGACCCTAGGCTGCTTTTGCATGTTCCTCGTGGTGTTGGTAGGACTGCATCCCACCAACAACTGTTTCCCTCCTGTGGAGAAAGTGCCAACGTGGAATTATAGCGAGGGCTCTCATCTCTTAAAACTAGAGCTTAACATAGTAACCAGCAGGAAGCATGGAAGATCCGCACTGCAGATTGAGAGACCAGAGTCATTCTGCACAGAGGGGCTGAGACTCATGCCAAAAGTTCATGTGCACTTGGATTTCAGAGTCTTTAGGTTAAACTGGGTGAGCAGTGACCTTGGGGGAGCTACCTATCTTGTGTTCCAATTTCTTCATCTCTAAGTTGGGAACAATACATCATAGACATGTGAGAAATAAAATTTAAAGAAGATGCTCTCCATGGAATGTATTTCAGGGCCAGTCTTGTACAAGGCACTTTTACGACATTTATTTTTTTCCTCCCTTCTCTGAATAATGGCTGCAATGGTTGTAGAGAGAAGGAAGAAGTAGACTAAGACTTTTAATGCTTTCTAAGCAATGCTTTGTGATCAATAGCTAGATATTGTCCACCAGGTGAAAAAATGGTGCTTGTCAATATGCAAAGTTTTCCAGACTGACTTCCCTCTTTTCTACTTCCACATTCCCTCAATCCCTCATTCCACCAGGCAAAAACTGAGATATATTTCCCACTAAACTCAACCATTAATTTGTCATGGATCCATCCTTGCTCTGGTTTGATCATCTCCCTTCCAATCTAGTAATTCTGACCTCTAAGCACGGCTGGTTTGACTCATGGGTAGACAGACTCAGAGTCTCCAGGGCAGGAGATGACCTCTACTCTTCCGCCCATGCATCTCTGACCCACCCTTCCCATACACTCTGGAGAGCCATCTGCTTGGTGAAGATGCAGAGAACTCAGATGTGGTCCTTTTCTTTAACCAGCTTCTAGAAATGAATGAAAGCCTTAGAGACATGCAAAAGATGCCTGTGACCCAAGACTGATTTGTGCAAGATTTCAAGCAGAATGAACCATGAAGGCAGGTGGGAAAGGTGCTTTGCAGGAGAGGTTCCTTGGACCCCCCAGATTGGCAGTCCACCCTTTCTTGACCCTGCTCTGTGCTCTCGGGATGCAGTTATGCTCCCTTGCCTGCTGGTTCCTGTTGGGGTTGAAAGAGGAAGATGAGGCTGGGAGATATCTTCTCTAGATTATGTCTATACTGGACTGCAGGCTCCAGATAGCACCACTTTTTTATGCTCAGGTTTCTTATAGCCTTCCCTTCTTCCTGTCCCTTTGGGTCCAGGAGTAGTAATGGTTCCTTCTGTTGGATATTGTCAGAGTAGAAAATTTGTTCCTTCCATTTATTCCACCCTGCCTAATAAACAACCCCTTCTTTAAACTCTCTGCTGTGTCCCATCTTACATATCTACTGTTTCTACTGGAATTGTGGTTGATGCATATGCTTAACAAGGGCCAGACTGGATGAAACTGGAAGCAGCACATGATCCGTCACTTCTCATTGATCCAACCTACATTTTGGGCACAAGCAATGCGGCCAGCCATACCTGCTGACCAAGCCCAGGGAGAACTGAACTCTCCCAGGGGTGACTTTGAAAAGAGGCCTTTGAGACTGTCACTGCAGGGAATAATCTAGGTCAAAGAGGCTGCTGGTATGGAAAGGGTGGGTGCAAGACTGCTAGTGGGAGCAGCTGACAAAGCAGACAGAGCCCCTCCTGATGCGACCAGCCAGCCCAGTGGTGGGGGTAGGGGTGCGAATATTCCAAGTCTTGGTGGAATTCTGTCCTCTCAAGTGGCTGGTTTGACTCAGCACTCCTAGGGAGCCACAGAGCATTCCTCATCAGCATTCATGAGCTCATTATAAGCTTCTGAGAAAAACATCAACAAAGGGGGCTAAGAGTGGCCTTTCTAATTTTTCCTTTGAAGTCAATATTCCTCAAACGGAACCCAAACTTACAGAATCCAGTCATGGAGAGGCAGCCCCACCCCCAATTTTGATATTTCATCTCCCTTTGGAATAATTTTGAAAATGAGCAAAAACTCACACTGCAGGGGGGTGGGAGTGGAGCTCCAGCCCAAGCTCATGCCTTTCTTGATGCAGGCCCAGTAGAGGATTTTTGGACCAGCTTGCCAAATATATATGGCAATATATATATATATATATATATATATATAAATATAAATTGCCATATATATATTTATAATATATTATATAACATATTATATAATATATTATATTATAATATATTATGTATATGCATATATGTAATGCATTTTTCTCTTGATTTTTTCAACTTTTATTTAATAAATATGAATTTCCAAAGTGCAACTTTTGAATTATAGTGGCTTTTCCCCCATAACCTCCCTCCCACACCCAACCATCCCATTTCCCACTCCCCCTCCCATCCCATTCTTCATCATGATTCATTTTCAATTATCTTTATATACAGAAGATCAACTTAGTATATACTAAGTAAAGATTTCAACAGATGCAATCCCCTACACACAAAGTATAGAGTACTGTTTGAGTTGTAGTTTTTTTTTCAAGCTGAGTTAGAATACCCAAGGTGGCTGTGGTTAATGGAAGAAGACAAATACAGCTCTCACGTTCACTAGACAGTTTCACTAACAGTAACTAGAGAAACTTTGAAGTTTGGGGTTCATTTCTCCATCTCTCTGAGCTTTGGTTCCCTCAACTGTAAAATGACAATAAGACAGATGTCTAGCTTCCTTTTTTGTTTGTTTGTTTGTTTGTTTTGCAATGGATAAATAAAAAGGAGAAATGGAGTCCAGAGAAAGTGAGGACCTCCTTGTTAAACTGAACCTTCCTTGGCCATACCAGGTGGCCTCTCTGAAGGAGGCGTAGCATGATGCCTGTGTATTTTCATTACTTGACACTGGTGCATCATCTTTAGTAGGGACTATAGAGCGACTGTGCCAAAAGCTCTGGTTATTTAATGCGAGTTTGCAAGCTAGTGTAAAAATACACCTAGACAGGCTGGCACTGTGGCTTAGAAAGTAAAACCGCTGCCTGCAGTGCTGGCATCCCAAATGGGTGCCACTCCACTTCTGATCAAGCTGTCTGCTATGGCCTGGGAAAGCAGTAGAAGATGGCCCAAGACCTTGGGCACCTGCATCTGTGTGGGAGATTTGGAAGAAGTTCCTGGCTCCTGGCTTCGGATCGGTGCAGCTCCGGCCGTTGCGGCCATCTGGGGAGTGAACCAGTGGATGGAAGACCTCTCTCTCTCTCTCTCTCTCTCTCTCTCTCTCTCTTTCTCTGCCTCTCTTTCTCTCTGTGTAACTGTGACTTTCAAGTAAAATAAATAAATAAAAAATAACTCTTGAAGCAGATGGCATAACCCTCGTTTTACAGAAACACAAAATTCACCGTTATTCAAAAAAACTTACATGAGATAGACTGCACTTGTTAGAAAAACAAAATCAAAACCAAAAACAACTTCAGCCACATCGTGGTTATAGGTTGTATCATGTAATAATAGATAGCTAACCGTTATTCAGCAAATGTTCCAGGTACTTTTCTCCAAACTCATCTTGCATGAATTATCTCATTTAATTGAGACATAGTGAATGTATCCAATTCTTAACTGCAAGCAGGGTGTCCAGTATTGTAATCCAGACATCGACCCTGATGCTGTTCCTACCCTATCCACCATGTGCCTTCTGATGCAACTAGTTTCACAGGGACCACTCAGTTGCCAGCTCTGTGAGCACCATGGTCCAACCATGCACCAACTCATTCCAGTCATAACCATAATAGTTACACCTCCCCCATACCGCACGCCTGCTGAGCAGCATGCCCCTAGACCAGAAAGTCTCATCTTCATTATCAGTCCCACTTTTCCAAAGAAGAATTTCATTCTTTGTCCAATCTCATATGGTAAGGAAGTGGTGAAACAAGAATTCCACCCAGAGTTCATTTTTTTTCTGAAAATCCATAGACTGGAATCGAATCTCAAATTATATGATACTTTGTCCATGCTTATTCTTTAGTTTCCAAGGCGATTGACTATTTAAAAGCAAAACAAAACAATTCTGATTGTAAAAAGAGCTCAGTTCAATTTAATGGTAAACAATGAGTACTGGCTGCTTCACACATTTAAGCTATAAGATGACCCAACATTAACTCAATCAAGAGTTTTCTCTCTGTGGCTTGTCAGTCCCAAATATTTTATATTTTTTGCATGTCTGCCTTAGGTACATAAAAATCTGGCCCTGATCATGCTGACATAAGGACATAAGTGCAGAAGGAAGCCCTTGAAGCAAACAGCTCTAGTACCATACAGGCATTTACAGGCAGTTTTTTTTTTAAATTTATATAAGGTGGACATATTTCATACATACAGATCTAGAAGCATAGTGCTACTTCCAAACCTAGCTTCCCTCCTACCCTCCCTCCTCTTTCCTTTCTTATTCTTTATTTTAATTTTTAGAATGACATTTTATAAATGCTTATTTTGTAAACATAAGATTAACCCTCCACGAAGTATAGAATTCAACAAAAAGAAGAAAAAAAGCATTGTTCCTCAACAGTGGAGACAAGGGCTGCATGCAATAACAACATCTCAAAACGTCAATTGTGTTCATATACATTGCATTTTTTGGTACCCTATCAGTTACCGCAGATCAAATCTGCTTGCCATGCAGAATTTAAAACATTAGTTGCCAGTGGAGACCTTTTCAGAGCAGCCAGAACTCCTAGTCTGGGCTCCAGGCTCATTCTTCTATCTGATGTAAAGTCCCCAAGACTCCCAGGTGAACCCCAAGCATGGGCAGCTGGAGGGACTAAGGCAGTTTTCTTTCAGTCCTTTCTTCAGTACGGTGCAGTATTCCACAGGAATCCCACAGAATTCCCTGCATCCAAATGTCCAGTCATTCTGCATTATAGTCAAAAACTCCTAGTGTTCAGGATCCCAGAGTTCCTAAAGCATCACAGTCATGCTTACCAAGAGTCCCTGGGAAGGGGTGGTAATCGAGATTTTATCTCTAGGAGCTTGCTTTACCCTAGGAATCAGCTCTTCCCTTTCAAAGTCTCTTCCTTTCCTTCCCTTCCCTCCCCATGTCCCTTCCCTTCTTACACCCTTTCCCACTCCTTCTCTTCCAGTGTGCTTCCCCTCTCCTGTCCCTTCCTTGCTCTTCCTTTTACCTCCCCTCCCCTCCACTCCCTTCTCCCCTCCCCTCCCCTCCCCTCCCCCTTCCCTTCCCCCTCCTCTCCTCTCCTCTCCCCTCCCCTCCTCTCCCCTCCCCTCCCCTCCCTTCCCCTCCCCTCCCTTCACCCCTCCCCTCCCCTCTCCTCTCCCTTCCCCTCCTCCCTCCCCTCCCCTCCTCTCCCCTCCCCTCCCCTCCCCTCCCCTCCCCTCCCCTCCTCTCCTCTCCTCTCCTCTCCTCTCCTCTCCTCTCCTCTCCTCTCCTCTCTTTCTTTCTTTTTCTTTCTTTCACAGAACCAATCATTGCAAGAATTTGGGGAATGAACTAGAAGATGGAAGACCTCTTTCTGTCTCTGTCTCTCTTCTCTCTGTCACTCTGCCTTTCAAACAAATAAAATAAATCTTTTTTAAAAATACATTTAAGCCATTCTTTGAACCTCTGACAATAAGCATGCATGTGGGTGGCCAACTAAATCCTGTTTGACCCAACTGAACTTCATCAGATGTTTGATATTCGGAAAGATTGGGAGAAGGTACTAATAATTTTAAATGATTCTCTTTATCCTTCTTTGTCCTCTTTTTCTCCCAATAGTTATTACTAAAATGAATCTTACGGGCAGTTCCTATCTTGTCTTGTGCTCAGTAACAACAATTGTCTTATGGAATGCTGCTGGGCTATTCCTATCCTCAACAGTAGAGCTACAACAATTCCATAACTTCTATTTGGTCTTTTTAGCCTCAGCACTTAGAAGGATTAATGTGTAGAAAGATCTCTATTTCTTCAGTTCTTTTTTTTTTTATTTTTTTATTTTTGTTTGACAGGCAGAGTGGACAGTGAGAGAGAGACAGAGAGAAAGGTCTTCCTTTTGCCGTTGGTTCACCCTCCAATGGCCGCTGCGGACGGTGCGCCTGCGCACCGCGCTCATCCGATGGCAGGAGCCAGGTGCTAGGTGCTTTTCCTGGTTTCCCATGGGGTGCAGGGCCCAAGCACTTGGGCCATCCTCCACTGCACTTCCGGGCCACAGCAGAGGGCTGGCCTGGAAGAGGGGTAACCGGGACAGAATCCGGCACCCCGACCGGGACTAGAACCCAGTGTGCCGGCGCCACAAGGCGGAGGATTAGCCTGTTGAGTCACAGTGCCGGCCTTTTTTTAAAATTTTTGACAGGCAGAGTGGACAGTGAGAGAGAGAGAGAGACAGAGAGAAAGGTCTTCCTTTGCCGTTGGTTCACCATCCAATGGCTGCCATGGCCAGCGCGTTGTGGCCGGCGCACTGAGCTGATCCAAAGGCAGGAGCCAGGTGCTTCTCAGGGTCTCCCATGGGGTGCAGGGCCCAGGCACTTGGGCCATCCTCCACTGCATCCCTGGGCCACAGCAAAGAGCTGGCCTGGAAGAGGGGCAAATGGGATAGAATCCGGCACCCCAACTGGGACTAGAACCTGGTGTGCCAGCGCCGCAAGGCGGAAAATTAGCCTGTTGAGCCAGGGCGCCAGCAATATTTCTTTCAGTTCTAAAAATTTGTGATCCTAAAACAATTAAATGAGGATGGGCAGCATTGTAGGCTAGTAGTTTAAGCCCACATATGAGCACCAGTTCAAGTGCTGGCTCCCCCTCTTTTGAGCCAGCTCCCTGATGATGCTCCTGGAAAGGCAGAAAATGGCCCAAATTCTTGGGTCCCTGCCACTTACATGGGAGACCAGGATGCAATTCCACGTTCCTGACTTGGGTTTGGTCTGGCTCTGGCTCTTGTAACCATTTGCAGAGTGAACCAGAGTATGAAGAATCTCTCTCTCTCTCTCTCTCTCTCTCTCTCTCTCTCTCTCTCTCTTTCTCTAACTCTTTCAATACATTTAAAAAATGAAATGAACATGCTGATCTCCACAATGTCTACCTTAAGCATCTGGTTTGTAGCACCTAAAAGCCTTGTTGGTAGTAGTGCTAGACTGAGTCTCCTGTGAAATCACATTGTGCCTAGGGCTTTAATTTTGTAGTCTAACTTTGGGGGGAAAGTGAGAGAAAGCCTCTCTGCTGCTTATTCTGCAGTGTGTGCCTGTTCTAATCAGATCGTTGGCAGGGTCATCAACTCTTTTCTAAGCAACTTGGATTCACAACAGAATGATTTCCCTTCAATGCCAATCTAAACAAATGCCCTCAACTCTCATCCCAGGGAGTATTCAAAGCAGAAGAGTGCTTTGTGATTCTGGTTGGCTTCATGACTACCTCAGGGGCAAGACTTGGTCTCAGGCTTGTGTCTCCTATTCAACCAAAATGTGGGTGGGCCACATCCCACTGGAACTGTGGTTGTGAGCTCAGAGGGTTCACTCAACATTCATCATACAGCAATAAGCTAATGCACTTTTATATTCCACAAAGGGCTTCCAAATCATCATGTCATCCCATCCTCCTAACAACCCTGTTAGTTCAGAGAGGGTGAGGAGTTTTCCTGATGGCACAAAGCCAGAAACTGAGTGCACAAGATATCTAATGCCCACTTCCATAGCACATGACCTTCCTATCCTAGCAGAATAAATAAAACATAACTAGGAAACTAAATATTCTTCACAAAGTTCTCTGTTGAACATAGGGACATGCATTTTGGGTTATCTGTTGTTTTGGGTTATCACATGCTATGTTAATTTTTTTACTATGTAGATAAACATTGCCTTTAAAAGCAAACGAATATGACATGGAGAAGAGGAAGAAGAAGCATCCAGAGTTGAGAGTCTCTGATCCCTTTATCACTCCAGAGGCTGGGCTGTGAGCATAAAGGCTCTTTTATTCACTTATTTTAAATAACAGCTAACATCTGTCTGATGCTTCCTGTGTGCCAGGAACTGTGTTAATATGTGCTTATATGACGTCTACAAGACAAGCTGCTGAGGTGTGGCCCTTGCAGTCAATAATACCTGCTGCACAAACCAGCTCATGTTACAGGTGGTGAATCCAAGATTCCAGGGGAGAAAATATGATTGGCTTCAGGTAGCAAAGCAACCAGAAAGTGAAAGTCTTGAGCCAAGGCAGCTGTAGATCCTGCTCCACTGTTCTTGGTGTCGCTGAGTGAACCTCAGAGGCTCAGGCTGGATGGGCAGTGCTCCATCCTGCCCCACCAACTCAGGGCCCTCCAAACCTAGAGGAAAAGACCTAGCCCCCTCTGCTCCCACTCCCACCACCTGGGAAAGGAGACCCCCACCCTCTAAATGCCTCCTCTCCCTGTCTAGCACTTCTAAATCACTGTTTATACTTGTGGGTCCCTGTTGGTTTGCATCACAGCCCCCTTAGTCACTGTTTAGCCACTATACTTTGCAGGGGTAATTTTCCATTCCCCTGTTTACATTTCATTTCTTCTGCTCCCTCGCATGCCCCCTCCCATTTTTAAGGGCAGAGAAAAGACATGTTCCATAATACAAGCAATAATACAGTTATAATTAAGATGGAAACATTTTGCCAAAAGGAGGATTTAGCTGTGATTTCTTGAATTCTATCCCAAGTGGATTATTTAAGAGCAAAATTCATAGCTCTTTTGCAAGCTGTCCTCAAAAAGGCAATCCTTTTGTCTCTACAGGTGCCTGGTGGGGTGGGCAGTAGGCAGGATGGTCACTGTAGTTGAGAAATCTTCAAAAGAGCCTTTTGGGGGAGGGGTTACCTAGAGTCTCTCTTCTCTGTCCCTGTATGTCAGAGAGTGGCCAGTCGTATTGCATACCGCATGGGCCTCAGTACCCTGTGCTGCCTGTGTGAACACACTACTAGCTCAGCTTTGGTTTGAACGCTCCCTGATGTGGGTTAAGAGTAACAGTGCACATTTTGCCAGGGGCTCACTGCATTTCCTATGTCATTGCATTGGACACACACACTACAGGGCTGCGGCCCCATTGATAGAAGGAAACATGTTCAAAGTCAGAACTTGGTAGAGTTGAATTTGGGGATGAACTTGAGCTGTACTCCTATGGCATGGTTCCTTGCAATCCAGCATGTAAGCCCTCTAGAATGCACTTACTGTGCTTTAGTGGTCAGGCATGGATGTTGGCAGTTGGAAGTAGGGAAGGAAAATGAGGGAGAGGGAGGTGAGAGGAGTGTGTGGGTCCTAAGCCAGCTCACCATCAGCAGCATCTTGTGGCTCCTGAGCTCTGCTGCGTGCTCCAGGGGTGGGGCAGGGGTTGCCCATTTTCAGGTCTCATTGCCAGGCCTCCTGGGACAGCTGGCTACCAGGAGGATTCAGTCAGTGCCCTGTTATCGCTCTTTTATTTCCCCAACCTTGGATGGTTTCTCTGGTAGCAGCTGCCTCCATTCCTAGGCTTCAGCTCCTGCTGGACAGGTGTGCTATGGTTCCAGCCTCTGTTCGGTGACCCAAACCCTGATTTCTGATAACCCCACCTCTTCCTTTATCCCTGCAGCTGTGCCCTGCTGTTGCTCCCCTCTGCCGTGCCTCATTGTCTCCGGTCTAGCTGTCCCATTGCCTGGGTAACTAATTCTCTGAAGTAAAACCCTTCTCAAGTGTGTTTCCATTCTTTTCACTTGGACATTGACTGATACAGACAGATTTGTCTTTAGAAATAAAAATGAGTGTTTTCTCTGGGGTTTTGTCTTCCCTTAATCATTAGAAGACTTGACAGGTGAAACACAAGCACATCAGCACAAGGCTGCCTAGTTTCATACATGTGCTTATGAGATTTTTCTCCATACCAGAGTTTGATTGAGCAGTAAAAGGAAAGGGCTTTAAAGAGTAAAGACATTTAACTGTTGAAATCTTTACTTAGTATAGAGTTGGTCTTCTGTATATAAAGATAACTAAAAATGAATCTTAATGAAGAATGGGATGGGAGAGGGTATAGGAGGTGGGACTGGGAGTGGGGGTGGAAGGGTGAGTATGGGGGGGGAGAACTGCTATAATCCAAAAGCTGTACCTATGAAATTATATTTATTTATTTATTTATTTATTTATTTATTATCTCAAATTCTTTTTTTAAAGCTTTTATTTAATGAATATAAATTTCCAAAGTACAGCTTATGGATTACAATGGCTTCCCCCCCATAACTTCCCTCCCTCCCACAACCCTCCCCTTTCCCACTCCCTCTCCCCTTCCATTCACATCAAGATTCATTTTCAATTCTCTTTATATACAGAAGATCAGTTTAGTATATATTAAGTAAAGATTTCAACAGTTTGCCCCCACATAGCAACACAAAGTGAAAAATACTGTTGGAGTACTAGTTATAGTATTAAATCACAATGTACAGCACATTAAGGACAGAGATCCTACATGATATTTTTTTTTAAAAATTGATTAATTTTCTATGCAATTTCCAATTTAACAAGAGTAAAGACATTTAAGAAGAAAAAAAGTAAAGATGGCTGGGTATCTTGTTTTCTAAAACTCTTTCCTTTGACATCAGCTTGTTTTACTCTGTGGCTTTAATATGATTCAAACTCTCTGTTGTCTCCAACCCATGGCTTGTAGGGTAGATAAGGAGAGTGAGAGATCATCTTAGCAGGCAGCAAACCTGATGTGCAATTGCTATGGGGGAATGTTGTGTGCTTGAGTGAAACAGGATAATTCAGCCAAGAAGCCTCCCCTTATTTGGAATTTGAGTTCTGACTTCACCGGGAACTGAATTTTGAAGGAAAGAAAGAAGAAAAAGGAGAAGGATAAGGCCAAAGGAGCCGTGAGTGGGAAACTTAGCATATTCTTTTTCAGGGACAAGAAGTTATTTCTTGTCTACTAAGCAGTTCGGTTCTGAGACTCGGATGCCCTTTTTATGCTCAGGTGTGAAGCTGCCTTAGGAAGTGAGTTCAGCTCACCTGCATGCTTTCACAAAGGTGCTACTGCTCAGCAAACTCCGGATGGAAATGTTCTGGGTACACAAGAGAGGAAAGCGTGGCAACAATGTTGATCTAGCAGATGGTCAAAGTGTGGAATCAAGAATGAGAAAGGATATTCTATGTTCTGGGCTCTTATAAAAGGAGAGAGGGAGAGAGAACTGCACACTAATTCAGACCAGAGGGGGTGATCTCACAGGGACCCCATGGGCCAGAGCTGCTGTTCCTCCATGGAAAGCCAATTTCCCCTGGAAATGTGTACTCAGGTGCAGATGAAGCGTCTGAGGTCATGGCTGAGGCCTTGGCCAAGATCCTCCCAGGCTGCAGCCTCTGCTTCCTCTGGAGACTGTTGGTCAAGAGCCATCCTTCAGAGGCCAGCGCCAGATCATGAGCAAGTCAAACACGCATGAGGACAGAATAAATTAGCATCGAGGACCAGTGGGCCCTGTTACTCCAGACATTGTCTTTCTGAAGTTGAAGGTCTCTTTTCCCTCTCCCTTATTCTACAGCCTCTGAGAGCTCAGGCAGGAAACTTCCCTGAGTGGGTTGCTTCTTCAGACAACCATAAATGAGAACAAACTCTTTCCCAGGCTGCTCTTCACCTCCTTTTTACTCCTCCGAAGCTCTGATGGGCCCTGGATTCTACTAGAATCCAGAGTGTTGTGCTTCTTACAAAGTCCAAGACAGCTGGCACCACGGCTCACTTGGCTAATCCTCCACCTGCGGCACCAATACCCCAGGTTCTAGTCCCGTTTGGGGCGCTGGATTCTGTCCCAGTTGCTCCTCTTCCAGTCCAGCTCTCTGCTGTGGGCTGGGAAGGCAGTGGAGGATGGCCCAAGTGCTTGGGCCCTGCACCCACATGGGAGAGCAGGAGGAAGCACCTGGCTGCTGGCTTTGGATTGGTGCAGTGTGCTGGCTGTAGCAGCCATTTTGGGGGTGAACCAACGGAAAGGAAGACCTTTCTCTCTCTCTCTCTCTCACTGTCTAAATCTGCCTGTCCAAAAAAAAAAAAAAAAGTCCAAGACTCTTCTTGTTGAAACTACACAGCAAAGAGCAACGACAGGGAGAGAGAAGAAAGCAACAGAAGATGGTTTTTGGGAAGAAGGGATTGCAGAGTCCTATATCAGGAAGGAACCAGGGGGGCCAGCGCTGTGGCATAGCGGGGAAAGCCACCACCTGCAGTGCCTGCATCACATACAGGAGGCTCCATTTCCAATCTAGCTCTCTACTATGGCCTAGAAAAGCAGTAGAAGATGGCCCAAATCCTTGGGTCCCTGTATCCATGTAGGAGACCCAGAAGAAGCTCCTGGCTCCTGGCTTCAAATCAGCGCAGCTCTGGCCATTGTGGCCAACTGGGGAGTGAACCAGCGGATGACAGAAGACCTCTCTCCCTCCGCCTCTCCTTCTCTCTCTGTGTATATGTGTAACTCTGACTTCCAAATAAATAAAAATCTTTAAAAAATATGAAGCAATTTAAAAAAAAATCTGCAGTCATGAATGTCCTGATAGACTTATTAAAAAAAAAAAAAAAAGGAAGGATCTAGGAAGGGACTAGAAAGATCTTCTCTACTGGGTCATGGCTTATTAACTCAGGTGGTGTTCATCTCCTTGAGTTTACTAGGCAACTGAAGGCCCTTTTAAGAGCTGGTCTTGAGAGAGGAGCACATTAGAGATATAGCGGGATTTTCAAAAAGTTCATAGAAAAATGCAACATGAAAAAATTATGCGGGGGCCAGTACTGTGGCAGTGGGATAACACCCTTGACTGAAGCGCCAGCATCCCATATGGATGCCAGTTTGAGACCCGGCTGCTCCACTTCCAATCCAGCTCTATGCTGTGTCCTGGGAAAGCAGTAGAAGATGGCCCAAGTCCTTGAGCCCCTGTACCTGTGTGGGAGATGCAGAAGAAGTTCGTTGCTCCTGGCTTCAGATCGGTGCAGCTCCAGCCATTGCGGCCAATTAGGGAGTGAAACAGCAGATGGAAGACCCCTTTCTCTCTCTCTCTTGCTCTCACTCTCACTCTTGCTCTCTCTCTCTGCCTCTCCTCTCTGTATGTAACTCTGACTTGCAAGCAAATAAATAAATCTTTTTTAAAAAAGAAAAAGTTATGCTTGAATTTCATTTTTGTTGCACCAAAATAAACTTATCTTTTAATTCCCATTTTTGTAAACCTTTTGAAGTACCCTTGTTTGTTCATAAAATAAACTGTGGCTTTCCTCCTAAATCTGGCTACACGGAGAACCAGAGGATTTAGGGTGACTGAAAATTACATAAATTGCTCACAGACAAATTTTTCTGCCTTATTCATCTCCAATTTTCTGAGACCTGTTTTATATCACTATTGAATAACAAGTTATCTCAAAACTTATCTGATTGACGATTTTCTGTCCCACCCTTCTATGAGTCAGGACTCCAGTTACTTCTTCCTCAAGAGGCATCAGCTGGGGTAGCTTTGCCAACTAAAGGTTCAGCCTCACACTCACTCATTTGGTTGTTGGCAGGATTCAGTCCCTCAATGACTGTGGATCATGGGTCTCCTTCAATTCTGTAGGCCTCTCCATAGGGCAGCTCCTAGTATGGGGTCTGACTTCCATGAGCGCAAACACCCAATGGAGAAAGCAAAGGAACTGCAGAGCTAAAGCCACAATCCTTTACCTAGTCTTAGAAGTGACATTCCATCATGGTCTCCATATCCTGTACATTAAAGGAGATTCACCAAGTCCATCCTACACTCCAGGAGCCATATGACTGTCGTGGCAGCAGAACCATTGGAGGTGCTAACTAGATTCTTCCTTGTTGCATGTTTCTCACACTTCCTTCAGAACCCGAAGTTCTGGAAGTGCTCACCTCACCAGTTCATAGGACAACTCAGGAATACTGAACATCTCCCAAAACTGGTCAACTAATTTCAACATGGAAAAATGATTAGAGAAATGAATTAATTTTAGAACTGAAATTCTGGTGGGTTTTGGGAGAGCCATGAGAAGGATCATGATCCTGAGTAGGAATCATAGAATCTGCATTGATTGGGCATAGTTTTTCTACCTAGGGTCCAGATCGGGTGAGCTTGGTTCTATAGTGACTGAGCCTCTGGGAAATGGAAAACACAGTGTTGTTATAGTCGGTTCTCTTATAACCATGCATGAACCAGTGGAATTGGAAAAACTGAGTAACATTTTGATGTCTAGGCAGATTATTCACTGGATAAACCCAAAGGGTCTGTATATTCTGGCATCCAGAGATACGAGTTTCTGAGACTAAGATTGTTGCAAAAGGCAAGGGGCAAGAGCACCTTCGGCTGAGGTGGAGCCAACACCAAGATCCACAGACTCATTGCAGGCTGGAATGACACCTTAATTACTGGAGGACCAAGGGACAGGAAATCAGTAAGTCCAAATAGCCAGAAATCTGGCCTCAGGGACCATCTAGCAGGGACTGAGTGAGAGGTCAGGCGCAGGGCACTCCAGCTGCTAATGACGCTGAGTTCCAAGGCAGGCTCCCCAGAGAGGTGGAAATAAGCCTGGATTTTTATCACTGAGGACCAAGATACAATTCAGGAGAAAATCAAGACTTAAGATAGGATTGGTGAACTTACAAAGAGGCAAGAAACCTGGCTATTGGGTATAAGATTCCTCAATGGAATGGACAGCAAGAGTGGGCAAAAAGTTGACTGCTGCCAGAAACCAGGACTGGACTCTGAGTTTGGCACAGGGGTGAGACTACTGGTTGAGATCAGAAGTTTGGCTTGCCAGGTGTAGAGTAATGCAGGAACCCAGATCCAAGCTGGGCATTAAACCCTGACAACCTTGTGATTGATTGTGCTCGATACCTTCTGATGCCTCATGGGAACAATCAGACCAAGTGCTATTCTGATAGGCAATTAGGTTTCATGATTTTCTCCCTTGTGCAGACATCAGTATGAAATTGGGGACCTGGCTTCCCAGCCTCTGTTCCAGTTCCTCCTTGTGGAGAGCCAGGTGGGGTAAAGGCCACAACAGGGCAGAGGAGGCTTCTGCTTCGAGATGGCTGAGGAGGATGAGTGAGGTGAGGAATGGACTGGGAGCCCATGTGGGAGCCACACTGCCTTCTCTACCTCTTCATAAACTACTCTCCTGGCCTGGGAATGTTCTGCCCCGTTTTTGCCAAGCCACATTCTCCACAAGACTCACTTAGCTCCACTTTTGGCTTTTCCAGGAATCTTCCCAAATCTTCTCTTTTCCTCATCCCCCCTCACCTCTGCCCCAGCACCCAGAACCCTGTCCCCTGCTCTCCCACACATCTGTTTTACTCATTCGGTTTCTAATGATGAAAGTTAATGTGTTTCCTTTCTTAATTTCCCAATATGTCTGTGTTTTCCTACTTTGTCCCCTATTACCATGAGATAGAATACTCCTCCGGACAGGGTCATGGTTTTTCCTTCCTAAGTAAAGCCGGACTCAGCCCACGATGACTTCTCCAATGACATAGTTTAATGAACTTCTTGTTGAAGGGTGAAAAAAAAATCAAAGTGCCTTTCAGGATCTCTTCAGTTTGCTTGATTCCTATTTAATTTGAGGGCCCAGAAGTTTCCCTAAGCTTGCAGAACTTACTGCTCCATCCCTTCCCAACATTTGTGCTTTATCAAAACAACCAAATCAGGAGCAGCGACAGGGTAGGGGTCAGAACACAAACATTTTCTACATTGCTCATAGACATTCACAACATATGGCACCCCCAAGTGCTAAAGGACTCCTTACTGAACTACATGGAATTTTCCTGAAATGAATGCCTTATGCCTATCTTTAGCACTGGACTTTCATGATAAAGCAATCAGGAGATTTGACCGAATTTTCCACTATTTAACTGGCTATGTTGAGGTCACGTAGAAACAAACTTCAAGAACATAATGACCTTTAGAAAATCCATCTCTGAAGCCAGGCTTGGTCACTAGTCTGTGGGCAGACTGTTGCTTACTTTATACACTTGTTCTGTTCTTCCCGGAGGAGGGAAGATTGTGGGAACAGTTGGACTGTGATACCAATGAAGTTATAAACTTTTAAACTTTAACTCTTGCACATTGACTGATTTTTTTTCTATAATGAATGAACCAAAATAATGGAAGAATGCCAGAGAAGCCAGGAAGATGTTCCCACAAAGGCCCAGGGATGCTTGAAGACCACCATCACACAAGCCTTCAAAATCTTCCCTGAGATCCATAATGGGTTGTTACTGCTAATCTGACAACAGGGGTTGAGCCCGAGGTGGTCTTGCTATCGCTGAGTGCACTTGGCTCTAACATGCAACTCACAGGCTAGCTTTGTTTGTTGAACAGATTGAGCAGTTTGGTGAACGGATGGCTACAGAGACAGAGCAGAGAGTCACTAGCAATGCCATCTTTGGCTTCTGCCCTACCTGAGTGCATTACTCAGTGATTACTTTGTGAACTAGACAAAAAGTGCCCTATTTGAGTTGGCTTTGCCCTATTCCATGATTTCAGTTCCTTGTCTCTACTCTTAAATGTGTGGGCTCATTTCCATCCTCTGAGCACTATTGTTTTTCTGATTTGAACAGTCATCAAGAAAACCTTGGTAATAGGGCCTATGTATCATTATTTACTTGTCTAATTATATATGCCTTTCCCACCCCTAATGCTTCAAGACATCAAATTTCAGCTGAAGTAACTGCATGGGGAAAAGCAAGAGCAATAGCAACAAACCACTTCACTCCTCGGGGTGGAACCATGCAATTGTACAAAGAAGGATAAGGAAAAAGCTGTTCATATTTGGAAAGAGAAGTTGGAATAAGAAAGTGAGAGCAGATGGGCCACTTTAGCATCTGACGCAGCCCAGTGCGTTTGTTAGGAAAGCTGAGCAGTCAGGACCAGCGAAGGCCTTTAGTATGGACTACACAAAACCTGGTCTGGCTGGGATCTTCTTTCCAGGCCCTACATTATTGAGGCTGTGGTAGATATGCTTGGAATTTGCCCTGCACTGCCATGCTGGACACAGTACAGGACATTAAAAAGCTGGTTTTGTTGATGAGCCAGGGTGCCATCCCTTGCTCTGCAGAACTAGAATTGAGAATTGTCAAATCTGAAAGATATACATATCTATTCCAAGTCATTGTTGTGTTAAGCAGGGTAGCACAGAGAAAGTGTAAGAAGGTGATTCGGTGAGAGCTTCACACACAGCAATGATGGCATCCCCATGATGAGCAGAATAAGTGGGCCTGTGCAGAGCCCCAGGGTTTTTCCTGGCTAAAATGCTCTGCTACATTCCATAATGGTCCTCTGTTTTACTCATCTACCAAGAAGCATGTCCTACCTCTACTGGAGTAGTTACTGCAAAGTTTGAGAAACTATCACATTCCAGAATTCTCAGACCTTGTCAAGTCTAGGTGAGATCCTTTGATTGCAATCTAGCCAACCAGCAATCCAGTGCTGCTGGATTTATTAATTGATTTAGGGATAGGTAAAGTAGCCAAATTTGATTATTGAAAATTTAGTCTTGGAGTTTGATGAGGATAACAGAAAAGGACTATTGACGATACCACATGTGTACCTGGGTCCAGACATGACTGAATTTTTCAATTACATGACCTGGAAAATTTTCTTCTTCATTTTAGTTAGGTTGAGTTAAGTTTCTATCCCTTGTAATTGAAAGAGTGGCATGTGCTCATGTTAAACTCAGGTCACAGGTACAATCTATTCCTTCTTCCATGCTGATACTCCTTCTCTGAAATAGGACTGATATAAGTGCTCCATACCTATAGGATGCATAAAATAGCAAATGAACAGGAAGCAGAATATGTGGTCGTAAGTTGTTGGACTATAATTTTCTTGGTTCCACTGAGTTTATTCTGTCTGTGGTCTAGGAAGTGGAATCCAGGTCCCTCTAAGCCCTAATTTAATTGTGGCTCCTGAGGGAGAGTTGCAGACTTGAAATGATCTCCAGTGGCTTTAGGGAGGGATGGGTGGTCCCTGGAAACTCTCTGTGGGAATTCCCTCTGATTACTGGTTTCAGAATGTACAGCCAAATGGGCAATTGGATTAGCGAGCACCAACACTTTTCTCTGAATGCTACTGAAGACCCTGAAAGCCATTCACACTAAAATATTTTTTATTATCCTGTTTTCAATAGCTAAGTTGACACCATAACTCATGACTTTTGAGCTAGATGGAATGAGTGGCCTTACCTGTGGTTTTTAGAAATGCTACACATTTTAAGGCTATTGTGCTGTTTTATATTAACCTGTTGGAATGTGCTTTCCCTAGACAATAAATATTTCCTTGAACTCTAATAGCACTGGTGGGGGTCCCCCAACTTCAGGGACTGGTCATGTTTCAATGGTCATTTAATTTCAATGTTTGGAATGGTCCATTTTCAACATTTTCCATGTTCCAATGGTCATTTCATGTTTCTATGGTCATTTCATTGGTCACTCAGACCATTTGTGGTCTGAGTGTTTCCACAAGATAATGAAGTCCACTGTAAATGGTTATTAGCTTCCTAAGATAATACATTACATCTCCATGAAGCCATTTAGATTATCCTAATCAAGAGTGACTTCTTTTCTTCTTATGTCTCTCAGATGGTATAAGGGTCTTCTTTTAATTATAAAAAAAACCCTTATACTTAAATAAAGTTGTACTATGAGGAGTCTTCAAAGATTCATGGAGAATATGTACTACAAAAAAATCTATGCATTAGACTAAACTTTTTCTACCAAAAGAAACTCATATTAACTTGTTATAATATGTTTGAATAGGATCAAGTGTGAGGCACTGAGAAGAATGAGGCATTAATTTGAAAACAGCACCTATAAGAGCAACAAGAATTCTGCCAAAATTGAAGCAATAACAAACATCAAATTGATGGTGAAGTTTGGGTGGAACAATGGCAAAATCACTGATGCCTTATGAATGGCTGAGGGGCAAATACCCCAAATGAAACAACAATTTACAAATGGATAAATCATTTTAAAAAGGGACAAGACTATGTTGAAGATGAAGTCCTTAGAGATAGACCATGAACATCAACCAACAAGAAAAAAGATAATCTTGTTCATGCCCTAATTTAAGGGGACCAAGGATTGACAGCAGAAAGAATAGCCAACATCATATACATCTCAAATAGCCAGCTTATACTATTCTGATTGATAAGGTGCAGCAAACTTACTGCTCAGTGAGTGACAAAATGTTGAACTCAGATCATTTGTAGAGAGGAAAAGATTTCAATGGGAATTTTAAACAAGTGGGACTAAGTTCTTGATGCCTTTCTTCCAAGAACTGCGACAGAAGATTAAACACAGCTTTTACTAGTATGATCCTGAAGGCAAAGCACAATAAAAGTAACGGCTACTGAGAGGTGAAAGGTGTCCAGGCAATGCAAAAGTAAACTAATCAAGAGTAAAGGTCATGGCAAAAGATTTCTGGATACTCAAGGCTTTTGGTTTCACTTTTGGTGGGCCAAAAAATTTTAACATACACTTATTAGGAGTGTTTTCAGAAAGTTATCCAAAGGCTTATGGGGAAAACTCCTGTATTTTGGGGGATGCATCAGGGAGTCCTTATTCACCATGACAATTCTACCTCTCATCAAAGAAAGGCAATTTTGTGAGAGTTTTGATGGGAAATCTCTAATCATATAACTTAAGGTCCTGACTTTGATCATATTGATTTCTTTTTGTTTCTTAAGTTAAAATAAATTTACAAGGTATCCACTTTTCTTCAGTCATTTATCTAAAAACACTTTTACTAACATGGCTAAATTCATAAATCCTTCCATTCTACAGGCATAGACTAAAATTTCTACTATAAGTTATGAAAGTATATTAAACTTGCTGGCATTTATGTTGAGGGTTTTATTTTTGTTTTTATCTTTTAATTCCATTTTCATGATCTTTTTGAAATTCTCTCAGTATTTGACTTATTTCTTTCTCTTTTTTAAAAATTTATTTATTTATTTATTTGAAAGGCAGAATTAAGAGGCAGAGGCAGAAAGAGAGAGAGAGAGATCTTCCATCTGGTGGTTCATTACCCAAATGGCCTCAACAGCTGGAGCTGGGCTGATCCAAAGCCAGGGGCCTAGAGCTTCTTCCAGGTCTCCCATGCATGCACAGGGGCCCAAGGACTTTTGCTATCTTCTACTGCTTTCCTAGGCCATGGCAGAGAGCTGGATCAGAAGTGGAGTGGCCAGGACTCAAACTGGTGCCCATATGGGATGCCAACATTGCAAGCAGCTGCTTTATCCACTATGCTACAGTGCCCACCCCTGACTTATTTATCTTATTGATGGCAACAAGTTGTATAGACCACAAGTTGCACAATGCTTCTTGTTCTCTTGCAGTGTGTTAAATAGCAGGTGCTTAGTAAACATCTAATCAATGAATGCACAATTTTCCATCATGTACATTATTTCCCCCCTTGTGAGAAATATGTCTCTTGGGTTCCAATTTTTGGTTGGAAAATACAGACTCTCTTCAGCCTAAGGAGTTCATCATCAACCATCATTCAATGAATATTACTGGATAGTTTCTTAAGTGCCATGTACTATTCTAGGATCAGCAGAACTAAGAACAAACAAGAGACATGTGGTCTTTGCTTCCAAGCAGGTCATAGATTTGGCCTGTGGGCAACAGAGCAAGGGATGGCTAGATTCTTGTAAACTCCAATCAAACTGATTCCAGAGTTAAAGGAACCTGTGCAAGGTCTTAGAGTGATAAAACACAGGAGATAGTCTCAGAAACTCTTCTCTCAGTGTCATTGATGACTCTAAGTCAAACTTCTCCCTCTCTGGAAAGGTTCTCCTGCGTTCCTTAGATTCTCCATTAGACCTAAATCAAGGCTCATTGTTAAGTTTCGTAATTTACCTGTTCACCCATTTTCCCATTTATTTGGGAGTATCTGCTCTTCACTTTTCTTAACAGAGAGTCATTGTTAATCTTACTCTCTCAGTAGCTGACACAGTGAATATCCCCCAGGGGAGTATCAGGACATACTGGCTAAGATCTCAGCAACTCTATGTCCTGGATAGATATGGTTTGTTGCTTTAAATGAGTGGCTGTTAAGACTAACCTCCGCTGAATGCAGCACTGGCCTATGGGTAGCAGCAAAGCTCTTCTAATCCGAGACTATGACCAGCACCATTGCCACATGGTCCCTGGTTCTACTTCCATTTCCCTAGATGTCTGCCCTTCTGTTACCCTACCTTTAACCCACATCTCTCTCAACTCAGAGAACAGCCAATTGTTTCCTTAGTCTCATCACTAACTACACTAGCTTTAATGATAATTCCCCAAAACTCATGTCCACCACCAAGATATTAGGAATGTTGAGCTTATTTGGAAGTAGGGCCTTTGCAGATAAAATCAGGTTAGGACAAAGACCTATCATAATAGATTGAGTCCTGATCCAATGACTGCTGCCCTTGTAAGAAGAAGACACACGGAAGAGAGAAGATCACATGAAGATGGAGGCATGGCTTGCAGGCTCTGTGACTACAGAACCTTCATGGTCCTGATTGGCAGAGCAGTGACTTCAGGAAGAGGTAGGGTCCAGAATAAGGGCATGGAAAGGAGCATGAGAAGTGCTCAATATAATTGAGGTCCCTGTTGTGGACATCTGCTATTTTAGGTTGCCTTCTTTCCATGAATGGTAAGAGTAGCATCTTTTAAAGCAGGGACTGACTGTCATGATGGCAGTTGAAAGTGTCAACATTCTACAATTAGGCATACTTGGAAAACAGTTGAGAATCTGGACATACCCCAGACCTAGAGGGAAAGCCAGAAAACTGATAAAGAATGTCTCAGTGTGTTCTAGTTCCAGAAACACAGCCAGGTCTCAGGTAGAACAGGGAAGAAAGTCACTCTCCTCTGGTGTTCTCTCAGATGTCTCATTTTCTGTTCTCTCCTAGAGGGCTTCTGTGCTGATTCACCTTTCCAGAGGCCACCTGCCCTGTGTCTTTAATGGTTGGGGCACCGGATTCTGTCCCGGTTGCTCCTTTTCCAGTCCAGCTCGGTGCTGTGGCCCAGGAAGGCAGTGGAGGATGGCCCAGGTGCTTGGGCCCTGCACCCATATGGGAGACCACAAGGAAGCACCAGGCTCCTGGCTTTGGATTGGTGCAGCACAGGCTGTAGCGGCCATTTTGGGGGTGAACCAATGGAAAAGGAAGATCTTTCTTTCTCTCTCACTGTCTAACTCTACCTGTAAAACAAAAACAAAAACAAAAACAAAAACAACTGCTGGCTTAGGTTTGAATCCCAGTACCATCTCACCTCTGTGGCTACTAGTACCATTTCTGATTCAGAGAGCTGTTAGGTCCACCTAGTACTTTGAGTCAGGCCACTAATGGATACAAGGGTTCATTCTGGCCTAATCAGTTATATTTGAGGGTGAGTCAGAAGGCATAACACGTAGACACTCAGAGAATATGGGCTAAGGCAGAAAGACCAGTGGAATCACACTGTGAAATAGTTGTGATGCTGTGTTGGGTCTGAACTGGGAATCAAGAGAGCTGAGTTTAGCTGGCGCCGTGGCTAAATAGGCTAATCTTCCGCCTGCGGCATCAGCACACCAGGTTCTAGTCCCGGTCAGGGCTCCGGATTCTGTCCCGGTTGCCCCTCTTCCAGGTCAGCCCTCTACTGTGGCCCGGGAATGCAGTGGAGGATGGCCCAAGGAGGCCTTGAGCCCTGCACCCCTGGCTTCGCATCAGCACAGTGCGCCGGCCGCGGCGGCCATTGGAGGGTGAACCAATGGCAAAGGAAGACCTTTCTCTCTGTCTCTCTCTCTCTCTCTCGCTGTCCACTCTGCCTGTCAAAAAAAGAGAGAGAGAGCTGAGTTTAAGGTTAACACTTGTCACACATTTCCTCGAAAAAAAATCAAATACTTTTCCTCATTCTTCAAATCCTTCACATAATAAAACAAGGGACATGGATCAGCAGATCTCCAAATGCACCTGAAACCAAATTCACCCCCAGTGATGACAGGGTTGTGTTGTCATAGCGATGGCCTCCTTCCACGAAGCCTCTGGCAGTTCCAGAGATATCATCTTTCCCCAGGACAGTTCCCTGATAAAAATCCATCCACAGCTTCTCACTCACTCCTCCATAATGTGTAAGACCTCATTCTTTTCTCCTTCAGGGCATAAACACACTCAGATCATTCTGTTATCCATAGAGAATGGAAACTTCAGGGAATTCCAGCCTAAATACAAGTGTTCCTGGTTTTTCAGCTCACTCAGAAGAAAATGTACTTTTCTGTCCTTTGTGCACAATTGGCTCCATTTGAGCCATCAGTGAAAGTAAGTAACTGGAAGAGAAGGCTCTTGAAAGAGATGGAACTGCAGCATTGATGGGAAAACCAACACTGAGAAAGGCCAGTCAATGGCTTTGGTGTTTGAAGCTGAACAAGGTTCTTTGTCACCTGTGTAAAGTGATCTCCATCTCCCTTTTCTCTGGGACTGATGCTAATTGAATTGAAGCAATCATTATCACTTTCTTAAGATTGTAGTTTAAAATACCCTTCAATTGTTTACACTTGAAATGTGCCCTTCTCTCATTCTGCAATTGCTGAAGGGAGATTGATGGAGTCACAGGACTCAATAGAAACATTTCTTATTAGAAATTCTCTCCTTTGGGTAACAGTTGCACAGAAGTCATCTTGTTCCCCTGACTGAGCCCCAAAAGAACAGCACACCTCTCAACTTATAAACACCATCACTCTTCCTGGAGAAAAAAATGTTCCGTTGGTCACTTGAGTCTTCTCTAACTCCTACAAAGCTATTGTGCAGACGATCATACCCTTCTTTTTCTTTTGATTCGGACCACATCTTTTTCTGATTTCTTTTAAGGCAAAAGAACCATTTATTATGCTCAAGGCTGGAACCACAGTGTACTCTGGCTTTTAAGCCAAGACTTGCATTCACATACCCAGATAAAGGGATCACTTTGTGCCTCAATTTCTCTGTCTTTTTGAACACTATTCTCTAAGTTTCTTACGCAAATAACCAGAAATTGAGTCATGCATGTAATTTCTTTTCTAGAACACTAAAACCTACAGCTGAATTTAGCTACAGTTGCTGTGTGCCTCAGGTAGCACACACTTCCTCCCATGAATATTCTCAGGAGCTCCACCTGGCCCTAGACGGTCTATGTGGGCAAAAATCACTTTCTTCAAAGGCACCTTGCCGGATACATTTTCTGCCTCCAGAAACTTTCTGTGAAAAGGTGGTTACAAGTTCCAGGGGTCTTCAATGGCACCACCCGAAAGTCACTGTGTCATTTTCCTACCATAAATCCTAAAACAAGAGAAGATGCTGCCAGGAAGTAAGTTGAGGGCTGTCTGACTAAGCGGAAGGGCAGGGATTGGAAGCAGAGGGAGGTGATAGAGAGCAGTCAGCATTGTCTCTGTTTCCACTCCACCCTGCAGTCCTGGGCTGAATAGACAATATTATTCTTGGCAAAGCAAAGTATAAGACTTGGGAGAGTCTTGAAGCTCAAGCCCATCTTCTCATTATACTGATTTGACTGTGAGGCCTCTAGAGGGAAAGTGACCTTCCCAGAATGTGACTGTAGCCAAGGCTGGTTTATACTTTGGGTCCAACTTTAGTACGAAGTTCTACTAGACTATGCTACCCTCTGAATCATGACACCTGCTCCCACGGGAGCAGGAGGGTCAGAGGCACAAAGCAGCTCTAGGAAGACTCCTCCCTGCTTTTTACTATGAGACTGGCAACGACCAGCCTGGGGCTTTTTCCTTTAATGTGCACTGCTCTGACGCCTGGAGGTCAACACACAATGACTAAGTTTGGGGCCACTTCAACTAGTTCCCTCTGCCATCCTTCCTTCCTCCACCCTCAGCATCCTTCCTTAGGGAGAGGTCTATTCCATGGAGGGGGAAAATGAATCCCAGTCACAGGACTGCTGGAGTTGTGTGGGGAGGATCTAAGCCAATCTCACTTATTTCACATTTCTGCCAAGCGTAGAACATAATTAAAAACTGAATTTCCACTTTCTCTTTTCTTCCTCCTCCATCTTTGCTAAGAGCTGTGGAGCTGACTTAGGATGCATCACCTCTTTATGTTTTCTCACTTGTAATACAGATGTTTTCTTTCCCTGGCGTTTCTTTCTCAAACATTTCCAAAGAGTTGTAGAGATTCATAAATGTGAGAAGGAACTTTGAATGGAGACATGTGGACAGGAGGTGATCTTAAATAAGGCCCAACCCACCTCCTTGTGCAATTGATGGGGAAACTGAGACCCTGCGGTGCCACCCAGATTCTCATATAATCAGCAAGTTAATAAGTCTTTGAGCACAGAATGAAGTATCTTGGAACTGAAACAGACTATTTATTTTTTCTATTTTTTAAAAGATTTTATGTATTTATTTGAAAGAGTTACACAGAGAGAGAAGGAGAGGCAGAGAGAGAGAGGTATTCCATCCACTGGTTCACTCTCCAAATGGTTGCAATGTCCGGGGCTTCTTCCTGGTCTACCATGGGGGTGCAGGGCCCAAGCACTTGGGCCATCTTCTACTGCTTTCCCAGGCCACAGCAGAGATCTGGATGGGAAGTGGAGCAGCCAGGACTAGAACTGGCACCCATATGGGATACTAGTGCCACAGGCAGAGCATTAACTTACTGAGCCACAGTGCCGGCCCCCAGTCTGTTTATTTCTAGCACAAGTTGAGAAAAGAAAGCCAGATGTTGGCAAGATGCATATCTTGGTATATTCTAAAAATCTATCTTCTCCAATATTATATTACATTGTCATTGTTTTTACACCACAGACATGTTATGCTAAAAACTAAGCATGGGTCAATGGATGACATCAACAAAAGCAAATGTGGAATTCTTAACACTCTGTGGTTTGAAAAGATAATTTTTAAAGGTTTATTTACTTATTTGCCAGCGCCGTGGCTCAATAGGCTAATCCTCCGCCTTGCGGCCCCAGCACACAGGGTTCTAGTCCCAGTTCGGGCGCCAGATTCTGTCCCGGTTGCCCCTCTTCCAGGCCAGCTCTCTGCTGTGGCCAGGGAGTGCAGTGGAGGATGGCCCAAGTGCTTGGGCCCTGTACCCCCAGGGAAACCAGGAGAAGCACCTGGCTCCTGGCTTCGGATCAGAGCAATGCGCCAGCCACAGTGCACCGGCCGCGGCGGCCATTGGAGGGTGAACCAAGGGCAAAAGGAAGACCTTTCTCTCTGTCTCTCTCTCTCACTGTCCTCTCTGCCTGTCAAAATAAATAAATAAATAAATAAATAAATAAATAAATAAAAGGTTTATTTACTTATTTGAGAAGCAGAGTTACAGATGGAGGGAGAGACAGAGTGAGATCTTTCACCCACTGGTTCACTTCCCACATGTCCCCAACAGCCAGAGCTGGGTTGATCTGAAGAGCTAGCAGCTTCTTCTGGATCTCCCACATGGGTACAGGGGCCCAAGCACTTGGACCATCTTCTGCTGTTTTCCCAGGCCATAGCACAGAGCTGGATCAGAAGTAGAGCAGTGGGATTTGAACCAGTGTCCATATGGGATGCCAGTGCTGCAGATGGAGGCTTAGCACACTATGCCACAACAACGGCCTTGAAAAACATAATTTTTAACATTTATTTGATTTATTTGTTTACTTAGTTGGAGGAGTGATGTGGACCAACAAAAAGCTGCCATATGAACCTGCTCCTCTCAGCAAAGCAATCAGTCAAGACACGGACATTAACTTCTTTGATGGGTCAGCAACTCTCTGAAAGGACAGTCGTAGTCCACGGAGCTGGCGCTGCCCTACACAGAAGCTCTTGGCAGCCCCCGATCGGCTTAGCCAAGTTTTTCCCAGTTGGCATCTGAGTATGATCATAGCTCTGGAACCCTCACCTAGCAGTAATTTAGTCTCCTGCCTCAGATGACTATGCCTGATTTGAAGGACAAAGTTAATTTGTTATTTTTCTGAAGAAATTAACTGCCAAGAAAGCAGATATTTCTCTCTTGGCATAATCAGAAAATCTTTAACATTAATTTGTGATGTGAGCATCCTTCTTCTAGGCCTTATGGAGGTTGCCAAGACATAAAGGACATGACATCTTGCAAAAAGAGCTGGGTATTCTTTGGACGAGATGAAGACATTAAAAGCACAAGGATTAAATGGTAATTATGATAATATATTCATTTGAATAATGTCACAAGGAAATAGAACATTGGAAACATTGTGGGAAACTATTAGGGAGTAGTTGCTTGATGGAGAAAGTGGGATTTTGACTGTATCTCTGAGAATAAGTTGGCCATTGGTCACCACAGTTGTAGGGGTTAGAACAAAGATGGGAGGAAAGGCAATTGCTCTGCCATGGAAGACTGCCATGGTCTGATCCTTGTTGAGGAGCTGAGCATTCCATCTTCCAGGCCTGTAGAGCCAGAGCCCTTTGAAGGAGTCCAGAGAGGACCACGCGAGCCTGCAGGCCTAATCATCAACCACTGTGAGATTGAGCCACCAGGCCCTGGGGTCAGCGTTGTGGCACAGTGTGTTAAACAGCTGCCTGTGAAGTCAGTATCCCACATGACACTGGTTTGAGAACTGGCTGCTTCATTTCTGATCCAGCTCCCTGCTCACACACTTGGGAAAGCAGCAGAGAACAGTCCAAGTCCTTGGGCCCCTGCACCCACATGGGAGACCTGGAAGAATCTCCTGGCTCCTGGCTTCATTCAGGCCTAGTCCCAGCTATTGCAGCCATTTGCGGGAGTAACCAGTAAATGTAAAATCTCTCTCTCTCTCTCTCTCTCTCTCTCTTTCTCTCTCTCTCTCTCTCCCCCTCTAACTCTGCCTTTCAAATAAATTTTTAAAAAATTAAAAAAAAAATAGCCTTTCCCCAGGCAAAATAACGCAAATAGCTGTCATGGGGGCTCCTGTCTTTGCATCCTCTTCCTCCACTTCCCGGCTCTTTTGGAACTTCACAGGGAGGCTCAGAGACCTGTGCCTGCAGGCTGGCCCTGGCACAGTGAAGTGAGGAAGGCTCCTGCCTGAAACGTTTGTTAGGGTGGGATCATCACTCAGGGCCTGGGTGCTTCTCAAAAGACTGGAAATTAAAGAGGTCCCTCCCACCAAGTCCCGAGTGGGAATAAAAAGGGGAAGGGGCTTGGTGACTGAGCACCACTACTCCGTCTTGTCCTCTAAGGCCAGGGTCAGAGCCCAGATAAATGTGGTGCCCCATAGGGATGGTCCAGCAGCCAAAAGGCTCTCAGCAGCTTGACTCAAAGTCACCTGGACAGGCCTGACGGAAACACGGGACAGCCCAACCCTTCCCTAATAGGTTTTCCAGAGTGCATCTATCATTTTGCCCGGGGATTGAAAAATAGCTCAGGTGCCCCATGACCATGGTCTGTGCTTCTGGGAAAGGCAGGCAGGTGTCTGGGAGGAGGACACCCTCAGGGGCTGCAGGGGACACTGGCAAGAGACACATTTCCAGGTTGAAATGAAAAGGGTGGTGAGGGCTGGCACAGAGGAAGCTGGCACTGATTGTCTCCAGCCTGGACTTTCTGGGCACTGGGCAAAGGCTCGTGGCTTTGGGAGCTGCCCCAAGCTAGCAATGGTGCCAGGGCTCCATTCACCCTGTGAAGTATATTAATTAAGTGAGCGGTTTTGGCCCTGAGAGCGTTGCCGTGGCTTCAGATGGATACAGCAGAAAAGAGGCTGGTGCAGCTACAGCACCTCTGAGACATCGCAGCTCCTGTCCACTGGACAGAAGGTGAGACCCCAGCAAATCTGGGTGGGGAAACTCCAGAGAGCCATGCCAGTTAGTACAAGCCTTCCAACTCACGGGGACCAGAAGGCTCGCAGCCGAACAGAATGTTGCAAATCAGTCAGGTTGCTGGAGACACAACACTTAGCAAGTGCTACCTTCCTGAGCCTGTGCTGTTCAATGGGCTCACTGCCACTTCGAAAATAGCTATAAGGACTGTTTTGGTTCAGTTTACTCTGACATGTTAAAGCTGGGAGATGCCTTTGAGACCCCTGGCCTCCTGTTCATTGTCAGAGAGCAAGTGGAGTCCCAGGGAGGTGAACAGGTTTTTCCCAGGCCCTGAGGTTGGCTGTTGGCAAAACTCAGGGAAGAAGGAATCAGTCTCTTCATTTCCCATAAAAAAATTATTTCTTCTACCCCATATCTGATACATACACACACACACACAGAAAGAGAGATAGAGAGAGAGAGAGAGAGAGAGAGAGAGAGAGAGAGAGAGAGATCCAAATCTACCTGCCCAGCTACGCTAACAAAACAAAGATCTCCCAGATTAATTGGACTAGGAGTTCACAGTATGCTGGTCTGAACATGTACCCCAAACATCTCTGCTACTGCAGAAAGTGAGCAGGCAGTGCTACCACTTACCCCTCTCCCTGGCCCCTTCCTGGTCCTTGCTGTTGTCAACACTTCTCAAATCCCTCTTTTTCTCCCCATAGGAAGACACAACTTGCCTTGCATTTACATCTTCCCAATTCAGTTCAACCCAAGTACATCCACTCTGCTGATGACTTTGGCAGAATCTTTATGAGCAAGAAGTAAAGACTGAGAGAAAACAGGCAACTAAATCATAAGGAAGGGCCAGCACCATGGCTCAACAGGCTAATCCTCCACCTTGCGGCGCCGGCACACCGGGTTCTAGTCCCGGTCGGGGTGCCGGATTCTGTCCCGGTTGCCCCTCTTCCAGGCCAGCTCTCTGCTGTGGCCAGGGAGTGCAGTGGAGGATGGCCCAAGTGCTTGGGCCCTGCACCCCATGGGAGACCAGGAGAAGCACCTGGCTCCTGCCATCGGATCAGTGCGGTTCGCAGGCTGCAGTACGCCAGCCACGGCGGCCATTGGAGGGTGAAACAACAGCAAAAGGAAGACCTTTCTCTCTGTCTCTCTCTCTCACTGTCTGCCTATCAAAAAAAATCATAAGGAAGATAAAAGAGGAAAGGATAGAAACAAGACAAAAAGTCAAAGAACTTAATATGAATTGAATGCTTACTATAGGCCAAGCCCAGTCACACAGGTTATTTCATGTCATTTTCACAATAAACTTAATGTCATCCATGCACATACAGTTGAATTTGCATGATTTTATTTTTAGTTTATAATAATTTTCTTTTTTTTTTTTAACTTTTATTTAATAAATATAATTTTCCAAAGTACAGCTTATGGATTACATTGGCTTTTTCCCCCCATAACTTCCCTCCCACCCACAACCCTCCCATCTCCCACTCCCTCTCCCATTCCATTAACATCAAGTTCATTTTCAATTCTCTTTATATACAGAAGATCAATTTAGAATATATTAAGTAAAGATTTCAACAGTTTGCACCCACACCAAAACACAAAGTGTAAAATACTGTTTGAGTACTAGTTATAGCATTAATTCACATTGTACAACACATTAAGGACAGAGATCCTACATGAGGAATAAGTGCACTCCTGTTACCACAGGAAGAAAGTGGCAGAGAGGGAATTACATCCAAGGGAGATGGGTTTAAGGTACTAGTGCTTTCCACTCAAAGAGGTGAAAGAGCAAAAGTGAGAGAATACAGTAGGGAGAAGGGTGTGCAAGAGAGGAGTGGGGCGTTGTGGGGTCCTGGGTTCTGATGCAGACTTTTCATCATTCCTTCATCTATTGTGTTTATCCAAAGTCTACTATGATCTTGACTCTTCTGGGCCAGAGGATTACAACAGGGATTTAGAGAGCTGATTGTGGAGGGTATTTTTTTTTTTTTATATAAAGCTTTTATTTAAAGAATATAAATTTCCAAAGAACAGCTCATGGACCACAATGGCTCCCCTCCCCCCACAACTTCCCTCCCTCCCCCCACCCTCCCCTTTCCCGCTCCCTCTCCCCTTCTGTTCACATCAAGATTCATTTTCAATTCTGTTTATACACAGAAGATCAATTTAGTACATATTACGTAAAGATTTCAACGGTTTGCCCTCGCATAGAGACACAAAATGATAATACTGTTGGAGTACTAGTTATAGTATTAATTCACAATGTACAGCACATTAAGGACAGAGATCCTACATGATTTTTTTTAAAAAAAATTGATTAATTGTCTATGCAATTTCCAGTTTAACACCAAGATTTTTTAATCATTTGCAATTATCTTTATATAAAGAAGATCGATTCAATATATACTATGTAAGGATTTCATCAGTTTGCACCCACTCAGAAACACAAAGTGTAAAAATACTGTTTCAGTACTAGTAATAGCATCACTTCACATTGGATAACACATTAAGGACAGATCCCTCATGAGACGTAAGTACACAGTGACTCCTGATGTTAATTTAACAATTTGACACTCTTGTTTATGGCGTCAGTAATCTCCCTAGGCTCTGGTCATGAGTTGCAGAGGCTATGGAAGCCTTTAGGGTTAGCCGACTTCGATCTTATTCCCACAGGGCCATAGTCAAAGTGGAAGTTCTCTCCTCCCTTCAGAGAAAGGTACCTCCTTCTTTGATGGCCCCGTTCTTTCCACTGGGATCTCACTCGCAGAGATCTTTCATTTAGGTCTTCTGTTTTTTCCAGAGTGTCTTAGCTTTCCATGCCTTAAATATTCTCATGGGCTCTTGAGCCAGATCCGAATGCCTTAAGGGCTGATTCTGAGGCCAGAGTGCTATTTAGGACATCTGCCATTCTATGAGTCTGCTGTGTATCTCGCTTCCCATGTTGGTTCATTCTCTCCCTTTTTCATTCTATCTGTTAGTATTAGCAGACACTAGTCTTGTTTGTGTGATCCCTTTGACTCTTAGACCTATCAGTGTGATCAATTGTGAGCTGAAATTGATCACTTGGACTAATGAGATGGCCTTGGTACATGCCACCTTGATGGGATTGTATTGGAAACCCCTGGCACATGCTGAGTGAATTAAGTCAGTCCCAAAGAGACAAATATCATTTGTGGAGGGTATTTTTTTAAAAGATGTGTCTATTTGAAAGGCAGAGTCACAGAGAGGGAGGGAAAGACACACAGAGAAAGAGGGAGATCTTCCACCCACAGGTTCACTCCCCAAATGGCTGCAATGGCTGGGGCTGAACTAGGTTGAAGCCAGAAGCCAGGAACTCCATCTGGGTCTCCCACATGGGTTCAGGGGCCTAAGCACTTGGGCCATCTTCCACTTCCATCCCAGGTGCATTAGCAGGGAGCTGTATCTTGGAGGATCTCACCACACTGGCAGCATGGACTGTAGAGAAATAAGAGGACCTCATAACAGGGCATGTGCTGTGAAGAAAATAAAACAGGACGACATGATGCAGAGAGCCTGTTGAGGGAATAAGGGGTAGGGGTCATTTTAGGGAAAGCCACTGGGAGTGGTCTCTCTGGGAAATTGACATCTGGGTCAATGAGCAGTGTGTGTAAAGGATTTAAAAATGATAAGTTCTAATAATGTCAATGACAAAATCCTCCTCCCTATGGGTTGGACCATTCCCATGATCTACTTCACTGAGGAGTGGAAAAGGTACCACCTGCCCCACGGGCAGACCCGGGGAGCAGAAGGTGATACTTGGGTGCTGTTTGAAGCCTTTGAAAAGGCAAGACATACCGGAATGTCTGGCCCCTTCCTCTTGTATAAAGGAAGAAGCAGTCAGCACCAGTGAGCCCTAAGGGTTGCCAGGAATCACTGGAGAGCTCTGACCAGCCCCTTGAGGAAGACAGCTTAGAGGACTGGCCCAGACCCTTTGCCCTGTGGCTGAGGCCCACCTGCCTGAGCTTCCTTCTTGGAGTAATCGCTGGGAGAAGAATTTCCCATTCAGGAAAGGAAGTCTCTCATGTTCTCTTTTCAGATGTCATGTCACCAATGCATGTTAAAGGTCAGTGGCTTCAATTCTCTTAAATGGCAATTAAGCTATTGTTTGAGCAAACCAGAAATATCCGGAGTGCAAGCTTTGCTCAAACCTTGAGACTCAGAAAAGGCTGGGAAAAGAAGACCTAAGAAGAGGCCACAGGAGAGGCCATGGATTCAGGAAACTGAGCAGAAACGCCCTGAAATGTAGAAGCAGGTGTCTCAACAGACAAAGGGGATCTCTGGCTAAAGCCACAGGGAGGCAGGAAAAATTGCAGATTTGCCCATTACCTACAGTCTGGTTCTGTCTTCTGGCATCGCCTTCCCCTATCCCTCATTCTCTTTATCCTTCCAACTCCTCTCCTTTACCTTTCTCTCCCTCTCCCTCTCCCTCTCCCTCTCCCTCTCCCTCTCTCTTTTCCTGTTCCCACCATCATATTCTCTGTCTCATCTTTCAGAGGGCTTCTGACAAACTAAGAGTCTGAAAACTGGATTTAAATGTCAGCCCCACTATGTTCTTAGCTCTCGATCTTGGAAAAGTTCGCTGAAGCTTGGCTTTGGTCACCTGAAAATGAAGGAGAAACCACCTAGGTGACAGTGTTGAACTTGTTGGGAGGGACATCAGATAGCATTGTAAAACCTGAAACAGGACTCCCCACTCAAAATAGGCATTTGGCCAGCCATCGCTTCCTTTCCAAATTATGGTCAAGGTCTTAGCCCAGGGCTTTGGCTCCCAATCCGCAAGAAATACAGCTTGATGAAATTCCCATGAGGGAGTTAGGAGCATTGTCCTCATTTTATGAATAAGAAAACCGCAGCTCAAAAAAATGTAAGACTCTTGCCGGCGCCGTGGCTCAACAGGCTAATCCTCCGCCTTGCGGCGCCGGCACACCGGGTTCTAGTCCCGGTCGGGGCACCGGATTCTGTCCCGGTTGCCCCTCTTCCAGGCCAGCCCTCTGCTGTGGCCCAGGAGTGCAGTGGAGGATGGCCCAGGTGCTTGGGCCCTGTACCCCATGGGGAGACCAGGAAAAGCACCTGGCTCCTGGCTCCTGCCATCGGACGAGCGCGGTGCGCCGGCCGCAGCGCGCCGACCGCGGCGGCCATTGGAGGGTGAACCAACGGCAAAAGGAAGACCTTTCTCTCTGTCTCTCTCTCTCACTGTCCACTCTGCCTGTAAAAAAAAAAAAAAAAATGTAAGACTCTTGGAAAAGCAAGTTTTTAAAAGCCTGCTTCTTTAAAATCTATCAACATCTCTGCAGGGTCATCAGCACAGGTGTCTGTAGAGACCTGTGCACACTGGCACCCAGTAGCTCCTACATCCCCGACCTTACATCTGCCTACTCCAAACAGCCCAAAAATGGAATTTGAAAATAAGTTTGGAGAGAAATTGTTGTTGGAATCCATGCATCATTTTCTCTAATATACATTTTTCCTGGGCTTTTGGAAAACTCTTTGTAGGCATGAGTTTCAGGCTTTTTTTTGCATTCAAGGAGCTATCTTTGAATTCTATTTCCCACCAGCGTTCCTAAGTATCATTGCACAGTTTAAATTGAGACTCCAAGCCATGATAACTGGTTCTTCCCACTACAGTTTTTGAGGAAGCTGAAACTCAGCTTTCTCACTCAGAATAAGACGTGGGAACTGCATGAATTTCCCATCCCCTCTTCCCTCCAGCCTCCCCTCCTCCAGGCTCTCCTCCACCTCCCTTCCTCTTTCCCAGGGGCTCTCATTGAATGATCCTCATATTCTGAGTTGTTTTATTAAGGTATTTATCAGTATATTAGATTCTCAGGATTACAACAAAGGCATGACAGTCTTCCTCGATTCTTATGTTAATGAGATAATAAAACAAACAAACAAAAACCTCACCCAGTTTCAATGCAGTTCATAGTTACAATTCTAAGAATATAGTTATACTGATTTTCAGATCAAAATCATCTTCCTTCTTGCTGGCGAGTGGGTCCCTCTCTAACACCATGTGTCTAAAGTGCAGAGAGGGCAAAGAAAGATACTCCCTGTTATTGAAAATATTTTTTATCTTGCTTATGTTTTGCAATGTTGACACTGTTGCACAACAAATGGATGCATTAGTCACAACTGATGTGGCTGATTTCATGTACCTGCATTCTAGCATGTTTATCAATGTTGAGTACCTTCTCTCAGAAACTGGGAAGATGCAGTCCTCATTGTCACACACACACACACACACACACACACACACACACACACCATCCACCCTGTTGGTTTCCTTTGTAGCCCAAACCACAATGTGTAATTCTGTGTTGAATGTTTTCATCTTCTCCCAGGCACAGAGGTTCTCTCAGGGCAGGGATCACATCTGTACAAGTCACTCAGCTCTGGTTGTGGACCCAGCATCTAACATTCCAGGACTGTGTATTCTCAACTCTGGCTGCACACTCCATCCTCAAGGGAGTGAACACACACGCACCGGTGCTCACCCAGACAGTCTCAATCAACCCCCAGCACAGCTGTCATTTCCAAATTCTTGATCAGAGTCAAACCTCTGGTGCTCAGCAGGATTCTTGGGCTCTCTGAGTGTTGCCTACCTGGCTCCCCTCCCTGGATCCGGTTTCTGCTCCAGCACTGTTGGCTGTGGCCTTCCCCTGACACGTTCCCTGGGCCCACCCTAACACATTCCTCCTCTGCTTTAAACGGCTGTTTATGGCTCGCTACCTCCAGGACGCAGCTCCTGATGGAAAACCATCCAGACTCTGTGCCTCCTGCGTAATTCAGAACCCAGACCTCCTCCTTCAAATTCCTTTGTACTATTTTCCACAAGCATGTGCTTCTGTTGGCAGTGCTCCTATGTGCGACTGATCTTGACCGTGAGTTCCTTGCGCTTTGCTGTAGTCCAAATCCTAAGGTGGCTGGAACTGCCTCCATTGGCACAATTCAAATTCTGCAGCCCCAAAAGCAGGACAAGAGACAGGAGACATAGACAGGCAGAAGGGCAGGCGGAAGGGGCCAGCACTGGGCTCTCTGGTATGCTATAGACCACCAGAGGGGCTGGAGAGGATGAGGAGGGGTAGAGAAGGACTCCCATGACCCACTCCTGGCCTCGAGTATTTGGACAGCCAGCCAAGGGGAGACCAGACCTTGTGCATTGCCACCCAAGAAGACAAAGCCTTCTAACAGTGGAAGCTCTGGGGTCAAGGGGGCTCAGTGTAGGGGCAAGTGCTCTACCTGTGCTCATAGGTCACTGAGGGCTCTGGCCCCAGGCGTGTTCACCCCTGTCTCTTGCTTCTCCTATATTCTGCTCTGCCTGTACCATTACTCACTCCACTGCCATCACCCAACATGGCTCAAGGCTAATGTCATCTGGCCCTGGCTCCTCCTCTTCACCCAATTTCCCAGTGAGGAGGAGAATGAGGAGGAGGAGGAGAGCAAGGGGAGGTCCACAGGGGGCAGTGGATTTCTGGAGCTGAGTCTGCGGGTGATAAGATGTAAAGAGCAGAGATGGAAAACAAGCCTGCTCTCACCCTCCCTTGCATCTTGGCTTATTCATGCTTCTGTGAAGCTGTAGTATGGGCACACACTCTCCTCACCTGCCTGTGTGCCCTGCCATCCCCAGCTGACTTGGCCTGTGTGTGTAGGGGGGGTGTGTGTGGCATGTAGAATCTAATTTGCATGGTGTGTGTATGTAGTATGTGGTTTGTGTATGTGTAATCTATCTATCTATATATATATATATATGTGATACATGTGTGGTGTGTGTGCTACATGTGTATGTAGTGTATGTATAATAGCCATGTGATGTGTATCTGTTGTATCTATGTGATACGTGCTTGCAGAAAATCTTGCATGAGGATTATTAAAACTCATAGTAGAGAGATCATCCAGACAGAACCCCCTTTCCTTGTCAGATGTGAGCAGAGCTCCACAGGCCTAAAGCTAATTTGAGGCAAATTTCCAACCAGAATCGACTTCTGCTGATGCTAAAGCCTTTCTATGACTCTGAGCCTTTGCTTGATCATTGAGAATCAAAGTGTCTCCCACCCCCCAATTTCCTTCCCATCTTCAGCTGAGGCCATGAACACAGTGAGGGGAGAGGCCTTGCCCAGTCCAGGGGTGCAAGTGGAAACTGACCTGCCAGGCAGCATGGCTGAGGACACAGTCCACGGTGAGACACTGCATCAGCCACCACCACCAGTACTGCGGTCTCCGGGCTCAGGTAGTCAGGATCCACTTCTCAGCCTCAAAAGTGAGCTAGTTATCTAATAGCAACGAACTACTGATAGTCATTTCATCCAAACACTAGGCTGCTTCCCTGGTGGCTCCCCCAAGTAGAAAGCGTGGTTCAGGTCATGGCTGGATGGGGATGGTCGATTTTGCTGGGGCTTTTATTTGACCTCCAGGACCATGCTGGCCAACCTCAGGTTTCCTTCCAAACTTCCTATAAACTAGGTCCATTTTGTGATTTTTCCTCTCCCCGAAGTCTATGAATTTGTGCCTTAAAAATGCACCCCTGCATTTATCCATTAAGCGCATTTGTCTAGGAAATAAGCTTTAGCAAGAATGAGCAGCAGCACCATCCTGAGTGTATGTCTATGCTCAATATACAATTGCAAAGGACCTTCCTTCTGTCAGTCCTTGCAAGACCTCTTGATGGCCACTGTGAGCTCCAGGTTTAGGGGCTCTGGCTTGTGACCATTGCTGGAACTCAGGGGTGTTGCCTGGGAGGAAGTGAGCAAAAGTGGTAAGGGGTTCATGGGGCCAGCCCTGTGGCTGTCTGGAACTGGGGACCCACTTGCCCATTTAATTCACTTGTAAGTACTTTGAGGAAAGAATTCAGCATGAGCTGCTATGCTGAACGTGAAGCACAGACCTGGAACGTGTGATTTGCAGAGAGGTGGAAGATGAGGACCCACAAACTGCCTTCAGCTCAGCTCTTGCATTTGTAGCTTTCACACAGAAATAGGGATATCTGTTTTCTTTTTAAAAAATCTTAAAGGGCCGGCGCCGCAGCTCTATAGGTTAATCCTCTGCCTTGCGGCATCGGCACACCGGGTTCTAGTCCCAGTTCGGGCGCCAGATTCTGTCCCGGTTGCCCCTCTTCCAGGCCAGCTCTCTGCTGTGGCCAGGGAGTGCAGTGGAAAATGGCCCAAGTGCTTGGGCCCTGCACCCCATGGGAGACCAGGAGAAGCACCTGGCTCCTGCCTCCGGATCAGCGCGGTGCGCAGGCCACAGCATGCTGGCCGCGGCGGCCATTGGATGGTGAACCAACGGTAAAGGAAGACCTTTCTCTCTGTCTCTCTCTCTCACTGTCCTCTCTGCCTGTCAAAAAAAAAATCCTAAAGATCCAGCCTCACTGGGACCACCATTCTCGCTCATACCTCTGAGCGCAGGACTCCCTCTAGCCAGGCAGGGACCTCTGAGTTTATCTGTTCCCGCCCTCCTGGCTCCAGACCTTGTGGCTTCTCTCTTATCTGGGGCTTTGCCTATGTCCAGGGCAGCCTGCTTTATGAAGTTGGTGGAGGACAACCACCCAGAAGGAGAGAGAGCTGTGAGTAACAGAGGCAGATCTCAGATCTGGCTTTGTTGGTGTCAGAGGGATTAAAGATAGACCTTAAGAAACCGTTTCCTGCAGACGGAATTGTGAAAGCCAGTGACGTAGGACCAAAGGAAAATTACCAAGGTCTCATTGCCTAAAGGACCCCAGGAAGGGGAGGCCAGCTGTCTGACGCAATCCAAGGGAAGCCTCACCCTGAGGCAGCCGTCAGTTCTCCCTGTTCCTTTCAGCCATAGGATGCTTACTCTATGGGAAACACTGAGCCTCGTAGATGTGTGCTTGCACACATTTCTGCAGTGTATTTTTACATAACTCTCACACCCTGGTCCCTGCATGCTTTTTCTCCTTGTACCTTGCTAAGAAATTGCCTCAAGGGATTTTTTTCTCCTCTAAAGTGCAGCCAGTGCTGAGCTACACGGGGAACAACAGGACAGGGCATGGGGCTGTGCCCGGGATGCTCCCACAGAGAGTCTCTGAGCAGTGAGAGAGGTAGGTGTCTTTGCAGAGATTTATCTCTGAACAAAAACAAAACAGGTTGTGTTTTATGCCAGTGGACTCTGCAGAGGCACTGAAAAAAATAGGATTTAATTAAGGAAGCAATTTGGGCTGCAATATGGCCTGGTAGCCGAGTCATTGCAAGCTAGTGCTGCAGTATGTTTTATGTGAGAGGGGGTCAGCACTGGGAAGAAAGAGGGAGGGCTGGAGCAAATGACAGTGTCAGGGCAGGAGCAGTGAGTGGATGAGGAGATTCATAACCAATGGGATAACATCAAGGGTACCCTGGGACAGCTTCTCAGGACAGAGACTGGGAGACCAAAGTCACTGTAAAGGCTTTGAGAAGGAAGAGGAAGCAGAGAGCAAGATTACCCATGCAGATGGGACTGGACTGGAATAGGGTACATATGTTCTGGGCCAACTGCCTTCACTCTCTTGTCTTACTGAGATGTTTATAACCACACTCAAATGGTTGCAATAAGATACTTAAATCTATACATACTTGTCTTCTGATTTCTTTTTTTCCCTTCTTAGCTTAAATAATGCACTCAGAGTGATGTAGGTAAACCATTAAGCAGAATAAGCACTTGCCAGAGATACTGGTAGCAAAGCTAGACCACCAAATACATGTAGAGACTGGGGGCGCCTAGAAAAAAGTGATTTAAGTTCCAAACACACCCTATATGCTTTTCAGGGTCTGCGGCCTTTCTAGGTATTCCCCTGGGGCTGGTGCCCTCGGCTGGCAAGGGCCAAGTGAGTGGCTCTCACCATCCAGAAGACCCAACTCAACCTGGGACTGCAGCAAGAGCAGGCAAGGCCCAGAGCACTTCATAAGGCAGGCAGCATTCATTCCGAAAGCCTATCTAGGGACCAACACTGCGGCAAAGCAGGAAAAGCTACTGCCCTTGATGGTGTCACCCCATCTGGGTGCTGGTTTTTGTCCCAGCTACTCCATTTCTGACCTAACTCTCTGCTAATGGCCCAGGAAAAGCAGTGGAAGATGGCTCATGTCTTTGGGCTCCTGACACCCATGCAGGAGAACTGATGAAACTCCTGGCTCCTGGCTTCAGCCTGTCCCAACCCTTGGCTGTTGCAATCATCTGTGGAGTGAACCAGTGAATGGAAGTTCTCTCTCTCGCTCTCTCTCTTTCTCGCTCTCTCTCCGTCACTCTGACTTTGAAGTAAATAAGTAAATATTTAAAAATCTAAAGTCTGAATATTGTACAGTTGTTGAAAGTGGGCCCCAGAAGTTTGGGCTGATGCTCCTGTGTCACGTGACTATTCATGGGTTACAACAATGCAGCCTTTTGGCTTGCGGTGATCTTCTCCACACCTAACTTAAGACAGTGGATCTTCAGTATTGAGAAATGCACTGAAAATCATTCTTCTGAAGTGTGAGGTACCTAACGGGTCAAAATCTGAGAAGGTCTGGGGCCGGCCCTTCTTCCCAAGATGAAGACCAAATGGGAACACTACACCGGACTTCAGGCTGGAACAGATAGGAGTCAGCGGTGCAAAGCCAGAAGCTTTTGGCTTTTAACTTCCTGGAACCTCAAGTGTGGACTGGGGGAAAGTAAGTTGTTGCTTGGAGTTCATGGTTCCAATAATTCTAGACTTCTCTAAACCTCTAACCCTGGGAGTCCTGGGAAGTCGAGCAGAGTTCCGGAATGCAAGAGTCACCCTAGAAGAACTGGGCGAGAGCATGCCTACCTTTTTTAGCTTAATGTTTATAAACAGACTCAGGAATTGCAGAGCCTACTCGGAGCTAGTGTTATGAGTTGAGTCACCCCAGGCAGGGGACTGGACTTCTTTGAGCCCAGTTTCGTCAGTAGTATAAAGGATGGGATGGTTGGTCTCTTAGCAACCTTCTGACCACAGTATTTCATAATTCTGTGTTCTGTGACCCCTGTCTTTCTTGGAGGGCTTTTAAATCATTATTTTCATTCATGCCTTTGTACCTCAGATCAGTCTCATTGGAGCACAAAATCATGACAAGGACAGCAGCCAGCCGTGTTATGAGCAGTCACTGTTGAAACAGAAATTCTACAGGGGCTAAAACAACAGTCACTAATTGCCCCCACTGCCTGCTTCCAGGCAGGCCAGCCTCCAGCCTCAGCCCACTGACTGTGCCTCCTGGGTCAGCAGGAGTCTGGGAAAAGCCTAGGCTGCAGGTGGAGGGAGGCATGACCTTGCCATTTTGGGGAAAATTTCATGTGTCCCACTTTTGCTCAGGGTAAATGATAGCTGATTTAAACTCTACAGTTGCATTGCAGTGTGGGAGTACTTTGAAGATAGTGACCAAGAAGAATGCAAAGTCTATGGGTAGGCATTTGGTGTAGTGAGATGCCCATATCCCAAATCAGAGAGCCTGGATTTGAATTGGCAATTCCCAATTCCAGATCCTTGCTAATGTGCATCCTTGAGGTGATGGCTCAAACAGTAGAGTCCCTGTCACCCATGTGGGAGACCTGGATTGAGTTCCTGGATCATGGGTTCACCCTGGTCCAGCATCACCATGGTGGGCATTTAAGGAATAAACCAGAAGGTGGGAGATTCTTTTTTTCCTTCTTTCTCTCTTCCTTCCTTCCTTCCTTCCCTCCTTCCTTCCTTCCTTCCTTCCTTCCTCTCTTCCTTCCTTCTTTCCTTCCTCTCTCCCTCCCTCCCTCCCTTCCTTCTCTCTCTCATTCATCCTCTCTCCCTCCCTCTGAAATAAGTAACATTTAATAATAAAAAAGGAATACAATTCTAGAGCCATAATATAGGATTTGATATTGCAACTTCTGCCCTTGATGAGTTGTACATCCTTGGAGAAGTTACTTAATTCTCTGTGCCTCAGTATTCTCATCTGTGAAATAAGGATAATATCTTGTGCTACATCACAGGGTTGTTTCAATGACTCAGAAACAGAATATAAGATAGAGGCAGGCTTCGTTTGCAGCAAGAACTTTAGACATATTAGCTATGATGATGATCTCCTTACCCTCTTTCTTATACAAACAGCAGATTTGAGGCCAGGAAAGACAAAATAGCTTGATCATGAGCACGTGGCCGATGTCACAAACCTGACTTAGTTCTCCTGATTCAGTGCTGCCCTTGAGGCTCACGCTATTGTCCTGGACTTCCTATAACATATTCCAAGTGCTCTTTCTAAATATGCATCTCTTGCCCTGCACGAACTACCGTCAGCAGGACTGCCCTTCCCGCTCTTTCCCACACACACCCAGCATTATGCCTCCCTGTCTCTACCCTGCAGTTTCCTTCCTGCTTTTCTCTGCCGTGTGCAGGGAACATGTCCAAGCCAGCCTTCCTCTGTGGACACTTCCCAGACCTCCTTCCAATGAACCACTGCCTTGAAATCCCCTTTTTCCCTATTGTCTGTGCTTTGGGAATGATCATAGCTGACGGTGACATGTGAGTCATCTCTGCATGGCAAATGCCACCTGGTTCCTGCTGTCAAGAGCTTTGTGGGACACAGCCTTAATTTGGGCTTGACACATAATGACCCTTCATCCTCTCTTGCTGGGAGCCTCCCTCCTGGGCTCAGCAATATGCCTATCACTCCCTCCCACTGCTGTGAAAGCAAGGTATTGTAGCACCCAGTGCTCTGCTCTTGTTGTGTCACTGAAAGCCACCACAGCTCATTCCTCCAATACCTGCACCATGAGCCAGGGATCCCGGACCCTGCAGCTAATTTCCTGATGCACGCCGTCAAGCAGCCCCATCTGAACAAGACCCCAACGGGAGCTCAACTCCATTAAGAACAAGCGAGGGATCTCCCTGATCCTAAGGAAGCACAGTGCTCTAAGTCCTTACAAGAGAACCCATTTCAGATAGTTTCCCCCAATACAACCATGTGCTGACTCTCTTCAAGGAAGTAGTTTAGTGCACCGAGACCTAAGTTTTCAAGTTAGCTGCTGTTTTTTAATTGCACAAGACCTTATAAAAATCCTTCTAAATGTAATTATGTTTCTTGCCTGGCCTCTCTTTCAGTGGTTTGCAGCATTTAGTTCGTTTTTCACTCATATGACTATTGCACACACATTTTAATTGTGTAAGAAATTATAGTGGTAAAGATTACACGGATATATTTATCAGTATATTTTTTAAAAATCATCTTTAAGAGTGGTGAAGTTGAGGGAAGCCCTCAGGGCAGAAGCTGGGGTTCCACATTCTGATCCTCAGTGCCCGTGATGAGTCCCTTAGTCACTTTAGGACCTCATTCCCTCATCGATAGATGAGGTTCATGACACCCACCCTTCTGATTTCCCAAAGCCACCATAAAAATAAAATGAAATAGACTATAAAGTGGAAAGCACCAGGCAGGACATAAATCACCATTATGATTTTCCATTGACGTGTCTACAATGTCATGACTTCACCTTGCACAGCTGCTCTGCTCTGCAGGGGAAATCTGAGACCCCAGTTCTGTGACCCTGTTTCTCTTCAGCCCTAGCACCTGCCCACCTGCACTGCTTCCTTCTGCTGCCTCTACCACAGCTGACCCAGGTTTGCAACCTGACACACTGGATGAAATTGCTTCTCCTCACATTCTTTGCCATTGTTTGCAGACATTTTCAGTTGCTTTGGGGGCTTTCAGCCTCACCATTTTGCCTTCTCATTGCTTGCCCTCCTTCACCTTCCAGAAAGGTTTTGTTATGAACCTGTACTCTGCTGCCTTCCTCACTTGTGCATTTGTGGGTTGGCTGGTTCCATTTCCTCTGACACGCTGCTTCTCCTCAGTAGGTTCTTGTTATCTCAGCTGCTTGGGATATTTGTGTTACTTCCTTCTCCCAGCTCTGACTCCACCTGCCTCCTTTCCTCTCCCACGCTGATGAGAGCCCACAATTTATCCTGTTGGTGACAGGTCCCAGCCAAGGTGTGGCAAGCTGAGGCTGCAGGTCCTGCTCTGAGCAGGGGTTCTGCCTCTTCTGCCCTGTCCCTCTACCCCTGGTGACATCACCAGGAAGGAAGGGGCCAATTTTGTGGCTTTCTCTCAACCTTCTTTCCAGAGTAATTCTTTAGTGTGCTGAGAGAAAACCTGGTCTTTTCCAGCTGTATCTGTCTCTGCAGAGGAGCAAGAGTTGGCATCAGAAAGGGCCTTGGGAAGCACTATGTTCAGCTCTTTCTGTCTCTCTGGAAGCAGAGGCAAGAGGAACTGATTGATTTGACATCACAAATCAATTGTGATTTTGGCTGGTGCTTTACACTGCATCAAACCTATGCTAGGTACTGGATATCAGATATTAAGGTAGTCAAGGAGTAAGGGAAATCATATGGTTTAGACGGGCATTACTATCTGCTGATTGGTCAGGCCTCTTCCATAGTTTCCTTTTCACTAAATACCCCACCCATCCTAAAGCAAGCCCCCTTCTCCCTAGAGGTCTACCTCCCAATCACATTTCTTTTCTTTTCTTTTCTTTTCTTTTCTTTTCTTTTCTTTTCTTTTCTTTTTTTTTTTTTTTTTTATTTTCTGCCAGGAGCTTCTCCTGGTCTCCCATGAGGGTGTAGGGTCCAAGGTCCTGGGCCATCCTCCACTGCCCTCCCAGGCCACAGTAGAGAGCTGGACCGGAAGAGGAGCAACCAGGACAGAATCCAGCGCCCCGATCAGGACTAGAACCCGGTACGCCGGCACTACAGGCGGAGGATTAGCCTGGTGAGCCGCAGCACCGGCTCTCCCAACCATATTTCAACCTGTAATCAAGGCCTCTTAGCCACATCCTTTCTACCCACAGACTGCCCCCTGTCCTCTCTCCTCCACCTGCCGTTGGGGTTTGTGAGGTCCCTAGCAGGGTGTGTGTGGCTGGGGAAGACGTCCTCTTCCATTCCGTCCTCAAGGACTGCAGCCTTTTCGCCACGCGGGACAGCCATGGGCAGTTTCTGACATAGCTGGACAGAGCAGGGCCTCTTTTAGTGAAAAGGAACCTCTTCTTTGGTTTCAGTGTGTTCTCTACTACGTGGGTTGCTTGGAAGAGCCCAAGGGTACCAAGAGTTACTGGGCAAGCTCCACTTTATCCTGCTTTTCATTCGTGGGTCCTCATTACCCCAGGAGAGAGGGTCACAAGAGGATGAGGTAAAGCTGGGTACAGCCAATTTTAGGTGGAGAGATCAGCAGGAAAATAGCCAGGGACCACTCAACATACCTTTGGAGGACTGTATGCCAGTTATCTACTGCTGCACAACAAACCAGTCCAAGACCTGTTCTGACCTTATTCTGACTCCAGCCTTACTCTTTTCATTGCCCTGTGGGTTAGAAATTTGGGCAGGACTCAGCAGTGCGGCTCACCTGGTCCATGAAGTGTTCTCCCAGGACAGCCCTTATGGGCCGGAGCATCCAAACTGCCTTTGCTTACACATCTGGGGCCTTTGTGCTTGCTGTTTTCTGGACTGTCTCAGTTCTCTGGTGGGCACTGGGAGACCTGCTGCAATGGGGAATGGTGTCAGACTTAGGACACACAGATGGCTAACATATACTGTGTTGGAGCAGCGCTTGTATCGATGCAGATCATATACTTCCCACTCCAGCTTCCTTTAATCTTGTATTTTCCACCTGTACCCATACTCTCTTCCCTTCAGCTGCTCCATTTCAGGTGGCTTCTCTCTGTAGCAAGCAAGCTACTTAGTCCTTACTGCACACCAGAAAGCATGATCAAGAGGAATTCTGTCCCTGTGGGGTGGACTTAATAAACATTCTCTATCTCAAAAGAACTTCTAACTTTTCCATGGGGGCTGTGAGCTGTCCAGTTCAGGGTGAGGTAGAGGTGTGGGCACCTGGTTGGACCCCAGTTTCAAAGAGCAAAAATTTTCAAGGAAGAGTGTTGAAACCCTCTAGTGAACTGGAGAGGGGAAATTGGTTTTGGATTCCATGGCAGTGTGATTCCGAGTGTGGATCCTGGAGGCAGTTCTCCTGGGATATGCAATCAAATCACACTTGCTCATTTTGAGGAAGTGGACTTACCCATTCTAAACTGTCTCATATGGAAACTGAGAACAGAACACAGCTATCAATTTATTGCTCATTCAGTGTTTTGGATGATATTGCTCAATCAATGGTAATGGATGCTAAGTGCTTATTTCTGTGCCAGGCACATAGTAAAGATCACATGTTTAACCATTTTTATTAGCAATAATGCACCTCATCTCTCCACCACTGCCTTTAAAAATGAAATCTATCAGTATATATATTTCTACTTATGAACCCCTTCAGTGTAGAAGAGGGGGAAAGAGGGAAGAAAAAGTGAGGAATGGAGAGGAGAGGATGTGTAAGAGGTTGAAAAAAAAGAGATGAAAGAGTGAAGGAGGATGGGGGAGAGATGAGACAAATGAGAGATGGCAAGGCTGGGAGCATTGTTTTCCTAGAAGGAGCCCATCTCTTGAATTACCCAAAACACGCTTGGGTCCCAGTAAACACTGGCAAAGGAAGACACTGATGGGTGTATTTCAGAGAGCACGTGGAATTTGTCACCAAATGTGTATGTACCAACTTGGACAGGATCACAGGGAAAACAGAAAAGGCATGGGCAATGACATGAGATAAAACCAAGGTGTGTGCAGTGTGACAGCCATCTTTTCCAATTGAGAGTCCAGAACAGTGGAAGCATAGAAAAGGCTCCCCTTGGCAGCTGGTATCATGAGAAATCTCTAGACATCAGCAGGTCAAGCCTCCCATTCTGATCAGCATCCCTGGACACGGCGCAGCCTCAACCACCAGGGGGCTGCTCTCCTCTCCTAACCTTGTCTTAGATAATCTATTTCTTTCCTTCATGCATCTTATAACCCAATAGGATTTAAAATTAAAAATAGAAAAATGTGATAAAAATTTTGTGTGAATATCTTTGCATTTAGAAACCTGTTTATTTTATGTTATTTAAATTAATTTGGGGTGCCACTGTTGTGGTGCAGTGGGTTAAGTGCCACCTGGGATGTCAACATCCCACAGGGGCATCAATTTGAGTCTTAGCTGCTCCGCTTCTGATCCAGTTCCTTTCTAAAAGCCTAGGAAATCGGCTGAAGATGGCCCAAGTACTTGGGCCCTTGCATTAACATGGGAGACACCGGGTGGAGTTCCACACCTTTTGCTTTGGACTGGCCCAGCCCTGGCTGTTGTAGCTGTTTGGCGAGTGAAACAATGGACCAAATCAACCTCCCTATCTCTCTCTCTCTCTCTCTCTCTCTCTCTGTAGTTCTTACTTTCCAAAATAAATAAATAAATAAATCTTTAAAAAATGGTCTATTACAATTGATCATCAACCTTGAAACTCCAATTTACAATAAGTAGTTGAATGATTTGACATGAATTTAAACTAAAATATTAGTTTATTATTCATTATTAGTTTATTATTCATTAATATGAATATAATTATTTTTAAAAAATTATTAAATTTATGGAAATCATCTAAATGCTATAGAAAATAAATCAGACCAAAATGCTTCTCAATGAAATAAAATAGACTAAACACATCAACTAGTTGAGAATGTTTTCTTTAATAAATTTGTTAGAGGACTGAACAGTAATCAAATATTTCCAAAAAATAATGATAGCTAATCAGACAAAGGATTTATAGATTGAAAGTAGTAGATTAAAGCAAAACTAGCCTTTTGGATGTAGAACCATTATTAATAGAATATTTCTTTAGATTTAATTAATTTATTTTTTTTATTTGACAGAGTAAGTGAGAGAGAAAGAGACAGAGAGAAAGGTCTTCCTTCCATTGGTTCACCACTCAAATGGCCATTACTGTTGGAGCTATGCTGATCCGAAGCCAGGAGCCAGGTGCTTCCTCCTGGTCTCCCAGGTGGATGCAGGTGCCCAAGCACTTGGGCCATCTCCACTGCCTTCCCAGGCCACAGCAGAGAGCTGGACTGGAAGAGGAGCAACCAGGACTAGAACCCAGCACCCATATAGGATGCTGGCACCGCACGCAGAGTATTAACCAAGTGAGCCATGGTGCCAACCCCATTATTTCTTATGCTATTTTATTTCAGAAGGGAAGAAACAGATGATGGGTGGAGAGAAACTTCTCCCATACATTTGTTTGTTCCCCAAAGGCTGGGTCTCAGATTGCTCTGGAGCCAGGAGCTAGAAATATAATCTAATTCTCCGATTTGGATGGCAAGAACCCAATTACTTGATCAATCACTACTGCTTCCCAGGTTCTACATTGGTGAGAAGCTGAGATCAGGAAACAGAGCCAGGAATCAAACCTAGGAATCCAAACCAATGTGGGATGTAGGCATCTTAACCACTAGGCAAAGTGCCTGTTTCTAAAATTAATTTTAAAATGATTTCTGATAATTTAAAAATACATCTGGAAAACATAAATAGCATCACCTTCAAAATTCTTTTGATCATGATGATTGCTAATATATTGGCTTTCTATTTTTACACTTTGTGTTTCTATGTGGGTGCAAACTGATGAAATCTTTACTTAGTATATACTGAATCGATCTTCTGTATATAAAGAAAATTGAAAATGAAAAAAAAAACTTGGTGTTAAATTGGAAATTGCGTAGAAAATTAATCAATTTTAAAAAAAATATCATGTAGGATCTCTGTCCTTAATGTGCTGTACATTGTGATTTAATGCTATGACTAGTACTCCAACAGTAGTTTTCACTTTGTGTTGCTATGTGGGGGTGAACTGTTGAAATCTTTACTTAATATATAATAAACTGATCTTCGGTATATAAAGAGAATTGAAAATGAATCTTGATGTGAATGGAAGGGGAGAGGGAGTGGGAAAGGGGAAGGTTGTGGGAGGGAGGGAAGTTATGGGGGGGGGAAGCCATTGTAATCCATAAGCTGTACTTTGGAAATTTATATTCATTAAATATAAGTTTAAAAAAATCCAAAAAAAATATATTGGCTTTCTATTGCTATATGAAAAATTTGCACAAATTAAAAAGCTTAAATGAATACCTGTTTACTATCTCACACTTTAATAGGTCAGGAGTCCAGGTACAGCTCAGTAGGAACCTTGACTCAGGGTTTTCACAAGACTGCAGCGAAGATTTCAGCCTGAGCTGATGTCTCATCTGAGGCTCCTCTTCCAAGTTCGCAAGTCTGTTGGAAGAATGTATTTCCTTGCAGCTACAGAACTCTTCAAGTCTGCTTCTTCAAAGCCAACAGAAGACAGCATCGCAACTGAAGAGTGTGATTGATTAGGTTAGGCCTACCGAAGATGATGTCTGTCTGGATTCACTCTAAGTCAACTAAAAGCCACAGTTTTATCTGCAAAAATCCTTTAACTTTTGTCATGTATTATAACCCAATCACAGTTGTGATGTGGTGTTCACAGGGCACATGCACACTCAAGCAGAGGGGATGGTAGGAAAACTGACTCCAACAGCATGACAGAAACTTTAGAATTGCATGGCATGATTTGGCATGGCAAAGTGGCAGACCTGTGCCAGCGTGTTGACAGACTCTTCAAGACAATATATTATAGCTGTACTATGAGTGTGTGCCTCAGTGATGTCCTGCTACAGGGAGCTTAAATGACTAAGAGCCCCTAGATGCTGCATTCCAAACCCATGTCTCCCACAGCCTGTCCCAGACACACACTGGGTTGAGTGCAGTGGAGATTTACTAATGCAGATTCACTTTTAGGACTCATGGTACTGCACTGCCAGCTCATCTGGGCCCAGTTGCTCCCTGATAGCTTTGCCAAAGCTTCTTTAGGCAGCTGGGTAGTCTTGAATGCTTCAGTTCAACACGTTCCTCTCTCCTTCACTTAGATTTTCTTCATTGACTGAAGTTTCTCCCAATCACCTGCAGTACCTGCATGTTTTTCTTTTCTTTTCTTTTCTTTTTTGACAGGCAGAGTGGACAGTGAGAGAGAGAGACAGAGAGAAAGGCCTTCCTTTACCGTTGGTTCACCCTCCAATGGCTGCCACAGCCGGTGCGCTGCAGCCTGCGCACCATGCTGATCCGAAGGCAGGAGCCAGGTGCTCCTCCTGGTCTCCCACGCAGGTGCAGGGCCCAAGCACCTGGGCCATCCTCCACTGCACTCCCTGGCCACAGCAGAGAGCTGGCCTGGAAGAGGGGCAACCAGGACAGAATCCGGCGCCCCAACTGGGACTAGAACCCGGTGTGCCGGCGCTGCAGGCAGAGGATTAGCCTATTGAGCTGTGGCGCTGGCACCTTCATTTTTTTCTTTCAAAGAAGCAGGACCCCTTATAAAATTGTTGCACATTTAGTTGCATTTCCACATCTGCTAATTGGAGAGCTCAGACAAAACTACCATCAGGAGATTTTTGTTTGCTGTGAGTTAATGTGTAGTAATGACAGGCAACTGTGGCAATAAGAAATAATGGGAGGAGCTTGTGTTTTTAATGTGGGACAGAACCTTAAAAAGAGGGAGAACTAGACAATCATATGATAGTGACAAAGTAAATTGTTGGGAGAGGTTTTTAGGTGGAAGGGACACAAGAAGACAGTGTTGGGACTGGTTATTTCCCCTCCCCCAGAGTATTTTAGAGGACTCATTTCTTCTCCAATCTAAGCAAGAGTGATCCCCAGCCATCACACACACATACACATACACACACACACACACACACACACACGCCCCTTTGCATTGTTCATGGTTCAAGAAATGAAGAGTATAGGAAATGGCAATTTAAAGATATATGGTGAAAACTTAAGGAAAGTAACAAGAGGTAGTGAGTATCCTCCAGGCTATTCACTCCAATGAATCATGAGGGAGCAAGAGAGGAAACCGGTTGTGATAAAACAGGGGCAAAGCAGTCTTACAGGAGTTGTGGTCTTTAATAGAGGAAGACAGATGTTTACATTAAACACTCCTGTGTCCTTCTCTCTTCCCCCATTATCCCTTGACACTCCCCATTGGTTATGGACACGAAGGTCCTTTTGACTCTGAATTTCAGAAGGAACATAAGGAACATAGACTTAGTGGGATGGGAAAAAATTACTTAGTCAAAAAATTACACATAGTCAGCAACTATGAGACACTGGTGCAATGCACACATTCTAGGGTACATAAAACAGGGCAGAAGAGAATATGCAATGTATAAGGAGGGCACAGAGTATATGCATCTCACATGCCCCAAATAAGGTATAAAAGTTGAAAGGACATGCCCAGAAGCTACCAAGACAATTAAAGAATAGGAGTCTGTCTTACGTTGCTGTGGTTTCACTTTTTCAAGTGTTTGACCTCAATAGCTTGGGAACCTGAGTTCAAATATTATCCATAAGACATTTACAATGAGCTGAATATACTAGGAATTGGCTTCACTCTCAGAATGGATCTTGTACTCCTGGGGTTAAACTTGACTCTCTGGGCTGACCATGTGGACTCTGGATTCTTCACCACTCTGGACTGATTACACTCTTTGGGTTGACTCCCTCACTCTGGAATGCCCTCCTTACTCTGAGTTGACCTCCCTCTCTGGATTGACCTGTATCTTGGCATAAGCCCACTCTGTGTGCTGGGCTCATGTGCTAACTAGTGACAGGTGCCTGGCACCACACTCACTTTGAGTACCAGAGCACAGCTAGCGTTTGTGACCCTTGACTGAGGAAGGGCGTAGCTCAGTGTATCAAGAAGGAAAGACTTTGGTCAGTATCTCTCAAACCAGTCATCGGCTCCCCCAATACTGCTTCACAGTTCACTGGGGACAGCAGAAGAGGGAAAAGTCACCAGCTCAACAGCTATCTCAGCGTTTTCACACACATGAGATGGCAGGAAGATAAAAAATAAATGAGCTTGGGAGGACACAACTTGCTGAAACTCGAGCCCATAGCAATGATGTTGAAGTTTGATTCACTTCATATCTCAGGGGGAACCTGAGCTCTCCTACAATCTGAGCAGAGTGGAGCAGGAGGCACCATGTTTCCATGCATCAGTGATAACAATAAAGTGAGTCCTTTCATACAAAGGCTTCTTGGGTAAATACAATGGCATTGTTCATAGGGTGGTGGGCTGTCCCAGGAAGATATTCACCCTTTGTTGGAGAAGTTGCAGGTCCCATAGTATTTTGCTGCATAGATTGACCACTCCAAACAGTCTTTGAACTCTGATATAGGCAACATTCCCCTTTCACAAAAATTGTGTCATTTCTACTGTATGCCTAGCCCTTTAGGATTTGTGTTCTTTAACTCTATAGCACATTAGAAATATCCAGGGAGTTATTAAAAATCCCAGCGACTAGGTTGTGTTCCAGATTAATTAAATCAGAATCTCAAGGGGGTGGAGTCCAGGCTTCAGTGTTTTATAAAATTCCCCAAGTGATTCCAGTGTGTCCTCAAGGTATGAGGCATTGATTAGGGACTTTCTGCTGTGAAGTTTCTTGAGGCCTTTGGTTTTTGGCCCAGATTCTCCACAGCTGAGTACCAAGCTCTGTCATTGTCTCTAAGTAATTTTTTCCCATCCCACTAAGTCTATGTTCCTTATGCTCCTTCTGAAATTCAGAGTCAAAAGGACCTTCGTGTCCATAAGACCTTTTTGGATGGAAAACTTAAGGTGTAAAAGAGGAATGTGAGATAGTTAAATTGAGGGAGGGGGCAGGATCTGAGCCAGTTGCTGCTCTACCTGATTGACAGAGTCTGAAAATCCTCAGTGGTCACTGCCTCTCCCAGGGAAATGCAGCAACAAGTTTGATTCATTTTCTGGAAATACTTGCTATGATCAGATTGTGAAGAGCCTTGAAATCTACACACATGTATATATATATATATATATATATGTATGTATGTATATATATATATATATATATATGTTTTCATGCACCGTGACAACAATAAAATGATGGGATTTATTGAGTGAGGATGTTAGGCAATGGGAGGTATCCAAGATTTCAGAGTAGCAGAGGACAGTGTCTGGCAATGAACTTTAGGACAATTGCTCTGATTTTAGAAGTTAGAATGGCAGAAAAAAGAGAAACTATTGGCAGTAAAAGGGGTTAAGATAGAAAGCCAAGCAAGATGTGGAGAGGTGAGAAGTGGATGGAAGGGAATCAATCTGAGGAGTGTTGGGTAGCACTGTGACCTCTGTTCCATCTCAACAACTGACTCATGACCGAGAGTTGACTTTTCAAGGCTTGGCATGAAAAAGGACAGTGTTGGCCTCAAGAGAAGTGTGAAACATAACAGAAGACCTGGTGAGGAGCGAAAAGATGATTAGCTTGGACACAAACAAGTGAGTCTCACACTCTCTCCCTAATGATTTGTTCCAATGGAATTGGTTTATAGTGAAGATGTTGGACGTTGGCCCACATACTGACAGACAGGAGCAGGTAACACTGAGCCATGTGTTCTCTGGACTTTACCAAAATGCCCAGCTTAACCTTGAAACCAAGTGTGAGCTGGAGAAATGTCAAGGGCCACAGGGAGTTGACCAAGCTATTCAAGCTGTCCCCTTGAGGGCTGTGCCTCAGACTGGTGTGTCAGCTCAGCTCCTTCCACTCTAATAGCAGGGGGAGGAAATGAAGAAGGGAAAGAAAAAGAGGAAAGGAAAAATATTTTTTTAACCTTTCAGATCCATGACTTTGTCAGCTGTAGCTACAGCTGGGACCAAAGCACCTTCTAAACTGGCTCATTTCCAGTTTTATCAGGAGATAAAACTTATTTTACCAGGAGATAAAAAAGCAACAGCACATTGTTGGAGGCCATTTCATGGACCAAACTCTGACCCTAGCCTGTGAGATTTTTAGGACTATGTCATTGAAGACTCTGGCTGCCGGTTTGGGAACACCTATTGCAAATAAGTACATCACAGTAGTTCAGGTTTTCTATTTTTGAAATTGGCATTGGCATTTTTCTAGCTGCACATCCTTAACCTCTGTCTGCCTAAGTTTACCCACCTCTGAAATGAAAATGAAAATGACAGATAAAATGCATTGAAGCATGAAGATGTACAAAAGCTCAATAAATATAGTATATATAATACTAGTATTATCTTACAACTCAACAATGGTTTCCTTCAACAGTCCCAAGGTAGTAATGTCATTGCAAAACACCACTGCTCTACAAGTCTGGAAGCCCTAGTTCTAGTCTTTGTACCATCAGTGACTATTTCTCCAAACTTAGTCAAGTAATCAAACGTTTCTAAGCTTCCATTCCTATAGGCCAAAATGGAGATAATCTTAATCTACTTTGCTATGTGAATGTGAAAATGGGCAGGGCAACAGTTTGCTAACTAGAGACCTCTCTATGGATCAAAGGGGACCATTCCTGTTGATTTGCCATCTGGGCCTTAGTTGGGCTCTCTTGTCCCCAGCCCTATTGTCCTGTTCCCAGATGCATCCAGAGCTCCCAAACCAGAGGAAAGTTAGCCAGAGTGCTGTTCTGCCTCTGTGATACTCTGGGCAGGAGCACACTGGCATTCAGCCTTCAAAACTCCCCTCTCCTGTTAATCTACTCTATATCCTGGGACCCACCTTAGCTTTTTCATTTTCCCCTCTTCTTTGGGAAATACCTGACTTTTAATCAGAACAAGTTAGAAATGAGCTTAAAGTTATATGTTCCACACATAAAACTTAGTCTCAAAGCATTATTTTAGGGTAGAATTTTGTTCCAGGAAGGAAGAAGTACCAGTGTGGTAATCTGGCTACCTGGAGCTGGTCAGAAGCTTGGCCGTGGGTCCTGTACAGATCACAGGCTTATCACTGTGATGCTGGTCAGGAACATGCTGCAAAGGGCTCCCAGGAGAATGAGGGAACTACATTAGATTGCCTCTAAGTTCTGTTCCAGGTTCTTTATGATTCTAAAAGTCTAGCCATTTTTTTAAGCATAGTATGTTGTCGCAACTAAAAGAACAGCATTGCAATAGAGTTGATCAGAGAAGGAACGAGAAATTGTATATTCCCCAGAAGAGACTGAATGAATTTATGCAGATGGAATCCTGTAACAAGAAAGTGCAGGATGGGTTTAAGGCATCTGCCCATTTTAGATTAGCAATTCAGTGAGCTGTGGGAAATAGGATGCATCCATACAAAGCAATAAGAAATACTGAGGAATAGAACATCTTGGCCCTTTTCCATAGTCTTTCCTCCTTGTCCACATACCATGTCTCTTTGAAAGGTCAGTATGGTGAGGAGGTTGCCCCACCCAGCAAGGGAACCTGCCAGCATTCACTGGCACTGAATGGGGGTGGAGGTAGACAGCTCAGCCTTGATTTGTATACAAGCAGAGATGCAAGTGCCAATGGGAGACAGGACTCCTACGGTTAACCTAGGATGGGGAGTATGGCAAAGACGTGGACTGATGAGGGGAAAATGAATCATTTGTTGATGTTATTTTCCTGGTTCATGGATCTGTGTGAGGCATACTTTTTGCTCATCAGCCAGTCTAGACACAGGAAGTCCCCATCTGGCCTGGCTTCTTCCTCTTCTCTGGTCCCTTGCTCTGTCACTTTTGCTGAGGTGGAGAATGAGGTTGACCACTGACACCAGCAAATATGCAAAGACAGCCTTGAGGCCGTGCCATGGATTCCTGATTTGAGGCTGAGATGGCTCTAGCACTGTTTTTGAAGATGTCTGACTCTAGGTGGAGAGAGCAGTCAAGCTGAGTGGAAATGGGAAATTTGGGAAGATGTGTGGTTCTGCCTTGAGGACTCTCTGACACATGCTCCATTTAACCACTAACATGAGTAATCTCCATGTGTATAAGCAGGACTCTTTGAAAGTGCTATGAGCAGCAGAGTGGGTGGCCCAGGGCAGGCATTACCCATGAAGGGAATTCACTGTTAGAAGGAGCTTGACCATTAGGTTCTGGAGTCCTTTTGACTACTGGATCCCTCTCTGCATGAACTCATGCTGTGCTGGTGCAGTGGACCTCTCCTCACTCACTTGTCCACAGGATGCCATATTGCCTGGAATTACCACAGCCTATCCTACCATTTCAGAGGCAGCACTTAGGAACCAGAATTTCTCCCCACTTTGTTGCTGCACAGAGTCTGCATCCTTGAATACAATAACATGCATAGGCAGCTCCCTGGCCTCCTTACAAAGAATAGTGATTCAGAGGGAAGGAAGGGTAGAGGTCTTTAACAGAGCCATGCTATACATGTGTAGTTACTGACTATATGATTTCCATTATCCATAATTTGGATCATAAAAAAGACTGAAAATTCCTAGCAGCACCAGGGAAGTGCAGCACAGACTTTCTGGACCCTCTGGCTGCCAAGAAGCAAACTAGCAGAGGGGTCACAGTATTCATTAAACATCCACATACATGATTGGCTTTTTAGGGCCAAAAAATCTACTGTACCTATCCTTAATCCTAACTCAGTATTGTAGAAAAGTTTTTTTTGTTTTGCACTGAGTAGACACCCAGTAAATGTTGAATTGTAGAATGTAAGTGAATGGTGACTTGGCCGAGGGAAGGAATATATGGAGGAAGAGAATGTCTAAATCTCTTCAAATCTTTGAGTAGGATGGTGGGTGTCTTAGTCCAATGAATGCAGCTGTAACAGATAAGATTGAGGAATTTATAATGAACAGAGATTTATTTGGCTCATGGGTCTGGAGGCTGGGAGATCCAAGATGAAGGGTTGATATGAAGTAAGGGCCTTCTTGCTGTGACATAACATGGTGCAAGGTGTCCCACAGTGAGAGAGGAAGAGAGGGCCTGACTTTCTTTTATAATAAGCCTACACTCATAAAAATAAACCCATTTCTAACATCCACAAGACCATCACCTCTTAAAAGTTTCACTTCTCATTGGGGATTAAGTTTTTCACACAAGAACTTTGGGAGACACACGCAAACCATAACAGCAAGTTAAGATGTTAGGTGCAGGTCTGAAGTCATAGTTTTGAAAGTCAATTCAAATGTGACATGATTGTGATATGGTAGGAAAAGATCCTATTTAGATCCCTGGATGGAGAGTTAACAGAACTTTTATTCAATAATTCATTCATTACTTACAAAACATTTATAGAGTGTTTTTAGATCCCTGGATGGAGAGTTAGGAGAACTTTTACTTATTCATTCATTCATTCATCATTTATAAAGCACATACCATCTATACAGACCCACTGTGGAAGCCCACATTCGTATTCTTACTTATATGATACTTTTCTCTTTACAGGTGTGCATTTCTTATTTCTCATTTGCATTAGAAGTTGAATATCATCTTCTAACTATTCTTTTCCTGTTTGTGCCTTGATGACAATTCTGGCTTCTTGAGTTGCTACAAGTAGAGCATGACTTTGTCTCTACGGTGCTGCATGAGCTTGGCAAGTTCGGTGACCTCCCTGTGGCTTAGTTTCCTGCATGTCAAAATATTCTCTCTGATTTTGTTCTGCTCAGACTGTTGCTGATCTGGTGCCTTCCTCCCAGCATGTGGACCTGTGGGCTGTAGTTGTCTGGAATGGAACGGCTCAGTAGACAGGAGACGTCATCAGCTACCTTTAGGCTGAAAGATCATGTGTAGCTGCTGGGCACCTGCACCTGCAATGGATAATGGAGGGAGTGGCATTTTTCCACCATTAGTTGGGCAGATAATTACAGGTGCAGACTTTATCATGTTTGGGATTTGGCCAGGATTCTGAGAGATGCTTGGCATGATTTCACCCTATCAGTGATAAGATTCTCCACAAGCACACAAAACAGGTGAGGTAATTGCCATTTGTAATGATCTTGGCCCCAGATGCACACAATCCCCACCCACCCACCTACCCACCTAGACTCTTGAGAAAATGAAGACTGAGATCTACCTTGTTGGAATACTGAAGATCCTTAGACGATAATGGGCAATGAGATGCTGCAAACTTCGGGGACCAGATAGTTGTGCTCATGTGCTTTCTCCGAGCTCAGACCTGTGCACACATCCCCTTGACCAGGCAGCTACTGGAGACCTCAGAATGTCTTAGCTCATGCAGGAGGAGACTGAATTAATCTGTTTCCAGCTCCCTATGTGCAGGTGGGGGTCAGTTAAAAGACATGTTTGAGATCATACAGCTCATCAACAGCTGGCTTTATTCCACCCAGGTCTTTCTGGAACAATGTTCTTGGTGACTTTCTCTCTGTCATTGTTCTTCAGGGTCTCAGTTCAGATGCCAGGAACAGTTCCCAAATGACACAAGCATTCAAGGAAGAGGTTTCAAAATGGAGATCCATGGTCTGCATTCTGTAGCTACAGCTGATTTAGTCGTGTGCAATAAAAATTGATGCTTGAAGAGACAGATTATATTTACCCTTATTTGCTATCATACAATGAATACACATATTAAAATATCACACAGAACACCATACATGTGAACAACTTATGTATCAGTTAAAAATAAAAAAAAAATTGAGATGATATTTTAAAAAATCAGGAGACATTGGCATGAAAATCAAGAATCAGCTTCTCTTGAAAATACCAGAACACCAGGGCAACTATCATGAGGAAACAGGTTCTCTCCAGATGGCCCAAGTTCCCACACTGCCGTGCATGATTGCACCTGCTCCCTCACAAGAGTGGTACTACTACAAGTGCTGTGATTGGTCTGTGAGGCATACTTGCTTTGTATATGTGTAGGCTTCATCGCCCCACCCCCAACATTCTACCACATCAATCAACCTCAGCACTCAACCCTGAGTCTGGCCCAGCCCATTTGCCACTCCTATGTCAGCACCACCACCTTACTGGTCTTCCCCTTTTCTACCCTGGGGACTTTCCTACCCCTTGGGAGAAGATATTCTCCTTTATCCCTAATATTTCCATTTAACTATTTTTCCTTTAATCTCCCCAGTAAGACTTGGGTGGAGAATATTAAAACAATATTCGTGGGTAATCTTCTGAGGAACAGAAAATTCCTCTACACAATTTTGAGTGTATAATGCATGTTTAAAGGAAACTATGAATGACCCTTTCATCTCTTCACAGGAACCTGCAAAATACTTGTTTTCTGTTCTCTGATGAACCCATCTTCTCCCTGAGGTGTCTCCCCAGCTACCCCAAACATTGTCTGTGATCCCAACATAGTGTTGCCGATGATCTGTGGAATATGAGGAGCGTGGTTCTTACTCAATACTCTCAGGAGGGTATCTGTAGCTTCCTACAGTCTGGAGTATTGACTCCCAGCATATTTTTCCCTTATACCGAATTGTTTTCATGTTAATGTAATATTAATACAAAGAGAGCAAATTCAATATAGTTCATAGATACAACTTTAAAATTACAGTGATATTCCCTTCCTCTCTCTCTCTTTTTCTTTCTTTCTTTCTTTCTCTTTTAGTTTCTGAGATAATTAACATTATAGTCAAGACTTATGTCCCACTAAATAAAGAGATCAGCAAATGTAAAGTAAAAAGACCCTTACAGTAATATAGGCCGGGGATATAAACAATAATCAAATCAAAAAGTGGCCATTTCACCCATATACAGTAAGGTTTAGTAATCACAGATCATTAAAACTATAGTGGTATAACATGTTGAGTGAAATAAGCTGGACCCAGAAAGACAAATACCACATGTTCTCATTTATATGTGGGAGCTAAAATTTTTTAAAAATGAGAAAAAATTTTAAAAAAGAAAGAAATCTCTATGTGTATTTGTGTTGCTCAAAATATATTTTTATCAAACCTTGTTTTATTTTCTCTTTTTGATGGCTTAAAATACCTTACTCTTTGATATAGAATAAATCATTACAGAAAGTCCAATACAGGTTCGAGATTTGGTGAACCTTCCAAACTGTCTATTGTAAACCCAGGAACTGAAATGGGAAGAAGAAGACAGAGTTGCTGAGCTGCCTGACCTGTTGCAGAATAACAAGGAGCAAAATTAAAAATTATCAATATTTGTTTTGCTAAGCTATCAAGAAACTATAAACTGGGAGCTGCGCTGTGGCATAGGAGGTAAAGCTCCCGCCTGTGATGGTGGCATCCCATGTGGTACCAGTTCAAGTCCTGGCTGCTACTCTTCTGATCCAGATCCCTGCTAGTGGCCTGGGAAAAGCAGCAGAAGATGGCTCAAGTGCTTGCCCCTTCACCCACGTGGGAGATCCAGAAAGAGCTCCTGGCTCCTGGCTCCAGCCTGGCCCAGCCCCGGTTGTTGCAGTCATCTAGGCATCGAACCAGTAGATAGAAGATCCCTCTCCCTCTCCCTCTCCCTCTCCCTCTCCCTCTCCCTCTCCCTCTCCCTCTCCCTCTCCCTCTCCCTCTCCCTCTCCCTCTCCCTCTCCCTCTCCCTCTCCCTCTCCCTCTCCCTCTCCCTCTCCCTCCTCCTCTCCCTCCTCTCTCCCTCACCCTCGCCCTCTCCCTCCCCTCTCCCTCTCCCTCTCCCTCTCCCTCTCCCTCTCCCTCCTCCTCTCCCTCCTCCTCTCCCTCCCCTCTCCCTCACTCTCCTCCTCGCCCTCTCCCTCTCCCTCCTCCTCTCCCTCCCCTCTCCCTCACCCTCGCCCTCTCCCTCCCCTCTCCCTCTTCCTCTCCCTCTCACTGCCTTCTTCCTCTCCCTCTCCCTCCCCCCTCCCTCTCCCTCTCCCTCTGTCTGTGTAACTCCAACTTTCAAATAAATAAATGTCTAAAAAATAGAAGTAATAAACTAAAAAGAGTCTGTTGTCCTTAGTTCTGACAACTCTTAATAAGTTGAGAAATATTCAGCTACAAGTAACAACAGCAACAAATATTAATAGTAGCTTAAGGGATGTTTATTTCTGAGAGGTTAATTCATTGGCCCAACTATGTCAGCAACAGCCGGGTCATTTGCTTTGAGCTTTCCATGTTGCCATTTTCTGTTTGCGAGATTTCTGTTGCATAATTGAACATCATATTGTCAAAGGTCAGAAATAAAAGACAGGGATACAGAGTGGGGAAACTGTTTTCTGTTGCCTCTCTGTTCTATTATCAGGGAAGAAAGCTTTTTCCAAAACTTCTCAACGGATGTCCCCACTGACCAGAACTGGATTCCCGTGGACACTTCACCGGCAAGGGAAGTATGAAAGGGTGATCTGTATGTCTCCATTTCAGCTGCATGACATGAATGATGGAGGATATGATGTAAATGGGAAAAAGCATGGCCAAACCACATGTCTTCCACAGCTGCTGCGCCCTCTCAGAGAGCCTGCAGCAGCATTAGCAGCTGCTTCTTGGTAGTCTGGGTCTTAATCCCTTCATTCTCTTTGGACTTTCGTCCACCAGAAATCAGTGACTTCAAATATCGGCCTTTATTCTCACCTCACCCACTAGGCTGTTTGTTCCTTAAGAGCAAGTAATGATTTATTTAACACCCAGAGCCTGACTCATAGGTGATGATTTTTTAAAGCATGTAGGAGGACGCTACTGATTTATTGGAAAATGTTTATTAGTTGGATGAATTCGTTAATTGATTAGCAGAGTGTTCCATTTCCAGAGACCCAATAGTTCAAACACAAAACCTGGTCTTTGAGAATGCTACACCTGGAAAGTAAGAGAAAGACATACTTAAGAATAGGTGCATACACTTAACAGTCCAGAGATGATTCTGTACCTGGATATTTTAAGGAGAAAATTATCCCTTTCTCTCCCTGTATTTTTTTCTTTGGCACTCAGGAGAGGGGAATTATGCTCATCTTTTCGACACTGGTTCACATGGAAGTACTATATATATAAGTGTGGCGATCTATGGATTTTCAAAGGAATGTGCAATATTTTGTTTGATCTCTACAACAAACAAGTAAGAGAAGCAAGGAAAGATTAGAGTTCGCATACTAAGATTATGAGACAAAATCCATAGAAACAAAAAACACCAAAATGAATCCTGTAAATTCCAGTTCAATTTCTAACCCCTATGCTCCTGTAAGAGGGAAGTACACTGATCCACAGATTCAGTCCTTGGAGGGGAGGGGAGGGAGAGAGGATGAAAATGGTACAAAGCTTTGCGCCTGGAGAATGAGAGAGGAAGACTTTTATTTTCCCTCTGGGGAGCAGAGGCAGAGTAGCTTGGATACGAAAGTAGGTTGGAGAGGAAAAAGAATATGAAAAAGTGTTTCTGAAAACCATGTATATCTAGCCCTTTTAATGTCATCAGAGAGACATAAATAATAAATGGAATTCTATCTTTATTACTTTTAGTTTGGGAACCCTCTTCTTAAATCTGAAACTGCTCTCAGACTAAATCACCTGGCTTATACATAGCTGATGAAGCAAAGGATCAGAGAAGTTCATCCCCTAAAATAAAAGTGTATACATTTGTTCTTGTTGCTTGTATGTTTATTTGTTTTTTTGTGTTTTTATATATATTTTTTGGTGCAGATGGGGAGATGATTTTTTGCATTCAGTCCAATTCATAGACTTGCTAAGGTTTCAGTTTGCATCTATCAAGCGAATGCTTTGCAAGATCATGAGTTTTTAAAAACTTATTTCCTTTTTCTTTCCCTTATTTTTTGGCACCTCACCCGAGATCTGTGAGTCCCTCTGGGCTATGTGTCTCAGAAGTGATAATTGAATTTCTCAGGCCCCAAGTCTCTGGAAAGCTGAGTTGGTGCTGCTTGGTGGCATCTGAGCTTGGTAGCGCTCTCTCTTTCTGGGTATCCCACCTCCTTCCAGGCTGGGTCACAGCTGAAGGCTTCACATCAAAGTCGAAGAGTGTGGGGGATCCACTGGACAATACACTAATCAAAGCTTCTAGGCTAAGACTCACACTGCTTAACCTCTTGCGTGGTCTAGCCTGAGGCTCTGGGTGAGGCTAGCCTGCTTATTCACCCTTGTTAATTCAGATTGATCTGATGCAGGGGTGTAGAAATATCTTCACCTGAGTTTATGGTTCAGCTCAGTCAAGGATGTTTGTTCCTGTCTGTTCCAGAGATCTAGGGATAATCAGGCACAGACTGTGGTGAAGAAATCCGGATGTTTGGGCTCTTATTTGAGGACAAGCAAGGTCCTGGAGCTGGAACCTCAAACAGATCATTCCTGGAGTAGGGCATGGGGTGTGTGGGTGCCAAGCAATTGCTTGAAGTCTTGGGTAACTGATTGTAGGTAAGGGTGGTAGTGGACGTGTTGCCGACTTGCCTGTGCCTACGGTGTCTTTTGAGAATTTTGTTTGCTTGTTTTTCATTTGGGTGACTGGGAAAGGGTGTTGTTGGGAAAGTTACAAGAGAGGCAGGAGCGTCCAAAGAACCTGAGGACTAAGATAAGTAGAAAGAAAGAGAACGGAGAAAAGCACTGGAGGGGAGACCAGTCAGAGAATTCCAGGGGCCCTGCTGCCAGAGGCTCTTGCCAGAGACCAGCTGGGCTGTGGTGAGGGCCAGGAGTGAGTCAAAGGAGAAGGGAGAGGATGCAGTAGGAAGAAAGGCACAGGAAGGTGTGAGCCCATTCCACAGATATGGAAAATTTAGACTGGGGTGCTGCTGTTGCTTGTCATGATTTACTGTTGTGTGGGTGTCCACACAGAGTGTGATACTCTCTGTTCAAGAACCATGTGATCAGGACTCTAATCTGACTGCTGATCTGACAACATCAGTCACAGACAGGGAGTCAGAAGGATCCTCAGAAACTCACCGGGTTGAACATCCCCTTATTGTGTAGGTAAGAATGTTCCACCTTCTTGGATTCCAGACCTCATCACATCATGAAGGCCAAAGCCGCCTGGATAGTGAGTATATCCCCGTATATTTGTCCTTGTCCCAGATTTTTAGAATTTGTTTTCCCAAGTGCATTTCTTTCTACCCTCACAACTTCCCTGTGAGTTTGGGCAGCTGAACTCTCAAAGAGTTTCCATGTTTGCTCAAAAGCTGTATTCAGATGTGACCTCCTCAGTCGGATGTTGCAACAGCCTGGAGTCAGAAGACACTTCCAGGCCTCCCAGCCAAGCCAACTCTCTCAGCATCTCTGCTGTAGGCAAGGCTCGGCCATGTGTGGGGTGTGCTTGCTTGCATGTGAATGTTACCGTGACGACAAAGAAGCAAAGTCATGGGCTGAATTGGGGAATCCCCCAAACTATGTTCAAGTCCTAATCTCCAGTACCTGTGAATGCGACATTATTTGGAAATAGGATCTTTGCAAATTAAATCAAATAAAGATTAAGTCACTAGACTGGATCCTACTCCAATCTGACTGGCATCTTTTTAAGAAGACAAGAACCAGGGCCAATGCTGTAGCGTAGTGGGTAAAGCTACAGCCTACAGTGCCGACATCCCATGTGGGTGCCTGTTAGAGTCCCAGCTGCTCCACTTCCAATCCAGCTCTCTGCTATGGCCCAGGAAAGCAGTAGAAGATGGCCCAAGTCCTTGGGCTCCTGCACCCATGTGGGAAGACCTGGAGGATGCCCTTGGTTCCTGGCTTTAGATCGGCACAGTTCCAGCTGTTGTGGCCAACTGGGGAGTGAACCAGCAGATGGAAGACCTCTCTCTCTCTCTCTCTCTCTCTCTCTGCCTCTCCTCTCTGTGTGTAACACTGCCTTTCAAATAAATAAATAAATCTTTTAAAGATTTTAAAGATAAACACAGGAACCATTTATCTGATAAGGAATTGATATTCAAAATATTTAAGGAACTTATATAACTCAATAACAAGAAAAAGAAATAGCACAAGTCAAGGGCAGGAAAGAGAATTAAAAAGTGCAAGGAAGAAGTAACAGTCACACCTGTTAGGATAGTTACTCTTAAAAATAGAAGGATTAAAAAGAATATTAATTAGGAAGAATTTTAATTAATTTTCAATTAAAAAGACTTAATTAAGAATTAAGAAGAATTAAAAGGAATATTAAAGAGTAGTATTAGCAAGAGATTATAAAGTGTTACTGAGGCTAAATAGGAAAGAATCTTTATTAACTATTGATGGGTTGCAAACTGGTACAGCTATCACAGAATAGTACAGATGTTCCTTGAAAAGTAAATATAAAACTACCATATGAGCTAGCAGCTCTTCTCCTGGGTGCATATGAATACATCTAAAGGAAATACCAAGTATTTCCAGGATATCCTTATACCCTGTGTTCACTGCAGCACTAGTCACAACAGTCAAGATGTAGAAATCACTGCAGTGGCTGTTGGTGAGGGAGTAAATAAAGAAATTGTGGAATATTTATATATATATATTCATAATATTATATATGTATGTATGGTTGCATATATACATATATCTGATTATATACAGTTCAGACTTGAGAAGGAAGGAAATCCTGCCATTTTCCACAACATGTAGAACCTGAAGGAAATTATGCTAAGTGAATAGCGCCTGACCTCTCTTCCATGTGGAATCTAAAATGGAAGTAGGCAGTAGAGTGGTGGCTACTGGGATGATGGAGTAGGGGAGATGGGAACATGTTGGTCTAAAAAGTTCCAGGTATGTAGGATGAGTAAGTTCTAGAGATCTAATGTACAGAATGAGGACTGTAGTTCATGATTCTATTTTGTATACTTGAAGTTTGCTAAGAGAGCAAGAAAAGGTAGCTTAACTGTAGTATTTAGTTCATTGTGTATATAAAAATTACATTATACCCTTTAAATACATAACAATTTTGATTAAAAAAGAAGAAAGAAAATGGAGACCCAGGGAGAATACCCTGAAAAGACAGAGGCACAGACCAGACTGAAGCTGCCAGAAGGCAAGGAACTCCACGGATCTGCAACCACCATTAGCAGCTGGAAAGGGGCAAGAAGGAACATGGCCCTGCTGGCCCCATGTTTTCAGACTTAAGGTCTGCAAAACTGGAGCACCTGTTGGCTAAGCCACACCATCTGTGATATTTGTCACAGCAGCACCAGGAAACTAATACAGTGATCTTGCTGCCATGTCCATCACTGCTGTCCCCCTCTACGGTTGGATCACCATGGGGGCAGAACTTAAGAAGAAACTCCGAAGAATGCATTGGAGGATCCTTGAAACACATTGAAACCTACCCGTTTGCCAGGCAAAATAAGAAAAGATGAATGTATTCCATGCCTCACCTTTCAGGTTGCTTGTTGAATCTTTCAACTCTGATATAGGAAGAGGTCCAAATCAGAGGGCCAGCTGAGTGTCTTCAAACCATTAGGAGTGTGCCTGTGCTCTTCTGGACCCTAGGAATTGAGGGAGGACCCTAAGAATTGAAGATTTCTGGCTGCTCTGAAAACATGCAGTCTAGACATCATTGGATTTCACTCTCTCCTTCAGGATCCCCCAATCAAAGAAAGATTTTTGATGATCTTGCCTGGAGACCTAGAGATAGGATGAGGGGGAGAGGGATTTTTCTGAGCTGCTCTGAGGTCTGGGAAGGACGCCATAATTCAGGATGGGGCAGTTTTGGGATTTCATTTAGATGAAGCTGAATCCCATACTTGAAATCATTAGGAAAAGTCCTGCACCTCCCCAGATAACTTGATTATCTGGTGGTTGACTTTAATTTGATGGGTTTAGTGGAGAATAGTTTTGTTATCTGATCTTATTCCTATCACAGAAATCATATAATCCGAGATTTCTCAGTAACACACTGGGGTGAAAAGAAAGTCGGAAAAAAGAACAAAAGGATGGTTGTTGAAGAAAAGAATATTTTAAAAAATGGTGGGAGGGGCTGGAGTAATGACTACTCACATTCAGATTCCATCCAAAAAGAGCATGCATTTATGGACATACATGTGTGTCACTCACAACAAATTCTAAGGGAAACCTACTAAGGAGAATATCTTCAATGTTCACACAGACCTTTCAACTATGGATGACCTCTGACTGCTCCATGTTACACAAGACTCTAGGGACAAGAGGGGCTTTGCTCCCTCAGGAAAAAAGACATTATCTCATTCCATGTCAAGACCTCAGAGGTTTTGACGTCAGAATTGCTTGCCCCGCCTCCCGCTGGCGTTCAGCAGATGATTGCTTCCAAACCCCCTTGGAGGTCCCATCTTTCACAGAGACATTTTTACTGCTTTTATCTTCCCACAACATACCCCTCTCCCAGACCCTAGAAGTTCTAAGTTTTAGGAATGACATGCTGCACTTTGTGGAGATGTGAAGTCAGCTTTGTTCTCCCAGGCCCAGGAGCATGGCGTGGTTGAGAGAGTGGATGTGACAATGAAGTAGAGAAGAACAGGGTTTTCAGCCAATCCAGTGGTCAGCCAGAGGTCTCCATGAGCCTTGTGCTCACACAAGGAAGCAAAATGACTTCTCCTGGGGTTTTCCTTCACTGTCTAATACACTGTTGATTCAGTGGTTGTTGGACCCCAGTTGTCTCCAGGAGTTAGCTCAATTCTGTATCCCAAACTGTAGAAATGTTGGTGGGAAGGAGATACTATTGAGAACTTGTTCTGTGAATGCAGAATAAAAGTGTTTAAAAGCTCTTATGGGCCGGCGCCGCAGCTCACTAAGCTAATCCTCTACCTGCGGCGCCAGTACTCTGGGTGCTAGTCCCGGTTGGGCCGCTGGTTCTTCCCAGTTGCTCCTCTTCCAGTCCAGCACTCTGCTGTGGCCCAGGAGTGAAGTGGAGGATGGCCCAAGTGCTTGGGCCCTGCACCCGCATGGGAGACCAGGAGGAAGCACCTGGCTCCTGGCTTCGGATCGCTACAGTGCGCTGGCCGTGGTGGCCATTTCAGGGGTGAACCAATGGAAGGAAGACCTTTCTCTCTGTCTCTCTCTCACTGTCTAACTCTGCCTGTCAAAAAAAAAAAAAAAAAGCTCTTATGAAACAAAAAGACTTGTGGCTTTCCCCCCCCCAAAATAGGCTCCTCTTGTAAAACTTTCTTTTTCTATCACTGACACCAACACCTCTCCAGTTTTCCAGGCTCTTTTTCCTCATTAAGACTGCCAATTAACCAAATCCTTTAGATTCACCTCTGAAATGGATCTCCTATTTGTTCTTTTACTTAGAAACTGTAATACTCAGTTTTGGGATCAACACGTAGCATAGCAAGTAAAGCCACCACCTGCAATACCAGCATCCCATATAGGGGCCTGCTTCTTGTCCTCCACTTCTGATCCTACTCCCTGCTAATGGCCTGGGAAAAAGAGCTGAAGATGGCCCAAGTGTTTGGGTCTATGCCATCCACGTGGGAGACTGGGTTGAAGCTCCTGGCTCCTGGCTTTGGCCTGGCCCAGCCCTGGCTGTCGCTGCCATCAGGAGAGTGAACCAATTGTGGAAGATCTCTCTCTCTCTCTCTCTCTCTCTCTCTCTGTCTCCCTCTCCCTCTCTCTCTAACTATGACTTTTAAATAAATGAATCCTTAGGAAAAAATGCTCATTTTCCACACTAGAAAAATATTAATAAAAATAGACCATTCAATCGTTTAGTATAGTGATTAAATATAATAATGCACATAAGAGACTTAACACAATGGCTTGCATGCAATATGTATTCAGTTAATTGTGAGTTATGTTATTATTTTTGCTACCATTCCCACTTCCAGCCTCCTTTCCAAGCTCTTGCAACATTATCTTACTGGAATCTCTGCCCATAATCTCTTCTTCCCTGCAAATGAAGACTACATGCCTCTGACACAGTATGATTATTCAAATACAATTCTCATCATAGTGTCCCTTTGGTCAAGGGCTTCTGGTGATTTCTAATTGCCTGTTACACTGAGTCAAGATTCCTTAGACTAATATCCTAGGCTTTCCTTTCCCTGCTACTATAAAATACAACTCCAGCATGGTCAGTATATCCCCAGCTTCAACAGAGCAGAGACAGCTCATGTGATTTTTTTCCCTTTGTATTCCACCTTTCCTACTGCTGAGATACACGCTGCCTCCTCCTTTTCTCTACCCTGCATCCATTTGACCCATTCCAGCTGCTGTTCCATAACCCTGATCCTTTTGGCCTTTCAAGAACAATCAGTGGGGGTACTGAAGCACTGTCCACATGAGAATAATGAGATTTTGTGAATGCAGCAGGTGGGGTCCTGAGATGGAATGTGTCCCCCTATGCTTTATTCTTGGAGACTGATTACTTCATGCTGATTTTATTTTACTTCTCTCTCATAGCTGCATTAGTGTAATTCCGGTCGTTGGGTTTAAGTCAATCTAGTATGAGAAAAATCCACTGGGTATCAAACAGGAGATGCGAAATGGAAAGTTTCCTCTTTTTTTTTTTTTTTTCTATGTAGATTTCTTGATGTTATCTGGAAGGGAAAGCTAATTATGGGAGAGGACTATAAATTCAAGAGAAATTTTCCCAACTCTTAGTGAGGAAACAGCTCAATAGGTTCTACAATTTGGTATTGTTTATGTGGAAGGGATATCTTGAAGTATTCCCGTCTTCTTTGTCCTTATGACCTTAGTTATACAATTGTAAAAAAATCTAGGTATCAAAAGAATTGACTTCTGTTTTCTTAACTCCATCATTAAGACATACTTATTGAGTGGCCACCTACCACTCAATTTATATTTCATGTAATATTTGATAGTTTGAATTGCTCTCTTTCCCCCCCTTCTCTCACTTATTCTTCTGAAAAATAATAAAATAAACCATCTCCAGAGGGTACTTCAGTGGTGTGTGTAATATAAATAGACATCTGCATTGTAAGGCAGCTGAGTGATGATGGACTTGCACCTATACTGAATGATGGATCTGTAGCAAAGCAGCAGACAATCACTATGAACTATCACCTGGGATATTTAAAGTGAAAACAAGAAATAATTTCCTGCCCTCATTACGGTCTCTACAGGGCTTGAAACACAGAAGAGCTTTGCAACTACATGAAATGATGTGTAGCCCTGCAGTAGAAGTAGAAGAACGGATGCCACAAACTTCCTAGGTGATTTTCAACATTGGTGTTCCAACTCGTGATCCCACTGATCCCACTGATCTGTCTGAAGTACAACATATTACTGCCTGCTTCCTTTCTCCTCCCCCTCTCTCCATCCCCACCCAATCCTTATTCCCAAAGGATAAAAGGCTTTGATAGAGGATAATAAGCCAAGATGAGGCAATGAGTTTGTTTTGGCCTCTGCGTGGGTCTGTGCCTGTTTTTAGAGGGTGGTGCTACATTTAACCTCCCCACTAGCTGAGGCCCAAGACTCATCTCCAAGTTAGAGGTCTTCCTGAAATCAGGGCTGTGGTTGGATATCCAGACCCTAAGAGCCCCAGTGGTTCTCCAGAGCACTGCCCCTTTCCCCCAGGGGGGTGCCCAAAGGGATATGAGCTTCCTGCTCCCACCCTTCATATCTGCATGTGATTCATCTGGATCCCTGTGTGTCCATCACTCTACTGCTGTGTAGGTTTGTGTACATTTCTAGCCATAGGAAAAATCAATTACATGATAATGTTTTAATTAGATGCAACAAATATACTGTTTTGTAAACACTGTTATTTGCAGGTAGCAGTGAAGTTTGTGGCCAAATGATCACTTTCAAAGTCTTAAAGCAAATTGTCTCCTTTTAGAGAAAGGACAAAACATAGAAGTGCCAGAGAAAAGCTCCAACAGCAAAAGCAAAACTATAATTCCATTCCAAAACACAGCTACTAATATTTTGAATATGTCCTTTCAGATGTATTCCATTCATACACACATCCTAAATTGTTGCAAATACACAATCAGATACTTTCTGTTAATTCGACTTGTATTATCTTGCCCTCCTTAACAATATGGAACAAGAAAACATTAAAGTTCTCTAAACTTAGATATGCATGTCCTTTACCTAGAATCATTCTGTCCAATACAGTAGCCAACAGGCATATTTAACTACCTAAATTTAAATTAATTAAAATTAAATAAAATTCTGAAATTTCATTATTTAGATAGTCAGATCATATTTTCAGTTTTCAGGAGCCACATGCAACCAATGGCTTCTCCACAGTTGTAGAATATTTTAAGCATCACTGGAAGCCCTATTGAACAATGCTGTTCTAGAAAGGTGCAATTTCTTAAGGAACATCTTGTAGACAAAGAACTCAACTGCACCTATCTGCCATATTTACACCTACTTCACAATCACTGGTGGAAAAGAAGCTGTTCAATTTAATTTTTAAATCAGTATTTCATTGTTCTTCTTATCTTGATCACTTTCATCCACTCAGTATTAGCGATGCACTGACCTAAATCTCCTACATTTGAAGCACAAGATATAGAAGTTGAAAAATACATGAGGCATTACCAGGCCTCAGTTTATAGAAAACCCTTTCAGGGTCTCTGCCATTAGGGAAAGAACAATGGTCAGCATTCTTCACTTTTAGAAAACAGGGGGCTTACTCTTGGTGACTGATTGGGGTGACAGTGAAGTGTCTTTCCTGCAGTATCCTGCTATTGTTGGGTGCCATAACTTGGAAAGCCACTGTAGTTTGTTGACTTGGGTCAAGATTCCATCTTTGTTGACATAGATGGTGTGGAAGGACAAACACACTAGGAATCAGGAGACCAGGATTTAATTCTTGTCTCCACCTTGACCCAATATTCCCCATCTTGCTGCCATATTTGCTCTTTCAAAAAATACAGACACTGTGTATTTATGTGCTGTTCTATGCCCACACCTGTACCTGACACTCAGAATAGGTCTGAGTTGAGCTCACCACCCCCCGCCCCATCATCCCAGCAATCAAAACTGTGAGGGTACAACTTAAATTGTATAGGAGCAACTGTCTAGGGATCCAATTAGTTTCCTTGTCTATCCAATGCCAAAATAATAATTTAAAAAGAAGCCTGAAAGTTTTCTTATTGCCTTCCGCTATATTTCTCTGCCCAATAAACTAGTAGTTTGACAGAGTTGACTGAGCCAACTTTCCTGTCTTCAACATAGCCATAACTACCACCTGAGGTCACCTGTGCCTATAAACATAGAAATCAATGTGGGTTGTCCCCAGGTAATGGAAACAGGAGCTATCTATTGGGAGAAGCAACCAACTGGGAGTCAGAATCAAGAAACTCTACCTGGGAGAACTTCATTTCTTTATCTCTATGTAACTGTGATTTGGTACCTGTTATCCAACCTCCTTTTATCAATCCCCACCCTCAACCCAGCATTGAGTAATTACTAATCTAAATTCAGATTGATTTTGGTAGCTTGCACATATAAGAGACAGTAAGTAATATTTGTTTTTCTGTGTCTGACTTACTTCATTTAATATAATGACCCCCCCCCCCAGTTCCAACCAAGTTATTTTAAATCACAAGATGTCATGCTTTTATTACAGGTGAGTAGTATTCCATTTGTATACATACCACATTCTCATTATTCATTCATAGTGAACAATTAGGTTTTTCCATTTCTTGGATAATGTGAATAGTACTGTGATAAATATGGGAGTGCAGTGTCTCTTTGACAAATGGATTTCATTTCCCTTGGATATATATCCAATAATGAGAATGTTGGATCATATGATTTTCTGTACTTAATTTTTGAAGAAACTCCAGGATGTTTGGCACAATTACTGTACTGATTTACATTCTCCTCCATAGTACGAAAGGATTCCTTTTTCTCCAAATGCTTGTCTTTTGCTCTTTCATCAAAGATCATTGGATCTATTTATGTGGATCTATTTCTGGACTCTGTTCTGTTCTGCTGGTCTTTCATTCTTTCTTTCTTACCACTGCTGCACTGTTTACTGTAGTTTATAGTAAGATTTGAAGTTAGGTAGTGTCAGTCCCCTTTGTCCTCTCTGAATATTGTGTTGGCTACTCTGGATCTCTTGCCTCTTCGCATGAACTTTGAAATCAGTCAATGTCTACAACATTCACGCATTTACTTTTATTTTGGAGTTTGCTTTCTTATATTAAATGGCCACAATAATATCAATAGGAGGTTCTAATGAATTAACTCACATATTAACAATAAATCTGTAACATCCAAGATATAAGTGTTTTAAGAAAATAAATCATCATAGTTTTTGTAGACTTAACTTTATAGACTGGTGTCTAATTGTGCTTTAGGGAAAAATTGAGCCTTGCTTTTTCTTAATGTTTTTAGTCAGCCTTCAGGAAGGTAAGATGATGATGGGGAAGGTTCTCAGGTATTCATTTTATTTTTTTTCCAGAAACCTTTTATTTAAGGAATACAAACTTCATGCATTTCATAATTACAAATTTAGAAACATGGGATTCTTCCCAGTGTACCCAAACTTCTGCCCACTCTCTCATTCTTCTTCCTCCTCCCTCTCCTATTACCATTCTTATTTTTTACTGAGATCTATTTTCAATTAACTTTATACATGTATTATTAACTCTATGTTAAGTAAAGAGGTCAACAAATAGTATGAAAAATAAACCTGTTCTTCAATATTTGAGACAAGGGCTGTTAATAATCATTGCTTCTCAAAATGAAAATTTTACTTCTATAGATTATATTTTTGATGCCCAACCATCACAAGTCAGGGAGAACATATGGTATTTGTCCTTTTGGGGCTTGCTTATTTCACTAAGTATGATGTTTTCCAGTTTCATCCATTTTATTGCAAACAACTGTATTTCATTTTTTTTTACTGCTGTATGGTATTCCATGGTATACATAACCTATAATTTCTTTATTTAATCTTCAGTTGATGGGCATTTGGGATGATTCCATATCTTAGCTATTGTGAACTGAGCTGCAATAAACATGGGGTACACATAACTCTTCCATAGGCTGATTTAATTTTCCTTGGATGAATTCCCAGGAATGGGATGGCTGGGTCATGTGGTAGGTCTGTATTCATATTGCTTGATGTATCTCATACTGTCTTCTATAGAGGCTTTATCAGTTTACATCCTTAAAAACAGTGGATTAGGGTGCCTTTTCCCCAACATCCTCGCCAGCATTTGTTGTTTGTTGATTTTATGCATGAAAACCATACTAAAGAGGGTGACTTGAAACCTCATTGTGGTTTTGATTTGCATTTCCCTAATAGCTAAAGATCCTGAGCACTTTTTTCATGTGTCAGTTGGTCATTTGGATTTTGTCTTGAAAAATGTCTGTTTAATTGTTTTGGCCACTTAATAACTGGGTTGTTTGTCTTGCGGTGTTGAATTTCTTGAGCTATATATATTTTCTGATTTTTTAATTTTTTTATTTAGTAAATATAAATTTCCAAAGACCAGTATATGGATTACACTGGCTCTGCCCCCCCCCATAATTTCCCTCCCACTCGCAACCCTCCCATCTCCTGCTTCCTCTCCCATTAAATTCACATCAAGATTCATTTTCAATTCTCTTTATATACAGAAGATCGATTTAGTATATACTAAGTAAAGATTTCATCAGTTTGCACCCACACAGAAACACAAAGTGTAAAATACTGTTTCAGTACTAGTTATAGCATTACTTCACATTGGACAACACCTTAAGGACAGATCCCACATGAGAAGTAAGTACACAGTGACTCCTGATGTTGATTTAACAATTTGACACTCTTGTTTATGGCATCAGTAAACTCCCTAGGCTCTAGTCATGAGTTGCCGAGGCTATGGAAACCTTTAGGGTTCGCCGACTTCAATCTTATTCCGACAGGGTCATAGTCAAAGTGGAGGTTCTCTCCTCCCTTCAGAGAAAGGTACCAGCTTCTTTGATGGCCCCATTCGTTCCACTGGGATCTCACTCACAGAGATCTTTCATTTAGGTCTTCTTTTTTTTTTTTTCCAGAGTGTCTTGGCTTTCCATGCCTAAAATACTCTCATGGGCTCTTCAGCCAGATCCGAATGCCTTAAGGGCTGATTCTGAGGCCAGAGTGCTATTTAGGACATCTGCCCTTCTATGAGTCTGCTGTGTATCTCGCTTCCCATGTTGGATCATTCTCTCCCTTTTTCATTCTATCAGTTAGTATTAGCAGACCCTAGTTTTGTTTGTGTGATCCCTTTGACTCTTAGACCTATCAGTGTGATCAATTGTGAACTGAAATTGATCACTTGGACTAGTGAGATGGCCTTAGTACATGCCACCTTGATGGGATTGTATTGGAATTCCCTGGCATGATTCTAACTCCATCATTTGGGGCACCACTGATTGAGCATGTCCCAAATTGTACATCTCCTCCCTCTCTTATTCCCACTGTTATATTTAACAGTGATCACTTTTCAGTTAAAATTTAAACACCTAAGAATATTTGTGTGTTAATTACAGAGTTATACCAATAGTACTAGAACAAAACAAAGAAAAAATACTAAAATGGATAAAGTATTGCATTGTACATCAACAGTCAGGACAAGAGCTGATCAAGTCACTATTTCTCATAGTGTCCATTTCACTTCAACAGGTTTCCCCTTTGGTGCTCAGTTATTTGTCGCCAATCAGGGAGAACATATGATATTTGTCCCTTTGGGACTGGCCTAATTCACTCAGCATAATGTTTTCCAGATTCCTCCATCTTGTTGCAAATGACCGGATTTCATTGTTTTTGACTGCTATATAGTGTTCTATAGAGTACATGTCCCATCATTTCTTTATCCAGTCTACTGTTGATGGAAATTTGGGTTGGTTCCAAGTCTTAGCTATTGTGAATTGAGCTGCAATAAACATTGAGGTGCACACAGCTTGTTTGCCAATTTAATTTCCTTTGGGTAAATTCCAAGGAATGGGATGGCTGGGTTGTATGGTAGGGTTTTTATTCAGGTTTCTGAGGAATCTCCAGACTGACTTCCATAGTGGCTTAACCAGTTTGCATTCCCACCAACAGTGGGTTAGTGTCCCTTTTTGCCCATGTCCTCTCCAGCATCTGTTGTTGGTAGATTTCTGAATGTGAGCCGTTCTTACCAGGATGAGGTGAAACCTCACTGTGGTTTTGACTTGCATTTCCCTGATTGCTAGTGATCTTGAACATTTTTTTTCATGTGTCTGTTGGCCATTTGGATTTCCTCTTTGAAAAAATGTCTATTGAGGTCCTTGATCCATCTCTTAAGTGGGTTGTTTGTTTTGATGTTGTGGAATCTTGATTTCTTTGTAGATTATGGTTATCAACCCTTTATCTGTTGCATAGTTTGCAAATATTTTTTCCCATTCTGTCGTTTGCCTATTCACTCTCCTGACTGTTTCTTTTGCAGTACAGAAACTTCTCAATTTGATGCAATCCCAGTAGTTAATTTTGGCTTTGACTGCCTGCACCTCTGGGGTCTTTTCTAGGAAGTATTTGCCAGTACCTGTATCTTGCAGGGTTTCTCCAATGGTCTCTAATAATTTGCTGGTGTCAGGTCACAGATTTAAGTCTTTAATCCATATTGAGTGAATTTTTGTGTAAGGTGAAAGGTAGGGGTCTTGCTTCATGATTCTGCATGTGGAAATCCAATTTTCACAGCACCATTTATTAAATAGACTGTCCTTACTCCAGGGATTGGCTTTAGATCCTTGATCAAATATAAGTTGGCTGTAAATGTTTGGATTGATTTCTGGTGTTTCTATTCTGTTCCATTGGTCTATCCATCTGTTTCTGTACCAGTGACATGCTGTTTTGATAACAACTGCCCTGTAGTATGTCCTGAAATCTGGAATTGTGATGCCTCCGGTTTTGTTTTTGTTGTACAAGATTGCTTTAGCTATTCAAGGTCTCCTGTGTCTCCATATGAATTTCAGCATCATTTTTTCCAGATCTGAGAAGAATGTCCTCGGTATCTTGATTGGTATTGCATTGAATCTGTAAATGCTTTTGGGAAAATGGAAATTTTGATGATATTGATTCTTCCAATCCATGAGCATGGAAGATTTCTCCATTTTTGGGTATCCTCTTATATTTCTTTCTTTATGGTTTTGTAATTTTCATCGTAGAGATCTTTTACATCCTTGGTTAAGTTTATTCCAAGGTATTTGATTGTTTTTGTAGCTATTGTGAATGGGATTGATCTTAGAAGTTCTTCCTCAGCCATGGCATTGCCTGTGTATACAAAGGCTGTTGATTTTTGTGCATTGATTTTATATCCTGCTACTTTGCCAAACTCTTCTATGAGTTCCAATAGTCTCTTAGTAGAGTTCTTTGGGTCCCCTAAATAAAGAATCATATCATTTTCAAAGAGGGATAGTTTGAGTTCTTCCTTTCAAACTTTTGTATCCCTTTAATTTTTTCTTGCCTAATAGCTCTGGCTAAGACTTTCAGAACTATATTGAATAGCAGTGGTGAGAGTGGGCATCCCTGTCTGGTACCAGATCTCAGTGGAAATGCTTCCAACTTTTCCCCATTCAATAAGATGTTGGCCGTGGGTTTTTCATAAATTGCTTTGATTGTATTGAGGAATGTTCCTTCCATACCCAGTTTAATTAGAGTTTTCATTATGAAAGGGTGTTGTATTTTATCAAATGCTTACTCTGCATCTATTGAGATAATCATATGGTTTTTCTTCTTCTTCTGCAGTCTGTTAATGTGGTATATCACGTTGATTGTTTTGCGAACATTGAACCATCCCTGCATACCAGGGATAAATCCCACTTGGTCTGGGTGAATGATCTTTCTGATGTGTTTTTGCATTCTATTGGCCAGAATTTTATTAAATATTTTTGCATCTATGTTCATCATGGATGTTGGGAAATTAGTTACACAAAGCAATTCAAAGATGGTGCCAAAAGGAAGTAAGGTGGGCGAAATCCAAATTTGTTTACCCCTAAAACAAATTGGCTGCACAACATCAGGGGAGGTAAACTAGTAACAAGTGTATAGACATATGGCTACTCCTATAGAAATCGCCCCGTAAAGTGATCTTTTAAGTGATTGGTTGGTCCTTAGCCCTGTCCCAATGTCTCTGCAGTTTTGTGCTATAAAAGGCTCTGTTACTGCAAAATAAATGAGTCCTTGCTAGACTTGGCTCCCCTCTGCGTCTGATTGTCTCTGGGATCCGGAGGCTGGGGAAGATGCGAGCGGTGCACTCACCTTTCCTCAGACCCAGTTCATCCTTGTACGGGTGGACTCAGACCCTGCACAGGGATATGTGGTCTGTAATTTTCTTTCAATGCTGCATCTTTTTCCAGCTTAGGAATTAAGGTGATGCTGGCTTCATAAAAAGAATTTGGGAGGATTCCCTCTTTTTTTGATTGTTCTGAATAGTTTGAGAAGAATTGGAGTTAGTTCTTCTTTAAATGTCTGGTAGAATTCAGCAGTGAATCCATCTAGTCCTGGGCTTTTCTTTGTTGGGAGGGCCTTTATTACTATTCCAATTTCTGTCTCAGTTATGGGTCTGCTTAGGTTTTCTATGTCTTCCTGGTTCAATTTATATAGGTTGCATGTGTCCAGGAATCTATCCATTTCTAATAGATTTCCCTGTTTCCTGGCATTTTCTGATTATTAATCCTTTATCAATTGCATAGTTTGCAAATAATTTCTTCCATTCTGTAGAACACCTCTTCACTTTTCTGAGTTTTTTTTTTTTTTGTAGTACAGAAGCTTCTCAATTTGATGTAATCCCATTTATCAATTTTGATTTTGGTTGCCTGTGCCTCTTTTTTTTCTTTTTTTAAAGCTTCTATTTAATGAATATAAATTTCCAAAGTACAGCTTATGGATTACAATGGCTTCCCCAACCCCATAACTTCCTTCCCATCCACAATCCTCCCCTTTTCCGCTCCCTCTCCCCTTCCATACACATCAAAATTCATTTTCAATTCTCTTTATATACAGAAGATCAGTTTAGTATATATTAAGTAAAGATTTCAACAATTTGCCCTCACATAGCAACACAAAGTGAAAAATACTGTTGGAGTACTGGTTATAGTATTAAATCACAATGTACAGCACATTAAGGACAGAGATCCTACATGATATTTTTTTAATTGGTTAATTTTCTATGCAATTTCCAATTTAACACCAAGTTTTTTTTCATTTTCAATTATCTTTATATACAGAAGATCAATTCAGTATATATTAAGTAAAGATTTCATCAGTTTTCACCCACACAGAAACACAAAGTGTAAAAATACTGTTTCAGTACTAGTTATAGCATTACTTCACATTGGACAACACATTAAGGACAGAGATCCCACATGAGACGTAAGTACACAGTGACTCCTGATGTTGATTTAACAACAAGAACTCTGCCTGTGGCAATGTCTTGCAAGGTTTCCCCAATGTCCCCTAATAATTTGATGGTATTGGATAATAGATGTAGGTAATTAATCTGTTTTGAGTGGATTTTTGTATAAGGTATAGGTAGAGGTCTTGCTTCTAGTTTTCCCAGCACAATTTGTTGAAAAGACTGCTATTGCTCCAGAGATTGTTTTCAGTTCCTTTGTCAAAAATGAGTTGGTTGTAGATGCATGAATTGATTTCTGATACTTCTTTTCCTTTCCATTGGTCTATTCATCTGTTTTTGAATCAGCATCAGGCTGTTTTGATTATAACTGTCCTGTAGTATGCCTTGAAATCTGATATTGTAATGTCTCCAGCTTTGTTTTTGTTGTGTAAGATTGCTTTAGCTATTCAGGGTCTGTTGTGTTTCCATATGAATTTCAGTATCATTTTTTCTGTACCTGAAAAAATGTCCTTTGTATTTTGATTGGGAATGCATTGAATCTGTAAATTGCTTTTGGAAGTATGGACACTTTGATATTGATTCTTCTGACTCATGAACATTAAAGATTTTTTCCATTTTTATATCTTTTTCCATTTCTTTCTTTAATGTTTTGTAATCCTCTTTGTAGAGATTTTTGACATTCTTGGTTAAAATTATTCCAAGATATTTGATTTTTTTGTATCTATTGTGAATGGATTGATCATAGAAGTTCTTTCTCAGCTATGGCATTGTCTGTGTATACAAAGGCTATTGATTTTTATGTGTTGATTTTATATCCTGCCATGGTACCAACTCTTCTACAAGTTCCAATATTCTCTTTTAAAAAAAAAAAAACATTTGACAGGTAGAGCTATAGACATAGACAGTGAGAGAGAGAGAGAGAGAGAAAGAGAAAGGTCTTCCTTCCATTGGTTCACTCCCTAAATGGCCACTATGGCTGGCACTGCGCTGATCCGAAGCCAGGAGCCAGGTGCTTCCTCCTGGTTCTCCTCGCGGATGCAGGGGTCCAAGCACTTGGGCCATCCTCCACTTCCTTCCTGGCCAGCAGAAATCTGGACTGGAAGAGGAGCAACCAGGACTAGAACTCAGTGCCGATATGGGATGCTGGTGCTGCAGGCGGAGGATTAACCAAGTGAGCCATGACGCCAGCCCCCCAATAGTCTCTTAGTGGAGTCTTTTGGATGCCCTCTGTATAGAATCATGTCATCTGCAAATAGGGAGAGTTTGACGTCCTCCTTTCTGATTTGTATCCCTTTGATTTATTTTTCTTGCCTAATGGCTCTGGCTAAAACTTCCAGGACTGTATTGAATAGTAATGGTGAGGGTGTGCATCCTTGTCTGGTACTGGTTCTCAGTGAGAATGTGTCCAACTTTTCCACATTCAATAGGATGCTTGCTATGGGTTTGTCATAAATTGTTTTAATTGTGTTGAGGAATGTTCCCCTATAACCAATTTCCTTACAGTTTTCATCATGAAACTGTGTTGTCATGGTGAAATCAAAGGAGATAGTATTGTATGGAATATAGCAGTCTTACACCTTACAAGTGTTTGCTTTCTTTCTAATTCTACTCCCAGGAATATCTACTATTCATGAGTTTTGTGCATATCATTAGGGAGTTTAATTTTTTGCATGAGCTGTGTGTTAGCCACAGAGTTTCTATGTAGTGAGCATTCTTAATTTTTGTGTGTTACAATTTCTGAGGCTAAACATATATAACATCTATATTTATTTTTTAAACTTTTATTTAATGAATATAAATTTCAAAGTACAGCTTATGGATTACAATGGCTCCCCCCCCCCATAACTTCCTTTCCATCCACAACCCTCCACTTTCCTGCTCCCTCTCCCCTTCCATTCACATCAAGATTCATTTTCAATTCTTTTTTATACAAAAGATCAGTTTAGTATATATTAAGTAAAGTTTTCAACAGTTTGCCTCACATAGCAACACAAAGTGAAAAATACTGTTGGAGTACTAGTTACATCTATATTTAAATGGTTTTCCACTAATTGCTCCAAGTCTTTCAAGAAATCTACCTGTCTTCTTAGAGTCTTCTCAGAGTTTAGAAGATAAAACCTCATTTCCTAAAATTGTATGTATTTGATATTAATATTTTAATAATAATCAATCATAACAATTTTCTTGTCATATAAATGTTGAGTGAGGTCATCTTCATACAACTTTAGTCTCTTTGTTTTGAATTGTAGGGGTTCATTTATGTTTAGGTAAGTTAACATTTTGACATTCATTACAAATGAAAAAACATGTTTTTCCCTTTCATTTTAATGTAGTGTTACTTTTGCTTGATTATGTATTGAAAATACAAATGTGTGTTGTATTACCAGATGCTTTCTCTGCATCTATTGAGATAATCATATGTTTTTGTTCTTTAATTTGTTAATGTGATTTATCACATTGATTTATTTGCAAATATTAAACCATCCCTGCATACCAGGGATAAATCCCACTTGGTCTTGGTGAATAATCTTTCTGTGTTTTTTTTTTTTTTTGACAGGCAGAGTTAGACAGTGAGAGAGAGAGAGACATTGGTTCACCATTGGTTCACCCCCCAAATGGCCACCACGGCTGGCGAGCTGTGCCAATCCAAAGACAGGAGACAGGTGCTTCTTCCTGGTCTCCCATGCAGGTGCAGTCTCCAAGCACTTGGGCCATCCTCTGCCTTCCCGAGCCACAGCAGAGAGCTGGACTGGAAGAGGAGCAACCGGGACAGAACTGGCGCCCCAACTGGGACAAGAACCCGGAGTAACAGCACCGCAGGTGGCAGATTAGCCTAGTGAGCCATGGCACCAGCCTGAGTAATCTTTCTAATGTGTTATTGGATTAGATTGACTAGTATTTTGTTGAGGAGTTTTGCATCATTGTTCATTTTAAACACATTCCTGCCCTTTAATATCTGCCTTTACCTCTTCCTCACAAAACAGTCCCTACGTAATGGCTATATAACATAATTTTATCATACCACCATAACTATTAAAGTCTAATATTTACTAAGTACATCTATGTGGCAGATAGTTTATTAATCATTTTCTCTCCATTATTCTCACTTATTTTCTCATAAAATGGTGGTGTATTGTATGTCATAATACATCCATCCTAGGTATAATAATCATAGCTATACCCTTTGCCTTAATCCTTCAGGTTACCATAAAAAACACCACAGATGGGGAGGCTTATAAACAACAGGTGCTTATTTCTCACTGTTTTGGAGGCTGGAATTTTGCAAGTGCCAGGATTGTCCTGTTCTGTTGAGGATTTTCTTTCCTACAAGCAGTTAACTTGATGCTGGTCCTCATATAGCCGGGAGAAAAGGGTCTTTTTATGAGGAAACTAACAACAGTCTTAAAAGATTATCATTTAAAAGTTCTCAGCCTATTTCAGTTGCTAATTTTTGTGTGTAATGACCATCATAATCAGGAATTATTTTATTTGATGTATAACCAACAAATCATGAAACTTTGAGATTTTATCTGAAATTTCATATTTTTACAACTGAGATTTAATTTTTGAAATTATTTATTCATTTATTTTCATTTGAAAGGCAGAGAGATATTTCAAACAATGGTTCACTCCCCAAATGCCTGCAGCAGCCGCAACTGACCCAGGCTAAAATCAGGAGCCTGGAAATCAATCCAGACCTCCCACATGCATGACTAGGACCTAAGTCCTTTAACCGTCACCTGCTGCCTCATGGGGTGCATTAACAGGAAGACGGATTATAAGTGGAATAACTAGGACTACCACTATACACTTTGACATGTAATGTGGGCATCTTAAGTGGTGAATTTTAACTGCTACACCATATGTCTTCTCTACAGCTGAGCTTTTAAAATAGGTTATTTGCCTATCCTAGGAGGCTCCTTTTATAGTACACATGTCCCTCAAACACACCAGCATGTAATTTAAAATAGGAAAATATACCATGTGTGCATATATGTGTATGCTATGTCATTCAGAGATAAATCAAAATAAAAGCAAAGGGGATGGCCTTGTGGCACAGCATTTTAAATTTCCGTTTTGTGATGACGTCATCCCATATCAGAGGGCTGTTGGAGTCCCGGCTACTCTGCTTCTGATATAGCTCCCTGCTAAGGCACCTGGGAAGGCAACAGAAGATGATTACAGTGCTTGAGCCCCGGCCTCCCCTGTGGGAGACCAGGATGAAGTTCTGGCTCCTGGTTTTGACCTGACCCAACTGTAGTTTATGTATCCATGTGGGGAGTGACTCAGCAGATAGAAGGTCTTTCTCTGTCACTCCTTCTCTCTGTTGTTGAAGCAGTTGAGGAGGTGTATACCAAGGGCTTTTTTCCTGGGGCAAGGATCAAAAACTTGGTATGTAAAAGCCCTAAATTCTCCTGTCTTCACATGACTTTTCACTGAATCACTCATCTCCACATACTCCTCTTTGTGACAAGCTGCTTACTTAATTATTGCTGGAAAGTATAAATATAAATTTCTATAAAAGGTTTGAGTAGTAACTGATTTAACCTTATTTAGGTCAGAAACCATTTTTCCTTACTTGTCTAAGGTCACACCCCAGGCAATGTGGGAAGAGTGTGTGTGACTATGGATATCTGAGCTGAGCACTCCAGGTGAGTATGCGGGTGTGGGGCACAGGGTCTTTTTTAGCTATTCTTGCTCCACTCACCTACCTGATCTCCACCTATTGCTGTTAATCTTGCAAATGACTTTTGGTGCTGATCAAGGACTCCTGAAACAGCACATTCAACAAGGTAAGGTGTCGTTAGAAGTCATCCTTAGAAGTCAGTGATCTGCAAGTGTGCAGTTGCCCCTCTGTTTCCTCCAGAAAAGACCAAAAGACTAGGGGCCCCAAGAACATTAGTTTAAAGGGGGGTGAATCCAAGAATCCTGAAGCAGAGAAAAGATTCTGATAAAGGGAAAAGGGAGTTGGTGACTAGAACACAACTCAGGCAAGACATCCCATTCCAGTGCCCAGGAAACTGGGGACAAGAACCAATGCTTCCTACTGCACGGCAAGACCAGATCTAAGTGAGCTGGGCAGGGGAGCTCAGTCCTGTGTGGGAAGAACCATGGAGCAGAATGAGAAAGAGAATGTTGACCTATCTGCCTCCCAGTAGCCTGTGTGGGCTGGTTGGGTCAAGTTTAAGAGAGAGCTCCAGCTTCTAAAAGATCAATGCGGGGGAAGCTTTATTCCTCTCCTGCATACAGCTGTCTGTCTTACAAGGCTGCATGATACTATGAAGCTATTTTTATTCCATTTCTCCCTCTCTTAATTACCCAATGCAACGTCTCTTAATTATTTCCCCCCTCAAATTTACTTGTAGAAAGGTATACATGCACAATGGAATATTATTCAGCTAGAAAAAAAATAGTGAAATTCTATCATTTGCAGCAAAATGGTTGAAACTGGGGGGCATCATGTTGAATGGAAAAAGCCAGACACAGAAAGACAAATACTGCATGTTCACCCTCATATGTGGGGGCTAAAATTGAACAAAACAAAACAAAACGAGACATTCCTGTATCAGTTTTGCTGCAAATACAGTGCTTTTTAAACCATTGTCAAACAAATTGATAGGAATGATATGCCACTAAAGCTTTAATAATTCTGTGACTATTATATAATTTATTTAATATGAGTGATTTTTTTTTTTTTTTTTTTTTTTTTTTTTTTTTTTTTTTTTTTTTTTTGACAGGCAGAGTGGACAGTGAGAGAGAGAGACAGAGAGAAAGGTCTTCCTTTGCCGTTGGTTCACCCTCCAATGGCTGCCGCGGTCGGCGCGCTGCGGCCGGCGCACCGCGCTCCTCCGATGGCAGGAGCCAGGTGCTAGGTGCTTTTCCTGGTCTCCCATGGAGTGCAGGGCCCAAGCACCTGGGCCATCCTCCACTGCACTCCTGGGCCACAGCAGAGGGCTGGCCTGGAAGAGGGGCAACCGGGACAGAATCCGGCGCCCCGACCGGGACTAGAACCCGGTGTGCCGGCGCCGCAAGGCGGAGGATTAGCCTGTTGAGCCACGGCGCCGGCCAATATGAGTGATTTTGAACACCTTTTTGTTTGATTATTTGTTATAGCCTTTATATTCCTCTTGGACTGTGGATTTTACTTTTTATTTGTTGAGCTCTTTATTATTTTTTTAGCTCTTTATTAAGTGGCGCCATTAAGCCTTTGACTATAATGTAAATTAAAAATATGCTATCTCAGAAAATAATATTAAGTTGAAAATTTGAAAAGAAAGAAATCTGATTTTCTACCTACTAATTCAAATAAACTAGTTTCAGCCTGAGATCTAAAAGTTTTAAAGAGAAGTCCTTTTCTTTGCTCAGTCTTTATTACAAAGACCTGATAGAGAGATGCCACTGAAGCCTATTTCCTGGACCATCACCCCTGCCCCCATGGGCATAGTGGCTCTCTGTTTCCAGGCCTCTCTCACCCAGAACTGAAAACATGCCAGTAAAGCCTCGGCCTCACCTCCAGGTGTCTATACAACTTACTTGAAATGGGGAAGGCGATTGCCTTTACTTTCATCTAACAAAAACACTTATCACGTTTGTTTTGAGGGACTCTATAGTACTAACTCACTTAATTCTCTCAGCAATCCAGTGAGGTAAGTAAAATGATGATGTCCATTTTACAGATAAGAAAACTGAGGCATGGAATGGTGATATGCTATGCCCTGGTTGCACTACTCATAATGTTAGAATCAGATTCCATCCTGGGCAGTCTGGCTCCCGTGTCCTTGACTGAATCATCACTCCATGCTGACACTCAGTCCACACCTCCCAGTCCTATCCTCCAATTACTCGGGTATGAAGTGTTCTTACTCATATGGGAGGATTATATAATGCCATCATCTCAAACAAAGAGGCAGATGTTCATCCCCCCCGCCCCAGTCTGCGAGTGTCCACCTTGTATTGGAAATATCTCAAAAGTGCATTTCACTCGAGCCTTCATGTCTAGAGCTGCAGGGCTACAGGAAGCTCAGAGGATCCCAGACAACATTTCACAGTTTGGGGATGGATATGACCAAACCTGGCACCCTTTTCTGGGCCAAAGCCACACAAGGAAACAAAATAACAGCTGAGGCTTCAGGGGTGCTTGGTCAAGCCACATAGTTTAGATTCTTAGAATCTAGTATCATCTGTGCCACCCTTGATGAGTCACTTCCTGGCAGTCCCTGCCTTCCTATGGGCTGTAGTGTGGTCTTAACTGTGAGGAACTTCAGCAGGAATGGGTGTCACCAATTCCTTACACAGTCACCAAAACACCTTGGGGGTTCAGAGCCGTGGTGCACTCTTGCTGCCTTCCTGCCTGTCTGCAAACGTCTGTGGTTCCCCAACACCCTGGTGAAGAGCAGAGTCCTTCTTACGAAACTTCAGACCAGCCAGCTGCCAGACCATTCGCCTGTTCCCAACCCTGTGTTCCACGTATTGTGCTGCAGTGTTCACTCGCAGTCTCCACATGCACTCTGCTGCTTGCGACCTCCCGTTACCTCCAACAGCTCCAGGTCCAAGTCCAAACTCCAAAGCATGGGGGCCAAAATTATTCATAATCTAGTCCCTGCTGTCATTGTGTGCTTTGCCTATCAACCTTGTATAAATGCACCCATCTTCTTTACCTTTCTCTTCCCTCCTCCAGTTCCTCTACCCCTGCCCACCTGCTTCCCTCCTCTCATGCTTGTGCCCTCCTCCTCTGCCCTCTGTGCTGTTATCTTGGCGATGATTCTTTAACAACAAGCATCTCCTTCCCTTCACCTCCTGACATTTGCTCGTGATTCTCCCTCTGCTGGAATTCCTTTCCCTATTACCCCAGCCAACTAATACCCCCCTCATCTCTAAGAACCAACCTGCTTCTAATAGAAGGGATGGTGTCCCTGTCATGTTACCTCAGCAAAGCACAATACCTGGTGCATGGACTATGTCAGCAAATAGCTGTTGAATGGATGGCTTCAATAGTATGCAGCGGTGTCAACTGGTGCAGATCCCTATTAAGGGGTCTTAAACTAATCTCATTAATCACAGCCCCAGAAAGAGGTTAAGTAGTTCGTGCAGAGCATGCAACTATTCAGGTCACGGTAGGGACCAGAACCCAGACCGACAGGCGACTAGCTTCTCAAGGACAAGGAATGCCTCTTATTGAGCCTGCGATTCCATGCCCAGTGTTCAGTCTGGAAAATACTGGGTGCTTAATGAATGAATGGATGAGTACACTGACACTCACTTCTTCCCACTGTCTCACCTCATGTAGAGCAGCAACTCTGATATTACAGTTTCTTTGATCACTCTGGGCAGCTAAACCAAACAATGAGAGCACTGCACTTTTGATCAAGGTGCAAGTTACATGCTGTCAAAATCTACCAGCTAAGTCAACTGTTGGCAAATTTCTCTGACTTTATGCAGTTTTGATGCATCCTGCATTTATTTCCTGAATAGATGGATCGAGGGCAGAAGTGGCCCAGATATACTGTTACCATCATTCTCCCAGAAGGAGGCTACTGCTATTTTTAAAGTTCCCCTGGAAAGTAGATGATATGATTCCCTGTCTTTATCCATTCTGATGTCATTCAAACCTCAGGGGAGGACAGCTCCTCTTTACATCCTGCTAGAATTGCTTCTACCGGTGTTCGGAACGTTTCTCCTACAGGTCAGATCACAGATGAGAGCATAGGCTCTGATATCAAGTCACCACCTCAACGTCTGCCCAGTTCCCTGGCTTAGTAGACAGCAGAGATAAGAGAAAGTGAATGTCTGTGTGATATTAACATCAACTACAACATGGTGAGCTGGACCTGTTAGCACTGCCATGGGCAACATTTAATGGGGTGGAAGAGGAGCTACATAATGGGGCAGTCTTGGTAATTTTTGAAAACACACACACACACACACACACACACACAACTTCAAGAAATGACTCTAACGTAGTCAGACTGCCTGAGCTTTAAATGTTTGCTTTCCACTCAAGTCACTTGTACCCAGATCACACAGCTATTCTCTGCCCTGAACCCTTTCCCCATGCTAATCATATAAATACCTTAGATACTTGTTCATGCCCATTCAGATACTGTGCTGAATTTAGTCATGCAAGGGTGGGGAATTTCCACTTAAGGCCCATAAAATTGTTTAATTTGGCCCTGCCAAGGCATCCTTGGTGAGACTCAAAATTCAATAAATCTACAGAAAAATTCAATACAAACTAATATTTAAGTTGAAAATTTTGTACTGCCTGCAAATGATATTATAAATGTCCAAATGGCCCTCTTCACTGAATGATGCTGAGAACATGGCTCCCAGGAACATAAGAAGATATTCTAATGGGTAAGTCAGCACCTGTGTTGTGACTTTTATTTGAGAACTCACATTCGAGACATTGCTTGCCCTGCTTGTGTCTTCTTAATCCCTTTATTGATTCACAGCTCTTGGAACATGCTCTGAAGATGACAACTCAATGCCTCCCCAGTTCCCCCAGGGCCTCCGAAAGCAAATATCCCATTACTGACATAGCCAGGTCTTAGCAGACTGTCCCAAATAGGCATTGCATTCCATACTTGATGGAAATCTATCCAGCTGTTTTCTTGTGTGTGTGTGCATGTGTGTGTGTATGTGTGTGTGTGTGTGTGTGTGTGTGTGTGTGAGAGAGAGAGAGAGAGAGAGAGAGAGGGAGAGGGAGAGGGAGAGGGAGAGAGAGAGAGAGGATTTCATTGATATAGATGAAAGTGGAAAGATAGGAGGCAGACAGAGGAGAACCCACCTGCTTCATTCTGTCTCTCCCATGTTGAGCACAGACACAGGGCAAAGATCTGAGGCTGGGGAGCAGACAAAAGCCATTCCCAGATAAATGGAGTGAGCATTTTCGGAAAGACAACGGGTGAAGAAAATCTTACATTGAAGTCAACTGAAAATTATCTTTGCATTCCAGTGAGCTTTGAGCCATCACACTAGCAACTAGTTAATGGCCCACAGGGAAGAAAGCCAGTCTTGTAGCACACAGCTCTGGGCAGGAGGGCTGTGAGAGTGACACAGGCCTAGATATAGAGAAGTCCCTACTGGCCGTGTCAATGTCTTTCCTTGGCCACTCAGTCCGGGATTTTCGAAAGATTCTGAATAAAGAGGGCCTGGAAAGAGACTCCCAGTTCTCCAGTAACTGGAATTCACATCTCTGTATATTTTGTGCTAAAATGATTTCAGTCATTTTCATTCCATGTTCATGATGCATATTCGGTGAATACTTTTGTCAACTTGAATACTATTAGAATGGGGCAACATCTCCAGCATTGTTCAATCTAGATTCCAGAGCAAGGACAATCAAGGTAAGCATCATCCTTCGCTCTGGAAAGTATCTCAAGAAAAGTTAGCCCTTGTTTTGTGATAAGAATCATCATCCCAGGTTTCAAAGTCAGGCAGTCGCGCTAACACAAAAGCAATGAAAGCAGAAGCCAGCATCATGCAGTAGAGCTTGGGTTCTGCCTCTCTAGCAAGATGGTGATGTCTGTGCAAGTAGCACACAGCCAGACTCTAACCTGTGACGAGAGAAAGCCAGGACGCCACCAGCTTCTGCGCAGGAGAGGTGATGGGGGGAAGGGAATCTGCCTCTCTGTCCCTCCCAGGAGACACTAAGGACAGATTTCTTCTGTGGTCTCTGCCATACCTAGTCAAGTCCCATCTGGAGCCTGGGTAAATTAATTGAAGGTCATTTTGGCCTTGGGGTACTTACAACCTGGTGAGTGGTGCAGGGCTCTTGGTGAGGCCCTGCATGAGGGACACACACCTATTCATACTGCTCCACTTGTGTTCCATCAATCTCCCCACCAAAGAGCCATGTTCACAAAAAGGAGGAGTTTGCTGGTCCCTTTGGGTCTGTTCTGCTGATGGCACCAGAATTGAACCCATCTTTTTTCCAGAAATGAGGGACAGAGAGGGAACCAGATGGAGAAGAGCAATTTGGCAAAGATATTGGTTCCATTAAGACACATTTTGAGGACTCAGTCCACAAATCTGCCCTGGGGTTCAGCATTCCCAAGGGTGCTTGGTGCAGTGATTAAGCCATAGCTTCTGCAAAACAATTTCCACTCTCCTGGCATGTATTCACACTCAGAACTCCATTTGCCCACTGAGCAGCCTGGGACTGAAATGTTCCTATGATATAAATGAATACGTGGATTTCGGAGGAAGTAAGGGACTTCTCTGGGACCAAAGAGTATGATGGTAGGGACTAGAGTTCCTCAGCAGTAATCTCATGTATTGCAATGTTTTTATTTCCAGAACCTAACAAAGAAAGGTGATCAGATGTTTGTCAAATAAATGAGTTGCGTTGGCGCTCAGTCTTCTCTCCACTACTCTGGTTGTCAATTCTAGCAGATACATTTGAATTATAAATAAATTAGGGATAATTGTTTAATGTAAGAATGCCACAAATATTTGAGAAAATTTTCTCTCTCTTTCCCCTTCTTTCTTTCTCCTCCCTCTCCCCCTTTGTTCAGTCCCCATCTGTTTAATTTATTCTGTTTAAAAAACACCAGACTTATACAAATAGTTCATATATATGGGGTATCATGTGATGCTTGGCACATGTGATGCTTCACTACATTGTGTAATGTTCAATCAGGATAAAAATATTTATCTATTCAAACATTTAACATTCTTCATAGTAAAAGCATCCAAAAATCCTACCTTCTACTTTTATTTTAAAGATAAATGTACAGCACATTGACATTATATGTCATTACCCTACTGTGCAATGGAACCCTAAAACTTATCCTATCTAACTATAAGTTAGAACCTGTCAGTTGCTCTTTCCTTACCACTCCCTCCCCCTTACCCCTGATCCTTTTCCCAGGATCTGGTAGCCGTCATCATATTTTTATCTTCTTTGAGATCACCTATTTTCCAACCTCTGCATGTGAGCAAGATCACATGATGTCCGTCTTTCAATGTCTGGCTTATTTCACTTAAAAGAATTACATCCAGGTCCATCCATGTTGTTGCAAATGATAAGATTTCATCTTCTTAATGGATGAGTAGTATTCTGTTGTCTATATGGACTACGTTTTCTTTAGCCATTCATCAGTGGATGAATACTTAGGGTTGCTTGCATTTCTTGGCTACTGTGAATAATGTTCTGAAGAATTTTTCCTGAATTTAATTTGAGTAGTTTCAAAGTTCCAGATCTCATCTTATTAGTTAAATGATCATTTTAAGTGCATAACTGATCAATAAAGATAGGAATAAATGTCAAAGGGATCACATAAATAAGACCAGTGTCTGCTAATAACAATAGATAGAATTAAAAAGGAGAGAATGATCCAACATGGGAAGCAGGCCACACAACAGACTCATAGAATGACAAACACCCTAAACAGCATTCTCACCTCAGAATCAGCCTTTAAGGCATTCAGATCTGGTTAAAAAGCCCACGAGAGCATTTCAGGCATGGAAATCCAAGACACTGTGGCAAAAAAATGGCCTACATGAAAGATCTCTGTGAGTGAGATCCCAGTGGAAAGAAGGGGCCATCAAAGAAGGAAGTATCTTTCTCTGAAGGGAGGAGAGAACTTCCACTTTGCTTATGGCCCTGTCTAAATAATGTTGGAGTTTGTGGTCTCAAGAGGCTTCCATAGCCTTGGAATCTCATGACAAGAGCCTCAGGTGATCACTGACGTCATAAATAAGAAGGTCGACTGTTAAATCAACAACAGGAGTCACTGTGCACTTGTTCCCCATGTAGGACCTCTGTCTTTAATGAGTTGTTCTATGAGAATTAATGGCAAAACTGGTCTTCAAACAGTACTTCATTCTTTGTGTTTCTTGTGGGTGCAATCTGTTGAAATCTTTACTTAGTATAGAATTGATCTGTTTATAAAGATAATTAAAAATGAATCTTAATGAATAATGGGATGGTAGAGGGGTAGGATGTAGGATGGGAGTGGGGGTGGGAGGGAGGGTATGGGGGGAAGAACCACTATATTCCAAAAGCTGTAGCTATGAAATTTATATGTATTAAATAAAAGCTTTCTAAAAAAAGTTTTGGATCTCACATTTAGGTCTTTAATCCATTTGGAGTGGCTTTTTGCACATGTGGAAAGAATAGGGTCCTAGTTCCATACATTCCAATGACTTTCTGTTCAGGTTTTGTCATCAACAACTAAGCTTAGGTGAAAATTACAAATGCTGGTGTTTCGAGCTTTCCAATCATTGATTATTTTAATGAAATTTTAAAATATATTTTGAATCAACATCAAACAAGCTTTAGTGATCTTACTTATAGGAATGATAAACACCCTTAACTTAAAGGTCTTTAGGTTGATTTACAAGGAAATTCTTCAACAGACCAAATATTTCCAAAACTTGATTCATAAAGAACAGTATTGTGTTCTGTCATGCCAAACCATTGTTTTCAATTAAACGTAGCTTTGTCACAAAAATCTGTGGTTGAAATTTTCTTCTCAAAGAGTCCTAAAAATGTTCCACTAGAGGTAATGGGTCTAGTAATTGTTATATTACAACATACAACACTGTTAAATATGAAGAATAGTTGCAAAGACTGCAGAGAGGGTTATTGTGCTGCCTCAGTTTCCCCCATTGTTAATATCTCACATCACTATAGTATATTTGTCATAAATAAGAAACCATCATCACTATCTATTGAACTCTACATTTACTTCAGATGTTGTTAGTTATTCTACTAATTTTTTAAACTTTTATTTAGTAAATATAATTTTCCAGAGTACAGTTTATGGATTACAATGGCTTTTCCCCCTCATAACTTCCCTCCCACCCACAACCCTCCCATCTCCCGCTCCCTCTCCCATTCCATTCACATCAAGGTTCATTCTCAATTATTTTTATATACAGAAGATCAATTTAGAATATATTAAGTAGAGAGCGGCAAGATGGCGGAATAGGAAGGGAGCACACTGATAGTCTGGGGAGAGACAGTTTAATAAAAGTGGAGATACTGCAGGTTCAAGGAAGAGTAGGGGAAGAAACAGCAGAGGAAACCCTTCCGGAACTGGTGATTCACAGTGGACCTGCGTGGAGAGCGTGGGAGCCCGCAGTTTGGGACACCAACAGCAGATTCAACACACCAGCACTGGAACGCTAGGTGAGCTGAACCTCAATAGCCCGAGATACCAGAAGGGAAGTGGAAAGAGGAGACTAGAGCGAACAAGGCTTGAAACCCTGCGGGGAAAAGTTCACCAGGCTAACTAGAAGAGAGAGAGGGAAAAAAAAAAGTGACCCATACAGACACGAGTTTCTCTTTCCGCTCACCTCTCAAAGGTGAGCAAGACAAAGAGCAGGCGCCATTTTGGAATACGTCATAAGCAGGGCGACCTCGGGTCGGCACTGGCCCCGAGCCTAGCAGAAAAACCTGACTCTGGGTGGGAGGGGTGAAATAACAGGCAATTAGAACCTAATGAATGTGTGGTGCTAATGAACTGAGACTGTGAAAAAAGAGACCGTGGGGGAGAGAACTCACGGAAATCACAAATTCATGTGAGTACTCTCCAGAGATGCTACAGTTCAGTAGCCTTGGCAGCCCAGTGGGAGACTACAGGAGAATCTGAGCCCACACTAAGGGCCGCAAAGATTCCCTCTCTGGTCCTTGGGAAAGAGCTTCCGATCTCTGGCTCCTGTGGGTATATCATTCGCCTGCTAACCACCCCCAATTCCATTCAGCTGTGTGGAATTACTTCCCTTTTGAACCAAAAAAAAAAGTAACAGAGATTTACCACGCCTAACCTGGGAGTGTCTCCTTTGACACACCCTCAACACTGAGGAACCAAACAGAGCTCTCACGCCACACCCATCTCAAGCCTCTAAGGCTCCATCAAAAGCAGACAGTCCACTTAATCTAGAGTCATAGTATAACAAGAAAAAACCACCACAGTGAAGAAACCAATATGCCAAACAACAAACGCAAAAACCGAGGTAATAAGAACAAGGAAGACACTAGGGCGTCCCCAAATGAAAAAGACACCCCAATTCAAGATTACGAAGATGATGAGATAGAAGAAATGCAAGAAGCAGATCTCAAAAAATTGATAAGAACACTAAGAAGTACTCAAAAACAAATTCTTGAACTACAGAAATCCTTAATGGACAAGGTAGAAAATCTCTCTCGTGAAAATGAAATATTAAGGAGGAATCAAGCTAAAATGAAACAACTAGTAGAACATGAAACTGTGATAGTGACGAGAAGTCATAATGAAGTGAAGAATTCAATAGATCAAATGAAAAACACATTAGAGAGCCTTACAAACAGAATGGGTGAGGCAGAAGAGAGAATATCGGACTTAGAAGGCAGAGCACAGGAAAATATACAGTCAAACCAAAGAAAAGAAGAGGAAATTAGAAACTAAAAAATAGTGTTGGGAATCTACAGGATACTATTAAAAAACCCAACATTCGAGTTCTAGGAGTTCCTGAAGGCTTGGAGAGGGAGAAAGGATTAGAAGGCCTTTTTAGTGAGATAATAGCAGAAAATTTCCCAGGTTTGGAGAAGGACAGAGACATCCTAGTACAGGAAGCTCATAGAACCCCTAGTAAACATGACCAAAAGAGATCCTCATCACGACACATTGTAATTAAACTCACCACAGTGAAGCAAAAAGAAAAGATCCTAAAATGTGCAAGAGAGAAACGGCAGATTACTCTCAGAGGATCTCCAATTAGACTCACAGCTGACTTCTCAAAAGAAACCCTACAAGCTAGAAGGGAATGGCGAGACATAGCCCAGGTACTTAGAGAGAAAAACTGCCAGCCCAGAATATTATATCCTGCAAAGCTCTCATTTGTGAATGAAGGTGAAATAAAGACATTTGATTGCAAACAGAAATTGAAAGAATTTGTTGCCACTCGTCCAGCCCTGCAAAAGATGCTTAAAGATGTGTTACACACAGAAACACAGAAACACGGCCATCAACATGAAAGAAGATAAACGAAGGGAACCTAACAGCAAAAGATCACAGGGAATTCAAAGCATACATTTGGATAAAGAAATTATGGAACATGTACTCTATAGAATACTATACAGCAGTCAAAAACAATGAAATCCGGTCATTTGCAACAAGATGGAGGAATCTGGAAAACATCATTCTGAGTGAATTAAGCCAGTCCCAAAGGGACAAATATCATATGTTCTCCCTGATCGGTGACAACTAATTGAGTACCAAAGGTGAAACCTATTGAAGTGAAATGGACACTATGAGAAACAGTAACATGATCAGCTCTTGTGCTGACTATTGTTGCACAATGTAATACTTTATCCATTTTAGTATTTTTTTATTCTAGTACTATTGGTTGAACTCTGTAATTAACAAACAATTATTCTTAGGTGTTTAAATTTTAACTGAAAAGTGATCCCTGTGAAATATAAGACTGGGAATAAGAGAGGGAGGAGATGTACAATTTGGGACATGCTCAATCAGTAGTGCCCCAAATGATGGAGTTAGAATCATGCCAGGGAATTCCAATACAATCCCATCAAGGTGGCATGTACCAAGGCCATCTCACTAGTCCAAGTGATCAATTTCAGTTCACAATTAATCACACTGATAGGTCTAAGAGTCAAAGGGATGACACAAACAAGACTAGTGTCCACTAATACTAACTGATAGAATCAAAAAGGGAGAGAATGATCCAACATGGGAAGCGAGATAAACAGCAGACTCATAGAATGGCAGATGTCCTAAATAGCACTCTGGCCTCAGAATCAGCCCTTAAGGCATTCAGATCTGGCTCAAGAGCCCATGAGAATATTCTAGGCATGGAAAGCCAAGACACTCTGGAAAAAAAAAGAAGACCTAAATGAAAGATCTCTGCGAGTGAGATCCCAGTGGAACGAATGGGGCCATCAAAGAAGCTGGTACCTTTCTCTGAAGGGAGGAGAGAACCTCCACTTTGACTATGACCCTGTCGGAATAAGATTGAAGTCGGCGAACCCTAAAGGTTTCCATAGCCTCGGCAACTCATGACCAGAGCCTAGGGAGATTACTGACGCCATAAACAAGAGTGTCAAATTGTTAAATCAACTTCAGGAGTCACTGTGTACTTACGTCTCATGTGGGATCTGTCCTTAATGTGTTGTCCAATGTGAAGTAATGCTATAACTAGCACTGAAACAGTATTTTACACTTTGTGTTTCTGTGTGGGTGCAAACTGATGAAATCTTTACTTAGTATATACTGAATCAATCTTCTGTATATAGATAATTAAAAATGAAAAAAAATCTTGGTGTTAAATTGAAAATTGCATAGAAAATTAATCAATTTAAAAAATATATATCATGTAGGATCTCTGTCCTTAATGTGCTATACATTGTGAATTAATACTATAACTAGTACTCTAACAGTATTTTTCACTTTGTGTTGCTATGTGAGGGCAAACTGTTGAAATCTTTACTTAATATATGCTAAACGGATCTTCTGTATATAAAGAGAATTGAAAATGAATCTTGATGTGAAGCAAGGGGAGAGGGAGTGGGAAAGGGGAGGTTTGCGGGTGGGAGGGAAGCTATGGTGGGGAAGCCATTGTAATTTACAAGCTGTATTTTGGAAATTTATATTCTTTAAATAAAAGCATTATAAAAAAAAAGAATATATTAAGTAAAGATTTCATCAGTTTGCACCCACACAGAACACAAAGTGTAAAATACTGTTTGATTTAGTTATAGCATTACTTCACATTGGACAACACATTAAGGACAGAGATTCTACTAATATTTTCACTCCAGGATACCACATTGTATTTGGTTATTACATCTCCTGGGTCTCTTCCGGTCTGTGATAATTTCTCAGTTTTTCCTTGACCTTCAAAGTTTGGGAAAATACTGTTCAGGTGTTTGGTGGAATGCCCTTAAATTTGTTTGTGTTGTGTATTGCTCATGAGTAGACTGGACTTATGGGTTTTGAGAATGACAAGAACACAGGTGAAGACTCTTGTGGCACTTGGCACACACCATGGGCACACACCCTGTTGTCTCTACACTCTCAACACTCACAATGTGAACCTTGACCACTTGATTGACTTAGTGATTGCCAGGATTCTCTGCTGCAAAATGTCCCTTTCCTGTATTTTTGGAGGCCAGTCACTATGTGCATCACACATTCAAGAGCAGGAGATACTCTTGGAGAAGGAGGTATTTAAATAAATTATTTGGAATTCTATGGGGGAATATCTGCCTCCTCTCCACCATTTATTTATGTGCCCAATCATTTACTTATATCACTGTGGACTCGTGGATATTTATTTTATACTTTGTGTGATAATCCAACATCATACTATTTATTTTTTGTTTCTGAATTATTTCATCTTTGGGCATTGAAGCCTCCTTCTGTTGGCTCCTGTGTCACTTTAAATGGTTTTCTATCATCGTGGCTTTTTTAAAGCATTTCCTTGCTTCATGGCACCACAAGACATTTCAGGCTGCGGCTATTATCTTAAATGCTGGGACATCGAAATTTGTTTGACAAAATTGTAAATAAACTGCATTACAACCAATTTCAAATATATATTTATTCACCTGACTTCTTAATTTAGTAATCACATAGTTGTACAATGATATTCTCCACATACATGTATTCATATAATCGCTGTAATTTTCATCTTCAGTATTATGCTTTTTAAATGCATTTACTGCAGCTTTTAAAACCATGTCAGATATTCCATTTGAACAGAATGAACAAAGAACAATGACTGGATTAACTTGCAGCTGACTTTGTGTCAAAAGCATCTATGACATTTATATAAAACCAGTCTCGTTTAACTGTTTGCCCAGTTTGCCCTCTGCTAATGCCAGCAACACATAACAGTTCACATTCATTTTTTTTCATACATGTGCAAGAAGAAAACCGGACAAAAGTCATTTGTAAGAGTTATTTAATATAAATGAAAAGTCAGGTTACAACCAATGATATGTGATGGGTTACAGCTGTGCATGCTAAATTCTCATGTTAGGAACACCTAAAAATAACCACTAACTTTTGAGGGAGATGCCAATGATCCTGAACAGATTGGTGTTTTCTGCTTTTCACATGAGTGGTGATACCATTCGAGCCCCCATGGTGGATGGCTAATGTTGACACTTTTGCAAGTTTTGTATTCACTGTCGATGTTCCTGAGAAATGGAAATAGGATACCTAATTTTTCATTAAATTTACCATTTTTATTTTTTACTTTATTGCTGCCAAATGGTTTCTTGTAAAACAAAAATCATTAAGAAACAATAAAGTTTTAAAAATTGCTATCTGTGCATACCACATAAAGAATGAAACAAACTACTGGAGCAAGACCATTTGGATTATTCTCCATGCACTCAAATTCCATTTCCTTCAGATGTCATGAATGTGTAGCCTACAATTTCCCACATTTTCTATTGATCCTCACCAACTGGTCACCTGGCAGCTTCCTATGGTACAGGACACAGACCACAGAAAATTGGCTGGAATGCCAAGCAACTGGTATGACTGCCACATTGAGTCCTTCTCTCCCTGCTGCCTGAGACCTGAGGAATTTACCTGTCCAACCTGCTCACATTCAAGCATTTTATTTTCAGAGGGCACCTTGCATACTCTCATTGAATGGCAGTTCTTTGTTTTGTTACATGTGGAAAATCAGGAAAACAGAGACCAACTCTTGCTGATAACTTTTCTCTCTCTCTCTCTCTCTTTTTTATTTTTTGACAGGCAGAGTGGACAGTGAGAGAGAGAGACAGAAACGTCTTCCTTGGCCATTGGTTCACCCTCCAATGGCCGCCATGGCCAGTGTGCTGCGGCCTGTGCACCGCGCTGATCTGAAGTCAGGAGCCAGGTGCTTCTCCTGGTCTCCCATGGGGTGCAGGGCCCAAGCACTTGGGCCATCCTCCACTGCACTCCCTGGCCACAGCAGAGAGCTGGCCTGGAAGAGGGGCAACCGGGACAGAATCCGGCACCCCAACCGGCACTAGAACCCAGTGTACTGGTGCCGCAAGGCGGAGGATTAGTCTATTGAGCTGCAGCGCCGGTGCTGATTACTTTTCAAAGCAATTATGTATTAAAATGTGCCTCATATGCTACTCCATGACCCTGAAGGAAGCTGGAAGTCCACAGTGGAATTCAACTGAACTCCTTTTACTTTACAAAAAACTCAAACAAAACAAACAAAAAGACAAATCTTTGGATTATTACAAGTTAGTACAAGTTAGTAGGACAATAAGCATAAACTGGAACTGTCCCAGGCACATTGGGACATAAGGCCATCTTTTTTAAAAATTTTTTAAAGACTTATTTTATTTATTTGAAAGACAGAGTTACAGAGAGAGGTAGAGACGGAGAGAGAGGTCTTCCATCCTCTGGTTCACTCCCCAGGTAGCTGCAACAACTGGAGCTGCACCAATCTGAAGCCAGGAGCCAGGAGCTTCTTCTGGGTCTCCCACATTTGTGCAGGGGCCCAAGGACTTGGACCATTTTCTACTGCTTTCCTAGGCCACAGCAGAGAGCTGGATCAGAAGAGGAGCAACCAGGACTAGAACCGGTGCCCATATGGGATGCCAGCACTGCAGGCCAGGGCTTTAACCCACTATACCACAGTGTCGACACCCATAAGGCCCTCTTACTTGAAAGGCTCTTGTCTATCACCTGCAAATCACTGTAAGTCTCCGTGGGTTCCATGGCTTGGATAAGACTTACGGTTTTCTCTCCTTTAGAGTGCTGAGAACTCCTGTGTAAGGTTCATATGCTTCCATATATTCTGATTGAATTTCTTCCTCAACTATCTGGCACTGGGGACCTTGTCAAGTTACCTCCTACCGTGCTGAGCTCTGAGAGGAGAAACCCAGAAAAGTGCCTGTCTTAATGATTGGGATTCCACCCCAAACACATGAGGTGGGCTGGACAGCACTGGGATCTTGAAGGTTTCTCATTTCTCTTTAATGCTTCTCCCCATGCTTTTGTCCCATCCTCCTGTACCTCACTCAACCTTTTAGGGTGGAGGCTGCCTCCCATGGAGAACATTCCCAAATGCAGAGTCTTACCTAGGAGAAGGAGTTATATTCTGCAGAGCCTTTACTTCCTTCACCCAAGGATGAAGCTCCCAGTCTGGGGCAAGATGGGTGGACAGGACATTATACCACAGTTGGCTCATTGTGTGTATGTGAGTGATGCTATTTTTTTGTTTCTTGCTTGGAATACATGTCTGAGGCTGGTCCACGCTGGATAGAGGCAGTGTGTGTATGGGGAAGAGGCCCCACATATAACCAACAACCCTCACATATTCATTTGCTAAGTTATGGAGAAGCTATCCTATGACAGCAACTAGATTATTTCTAGGAGATAGAGAATTCTCATATATAACCTCTGACCTCATTGAAGTCATGGTGCAAATCAATATCTTTCTCACACAACAGGAAATTGAAAGTCTTGCTAGGTCCAATTGCAATCACATGTGTGCGTTCAGTAGGGGTCCTTTGGCCTTGAATCTGAATGAGAGCCAAGCAAACCCACTAGCTACACACTTGATGCACTCAGACGTACGGTTCTGCCCTGGAAATAGCTGCCCACTACTGAGGCACAATCATGCTGAACAAGGATATCTTGGTTTATAGCTGGCGCTTGGTGGTTGAAAAAAATCATGGATTTGAGCTCTTGTGGTATTGACTCTCTGGAGCACATATGATAAGTTACGATCATCAACTGAATCTTTACGACAGACATAAATAGTAGTAGAAGACATATATTTTGTCTGTATAATTTTGTCTCATTTTCATCACTAGGTTTCATTTGGTTTGAGCCTCATGATGACTTCCTGCTGGCTCAGATCATGTTTCATTAAAGGTTTGCTCTGGGAATTGGGGACTGTTCCTTTACCCCGCTAGGAAAATGAAACCCTCCGACAGGCAACATGGGTCTAGAATGTATTCCACAACTGTGATTGACCACAGCCTATGCAAAAAGTGTTGTTCTTGAGCTCTCTATGCAGAACATTGCCTGAGTTTGGGTCTATTATTGAATTCTCATGGATCTCTCCTCTGGACAGGACCCTGGAAAGGGTATAAATAGTCCTTGTAAACCAGGATGTCAGCCTTGGTCTCATCAAGATTAGTGCCCTGTGTGCAGCTGTGGAATCAGAATGTCTGAGGTGGGCAGATGCATAGGCACCGAGTTCTGGCCTCTCACTTCACTGACACAGAGATTAGCCTTGTGTCAAAGCAGACTCCAGGCTTATTGTTTGTGAGCTCCAGTATTCCTTCTCCTTGGCCACAGACCATGGGGGAGTCCTGCATTATTCTCATCTGGACGCAGATCAATGTTGGTCTTCAAAGGACTAAGAGAAAACATAGTAATATGACTTAAGTGAAAGACAAATAGAGATTTGGAGAGTGAAGAAGTGATTGACAATTTTTGTGGATAATTTAATAGGTCGGTTGCCTATATAATAATGTCCCTGGTGACAAACGAATTTATGCTGGTGATTAGTTCCTGGAGGTCAACTGTGAGCTACCCTATCTGTGAAATCACCATCAACTTCCTAACCACTCTCTACAGAGAGGGTTTGGGTTAGGCTTGCTTTATCTTCTTTAGGGTCCAGAGTACAATATACTGGTAGTATTGGTTAAATAAGGTTTTTGGCAAAACCAGAGTGAGTGAAACACTCAAAAGACAGCCCCTCAAAGGTTGATCTTTCTGATTTTCTTGAAACTTGAGGATTTTTCATCACTGTTATCCTCTTCATAAAAATAAGCACCGTATTTGATTTCTCCGTGTACTGCAATCTGTATGATTACAGGGGAATGGATGAACTTACAGAGTAGTAAAGTTGGAAGTTGCCAGTGAATGATGACTCAAAAGTCCCTCCTGGAGGATGCAAGGATTCCATTTTTACTCACCAAGCTGTAAAGCAAAGGGTGAGTCTGTGATTCCACACAGTTCATACCTCACCTGGGTACACAGCAGCACTGTTGTCCTTGAAATGTGCCTAGCATGTCCCAAGCAGAGGCATGGCTCTCGTCTCCTAGTCATCCTCCCTACTCCCCCTTGCAAGGGCTCTCCTCATTCTGAGCAGGAACTTTCAAATGAGGCAAAACGAAGTTTACTAACTTCATGCAGTAAACCATAGGCTTGGTCAAAGACAGCCCTGGGCTCAACCCTAAAAAGAAGGCCAGGCAATGCCCATGGTCCTGAAGGTGTGAGTGGCCACAGGTATTCTGATTGGGGGAAGCAGATTGCAAAGGGCAGAGGAATGGTGCTAATCATTTCTGTGGGGCCCAACACCCTGTCCCCATGGGATAGACAGGCTCTTCTGAGACAGCTGAGTAAACTATGCCGCTGACAACCAAGCACAGGTGAGACCAGAGATTTCAGATCTAGCTTCACTACTCTCCATTGTAGGTTTCAACCTCAACCTACAGGTTAAAGTATGAAGGAAATGCTGCATCTCCAGTTCCCATACATTAACCAATTCAGGAAATTCAATCTTATTTTTCACACTCAACCTCCACTCCAAGCCTGGAGATTTCAGACCAGCTTCTTATTTGTTTTTAAATTTTATTTAAGTTATACAAGTTTCATGTATTTCATATATGCAGATTTAGGCACAGAGTGATACTTCCCGTCCACACTCTAACTCTTCTTCTTCCTCCTTCTCCTATTCTCAGTCTTAATTTTTACAAAGATCTACTATCAGTTTACTTACTGATCATAAAGTTAACTCTACACTAAGTAAAAGAGTTCAACAAATAATATGAAAAAAAACACACTGTTCCACAACAGAAGAGACAAGGTCTATAAACAATCATGGAATCTCAAAATGTTCATTTCACTCTAATGTTACATTATGGTACTTTATCAGTTATCTCAGATCAGGGAAAACTTATGGTATCTGCCTTTTTGGGACTCACTTTTTTCACTAAATATAATGGTTTTCAGTTGTGTCCATTTTGTTGCAAAAGACAGGATTTCATTTCTTTTTTAAAGGTGAGTAGTACTCCATAGTATATACATAGCAGCTTCCTATTTTTAAAGATATATTTATTTATTTGAAAAGCAGAGTTACAGATAGAGGGAAAAGGAGAGGGAGAGAGGGGAGATGTAGAGGAAAGGAGAGGGAAAAGGAGAGAATGAGAGATCTTCCATCTACTGGTTCATTCCCCAAATGGCCTCAATAGTCAGGTCTGGGCCAGACCAAAGACAGGAGCCAGGAACTCCATCCTGGTCTCCCACATGGGCGGCAGAGGCCCTCAAGTACTTGAGTCATCTTCTGCTACCTTTCCAAGTGCACTAGTAGAGAGCTAAATAGGAAGCAAAGTAGCTGGGTCCTGAGCTAGCACTCTGCTGGTACAAGAGGCTGCTTAACCCACTGTGCCACAGTGCAGATGCTCAGATCAATTTCATGAAGAGGCCCCCTTAAGCTTCAGCAACCTGTCCACTAAGTCAGAGCAGTGCCTTTCAGCCTCTCCTCTCTACTTCTGGGGTCCCAGTCCTCACTCTTGCCTAGCCGCCCTGCCCTAGAGAATCACATTCCAGGCAATTTCTCTCTCTCTCTCTCTCTCCCCCTCTTCGCATTTCTGCCCATGACATTTCTCCCTCCATCCTCAGTCCCTAATCTCATCGTAAATCAAGCTTCTGGAAACAATTGTGTAAATTCTGCCAAACGATGCTGCTAAAACAGCCACACATAACACCTGCTATAAACCTGAATGCTTAGAATTTAAACAAGAAATCAGGGCAGTGGAGGGGGAGTGGGGACAAAAAAAAATCAAAAACTGCCCCAAGGGGCTGGTGCTGTGGCACAGTGGATTAAAGCTGTGTCCTGAAGCACTGGCATCTCATATGGGCACCAATTCAAGACCTGGCTGCTCCACTTCCAATCCAGATCTCTGTTATGGCCTGGGAAAGCAGTAGAAGATGGCCGAAGTCCTTGGGCCCTTGCACCCATGTGGGAGACCTGGAAGAAACTCCTGGTTCCTGGCTTCGGATCGGCACAGCTCTAGCTGTTGCGGCCATCTAAGTAGTGAACCAGAGGATGGAAGACCTCTCTCTCTCTCTCTGCCTCTCCTTCTCTGTGCAACTCTAACTTTCAAATAAATAAATCTTTTTAAAAATGCCCCAAGGCATTACCCAGAATGATCAGAGCTTGGGATTCAATGTGGTCTCTCCCATTCCCTTCCCTTCTTTCCTTCTTCCCTCCTTTCTTTGTTTCTCTGAGGTCTCACTGGCCATGATGACTGCTTCACTCCACAGTGTCTGAGTTTCAACAGCGCATCTGCATCCTCTTCTGGACTCTTGCTTCAGTCAGATCAAATCTGACCAGAGCCCCCAGCCACAATCAGTGGGTGAACTATTTTGTCTCCTCCAATGATTCTTTTTTATTCTATTGTAAACATCTCAAGATGGCCAGTCCTCCCTAGACTTCCAGTGGTTCTGCGTGCAAATATCCCTCACTAATTCTTTGTCTGACATCTGAAGCCATTTAACTTGAGACTTCAACTCAGATCTCTCCAGGAGGGGAGGGCTGCCAGACTGGGCAGTGAGCTTCCTGCTCAAGAGCTAATGGAGGCTGTTTCTAATTGGAAACCAAGCTTCTGGTCCCCCCGGTCTCTGAAGTAGCCATTCAGGGGCTGCCTGGATTCAAATCCTGCCTCTACCAGCTGAGTGATCCTAAACAAGTTACTTCTTTAAGGCCATGTCTTCATTCTTAAAGGAGGTATAATACTAATCCCTACCTTAGGGAATGTGGGTAGAATGAGATGAGATGTCACAAGTGAATTGTGTAGACCAGAGCCTGGCAGATGGGCTGCCCTCAGTAAATGTTATTTATATCTACTGTCGCCATCCCCTTCTTAATTTGCTGAACAGGGACTGGACCGTCAGCAATATAGGCTTTGTGGAATGGTTTCAGGGTTCATAAAACACAGAATGACCTGAATATCTTGCCAAGAATTGAATTTCCAGCTGGCTTTCCTTCACAGCCTTATGCTGGTCCTCACTTCAGCTCATTCACTTGCAGGTATCTACACTGATTCTCCCAGGACAGAGTTCATGCCATTGACCCCCATTCTGAGAGAAGATTTTCACTGGGAAAAGGGGAAAGAGGGGATTGTGTCAGGTTCCTAAGAATGCTGTAACAAATTATCACAAAGTGAGCAATGTACAAACACCAGAAATGTATTTTCTCCCTGTTCTAAAGGCCAGGAATTCAGAATCAAAGTAGTGGTGGTGCCATGCCCTCTCTGAATGTCCTAGAAGAGGGTACCTCCTTGCCTCTTCCTAGCTTCAGACAGTTGTTGGTAATCCTCGGCATTTCTTGATTCTAAAATGCCATCATTCTTCTTTGACACTCATCCCTCGTGGATAGCAATGAAAGTTGAGGCCTTGCAGGTTTTACACTGAGATAATGTTGTGTATTATCTAATGACAATTGTGTACTCTCCAGTAGAAGAGGTGGGAAAGATTTGTAGGATTTCTTTGCTATAGAACTATTGGTGAAACTGGTGTGGGATGGCCACAAAACCGATCTCCTGCTTTGAGAAGTGCTTCCTTTTTATGAAGATTTCTCCCAACTTATGTTCCATTCTGGTCCATCCCTTTGCTCATTGTGTGGCATCCACTGACTACTGAGATGCCCCTAAGACATCCTCTCTTTATCTGCATGTTTCTCCTCCCTCTTCTCTCCCAGTGGGGTATTCAACTTATCTTGATCACTTATTGCAGTCATTTAGGGCTGGAGGTCATGGTAGACTCTCCTGAAGCTACAAGGGTGTGGTATTCAGGAGGTACAATATTGACAGTTATTCACAAACTGATTAAATATTATCTAACTATTGCTGTCCAACTGACAAAGTGAGAATTGCTGCCAATCTGCCTCAAGCTTTCCACTGAGGCACTCTGATGGATAGCTTAGCACCACTAGAATGCAAGGAAGGCTGTTCAAGAAATAGCTCTCAGCTCTAGGGGCTGAAAGCCACAAGTGAAATATTGGGTTGTCTTCTACTGCTTTCCCAGGCCACAGCAGAGAGCTGGATCAGAAGAGGAGCAGCTGCGACTCGAACCAGCACCTATAAGGGATGCCAGCACTGTGGTCCAGGACTTTAACCCACTGGGCCACAGCACCAGCCCCAGATAGTCCTAACCTTGTGTGTGACATCAGTGGCAGATGGTCTTCATCTGTTCCTTTCTGAATGTTTAATGGCCGACCTAAATTAGAGTAGGTAAGGAGCCATCATCCCTCCTCTCCATAGGAAAGCCCCTTGGCATTAATCATTCAACTTCCATAAAGATTGTTCCTCACTTTCCATCCTTTCCTTGACAGAACAGAATAGTTCCTGTGGGGTACATGGCCCTGGACGCACCTGTGCTAAAAGGCCTGAGTCCGGACACACGTGGACCCCTCCACCTCTGCAGGGACCGGAACTCTTGTGTAGTTTTGGTGATGGCTGCTGTTGCTCCTGCTGTGCTCACAACCAGCCGAGTCCTTGAAATCAGAACAGCATATAAGGATGTTTCATGTCAAACGACCAATGCCTTCTTGTTGGACTGGGCCAAAATGACAATCTACAGCTTGACAATATTTTCTTCATCTTAATTCTCTTTCCCAATGCTGCTGTTTCCCCTACTCTTTGGCAATGGAGTCTTAATTAAGTTCTCAATTTGGGATTAATTAAGGTCTATTTTTTTTTCTTTCCTGAACTCTGACAAGCTCTTTTGTACCTGGATTGAAAATGTAGAACATTGCTGGCTAGAAAGGATGAGAATGAGCGTATTTCACTATCAACTGCTCTCTGGGGGGCCACCAGGATTTCTCTCTCCTTCTCCCTGGCAGATTAAGGAGTTATGCTACAGGACACTCCAAATGACCACACATGATATCACTCAGGATATAGGCAGAAGGTAGGAATTGTGGGAGTCATAGAGCTACAGTTAGAAGAAACAGGTTCAATTTATGAAACTTGTAAGGCTTCTCTCTTCTCTGTAATAACTTTCATACTTCTTTAAGTCCTGAAAGCATTAGGAAGGTCACTCTAACTCTCCTAGGTTATTGGCCCTGTGGGGTTGCTTATAGCCTGGATTCATTTCAGCTCAGGTGGTCCAAAGTCCCTTGCTGCGTCACTCTCAGGGAAGCTGCATGGCAATCTTGCCAGTGGTGTTCCATTCTCACTGGAGTCCAGTGCATGTTCCTACACATACCCAGGTAATCATGCACACAAACAACTACATTTGCCTGTGAGTGATCTCAACCAGGCCTTGCCCTCACTCCTGAATGTACTGCATTATAATTCCATACCTTTATCTCTCCTTGTTTGTCTGAAAACCAACTGATGCTGCTGCTGATGGGTCCCCCTTATGCTTTTTTTTTAAATGATGTATTTATTTACATGAGAGACAGAGTTACAGACAGAGAAAAGGAGAAACACAGAGAGAGGTCTTCCATCTGCTGTTCACTCCCCAGAGGACTGCAATGGCTGAAGCTGCGCTGATCTGAAGCCAGGGGCCAGGAGCTGCTTCTGAGTCTCCCATGTGGGTGCAGGGGCCCAAGCACTTGGGCCATCTACTATTGCTTTCCCAGGTCATCAGCAGGTAGCTAGATTGGAAGTGGAACAGTCAGGACTCAAACCAGTGCCCATATGGGATGCTGGCCCCACAGGTAGATGCTTAACCTACTACACCACAGCACTGGCCCTGACTCTCTGTGCTTTTTTAGAGACAAGTCAGGTAGGGGATTTCAGATATAGTCCCCCGGACTCTGGGAATGATATCAAATCCTCCTAACCCTCCAGCTGCAGGAGGCTTAGCTTTCTTAAAGGACCAAATGCACTGAATCTACATTCTTGTATATTTTGTACTGTAGTCAGTTTTGAGATCTGCCTGAAAAAATTGTGAAATAAAGGGGCTTCATGGGCTTTGTGTGTGTGTGTATTATATTATATTATATTATATTATATTTACTAATTCGAAATATATATTAATCTGAAAGCTACAATTTATTGGACTATAAGCAGAATCTGGATTCTAAAAGTGTAAAAGAGTTTCATTGTGGGTCCCACAATGCCCTCCATCATTCATCTTAGCAGGAATACATTTTGTTGGCCTTAATTTGTCAGATACTATGTGAGTACCTAGCTCTTAAGCCAATGAAGTGTCACCATACTGATACTTCCAACTGATGTCAAAAAGCTTGGTTTGGTCACATGATTTGGATATATTGTTAATAGTGACTTTCTCAAAAATTTATTTTCCAGGGGTCCAATATCCGGAAAGTTGCTATTTTATGGGGAGGGGAGCAATGTAAATCTTCCTGTCCCAGCAGTTTCTCATGGGAAGCCAAGTCACACTCGTTGGGACAGGAAACTCTTCCTTCTTTATCTCATGATGGAGACAAGATCATGGCAGGGTGTCACCCTCAACCTGCCTCAGAGCTAATGTTCTTTGTACAGAATAAGCCAGAGCTTGACAAAAATACAGTTGACCCTGGTTATTATGCTCAGATCTGAGCCTTGGGGAGGGAAGGAGAAAAGATTGAGGGGAGAAATGGAGTTGTATTTGAAGGAGATGGATATTCCTACCGAATGGCTTATTTTTGCTTTGTGTTTACTACCGGTTCCTTAGGAAAACACTTCCTGTAGCCCATATGGGGAGACTCAATTCGTCAAGGAAGGTTATGGACGCAGGAACAGCCACAATGAAGATAGGCCAGGACATAATAACTTGGCAAATTATTGCATGAGCTGAAGTCCATTCTTGTCATACCCCCACCCCATATCAGAAAAAAATGCATTCTATACTGAAACACAAGTCGGTTATCTGGGTAAAATTTGCTAAACACTAAAGTTTCAAGTATGTGTGAGAAAGTGAATCAAAACTTATTTCCAGCAAGTTCTTCATGTGCATAGCAGGGCTCCAAACAGTGTAAAGCTGTGAGAACATAATTTATTTGTTCAAAAATATCTTAATTATCATTGAATATGTTTGAAGAAGGAGGAGAAAGTATTTATTAGTGGGACCATATTCTATTCTTCTGAAAATATCTGATCATCCCTGCCCAAAGGATGGAATCAAATGCAACACACCTGGATTTTGTAAAAGATAAAATCATCTCCACGTAGGTGTCTGTCACATCCTGTCTGCAGAAATGGATGTGTGCATTTTAAATCCCATGAAGCCAGAGAAAGCCATTCTATCCTTTCCCTGTTAAGGGGGCAATGGGGAAGAGCAGGCAGACTGATATAACGAACAGCCCTGGGAAAGCATTTAATACCAAACATCAAACCACAACAGGGTCCCTGGTTTGGGCTATAAGCCGATGTCATTTTAGGCTGTCTCTTAGTAGCAGAGTCAGGGTGGCTGCCTGCCTCCCCTTGCCCAAGCTCCTCCATTAAATTCAGGAGGAGCCTCACGTTGCATCCTCGTCCTGTTGAATGTTTTCCTGTGCCACTGCCAGCTGCCAATGTCTAAATGTCCAAAGAGCCCCAAGAATGGATCACAGAATCCTCAATGGGAACGGACAGCAAAGAAGCTGAATGGAAGAAAATGAGTAGAGAATGGGACACAGAGAAAGAACTAAAGGCAAAAGAAGTTAAGAATGCTTGCTTGTGTTGGATTGGGTTGAGAAATTTTAGATAAAAGGTGGCTTTGCTGGCCTCAGTCACTTAAAAGACAGACTTTGAGCTTCCAAAATTATAAAGTTAGAATCAGAGTTGTTGTCTGGAGGGGTGGATGTTTGGCACAGAGATAGGGATGGTGTCTGAGATGCCCACATTCAATGTCAGAGTGGCAGGGGTTGAGTCCCAGCTCGATTCCCAATTCTAGCCTCCTATTAATGTGGACCTTGGGAGGCTACAGGTGATGGCTCATGTGGTTGGATCCCTACCACCCATGTGCAGGATCTGTATTGAGCTGCTAGTTCAGGACATATCTCTCTCTCCTCTCCCCCCTCTCTTTTTCTCAGTTGTCTCTGTCTTTCTGCCCTCCAAATAAAATAATTAACAGGAAAATTAATTAGAAGATAAATTCTTTTAAGAAGTCTGCTGCCTCAAATTTGTTATTTTTAATAACTTATTCCAAGTTTGAAGGCATAAATACTTGTATGCATTTGGAGGATTCACTGGCTCAGGCTCTGTCCTCAAAGAAAACTAGACAGGTCATGAGGCAGACAGATAGGGCATTAACAAGTCACAGTGGATGACATGTGTTGAACATGAACCATATGACAAGTATGGCTCATCTCTCACAATAATTTTTTAAGTAAGAGTGACTTTTGTATGGTTTTTAATCCCTATTTTACAAATCAATAAAGAAAGGAACAGAGAAATAGACTCTCCTAAAATCACACAGCTGAGGCAGGCTTCAAATCCATGCAATCTGGCTCCAAAGCTTGTGATATCAATTTCTAAGTTATCATGCTTTGATTGGATCATATATGCTGTGAGAAAGAGCTACAGAACAGGTGGTGCCTCCATGGGGTTTTAAAGACTGAAGAGGAGTTTTATGGGAAGAGAGGAGATGGCGTATGCACACAGTGGTAAGTTCCAGAGACCATGTCTTGGAGGAGATCTGCATAAGGGTAACTGCATATGGAGCAAGGGCAAGCAACAGCTGGGAAGAGATGAGTGACAGTGAGAATGTCGGGGGAGAGGGTGGAGGGTGTATGCTTTCAGAAAACAGTTGGGATTTGAGCTGAGCATTGGGAACATGAAAAACCTGTTTAGGTTTTCAGCAGGGGGGACTAATGATTAGATTTGTCATTAAAATATATTGTTTGCTTGATAAAGTGGAGGGATGATGAGCTCAGGAAAAGACAAGTCTCGGGGAGACTACTTGGTAATTGGCATTTCAAATTTTGTCTATGCAGGCCAGGGCAAGTACATCCCTGGTTGATTAAAGGGCACAAGGAGCATACCTTTCAGCTTCTCCTGAGTCACACAGTTTGATGCCTTAAACATTCCCTTCACATAATCATCGTAGACACCACTTGTGGAATGACCTGTAGAAATTCAAGACATACCATCACAGGTCACTTAATGACAGGGATGCAGTCTGAGAAATGTGTCACTAGCTGGCTTTGCTGTTGTGTGAACAGCAGAGCATGTGGTTATACAAACCCAAATGGCACAGCGCAGCCACACAACGTGGCCCCTGGATGCAACTAAGAACCTCGATGGACATAAGATGCTGCTGGAGTAATGTGGCTTATTATTTCATAGTGTACTTTGTTATAACTAGAAGGAATACATTTTAAACAATGATAAAATACAGTGTAATACATATACTAACCAGCAGTGGAGTCACTGATTCTCACTATCAAGTGTTAGGCTCTATAAATAGTGGTAGGGGGCTGAGCTTTCTTATGGCTGACAGCACCATAGGCATCACCACAAATACTTGAGAAGAGTGCTGTACAGTGATATAGTGGCTGTGATGCTACTAGGGGATAGGAACTGCTCCACTGCATTATAAGCTTTTAGAACAACTGTTATATGCAGTCTATCATTGGCAAAAATTTATCATTGTAACATATATATATATATACAAATATACACATATATACATATATACACATATATACACACACATATATATACATATATATAAATATATACACCTCTATATACACATATATATACATATATACACACATATATACATATATACACCTCTATATATACATATATATATGTGCGTGTATATATATGTGTATATGTATATTGTATATATGTTTGTATATATGTATATACACCTCTCTCTATATATACATATATATGTATATATGTAAATACGTGTGTATATATGTATATATATGTATATATACATATATATGTATATACACCTCTATATATACATATATATACACCTCTATATATACACCTCTCTCTATATATATATACACCTCTATATATACATATGTACATATGTGTATATATATGTGTATACATATATATATATACATATATATATGCATATATACATATATATATATATGACCTCAGTCATTGGAGAGGGCTTGTGAAGTCTTGATATGCTATTTTTTAATATTTACTTATTTATTTATTTAAATTTATTTGACAGGTAGAGTTATAGACAGTGAGAGAGACAGAGAAAAAGGTCTTCCTTTCGATGGTTCACTCCACAAATGGCCACCACGGCCAGCGCTGTGACGATCCAAAGCCAGGAGCCAGGTGCTTCCTCCTGGTCTCCCATGCGGGTACAGGGAAGAAGCTCCTGGCTCCTGGCTTCAGATCAGGGCAGCTCTGGCTGTTGCAGCCATCTGGGGAGTGAACCAGCAGCTGGAAGACCTCTCTCTGTCTCTATCTTTCTCTGTAACTCTGTCTTTCAAATAAATAAAATTCATCATTAAAAAAAAGCAGTGAGATGGTGTGTTGGGGCGTGATGGCACAGATCTTCCAACCTGCAGATTCACTCCCAAAATGTTGGCAAGGACTAGGACTGGACCCTATGAAAGCTGAGAGCGGATCTCAATCCAGGTCTCTCACATGCATCGCAGGAGCCCAATTACTTGACCCATCACCACTGTCTCCCAGGGTCTGCATTAGCAGGAAGCTGGAGTCCAGAGTGGAAGACTGATATCTAACCCAGGCACTCTGGTGCAGGCTGTGGGCATCTTAACTTCGAGGCAGAACACCCACCCCTGTTCTTGTTTTATTGACACTTAGCACCTCTATGGGAGCAGAAGGCAAATCCTTGACTTTCTGTTATTCTAGGTGATCGATAAATTGTCAAGCCTGTCTTTGTGTCCCTAGCTCTTGCTTTCAATTCACTCCAATAAAGACAGATCTAGCAACTGGGGATGTGGTCAACGGGGGAAGGGAAGAGCCTGCCCTGGAGGCAGGGGAAGTGGCATGTCTGCTGTGCATGCTGAGGCACGGGGCCTTGAGCTGCATGGTTGTAAAGTCACCACCTCTTGCCTTTGTCTAATCAGAGCTTTCGGTTTGCCAAGAATGTTCACGCACATGATCTCATCTGAGTTGGATGGAAGCTGACATTCACACCTCTGTCATAGGGACCAAAATACCTTGTGACATCACTTAGCTGAGCAGTGCGAGGAGCTCAGCAATACAGGTGGCTGGAAGGGTGGGGAGGGGACCCTAGGACTGTCTCAGTGCTCTCGGGAGGAAGGGTAACTATTGCTGGTGAGTGGGAAAGAAGATGAGCAAGCAGCACCTGAGAAAGTGTTAGGTGGAAGTGTGAGAAGGTTCAACCCCTTGTTCAGTGCATGTCCTTATGCCATAGTCAATGGAGAAGGCAGGAAAGACAAGTGCATTCTGGATCTTGAGACGGCTCTTTTTGGGAAGAAAATTGATTCTTCTTCCATACGAGTTTTGATGCTCAACACATTAATTGTGTGGGGTGTGTGTGTGTGTGTGTGAGAGAGAGAGAGAGACAGAGAGACAGAGAAAGGAGATATGTCATTTTACAAATGCCATCACAGCCCAGGCTGGGCCAGGTCCAAGCCAGGAGCCATGAATTCCATCTGGATCTTTCTTTGGTGGCAGAGACCCCATTGCTTGGGCCATCATTTGCTGCCTCCCAGGATGAATTAGCAGGAAGAGGAAAGCAGGGGAACTGAAACTCACACCAGCACTCATATAGGATGTGAGTGTCCCACACAGTAGCTTGACCCACTAAGCTACAACTCCCAATCCATAACACAGTCTTACTTCTGAATACCCAAGCCAAGACTAAGGAACCACCTACACACACCTTGTGCTCACTTCTCTGGCCTTCAGAGGTGGAGTTCCCATCCCTCGTCTGCCCACACACCTGCCCATGTGGACATTGTTACAACCAAGGTACCCTCCGCATTTCCCTCCCTGAATAGGAGTCAGGACACCAATTTGTGCTCCTTGACTTGATGGTGGAATCAGAATGATGGGTTCTTCACAGCACAAGGGAAAGTTTGAGTGAAGATGGGCCAGGGCCTGATGGAAGTGACCCATTCTGTGTGTAAAGGCAGCATCACAAGATCAGCTTACCTTCTTCTATTTCAGAAGATGAACACATCTTTAGGTGTCTTATTTTCCAAAGGACCTTCAAACTTTGAGGTAAATGCCTTTGAGTTTTCTTACTGCTGAAATGTCTTCATCTCTTTTGAGTGAGATTTGATTTGGGGGCAGAGAGAACCAGATAACGGTAATGACTGAACTGTGAGTGGCATTTTCGTGTCTGTGTGTGTGCGTGTGTGTGCATAATCATTTCACACTGCACTGAAAGATTTAGAAAGATTCCAAAAACGGCTTGAGCCACAGCATGCAGAGAGCAAACTACAAGAGTTTCCCAGGAGAGACTGAAGTGTGACATGTATTCGCTTGAATTTTGGATTTTTTGATTGCTATTTATTTGGATGAATGTGTTACTAAAAGCAAAAATAGTCTCATGACCCATGTAGAAGCACAAGGGTACAGGGGTGATCACAGTGTCAGTCCATTTGCTCACTTAATGGAGATATATGTGCTTAGATGGTTACGCATGGCTATGCCCCAGCTTTCAGAAATTGGCAGCCATGCTGCTCTTGAATTTTACCCAGCCATTCTCCCACCCCAACTCTGCCATGGCCGCCAGTATGGCCCTACCACCACTGAGCCTTTCTCTTCGGTGATTTCCAGATATATATATATATATATATATATATATATATATATATATATATAGTGTAAGAAAATTCTAAGGACGTCCGGAGCACAATACATACAGTTCCTTCAACAGCCACTTCTCTTGGGTTTCTTTACATCTATTTTCTTTACTCTGAGTAGTGCCAGAAGAGGTTTCATTATTATATTAAATAATAATTCCTGACTTTCAGCTCTTGCTTGATGACCGTCTTGGATATAGAACTATGTTTGCTCAGGGAAAATGGGTCACAGATTGCTAAACTAGCTCCTCACCGTGCAGTGGTTAAGAGCTGTTTGTTTTTCAAATACCTTAATTGTATGGTCTACCAGAAAAGAGCAGCACTGAAAATTATACCTCTGGACTAAATGCAACCAGATGGACAAAAACAACAAGGCGTTTGAAACAGATAAATGCCCCCACAATTCCCCTGCGGTTGGTTTTATCGCCAGTTAATTTTATAATGGCTTCTCTGGAGCAGGGGTGTACTCCCCTGGGGTATGCAGTCCCTCAGTAAAAACTAAGCAGCTTCCAGAGGGAGGGTCCTGTTTGTTGCCTATTTGGGTAGAATGAGAATAAATGCATTAGTTTCGGTCTGGGATGATGGGTGGAGCTGTTGAGAGAACAAAATTCTGAGCACAAGAGAAGCAACACATCTCTCTCTCTCGTATTAGCTTTCATTTTGCAGTGCTTCTTGCTAAACACAAAGCAAAGGTTTTTTAGGTTGGTATTGGCTAATAGAGTTGAGGAGGTGGGAAGTAAAGAATTAAACGACTGATCCGGTCAGTCACTGGAAGATGAATGTTCCAAAATTCAAAGTTCTTCTTGGAAGAATGTTTCATGCTGGGGGAGAGTCATGCATACTTATCAATGGGCACAGGGTGAGGATGGCCTCTGAATCTTTGTTCCTTTACCCAGCACTGTAACATTCAAGCTAAAAACCAGCCTTGTGGGTATGCTTTAAAATCCAAGCAGGCTGTTGGACTGTTCTCAAGCCATAAGTAGTCATTATATATCATTTATTGTAGTATGTAATAAACATACTGGGTTCAGGGTTGGAGAGTGCAAGAGGTATAGAGAGAAAGTCCAGAAAGAAATGTAGATGGAAGACCTCATTGACCCTGTTCTCACAAGACAGCTTTGATTTTCTGGGATTGACTGAAAGTTCTCAACATTTTGGAGAAGAGCTCTGCCTGTACCACCCCATCCTCAGCTCTGCCCCCGTGGCCAGAAGCAGGGAGTCCTTGACAATGAAGGACAGGGACTTCAGGGTGCTCTACGTATTTGTATTAAAGAAAAGAGATTAATTGAAACATGAAGCCTGGGTTCTCCCGAGGCTTATGTAAACCAGTAGAGTTAAATAAAATTATTGAACCTTTAATATTTCTTCCTCCTTGCTTCCAGACCAGCCTCAGCTGTAATCTTTGGTCCTCTGTGCTTATGTAATATGATAGTTACAAGTCCCCAGTAATTATTCCGTGCAGACTCCTCCTCACACCCTTCAGAAGGGCTTTTCCATTCTCTGAAATTTCCCTTTAGTGTCCTTACTCATGCATTTTCCTCTACCAGAAAACTTATCAAGCTGTACACTTTTAGTTTTTTAAAGATTTTATTTTACTTATTTGAAAGACAGAGTTACAGAGAGAGGCAGAGCCAGAGAGAAAGGGGTCTTCCATCTGCTGATTCACTCCCCAAACGACCAAAATGGCCAGAGCTGAGCTGATCTGGTGCCAAGAGCCAGGAACTTCTTCTGGGTCTCCCACATGAGAACGGGAGCCCAAGGACTTGAGCCACCTTCTACTGCTTTCCCAGGCCATAGCAGAGAGATGGATCAGCTGGGACTCGAACTTTTGCCCTTATGGGATGCCAGCGCTGCAGACTGGGGCTTTAACCCATTACACCACAATGCTAGCCCCAAGCTGTACACTTTAAATAGATTTGCTTTATGGTATCTGAATTATATCTCAATGGATACAGTGTTTTTAAAAACTGATTTTTTTCAGTCTGAACTTATATTGAGTCATTGTCTCTCAGGACTTTTTGAAAACACTATAAATTTATGTACAAGAAATTTCCAGATCTCTTCACTGTGAAATATGTTTTAATTTATTTACCCTTATGTAATTGGACCTTTGTATGCACTAGTTCTGCATCCACAAAGTCAATTAACTGTACATCAAAAATACTTAGAAAAAATGCATCTGTACTGAACATGTGCAGATTTTTTCTGCACCATTATTCCCTAAAGAAAACAGTATGACAATTATTTATATAGCATTTATATAATTTGTGCAAATCAGGGGAGGTCCTATATGAAGATGAGTGAGGGAAATATAGAAAAATAAAATTAAAAGGTAAGTTTATTCTAGTGCAAAAATTTTGAAACTGGATCTGGCATTGTCATGCATCAGGGTTAAGCTGCTGCATATGACACCAGCATGCCATATCAGAGTGCCAGTTTGAGTGCTGGGTGCTCTGATTCCAATCCAGGTCTCTGCTGATGTGACTGGTGAAGCAATGCAATATGGCTGAAGTGCTTGGCCCCTCTCACAAATGCGGGAGATACAGATGGAGTTCCTAGTTCATGGCTTTAGTATGACCCAACCCCAACCATTGCAATCTCTTGGGGAGTGAACCCGCAGATGGAAGATATCACTCTCCCTTTCTCCCTCTCTGTCACTCTGCATTTCAAATAAATAAATAAATTTTAAAAAATCTGAAATCTATGCATATGTTTTTACAATATGTATTTTGCATAAATTATATAAGTGCTATTAGATTTCTTCTTGTTTCATAACATGATACAATTCACCCTTTTAATGGAACAATGTATAGTTTTTTGTATATTCACAAGACTGCGCAACTATCCTGATTATAGAATATTTTCATTACTCCAGAAAAGACACCCAACCTCATCATCAGTCATTCCCCATTCTCTTGTATTTGGCAGCTAGTAACCTACCTTGTAGACATTTTATATTAATAGAAGCATACAGCTGATGGTTCTTTATGTTTGGATTCCATTACTCAACATGTTTTCAAGATTCACCCATCTTGGGGTCGGCATTGTAGCATAGCTGGAAAAGCCACCACCTACTATCCCAGAATCCCATATGGGTGATAGTTCAAGTCCTGGCTGCTCCACTCCTGATCCAACTCCATGCTTATGTGCCTGGGAAAGCAGCAAAAGATGACCCAAGGGTTTGGGCCCCTGCCACCCACATGGGAAACCTGGATGAAACTCCTGGTCTCTGGATTTGTCTTGGCCCAGAGCTGGCCTTTGCAGCTATCCAAGGAGTGAACCAGAAATGGAATCTCTCTCTCTCTCTCTCTCTCTCTCTCTCTCTCTTTCTCTCTCTCTCTCTCATTCTAACTCACTTTGACTTTCAAAATCAATCAATAAATCTTTTTAAAAATCCATCCACCTTGTAGAATATATCTGCACTTCATTTCTTTTTATTGTCTGATACTATTTATCGTATGACTACAGCACCTTCTCTTTCTTTCATTAGTTGATGGACATTTGGATTGTTCCTACTTTTAGACTGTGATGATGAATGCTACTGTGAACATTTATGTACAAATTTCTGTGAGAATGTGTTTTTAATTCTCTTGGGTGTGTGACTAGAAGTGGAATTGCTGGGTGACAAGGTAGCTTCACATTGGAGTAGTGCTTGAGAAACTACCAACTATTTTCCATAGAAGCTGTACCATTTTAGTTTTCCATCATATGAGAGCTCACATTTCTCCCAACACTTGCAATCCTCTTTTTAAAAGTATTTATTTATGTGCTTGTTTACTTATTTGGAAGGCTGAGTGATGAGGTCGAAGGAGACAAAGAAGAGTAAGATTTTTATTGACCAGTTCACTTCTCAAATGCCCTCATCAGCCAGGGTTGGGACAGACCAAAGTCAGAGGCCAGTGATTCCATTCAGGTCTCTCTTATGGGTGGCATAACCTCAAGTACGTTGAGTAATCATCTGTTAGCTCCTGGAATGCATTAGCAGGAAGCGGGATCAGAGTAAGTGGCACTGGGACTTAAGCAGGCACTCCAATATGGTGTCCTGAACAATCATACACCTGATAAGGATCTCACATATATTTTTAAAGAGTACACACACACACACACAGAGAGAGAAACACAGAATATATAAGGAAGTCTTAGAACAACTCAACAATTAAGAGGCATACAGGGCCAGCATTGTGGCACAGTGAGAAAAGCTGCCACCTGTGAAGCCAGCAAAACATATAGGCACTAGTTTGAGTCCAGACTCAATCCAACTCCCTGATAAAGGCCTGGGAAAAGCAATGGAATATAATCCAAGTGTTTGGGCCACTTCCACCCTCATGGGCAACCCAGTTGAAACTCCCGGCTCCTGGCTTTGGCCTGGTCCAACTGACTCTTGCAGCCATCTGGGGAATGAACCAGCAGATGGAAGATCTCTCTCTCTCTCTCTCTCTCTCTCTCTCTCTGTAACTCTGACTTGCAACATAAATAAATAAATAAATCTTTTTAAAAGAGGCAAATAACCCAATTAAAAATGTAAAATTATTGGAATAAACACTTCTCCAAGAATGTGTAAGAGCACACAATAGCCAATAAGCACATGAAAATATGTCAATCTTTAATCATGAAGGGCATGTGAATCCAAACCACAGTAAGATACCACTTTATATCCAGTTGGTTGCTCTTATCAAAAAGGAAGCTGCAATTGGAAGCAGAGCCAAGGCTCAAAGCCAAGGGCTCTGACATGCAATGCAAGTATCCACAAGGTCATCTTAACCATTGTACCACATGCCTGCCCCATTGATCTTTTTCAATATCTAACTTTTGATTGTGCTTATTCTCTCTATTGTTTTCTATTCTCTAATTTGTTTTCCATTCAAATATTTATTATTTGCTTTCTTTTGCTTGCTCTTCTTTTTCTAGTTTCACAAAGTGAAAGATGATTGATTTAAAATCTTTTGATCAGTGTAAATGTATATAGCTATAAATTTCCCTCTGAACACTGCTTTTCTTGCATCCCATACATTTGGACACATTGTATTGCATTTTAATTTATATAACAATTTTCTATAATTTTTCTTGTGATTTCTTCTTTGGTTCATTAATTATATAAAGATGGTGTTGTTAGTTTTCACATATTTGGGATTTTCAAAATTTGTATTATTGACTGCTAACTTCAGCCTATCATGATAAGAGGATTTGCTGAGATGGTTTCAATTGTACTAAGTTTAACATTTAAGTTGAGATTGATTTTATGACCTAATATGACATATTTTGGAGTATGTCCCATGTGAATTTGACAAGAGTATGTATTCCTTTATTGTTGGATGGAATACTTCATAGACATCTAATTCTTATTGCCACACTGCATTGTTTATGTCTTTCATTTTTTTAATCACATGTTGCTGATCCATTTTTTCTATTCATTATTATCTCCAATTATTATTGTTATATTGTCCATTTCTCTCTTCATTTGTCAGCTTCTTTCTTGGGTTCATATTTTTAGGTTTATATATATATAGGTTTAGGTTTATATATATATATTTTTATATGATATTTGTTATGTCTTCTGAAAGGATTCATCATTTTATCATTATAAAATATCTTTTTATCTAGGAACAATATTTACATTTACATATATTTTGTCTGATATTAATGTCATCACTCAAGCTCTTTTTGAGGTATGTTTTCCTATTGTATATTTTTCCATTCTCTTGCTATCAACCAGTTGTGTATTTGAATCTAAAGTCTATCTCTTAGAGAGTGCATATACCTCATTCTGGCTTTCAAAAATTCACTCTGCAAATTCCTATATTTTACTTGGAGCATTTAATATATTTAATTTGAATGCAATTACTGATAAGGCAGAATTTACACTTGTCATTTGCTATACATTTTCTGTGTCATGTCTTTCTCCCACTCTATTACATTATTGCTTGTTTTGTGCATTAAATGTATATTTTCTAGTGTACCATTTTAATTACCTTGCCACTTCTTCAAGTAAGTATTTTTTAGTTTTTCTTAGATTTCTTTGGGAATCATAACTAATATGAAATTATTCACTAATAGTAATATACTTCAGAGAAACATTAACTTAATTTTCAAATGAAAAGTTTTTCCTATATAACTTTGTTCCACTTACTTCCCTTTGTACTGTTATCATATAAATTATATCCTTATACATTGTATCCAATCAAACCAAATTTGTAATCATTGTTTATTCAATTTTTTAAAAAATCATAAAGTGAGATTATCGTTTTATTAAATTTTTTAAAAATCAGAAAGAGCGAGCTAGCTCTCATTTGCTGGTTCATTCCTCAAATTCCCACAGTGGCCAGAACTAGGAACCAGGGACTGAATACAGATCTCTCATGTGGGTAGCAAGAAGCTAAATACTTGGACCATCACTTCTGCCTCCCAGGATCTACATTGGTAGAAACCTGGAGTTTGGAGCTGGAGTTAGGAACTGAGCCCAGATATCCTGATGTGGAATGCAGGTATTTTGAATGCCATTCTCCGTAGTTGTTTTTAAATCAGATAGAACTAAAGAGTTACAAATGAGAAATACATTTATATTGTCTTTTAAAATTGTTTATTTATTTATGAAAATATTTATTTGAAAGGCAGACAGAAAGAGAAAAAGAGACCAACAGACAGCTTCTACCTACAGATCACTCCCCAAATGCCTACAACAACCAGAGCTATGCTAGACTGAAGCCAAGAACCAGGGACTAAATCGAGGTCCCCGTGTGAGTGGCAAAGGTCTAATTATTTGAGCCATTTCTTGTTGCTTTCCAGAGTTCGCAATAGCAAGAAGTTGGAATCAGAAGTAGAGCCAGCATTCAAACTCAGGCACTGACATAGGAGACAGGCATTTTAAGCAGCACCTTGAGTTGTTACCTTTTCCTGTGCTCTTCCTTTCTTGATGTGAAAGCAAGTTATCCTAGTGACTGAAATTCAGCTGAACAGACAACTTTAATGGCTCTTAAGACAAGTCTCCCAGCAATTAATCCTCCTTTGTTGATTTAAGTCTTTCAATTTCTCTTTCATTTTTGCAGGACAGTTTTGCTGGGTATAGAATATTGGTTATTAAGTTTTCCCTTCATACTTTCAATTACCATTGTATTGCTCTCTAGTCTCCATGATTTTTTAAAAGATTTTTTATTTATTTGAAATTCAGAGTTAGAGAGAGAGAGAGAGAGAGAGAGAGAGAGAGAGAGATTGACCATCAATCTTCTGGTTCACTACCCAGATGGCCACAATTGCCAGGGGCTGAGCCAGGCTGAAGCCAAGGGCCAGGAGCTTCATCTTGGTCTTCCATGTAGGCAGCTGGAGCCCAAGCACTTTGGCCATCTGCTGCTTTCACAAGCCATTAATAGGGAGTTGAATCAGAAGTGAAGCAGCCAGGATATGAACCCACAGCTATAAAGGATGCCAATGTCACAGGCAGTGGCTTCACCTGCTGTGTCACAAAGCTGGCCCCCTCCTCCATAATTTTTGATGAGAAATCAGTTGTTAGCCATACTGAGGGTAGTTTGTATATGATGAGTTGCTTCTCCCTTGCTGCTTTCAATAGTCTTTCTTTAATTTTATTTTTGATAGTTTGATCATCCATCAAAATATGGATCTGCTTCAGTTTGCCAGACATGGAGTTTGTTAAACTTCTCGTATGTTTAATGTTTTTCATCAGTTTAGAAGCAATTGGCCATTATTTATTCAAATATTGTTTCTGTTCCCTTTTCTTTCTCCTCTCCCAGGGTTTTCATTTGTGTAAAATTTTAGTGGTGTCTTGAAGATGTCTGGAGTTCTGTTCTTTTTTTCTTCATTCCTTTCTCTTTGTTTCTAGAGTAGATCATAGGTCAATTGACCTATTGCCAAAGAGTCTGACTCTATTGTGCATGCATCTTTTGTTAAGACCCTGTACTGAATTTTAAATTTTAGTTACTATATTTTTCCAAAATTTCCACTTGGTTCTTTTAAAATAATTTTTATCTCTTAACTTATATTCTTTTTAGTGAAACATCATCTAGTTTTAGGCATAGCTTCCTTAGTTCTTTAAAATGTATTTTAAATAGCTGAATAGAAATCTTTGTCCAGTAATTTCAACATCTGGGGTTCTTATGTGACAGTTTTTGGTAATTTTTTTCTATATATAGGCAAAACTGTCTCATTTCTGTGCCTTTCTCGTACTTTCTTGTTAGAAATGGAACACTTAAAGTAGTATAATGTGGAAACTCTGAAAATCAGATACCCTCCCTCTCCCAAAGATTTGTTATTGTTACTGTTGTCACTGGAGTTCAATTTCTTTAGTGACTTCTGTAAACCAATTCTGTAAAACTTGTCTTCTTGCCACTTGTGACCACTCGAGTCTGGTGAGCTATCTTAGCAGTCAGTGTGTGTCGTTAAAAGTCTCCTACATTTCCCAGGGGATGCTGGGTGCATGTTGGGATGTGCCTTTAGCATCCTGCCAGGTGCTTTAGAACTCACCTGAGTTTTGCTTCCTGCTTGCTCGGAGCTGTAAGCCCAGCCAGTGGTGAGCTCCTAGGGCCGTTTCGGCTCTTTCTTGAGCAAACACCAACCCTGAGCATGTGCAGAGTCCTACACACGAATTTGGCTTTCTAGATTCCCAGATAGATGAGTAAGTCAGAGCTTTTCAAAGCTTCTATGCAAACTCATTCCTTAGCTTTTCCTTTTATTTATTCATATTTTACTTTGCCTTCTGCTTGTCCCAGCTATTATCCATTGCTCTAGCCAGCCACAAGGATTTTGTTTTAATTGCCTATAATTGTCTTCAATAAACATGCCTTAAGGGGAAGCAGGGTTGGCTTTCTTCTAGAAGATTTATAGTTTTAGTTTTATATTTAGGTCTATGATTCAAATTCAAATAACTTTATACGTGTTGTGAGGCAAGGATAGACAGTCATTTTTTTACCATATATGTATTTATTTGTTTCAGTATCCTGTTTTTAAAAATACAAAGGGTGCGGATTTGGCATCATGGTTAAGTGCCTGGATTCAAGTCCAAGTCCTCGCTTTGTCTCCTGATTCCAGTTTCATGCTAGTGCACATTCTGGGAGACTGTTGAGTCCCTGCCACCAACATGGGTGATCTAAATTGATTTTCCAACTCCTGGCTTTGGCCTAGCCCAGCCCCAGTTACTGTGGGGATTTGTTTTTATTTTTAAACCATTTTATTGAAATAAAATGTTCATACCAAGAAATGCACATAAATATACAAATAAATATGTTTTTTGTGCTCTGATAATACTCATAACCAAAACCCAGATTATGACCAGATTATTACTAGTACCCCAAGAGTCCTCACATTTTCCTCTTCCCCTCCATTTTTTAAACATGAGAAAGAAGACTATATTGTTTTTTATGTGGTAGGGCTCATTGAAGCATTATTTATAACTAAGTAACGGATGATAAAATATCCACACAATTTTATACTCTAACAGTGTTTGTGTTGAAGTTTGTTTTGCCTAACAATGATTAAACTTTAAATCCTTGAGCACAGTATATGTTCTTATTTATCTGGGCTTCCACTAATTTTTCAGTCTTGTCATAAGTTTTCTAGGGCAGTCCTCATGTGTGCCTTTTGTGAAGTTAATATAAAAATATTTTATGTTGTATACTATTAAAGAAAGATTTTGAAATTACACTCTAATATTTTTCACCATAGCTGATATTTTGTTGACCCTGAACCTTCAAACTTACTAAATTTGCTTATTACGTCCACTATTCATTTTACGGATTATTTAGGATTTTTATGCAAAAATTCTATCAGCTGCAAAAACTATTTTTACCATTTTTTTCCATCTGTATGTGTATCAGTCAGAATTTTCACACTATAACAAAGTATCTGAGGCAATCCAACTTTATGAAGGGAGGAGGCATATCTTGACACATGGCTCTGGAGGTCCACAGTCCTGGATTGGATGGACCACATTTTTTCAGCCACTAGTGGTGGTCTTCTTGCTGGCAGAATCTGCTGGTGACACAGAATACTACATGGCCAAAGTCAGAAAGTGTGCAAGTTTATGTCTACCTGGTCTCTTATAAAGCCAGCATAATTTAATCAGAGGTTCCACCCTAAAGCCAATTCAATCCAATCACTTTCCAAAGATCCCACTTCTACACACCATAACTGGATTAAGTTCCTACCCTCCTGGTCCCATTAACATAAGATTTCAGATAGCAAACTCCTGAGTTCATTGGAACAAATATTTAAACTATGGCACTTTGCATTTACCTTTCTTATCTTCCTTTATTGCAAGAACTGTGGACTTCAATACAATATTGAAAATCTGTGACTGTAGCAGACACTCTTGTTTTCTTCCTAATCATGCGTTTGAATGTATAACATTTCATTAGTGATAAGGTATAGAGTTTTGTTTTTACTAGTTTGAATGTTTTGGGAGTTCTCTCTACTAAATAGAAAAAATGTCCTTGGGCTGGTGCCATGGCTCACTTGGTTAATCCTCCACCTGAGGTGCCTGCATCCCATTTGGGCACCCGAGTTCTAGTCCTGGTTGCTCCTCTTCCAGTCCAGCTCTCTGCTGTGGCCCAGGAAGGCAGTAGAGGATGGCCCAAGTGCTTGGGTGCCTGCACCTGTGTGGGAGACCAGGAAGAAGTACCTGGCTCCTGGCTTCAGATCAACATAGCTCTGGCTGTAGCGGCCATTTGGAGGGTGAACCACTGGAAGAAAGACCTTTCTCTCTGTCTCTCTCTCTCACTGTCTATCTGCCAAATAAATTTTTAAAAAGTTCTCTATTATTAGGCTCTAAGAGTTTTTAAAAACTCACAAATGACATTTTTCAAATGTTTTTTCTTTGCATATGCTGAAATGATCATGTCAGTGGGTTTTCTTTATTATGTTAGTGAAGCAAATTTGACTATGAAACCAACCTTGAATTCCTGGAGTATATCTCACTTGGTCTTTTAATATATTTATCAACATGAATTATTCATTTATTTTAATGGATTTTGGTGTCTATGTTTTGATGGGGAAATCAGTAAGTGTCTTTTTCTAGCAAGCTCTTTGACACTTCTGATAATTTTTATATCAGAGTTGCACTGCCCTCATAAACAGATTGAGAAGTATTTTCTCCTTCTTTACCTTTGAAATGATTTCCAGTTATTGTTGTTTTCCTTTTTTTTTTTTTAATTTTTTTTGACAGAGTTAGACAGTGAGAGAGAGAGAGAGACAGAAAGAAAGGTTTTCTTTTTCCTGTTGGTTCACCCCCAAAGTGGCCACTACGGCCGGCGCATTGCAGCCAGTGTGCTGTGCTGATCCGAAGCCAGGAGCCAGGTGCTTCCTCCTGGTTTCCGATGTGGGTGCAGGGCCCAGCGACCTGGGCCATCCTCCACTGCACTCCTGGGCCATAGCAGAAGCTGGACTGGAAGAGGAGCAACCAGGATAGAATCAGCACCCCAACCGGGACTAGAACCCAGAGTGCTGGTGCCGCAGGTGGAGGATTAGCTAGTGAGCTGTGGCGCCTGCCTCAATGCTTTTTAAGATTCTGCTTTTGTCTTGCTTGCTAATTCACATTGGCCAAAGCAAGTCATGAGACTGAGGCCAGAGAGGAAGTTAGAATATCTCACTCAAATGTTGTAGTAAAAACCAAAAGTATCAATGTAATTAATTTATCATCTAAATTGTGAAAAATTATGGAGATCTTAAAAGTACTTATATGATTCTTAATCACATTTTTGGGTTGGTTCACAATACATTCCTGGGGATAATTTCTTCTACTCTCCAGAGTCAATGTATCTTTCTGACACTCATGATGGGTTTGGGTTGAGCCAGAGTGTAGGGAGAGGAGACAGCGCACTGACCAGCCTTCAAGCATTCCCTTTTTGGGTATAAGTAGCTGGTGTCTTCTCTCCTTTGATCCCAGGCCAGATTAAAGCCTAGGAGTCTCATTTGTTGGAGAGACGCCCTTACTTGTGAGTAGCAGAACTGGGTCTTCTTCTTTCCAGTCTCTTGGGCACCTCAGGGCTCCCTCTTTTAAGGTCCCTGTTTCCTTGCATGGATAATATAAAAAAATCACCTGTCAGAGGAGACGTGTGTGTGTGCGTGTGTGTGTGTGTGTGTATGTGTGTTGGCTGGGGAGACAGGTGGAAGAGCCAGCAATAACCTGAATGCAGGATGCTATGCTGAATGTGTAGGAGTGAGGCACTGACTAGAATCAACCTCCTCAGCCATTTCTCTGAGTTCCTGCCGGCAAGCAAATATAACCAAGTTGTAATCAAGTGTGTGGATGCAACAGGAACTAGCTTAGATGGATAAAAAGATAACAATTTCAAGTAGTAAAATGTATCGCACTGGAAAGATAGAGGTCTCTCTTTAGATGACTTGGGGATCTGAAGTCCCAGCTGACTCTCTAGGTCTGGCTTATGGCACAGGGTGGCTTCGACCAAAGGGAGAGCTCTATTCAGCTCTTCTGACCTGGATGTGCTCAGACCGGCAGCACTGGAAGCTTGACCTTCAGCAGCAATACTGCTCACCAGCTGCTGCTTCTGGCCTCTCCTGGGCTCTGACTTTACCTCCTTCTTTCAAAGCAGAAAGTGGTTTCAGGGTTGCCGCCCCAGCCCTCACACCAACTGTGCAGCAGCTGAGGTCCTCACACCCCCAGCCTGCCTGTGAGGTGAGGTCAGGAATCATTTCCATCCTGCGGAGGAGGTGTGAGCCACAGCCAAAGGGGAAGAAGTGCTCCCAGAGCCTGGGTACCAAGGTGGGATAGGATTACAGGGCTTTGCAAGAAACACACACACACACACACACACACACACACACACACACTTTCTCTCTTTCTCTCTCATTACAGTGGGAGACACAGTTGTCCTTTTATTGTCAGGAAACCATTACCTTTGGAAAATACCAGTCTTTCATCTCCAATACAGAAATAAATGTGCTTCAAATGTTTTCTCAAAGCCCAAACATATCTTTTTCATTTTCTTCACCACGGACCCTGGGAAATACTTAAAAGTAGATGAAACAATATTTTAACATCCAAAGAAAATCATTTCCAACCTCACATTGTACATGAAGTGAAGATATCTCTCAAATGTGAAGATGTAACAATGACAGCCAATAAGCTTAGGTCAGTGACAAACCCACGTGGAGAGGCTCCATGACATTGCCAAGACATCCACCAGAGAAGTGAGCACAGGAATCAGGCAGTGATGGCTTTGGCTTCCTGAACGCCAAGGAAACGAGAGAGCACGTCCTCACCAGTTCCTTGTCTCTGAAATCAAGTGTAGCCATGCAAATGAAGTCCACATGCAGAATGATCCAGAGCTGGAAGGCATAAAGGAAATCTTTCAAGTGCTAGGGCCATCTTTTTGTGGAGTGGCAGGATGGAAGCTGGAGAGCTCCTGTTTGAGCAGAGCCAGGGCAGGATCGTGGCAGGGCTACTGCAGAGGTGATGGGGCATCTATTGGGAGACTAGCAAAGGGGTTCTCAGCACTCTTCCCTCAAGGTTCTTGTATTCTGATTTAGGCTACAAGAGAAAAAAAAAAAAACCTATGACCTCGATGGAAGGTTGGTTTCCTAGGAATCCAGTGCCTCATATTCAACCTGTGCTTGCAAACCTGGAGCAGACCCAGTCCTGTTTCACTCCCAAATCTTATTCAACCTCACTTCCTGCTTTGCTGCTTTTCTCAGGTTCATATACTCAATTCTCCAACTAAATCCTCACCTCTCTCCTTCCCTTGATATCCATCCAGGCAGAACACTATCCCTAAGGAACAGGACTGACTTCTGTCATATTTCCAACTTCAGAAAGAGCACTCTTTCTCCTAGAATGCTTTGGAAAATAAGACAATTTCTCCCAGCTCTTCCCTATCTAAATATACTCTTCCTCTCTTATTGCTTTTTTCTCTCAAAATCAAAACCACTAACACAGGAAAAATGTAAAGAAGTCATTTAACCTGTTTTCAGATACCTTTAACCAGAGTCACAACATCATCTGCCTTTGGTGTGCTGAGGTTTTGGGGTCCCAAGGCTTTTAGGAGCATGTGACCTCAGGAGGACAATCTAGTTGAATCCACTATGGAATGCTTTAGGGGTTGACAAATGCCCTAAGAACACATCCAGTTCCCGTGTAATCTTTACTTAGGATTCTAGACATCTAACTGCGGCTGCTCTCTGGAACACTGCTGGACGCCAGTAAGTGACACCTGCTCTCTCAGAGGAGAGTCAGGTGTATTCAATCAGAAACGAGGCTCACCAAGGCCAATTTGCACATTATTAGGCAGCTGCAGCCCTTAAAGAGATTGAACAGTCTCTGCGTTTTATTTCCATCATGGACTCATATTTTCGATGGGAATTTATGTGGTGTGGAGATGGGATGGGGAGGTCATTATGAGAAGTGATGATGGATGGAAGGAAGTAACTGACTAGCTTTGCCTAAAGATCCATGTGCTTCCGAAAGCTCCACCCAGCATGAAGATAATAGCCATTTGTTCTCCAAGCCACTGGGGAACCAGCAAGGAGACCCTGGTTAATTATGTGGCAAAGGAGATTCAGGGCACACAGTGATTTTCACATCTGACAAGTTCCTTGGACACTAGCACCATTGACCAAGTGTTCTGTGACATGCCCTTCTCTCAAGGCCTCCAGATGCATCTCTCTGGCAGAATGTGAATGCTGTGCTACCGGCGGGGAAGAAGAATAGACCCACTGATGACTTCCAGCCTGGCAGTTTTGAGCTTGAACTTCATCTTGTCCGGAGCAGGGGTCTAGAAGACGTCCTACCATGTTCTGACGATGTCTGTCTCTTCTCATTCATTTTTCCTGAAAAGGGAGAAGACGAGTGAAGAAACTTCTAGGGGAAGAAAGTGTGATTTCTTTACCGAAAAGGGCATGTGGCTCATCCTCCAGTTATTCACATAAATGCCATGGATTTAAAGGCATAAACATTTACATTGGAAAGGAACAACAATCTTGGTTCTCTCCCCTCATAAAATGTGTGTGACATACGGAGTTTTGATTTTTCAGTTAACACGTGTCAATGATACTCCCAAAAAAATTGTTTTAGCATTTGACTTTGAGTAACAGCTTGGCATGATGTGGAAGCATCAGGTGGATAAGGAAACTGATTCACAAGAGGGGCTCAAAGGAGGCAGAGGGTGTTTAAAATAATATAGGAGGATTTGTGAAGAGGTCTTGAGCTCATCATAGGGGTCCACATGCTGCCTTAAATGAATAAAAGGAGAAATGGTTCAGTAGCTGGCAGTGATTTGCAAAAACTGGGAGCAGAGTTTCCCCCACCAAATATGCAACTGAGATAGAGAAGGAGGGATGGAAGCATATGAACCATGTTCCTCTTAAAACTGATAGATGTGATTTTGTTGGTCAATGCATGCCCATTTAACTCTGTTTCTTTGGAAACTATCAGGCTCATGAGCTTGTAGCTATTTAAACAGTTTATTTATATTTAACAATATAGTTAAAGATAATGTTTAAACAATTTAATTATATATATTATACTATATGCACATTTAACTCCAAAGCTGGAGGTAAAAATAACTGTGCTGGTTTTATTGACAGATAGCACACTGGTCACCAAGGAAGAAAATCCAGAGTATTTTCTATGCTAATTTTACTTTGTATATAGAAAACATTTTTTTGCCTTATGAAACAAAAGTTTTACAAGCCAACTTCTTAAATCTCTCTACAAGATGTAATTCTACTCTAAGAGCTAATTTCTACTACTGGATTGATTGCCAAATGGGTAGCACCAATATGTCCAATACAAAATGGAAACAAGAAAATACTTCACACTTAAGCAGTATCTATTTTAGCACCTCTATTCAGTGGGCTATAGCTGTAAAAACAGTCCTTGTGGACAGATGCTCTGGTTTGTAGAAGGTGGTAACAATCCTTCTGCCCAACATGGAACACCAGCCCATTCCTGGATGTCACTTGTAGCTTAGGCGGTCTGTATTTATCAGCAAACACTCGGATACTCTTTCCAGGACATGGAGACTGCAGAGTCCAGAGGTCTGCCCTTGGTCCAGGTTCAATCACCAACCCACCCACCCTCCTGTGACTCACAAAAACAGTGAATCTAAGTGAGCGCTTCTCTCAGTCTACTCACTCTCTTAAAAAAAATCATTGTGCATAGTGAAATAATGACAAACATCACATATTTTCTCTGATTTGTCATAACTAATATAGATAGCATAAAAATAAAATGTATTTGAGTGAAATTGATATCTTGGGATTTGATTCTGGTGTTTGTAGTCCCTGTCTAGATCCTGCTAAACAGTGGTCTTTCTGCTTTTTACTTACTGAACTCTTTTTTTTTTTTTTGACAGGCAGAGTGGACAGTGAGAGAGAGAGACAGAGAGAAAGGTCTTCCTTTGCCATTGGTTCACCCTCCAATGGCCGCCGCGGCCGGCACGCTGCGGCCGGCGCACCACGCTCATTCGATGGCAGGAGCCAGGTGCCAGGTGCTTTTCCTGGTCTCCCATGGGGTGCAGGGCCCAAGCACTTGGGCCATCCTCCACTGTACTCCCGGGCCACAGCAGACAGCTGGCCTGGAAGAGGGGCAACCGGGACAGAATCCAGCGCCCCAACTGGGACTAGAACCCTGTGTGCCGGTGCCGCAAGGCAGAGGATTAGCCTGTTGAGCCACGGTGTCGGCCTGAACTCTTTATTTAGTGGAAAATCAAGCTTTGACTATAAAGCAAATTAAAAATGTTATCACAAAAATTAAAAAAAGAAACATCTCAAAGCATTCTGAACATCCTCGCAGGTTGTTGGAATCCTCTGTCAGAGTCCACTCAACTTTGTTTTCTAAGAATCTGAATGATCAAATGTGGAAGGCAAAGAAGCCCAGAGGTCATGTTGGCTACTGACCAGGGCATAGGCTTTGCAATTAGCCCCTCCTTTCATCACTTACCCGATGTGTTGATGTGTTTTTCTGTCACCTACTGGCCACATTCCCAGAGGAAATCTGTTCCTCCTAAGCCTGTTTCCTCAAATGCAACCTGGACCGGCTACCCCTTCTCAAAGATGTGCTCTGTGCTTTAACTGATACCTGGGTTTTACGATGCTTAAGCTAAAGCCTGGCCCATAGAAAAAGTTCAAATATGAGTTGCTATGATCCTGATGCTTTTTTGATTTTCAAATGCGTAAGGCATACAATTTCACATGCTCCTCTACTGCTGGTTCTCAGTACAGAGAACTTTTTTTTTTTTTTTTGACAGGCAGAATGGACAGTGAGAGAGACAGAGAAAGGTCTTCCTTTGTGGTTGGTTCACCCTCCAATGGCCCACCACGGCTGGCAGGCTGCGGCCGGCGCACCGCGCTGATCCGAATGCAGGAGCCAGGAACTTATCCTGGTCTCCCATAGGGTGCAGGGCCCAAGCACTTGGGCCATCCTCCACTGCACTCCCGGGCCACAGCAGAGAGCTGGCCTGGAAGAGGAGCAACCAGGACAGAATCCGGCGCCCCGACCGGGACTAGAACCCAGTGTGCCGGCGCTGCAAGGCAGAGGATTAGCCTGTTGAGCCATGGCGCCAGTCATCTAGCCTATCTTAACTGCTTTGTTTCTAACATCTCAACTTGAAAGTATCTATAGGGCAGGAACTTCATTTATTTCTTGCAATATCCCAGCGCCTTGAGTATGCACTGTAGGTTCTAGGCACTCCCTTCACATTTTTGGACAAAAGTAATGAATGGTCTTTTGAGTAGGGGTGTGGTCCACCCTTGCCTCATGGCTTTGACAGGTGCACATCAAACTCACACTGAGTTGGTAGACCTCACCCCATTGCTCCCCAGTATTTGCCATCACTCAATTTTAGAAGCCCAAGAGAGGGAAGGTGGGGTCATGAACACTGACTGGTCTGGCAGCAGTGATGGATGGAGGAAGGGTGTCATAGAGCTGTAACACACTCAGGCTTCTCCATCTCCCTGTCATCTGTGCCTCAGTCACCAGTTGCTATCAGACCCTGCATTTGTCTCCTCATGTGTGGGTCTTGGTTCCAATGTACCCTGTGTGCTGCCACCAGATTGTTTTCACTAGCTTGCTACCTGTTGCTCAACACTTCAGTCCAGACTTCATGCTATGTTCAGGAACCCTCTCTATCTCCTCCCTCCTCCCTGTGCAGTCAGTTCCAGCATGTCTCAACCTCACCCCTTCTTCAGGTCCTCTGCCCTCTACACAGGCTCTGGGAATTCCTGCTTCCATTACTTTGCTCACTGTGTTCTTCCTGAATACTCCTCTTTTCCCTTCTGCCAATCTAAGCCCACTGTACATCTCAAAGCTCAACTCAAATCACACATCATCCAAAAAGTTTGCCCACCAATTACTGTGTACCGTATCTTCTTGCCATAACAACTTCTTCCCTTCCTGAATTTTCCCACATAGTTCAGCCTGTGGCTAGTCTCAAATTGTATCACACAGCAACAGAAATAATTAGAACAATAGCTATTCTTTATCCAGTTCCTATTATGTTCCACACATCCATGTTTTATTTTTACATTCATTTGAGTCCTGCAATGTAGGAAATATGCCTATTTTATAGCTCAATAAACAAAATCTCAGAGGTAGCTTGTTCTAAATCATATTGTTAATAAATAACAGAATCAGGGTCAGCATTGTGTTGCAGATGCTTAACTCACGGCCTGCAATGCCAGAATATCATATCAAAAGGCTGGTTGGAATCCAAGCTGCACCACTTCCAATCCATCTCCCTGCTAATGCGTCTGGGAAGGCAACAAAAGACAACCCCAAAAACTTGGGCCTCTGCCACCCACATGAGAGACCCAGATGGGATTCCTGGCTCTTGGCTTTTGCCTGGCCCTGCCCTTGCTTTTGCAGCCATTTGGGGAGTGAACCAGCAGATGCAAAATCTCTGCTTTCACTTCCCTTCCCTTCCCTTCCCTTCCCTTCCCTTCCCTTCCCTTCCCTTCCCTTTCCTTCTCCTCCCTTCTCTTCTCTTCTTTCTTTCTCTCTTCTCTTTCTCTCCTCTCCTCCCTTCTCTCTCTCCCCTTGCTCTCTGTCAATCTTCCTTCTACTTAAATAAATCTTTGAAAAACTATAAATAAATAATAGAACCATAATTTTATTGCAGTGTGCCTGACTATGCCATGTTGTCTTTCTCCCCTAGTATACATGAGAAGTTCCCCCAAGGATCTAACATAGGGCGCACATCCCATAGGTTCTCACTGCATACTGGCTGGTTGACTGAACAACAAAGAGGCAGCTTGGCTCAAATGTGCCCTAATGGGGGCCGGCGCCGTGGCTCACTTGGTTAATCCTCTGCCTGCAGCGCCAGCATCCCATTTGGGCACCAGGTTCTAGTCCTGGTTGCTCCTCTTCAGTCCAGCTCTCTGCTATGGCCCAGGAAGGCAGTGGAGGATGGCCCAGGTGCTTGGGCGCCTGCGCCTGCATGAGAGACCAGGAAGAAGCACCTAGCTCCTGGCTTCAGACTGGCGTAGCTCCGGCCATAGCAGCCATTGGGGGGGTGAATCAACTGAAGGAAGACCTTTCTCTCTGTTTCTCTATCTCACTGTCTAACTCTGTCAAATAAATAAAAAAGTGCCCTAATGAAGCCTCACTTTGTAAAAATGATAAGGAATTAAATGTTCTTTCCCTTCCCTTACTTGTGTCTTTCCTCTGTGTTGTGCAGATTATGGATGCAGAACAGCGGAGTTAGGGCTATTTCTGGCCTCAAAGAGGGGACATGTTCTCCAGGGTCAACCATTTTCTTTCCAAGAGCCAGGTTCTGCACTGGCCATGCCTGGCAGCCAGGTCGCTGCCTCACTGTCACCTCAAGTTGAATGCTTTCCAGGCCGCTCTGGCTTGCTGAAGATACCATTTACATCTTCTGGGCTCAAGACATATGATGATGCAAAGGAGAATGTAACATAGCATGCCTGGGCCTCCCTTCCCCAGCAGACTTTCAACCCAAGCTCCCTTCCCTCCATCTACTGCATGCTGGCACCAGGCCAGACACTCCTTACACACCACCTCCTTTCAAAATCCTCATGGTGGGGCTGGTGCTGTGGCATAGTGGGTAAAGCTGCCACCTGCACTGGCTTTCCATATGGGCACTGGTTCGGGTCCCGGCTGCTCCACTTCCAATCTAGTTCTCTGCTATGGCTTAGGAATGCAGTAGAAGATGGCCCAAGTTCTTGGGCCCCTCCACTCATGTGGGAGACCTGGAGGAAGCTTCTGGCTCCTGGCTTCAGATCAGCCCAGCTCCAGCCTTTGCAGCCATTTGTGGAGTGAACCAGCAGATGGAAGACCTCTCTCTCTCTCTCTCTCTCTCTCTCTCTCCCTCTCTCTGCCTCTGTCTCTCTGTAACTCTGCCTTTCAAACAAATAAACAATCTTTGGGGAAAAAAATCTTCATGGCAATGCCAACTGAGCCCACTGGTTCACCTGTGTAAAGGAAATACTAGGTCATATTCTACCCAAGGCCTCCAGACAGGAGGGAAGATGCTAACATGTGACACCACACATATCCCAGCTTGATACTCCCTTCATCTAGGGAGTCTTCAGTGTCTCCCTCTAGAGCATGCAAATGCAAACCCCCTCCCTGTGCCTCCAGCCCCTTCCCATCTCACAGGGTACTTTTAGAACTGGAGTGCAGGAATGTGAGAATCAGTCCACTAGTTGATTGGAACAAGAGACAAAAGATCGTTAATTTTCTGCTTTATCCACACATACATATCTTTCTCTTAACTACACTAAGAAACCATAATGTGCAGACTCCCTGTGTTCTTCCCCAGTCCTCCATAATTGTAGTTTTCCAGACAACAAAAATCAAGGTAGGGACTGGCATTGTGGTGCAGCAGCTTAAGCCACCACCTGCAATGCCAGCATCCCAGATGGGTGCCAGTTCAAGTCCTTACTACTCCACTTCTAATCCAACTCCCTGTTAAAGTACCTGGAAAAGCAGTAGAGATGGTCCAAATGCTTGGTCTCTTGCCACCATGTGGGATACCCAGATGAAGTTCTGGCTTCTGGCTTAAACTTGGCCCAGCTCTGGCCATTGTGGCCAAAAGGGGAGTGAACCAGCAGATGATCTCTCTCTGCTTCTCTCCTTCTCTTGTTCTGTAACTGCCTTTCAAATAAAAATAAAATTAAAGCATACAGGGATGCAGTAAATTTCAGGTATAGGCTGGTTTCTGGCTCTGAGCTAGTAGATATTTTATTTTATAATTCTTAAATAATTTTCCTTAATAGGTCTATAATATTTTAAAAATTGTTCCAGTTAAGCTATCTAGGGGATATTGGTAAGAAACTCTAATAAAACCGGATACTCTGGAGAGAGCACTGTGCTGCAGTGGGTCAAGCTGCCACTCGGGATAGCCAGACCCTGTATCTGAGTGCATGGAATCAAGTCGTGCAGCTGCTTCCAGTCCAGCTCTCAGCTAATCTGCCTGGGAGGCAGCGAATGATGGGCCTAGTAATCAGGTTCCTGCCACCCATGTGAGGGATTTGGGTGGAATTCTTGGCTTCCAGCTTTATCCTGGACTAGTCCTGTCTGTTCCAAGTTTTGGGGGAGTGAACCAGCAGATAGAATACTCTCTCTCTCTCTCTCTCTCTCTCTCATATTTCTCCATCTCTCTCTGTCACTCTGTCTTTTAAATAAAGAGATACATTTTTTTTAAAAAACAAACTCAGATAACCTGATCTTTCTGGTTTTAAATTCCAATGTACCTTGACCTGAGAGGAACTTGAAAGTTAAGACGGAAAGTAATTAAGGTCTAGTGGGGTGAAACTCATACCTCAAATACCTAGCGTATTATTGTCACATTGGTTGTTTGCTCTTTTCCAAAGCTCTGTGAGCTGTATATGACATGGATTATCTCCAATCCTTGGATTAAAATCCCACAGCCCAGGCAATTCCTGGCTGTGGCAGAACCTCTGCCTTGATTTACAGCCATGGTGGTCAGGCAGGTAGAGGTGGAGTCCTCCTCTCTGCTCCACACCCCAGGGCCTCTCAGTCCCAGCCTCTTGCTTGCTTTCAGCTCAACACAAGAAGTCACTTCCTGCCTCCAAGTGAGCTGTTTAATGGAGGGAACTGAAAGCCAAAGTTGTTTGCTGGTGACTGCACTTTCCCAACACTCCCCTGTGGTATCGTATTTTCTCAGTGTGTTCTTAAACGTGTCTTACTGACTTGACTGTCCAGTACTTACTGAACCTTTCCAGGTCACAGCAGGTGAGTTTCACTGAGTTCTCCAACATCGCTTTGCCTGAGAATCCTCTGCGAAGGGAAGCCTCTCTCTGATTGGTTGCCGACTCCTGCCCTGGAAAAGAGACTCACGCAGTCAGGCACTTGTCTTAACCTCCGACTCCGTCATCACGCTTAGATGCTGCATCTCACCAAAATTCACCAAACTCTAGGACCTCAGTTTTGTAACCAAAGGAGCATGAGTAGGTTAACTTAGTCCCGTCCCCACCCACATCTCTGTTTCACAGCTGAGGTATCAGAGATTTGGGGAGGTAGCAGGTAAGGGTGGAGCCAGTGGAAAAGACCCTACTTGCAGCTTCTCCTCGTTCTGTTCCCCAACACAAGTCTTAGGCCCCACTAGGCTCCTTCTTTGCGAAGATGCCTGGTGCACGCTGGGTGTGATATTCCAGCATCTTTGCAAGTGCTTCCTACTCTGCCTGCCTTCTTCTTCCCCATGCCCTACTAGAAGAACATCCATGCTTAAGAATGAGTTTGGCATCACAGCTTCTTTGAAGTTTGCACCTGTAGAGAGAATGGAATCATCTTCTCTAGCTATCTCGTGTGTATGTATTTTTGTTATACATTAACATTTCACTGCATTGCAGTTTAGGATGCCTTGGCATGTTATTCACATTAGATTGTCACCACCTAAAAGGCTGAGTTTCTATCTTTTTTTTTTTCTTTTGTATCTCACTACTGAGTCTAGGTCAAGGTTGTAGGAGTGTCAGAGCCTCCATATACACATTGGGGAATTCAGAAGACTATCCAGGGAAGGAAGTGAAACCACTCATGCTTATCTATATAATTCACCATGATCCTATTAGTAATATCCAGTTAATAACTGCTGACCTTATTAGTTAACATACAACTACAAATGACTTATAAGAATAGAGGGTGGGGCCGATGCTGTGGCACAGTGGGTTAGTGCCCTGGCCTGAAGCACCAGCATCCCATATGGGCGTTAGTTCGAGACCTGGCTGCTCCATTTCCAATCCAGCTCTCTGCTATGGTCTGGGAAAGCAGTAGAAGATGGCCCAAATCCTTGGGCCCCTGCACCTGCTTGGGAGACCCAGAAGAAGCTCCTGGCTCTTGGCTTCAGACTGGCACAGCTCCCGCCATTGCAGCCAATTGGGGAGTGAACCAGTCAATGGAAGACCTCTCTCTCTCTCTGTAACTCTAACTCTCAAATAAATAAATAAATCTTTTAAAAAAAGAATAGAGGGTAAGTGTGGATTACATCAATTAATAAATAGCAATGATGCCTATTTGTTATTTTATAAATAAACAAATTCTGCATGACAGCAATAAGTAGTATATATTGGGCTCATTTTGAACTATTTGTAGGTGTTATTTCATTGAATTCTTTCAACTATTTTGCAAATTGAAGATTATCATTATTTTGTAAGTGAAGAAACTGAGTTCAGAAAATAAAAGCAACTTATAAAAGGGAAATATCTGAACCAGGAAAAGCCAACTAGTAATTGTGTCAAAGATTCCAGGACTGTGAGTGATAGGATCTAAGTAACAGCTCCCTTTATCATCCACTGTCCAGAGAAGACTGATTTATGTTTTCAGTGCAATGTGCTTCACCCAGGTGTCTCATGCTCACAACACTTTATTTAATTATGCATCATTCCCAAATGTACATGGAGTTTATCAGTTATAAAGGTAGAGCAACATTCACTGTAAAACATTCCAACAATGTGGGAAAGTGTGAAGAAGACAACCCTACAATGATTTTAACACTTGCAGAGACACATGGTTAATATTCTGGTTGGTTCTGTTCCTTTAGATGTGTGCTTACATGCACACATTGTCCTTAAGAAGAGTAATGGGATAGATATTTTGTAATCTTTTCTTTTTTTCTTAATGTATGGTATCTGTGTTCCCAATGTTAAAGTATGCAGACACATATCACTTTTAATGGGTGGTGGTATTGCAATAAGTGGCTAGATAACTGACTGTCCCTCCTTATCTGCAGAGGTTATGTTCCAAGACCATCAACGGATACCTAATACTGCAAATTGTACTGAACCCTATAACTGTGCTTTTCCCATCATACTTAAGCACTTATCATGCACTGTGGCCATCAGATTTGCAATTTGAGGTGCTACAGCAAACTAGCATGAATTTCTTTTTTCTTCTTCACTAGTTGAATGTGAAGATTCAACTGAATAGAAGATTCCTTCTTGCTATAGACCTGAGCAACATCAAGATACTTTTCTTGCCTTAAGTGAAGAATTTTTACTTTAAAAAAGTACTTTCCAACTTCTCTTTGGCATATTCCAATCACCAGCATCACCACGCTTGTGCTTTGCGCCATTGTAAAGAAAATAGGGTTATTTGAACACAAGCCTAGTGATATAGTCACAGTCCCTGTGATCTCTGAGATGGCCACTCAAGAACTAATGAGAGGAGTAGTGTAGATAGAGTGGATATGCAGGACAACGGGATGATGCACAGCCTGGGCAGGACGCTGTGAGATTCATCATCCTGCTCATGGTTGAAACACAGGAATTTCTCATATCTGGAGCTTTCCATTTAGTATCTTCTGAGTGCTGTTGAATGAGGGTAGCTAAAATTGTGGAAGGTGAAATCAGAGATAAGTGGTGGCTATGGGCCTTCATGAAACCTATGCTTTGTTTCCAATGAGTTGCTGTCATAATATTATCAAAAAAATATGAGAAGTCATCAAGTCATCTTTTCCACTTTGGCCAGGCTAAGAAATAACCATGAGAGCTTATGTTTTCATTTGCATTTTTTTGATCACTAGCAAGCTGAAACATCTGTTTAAAAGTTCTCTGATTTAATGTAGTATTTTTTTTATGAATTTCAATCCTCTCATTTATTTTCTTATTTGGGTGTTTCCCATTTTCTTGGTTCCTAAGAGCAAATTTAAATAAGACAGCCAGCTCCATTCTGTCCTATATGTTGCAAAACATGAATAGAAGTAACCTCAGAGATAGTCTAGTTAACCTCCCCATTTTACTGCATTGTTAGACTGTCTAGAGAATGATGACTCATCAAGTTCTCAGGGTTATAGCCCTGATTTTTCCAGTGACTCATGAAGATTTATGGACTCTACGACCACTTACATTTTGCAGCGTACCACCCTGACTTTTCTCGTAAAACAAAATACACTTGTAATTGGCCACGGATTGGTATCAGAGGGAACGTCTGGTGCAAAGTTATTTATTTTTGTCTTCTCTGTGTTTCCCCCTTTTCTACCCAAGGATTCATTTCACTGGAGCACAGAAGGAAGAATCGCAGGGTGGAGAAAGTTTCACAAACAGGATGGTGGCAGTGTTTCTGCTCACATAAAGGGAACTCAGTGTGGCAACCCTCCACCATCTTTGCAAGCCTGCGGAAAATTTCTTGGATTTCACAATTTTTTTTTTTGCTAAAGAAGTGTTAATCTTTTTTTTTTTTTTTGGGCCAGCTCTGTCAATGGTTTCCTGGCTGCTGATTTCTGTGGTAGATGAGGGCTTCTCTAAGAAGCGGCTAAGAGTTCAGCACCTCCCCCCCAGGCCCTTTGAAGGCTGCTTATCTTGATGGGATGCACACTCACATCTGTTTTTCATGCCTTTCCAAACTGGAGTTGCATTTGCTTCCCCCTAAGTTGCAGGGCCAGGAGTGGCAAAACTCAAAATTAGGAATCAATTTAACGGAATGTACACTTGCCGCTTAGCTTTTTTAGGCAGACGTTTATTTCCTCATTTATTCTAGAACAAAATATTATTAGATGGGGGAAGCTGGTTTGAGGAAGCAATAATAAAAGTCTATTGGAAGAGGGAGAATTAATAGTAAGGTGGAGGGAAGCCATCAAAGTGCATCCGTTGCTAATAGATGATTCCAGACTTCCTCTCCTAAGAAAGATTGGGACATGTGGAAAATCTGCCTGTGCATTTGTGCACTGCAGAAAGTGAGGGGGAAGGGATCCAGACTCCCTAAAGGGGAAAGAAATCAGGGGAGAAGTGAAGCAGGTGTTTCCTGCTGCCTGCGCCTCAGAGGAAAGCTCAGAGCCCTGGGAGGGAGTTTTCAACAGCAGCACAAATTGGGGGAAGCCATACTTTCCCATCAGCCTAATTCAGAGGTCAGACATATCAGCCATCCCAGTGCTCTCCTTCCTCCCCTCCCCTCCCCTCCCCTCCCTTCTCCTCTTCTCTCCTCTCCTCTTCTCTTTCCTCTCTCCTCTCTCCTTTCTTCTCTCTCCTCACTCCTCTCCTTACCTAACAGTCTTCCTGGCTTCAAAGACCTGAAAAACTAGTAAAACATTTATACACCTGTGTCATAGGCAATATCTTTCAGATTAATTATGCTGTTCTTCCCTAGGTTATTTGCTTTTTTGTCTATTTGTCTGTATCTATCAACCTCTAACTTCTCTCCCTATTCGCACTTAACAGGAATGTTGGTATCAATGTCTAACATGTGTTTTCTTCACCTAAAATTAAAAGTGAAGTGGAACATGCAAGTGGAATATTATCTTGAATTTGCATAATACAACACTAAAATGGACTGGGTCGTTTAGTTCTATTCCACAAAATTAGAAAAACAAGGCATACATGGAAAGAAGATCTTAATGTCACGTTAATAAGTTAGTTATATACATATATCTTAAACATTCATCTCTGCATTTCCCCCTTTGTCTTTCTCTGCAGGTATGACCCTGCCTCTTACTCTCTAACAATGAAGCATATCCAGGAAAAGGAAAATAAAAGTGTGTGCACCCGTGTGTGCACATGCTCCTCATGCATCTGAATGTTGGAAACAACCAAAAGACTTGAAAATATGTACTTGGATCTTTTAGGTTTAGGTAGAATAAAGCAGGGAAGGGAAACAGAAGCCTGCAAGGGGTATGGAAGGGAGAAAATGAGAGAGGGAGAGAAAGAGGGAGAGGAAGCGCATGAGCCAGGGCATTCAGTTGCAAAGAGAAAACACCATATATCATCCAGATGTTTTGTCTGCAGCAGACCAAACGGCAGGCTTTCGGGAAACATTTGGAAGGTACAATGCTCCTTTCAGTGCACAGACACTGTCCCCAGTCCTATCGCCTCTTTTCCCAGTGTGTATGTGTCTATCCCTTTCAGGCCTTTTTGTGGTCAAATTATAAAGGCCTGTTTAGTGGGTGGGGTGACGTCACACTGACCACAAAAGCTTATATTTCCTGCTACTAAATACACAGCTCCTGCTGACGAAGTGGTCATTACAGAGAGAGCTTGTTCTGCGGAGGTCACCCCGAGTGGGGATAAAGGCACCGGGGGGCGGGGGCCCGGTTGAAAGAGCAGAGCCATTATTCCCAAGTGTGTCTGCCTGCCTGCTGATCCTCATCTTGTTAGAAGCGAGGGATGAAGATAGAAGTCCCTTTGTGCTTGCCCCAGACCTTTGTTCCTCAGGATGCTGGGGGGCACACCGGGGGGCAACGTGGTGGGGAGCAAGAACAGATGAAGTCCAGGCCTTTGATTCCAGTCTCCCCATTTATATGCTCACTGATTTTACCTCTCTGGGTGTAATCCTTAAATCTCCATGTGACTATGAGGAAAGAACCTCATCTAGGGATCCCATGAGATCAGGTGTTTTAAAGGGATCCATTTTATTTGAACACATTCTTCAAATCTGAGCATTATTGCTTCAGTGTTGTCACTTTCCTGGGGAAACCGCTTTCTGAGAGAAGAGCTCAAAGGGTAGGTTTCATTTTGCAAATTCATTTTGTTTCATTTATTTATTTTTTCAGAAGTCACTGGTGGAAGGAGAAACACCAATCAATTAAGGAAAATAAATGAACCTAGATGGTAGGGAGAAAACTTGTCCCTTCGGGCAGAAGAAGCCACACCAAGTGCTAGAGAAACAGAATCCAGAGGGGACGGAGGGGAGAACCCATGGAGAAGTAGCATTTGTGCTGGGGGCAGCTGCATCAGAGTTTGGCAGGCAGAGGTGAATCAAGGCTGAGGCTCCCTTGAGTGACCACTAGCATTAACCTGGAGTAGCCCGAGGGCCAGTGCTCTAAGTCTTTGGCACTCCAGATCTCAGATGAAACAAAACCATATGCATGTGACTTTTGAGTATTTCCTGCAATCAGGTTAATTTCAACATTGAGCAAACCACTGCTCAGCCCAGATCATACACAAGTTTCCTACTTTGCCAGAGCAGGACCCACATTCCCTACATTTTTCTTTTTTTAATTGTTTTCCCTGTCTGATGAAGGATTACTACACATAGGACTTCAAAACCAAAAAGGACTTTGGAAGGAGCCTGCCTGGCACTCAGTGAAGGGAAACTTTAGCCCCTATCCACATAATGTAGGTGGTCTGGACAACCGGTCTGAATATTCCAGCTGCCAGCAAGTTCCTAGGGGCCAAGTTTGTCTAGATTGCTTCTCTGTATAAAGCAAAGAACTAAAGCATGCTATATTCTTTTGGGTGCACATCTGGTGCTTATTGGGGTACACATTCTGCCAGGGCCACTGACTAACTTTGAGGGCCTCTGGTGGGCCCAATGCCACTATCAGTTCACCTGATCCCAGGCTGTGGCTGACTGCTGTGTCTCACTTATTCCCCACAAGCTGCCATCCCCTGGCTCAGGCATAAAGCCTTTGCTCTATTAATCATCTTTTTCCTGGAGCACAGTAGATGAGCTCCTGGCTAGGAGCAGAGAGCTATCATTTTCATTTCCTAATTTTAAAAAGCGTGTGTTTGGTAACAGGGAAGATGGGCCAGAATGGCAGCTTCAAAGTCTCGCCAGGGAGTGAAGGGAGGAATGTGGAGAGAAAGTCTTGGGTTCCTCTCTGTTGAATTCACCTCCTCTGTGGTGCTGGGGAGTGTTCCAGAAGATGGGGTCTGTGCTGGGGGAGAGGGAGCTGGAGGCTTAGAAGAGGATGGATGCTGTCAGAGTGGGTTGGGTTTAGACATTAAAGGTAGAACTCTGAAATCAGAACAGGGGAAGTTGGGAGAGAACTTAAAGCATAGTGTTAAGGTGCAAGAGTCAAGAACTAGAAAATTCAGAGAAATTTGGGGCCAGGACTTAGAGAGAAATACACAATGATAAGTGAAAAAAAAAAGGGTCACTTAAAAAGTAAAAAAAAAAAAAAAAAACCTAGCAAGAAAACTGCTCAAAGCCAAGTTAAGTAGCCAAAATATCTGTAACAATCAGCATATCTGACATTAAAAAGGGCCTAAAAGCCAAGACAATGTCATAAATAGATCAATTCCAGGAAACGCAAGGGATAACTATGACAGCTGTAACTATAACGGAGGGAGAGAGCCACACAGCAATGCCTGGGCCAAATGTTAAAAGGATAATGCAAGCGATAAAATCAAAATCAGGAAGGGTCTGACAAGGACAGAAATGTAGGTGACACAATGTAAATACCTATCAACGCTTCTCACGAAGTTCCATGACTCTGTAATATTTACAGTCGGAAGAAGGAAAAGAAAATCTTGAGGCCATGGATCCAGAACTTAGAAGTAGGTAAATTAACAAGAAACCTGGATGAGGGGAGCATCTGTTTTAATGATTTCAACAAGCTGTGCAGAAACCACCCAGGTAGGCACTGACTCGAAAGAGCTAAATTTTCCCTCAGAAAAATCAATGTCTCCTACCTTGCTTCAGCAAGAACCAATAGCTTGACCAGTCAACAACTCATCTCTACAATGCTCAGTCTGAATTACTCTATCATCTTTATGTCTATATCATCTACTTATCTATCTGTGTGTATCTTCATGGAAAAATATAGTCCATGCATAGTTGTGACACCAAAGGAATCAGTTTCTCTTTAATATTAAACATATCAGTTGAAAAGCAAAAAATCCAAACTTTCAGTCTAGAGTTTGATGTCTATGATCCCAAGCAACTTTCTTGACCGATTATTTCTCCCTGTGTTGATTCACATTTGGCCGAATTAACTTGATTGATTGCTTTGGAATTGCCTCGACACTTAATTAACCCAAATAGTCTATTTGGTGATTTCAGTCAGATTAACCCATAACCTAATTGACAGAATTTTCCCTTTTTCAAATAGTGTGCTTGTGTCATCTCAGTCTGTGTTTGTGAGAGTTGTAAGGGTGCTTTAATTAGACTGAGATTAGTTTTCCTGAAACCCTGCGAGGTAAGCAGCACTTCAGGAGCTGAGAGAACGAATGCCTTGGGTGTTGCCCAATGTAAATCTCAGAGTCTGTGGAGAAGCTCGTGGCCAACTGAGCCTCATCAGACGTGGGGCTTTCCGAATGTAGATGTTAAAGGTTCCCATCTGTCTAACTCCTGCTGTTCTGCCCTTGACTATCACCACATTGTCCTGTTGTTTTCAGCATTCACAGTCTTAAGAGCCATCTTACCTTTTCTTAGAGCCTCAGGGTGGAACTCATTTCTTTTCTTTTTTGTTTTTTGTTTTCCAACTCACTTATGAATTCTACCACACTTAATAAAACCCAAGCTTAGCATTTGTATGTGTATTTTATAGCAAATAACTGTGTACATCATCCATGATTAGATATTGTGTCTCAGACACAGATGTAGGACATACAACTGTTGTGGTCATCTACTATTATCAGAGCCTGTATAATGCCAATACTGACCCTTGCTTTGTGCTCTGGGTGCTGAATAGAACTAGGTCCATGTAGTAGTCTAGTGCCCTCTTGTGGCCTTCCAACTAAGAGTCTAGAGCTCCTTTGTAGAATTCGAACTTTTGTGTGGAAACATAGATTTGAGAAGACCCTTGTGAAATTATTCCTTTCCCTTCTTCCTATCAGTTATACCCTCCTCCTCCACCTAAGTGATGACAGCCCCATTGCACTCTGAGTTCTTATTAGAACTCTCTGGAGTGTGAACACTACTTTAAGATACTGGAATTTAACAGGAACCTTCAGAAGTTAGACAATGTGCATGTACATTATATGGCAAACCAACATCTATTCAAACCTCTTCAACTTGGTAATACCTTCCAGTTCATCTTTTCACTCTTATTCTTTCATCCAACTATTTCTCCCATGACATGGTTTCAAACACTTTGGTATGTTTAACTTGACAGCAAGAGAATTATAAGGTATATACCAAGTGAACTCAAAAATTTGAAGATTTGGCACAGGAACAAATCAAGTATCCTACATGGGCCCAAAGGAATACATATGAAGGTTGTAGATATTGACTTAATATAGGAAGAAACTTTGAAGTTATTGAAATTATACAACTCTGGACAAGTGTGAGGATAAGTTTCTCATCCCTTGAAATAGTCAAGCAAGGGTGGATTAATTTTTGACATGCAAACTTTACAGAGGAGTACATTATCTAAGTTATCCTTGAAAAAATATTGAAGTTTTAGAATTTATAGAGTCCACAAATATATCCAAGAAAGAACACAGCTTTCTTTGACTAGTCAGTTAAATAATTGCCATCATTAAGAAATCCTCACTAATGTTCAACATTAGACCTTCCAAGACACTGCAAGTATCTTCCTACCATCACTATTCCTAGGCAACCAAAATGTGTTTGTGTGCAGGGGGGCTAATGGGTGTGTGTGTGTACCAACCCATCTTCATTAACTCACCTGATTCTGATTTTCCAGATTATAATAGACCTGTTGGTACTTTCACCCAAGTCTGATGCTCTATCACCTAACTGCTTTAAACTTCCAGCAAGCCTTTTACATTTATGCCCAATTGTGTATGATGAAAAACTGCACATTGAAAAAATATGTATACTTGCTTAATTATGGTTATATGACATATAATGAATGTATTAATACTTATTTATTGAAGCAGTTACTATTCATAATAGAGAAAAAAGAAGAGTCTATAAACTTAATTTGAGAAGATTTTTAATGGAAAATAAGACCATTTTTTCTGTCGCTCCAAGTTGCAGAAACACTAATAATCACCACCCCACTTTAGTTCCGATCAGCTTAAACTGGAAGGCAGAGGAAGTGACTTTATTCTTACCAGTATAATTCTCACTCTTCTAAAGAGGTGGAATGACTTCAGAAGGACAGATTGATTTGGATTTTTGTTGCTGCTGTTGGTTTTACTTATTTTTCATATTTTGTCAGTGCAAGCTCTGCTTCTCGGTTTGTACCACAAACCTTTAAGGGGAAGTGGTTTACACCCAAGACTTGCCAAAGACCAAAACCTGGTTAAAGCTAGAAGCCATTGATTCTTAACCCTTTGTACCTGTAGTGTGAGTGCAGGCTAAAGAACTGCTCCCCCGTGTCTCTCTCTTGCTCAGATGCCCCATCAGATTTATTGCATTGAGACAGCATTGGGAACAGTTGGAGGGCTTTCGGGGGGTCGGGGGAGAAGCTGATTCCTCCTTACAAGACCCAAACTTCCGAGATCTCCGGCTTTAAGGAAAGTTCAGATCTAGGATCCAAGTTGCATTGAGATTTCCTTTCTTTCTTTCTCACTGTAGTTCAACCTCCATTCATCCTAGCACAAGAGCCAATGAATGACGCAGGTCTCAGACGTTGCCGACAGCTCTGGGTCTTTACAGAAGAATTCCTTGCCCTTCCCATCTTTGAAGGAGAGAAACACTGGATTGTTACTGGCCTGTGAAATCAACCACCCACCTGATCCACAGAACCAGCTCAAGTCCAGAAACGCCACTGGTACTTGTTGTTTGGCTGTGCCCTGTGGGAAAGAAGAAGCAGTGTTGTTCTCCATATGGATTTGTCACACGTTCCTAAGAGGCATTTGCTCTCTGTCTCAGCCAAATGTCTGGATTCCTAAAACACATGAGAAGATGTGCTTGGCTAACTTGCCAGGGAATTGGATACGCACTTCATAAAGCAAATCAAGGCTAAAATTTTGTTGGGCCTTTCTGCCCCTCCCTTATTGGACAGCTATCCCAGAAAATGGATGGCCAATCGCTTTATTTTATTTTATTTTATTTTAATTTTTGATAGGCAGAGTGGACAGTGAGAGACAGAGAGACAGAGATACAGGTCTTCCTTTGCCATTGGTTCAACCTCCAATGGCCACCGCAGCCGGCACGCTGTGGCCAGCCCACCGCGCTGATCCAAAGGTGCTTCTCCTGGTCTCCCATGGGGTGCAGGGCCCAAGCACTTGGGCCATCCTCCACTGCACTCCCGGGCCACAGCAGAGAGCTGGCCTGGAAGAGGGGCATCCGGGACAGAATCCGATGCCTCGACCAGGACTAGAACCTGATGTGCCGGCGCCGCTAGGCAGAGGATTAGCCTATTGAGCCACGGCGCTGGCCACTAATTGCTTTAACAAGCAAAATACCCACAGCCTCTTCTGGGGGAAAGGGTCCAATGTTTAACTGCCTCTTTCTGCACAGCTACAGAGAACAGAATTTCAGAGCAGGAAGGGACAGTAGCAATCATCAATTGCAGCCCTCTCCATGTTGCATTTTCCTGTGAAAATTGAAACCCCAGAAGCAAAGTGACCTGGCTGTATTTCTGGACTGTAGGACTCATACCCGGGTCTTTTCACTCTCAATCCTCTTCTCAAATATCACAATATTGTTCATCATATTTTTCTCTGATACTACTCTTCTAGTGCACTTAGTGCTGTTTCCATTCCAGACTTCTCATCCAATGTTCAGAGATTCAACAGGTACAGTATTGTGATACAACTGATATTGACACCCCCATTATTCTATTAGCTGCAACTATCTTGATTCTAACAAGAAAGCTGGAATATGGGACAATGGGATGAATCTCAGTCTCCACAAAGAAACCTGTGTCCTAGACCCAGATCTTCATCAAATGATACAAGGAAGCCACATCATTTGATCAACAGCAGGAAGAACAAATGTCCAAGTTAAGTGACCCACTCTTGGCTCCTTTCTTTGTGTCCTACCTGTATGAAAAAGAATTATAATCCTCCAGAACTCATGCTAGAAACACAAAATGAGTTGAAGAGAACTGGACAAAGTTGTAATCATGACCTTATCAGAAAACAAGAAAGAATTTTCCAAATTTCCTTGATAAGTGAGATTCCTAAAGACCAGTTTGAACATACTCCTTTGGAGCCAGAGACTACCACCCTTATCTCTGGACATGTTCCTGAGGCAATGTCTACATGAGGCTATCCATTACTAAAACACTTGACTTCAGTATATTCTGCTATGTATGAAATCCTAAGAATGGTAGCTAATTCTTAAGTCAGTTATAATTAAAGGAGGTATGACATATAAAACAATTAGAACAAAATATACTCCAAATTTCTCTTCTTCTTTTGAGAATAATCTCAGTTTAGTGGTCATTTCATTAGAAAATTTTTCTTTATTAAAAAGACCTAAATAAATTATTTCAAAAGGAGACCCCAGTTCCAATGAATTGTTTGAAAAACATCATCTCTGATATCATGTAGGATCTCTGTCCTTAATGTGCTGTACATTGTGAATTAATACTATAACTAGTACTCCAACAATATTTTTCACTTTGTGTTGCTATGTGAGGGCAAACTGTTGAAATCTGTATGTAATATATACTAAACTGATCTTCTGTGTATAAAGAGAATTGAAAATGAATCTTGATGTGAAGGAAGGGGAGAGGGAGCAGGAAAGGGGAGGGTTGCGGGTGGGAGGGAAGTTATGGGGGGAGCCATTGTAATCCATAAGCTGTACTTTGGAAATTTATATTCTTTAAATAAAAGCTTTTAAAAAAAAGAAAGAAAAACATCATCTCTGGAATCATTTCCACTCACCAGGAATTCTGACAGCAGCTCCTGTAAGATTAGCGGAAGGAGAAGGTAGGCTCTGAAGGCAGAGAGACAGATGCACGGTGGTATGAATAAACATTCCCCCAAATAGGGACTTGTGAGAGTGTGTGTGTGTGTGTGTGTGTGTGTGAGAGAGAGAGAGAGAGAGAGAGAGAGAGAGAGAGAGAAAGAGAGAGATATGGAGGGAGAGAGACAGAGAGACAGAGACAAAGAGAGAGAAATGTACATGCATGGGCATAGGTAGATATATACATGTGTATATCTTTGTTTCTTAAATCAGCTCTCATAGAGAACACCTTTCCCCTTTCAATGTTACATTTAGCTTTCACTGAATCAGGGTCAGTGGCTATATTCAGACCCTAGAGAGCTGAATAGGTTAGGTGATTAAATATAAATGTACAGACTTAGATAACCAGCCAATTAAAAACCTATAAAGGCAAAAATGAAGAACAGAATGAAACCAAAGCCCTCCCTTGGGAGGTAGCACTGGACGCCATCAGCTCTCCATGTTATTCAGAGATGCTCAGACTTGTGATCTCCTAGAGCCCACCCCCTGGGCTCCTCCTCATTCCTGCTTCCGCCAGGTGTCTGCCATCACTAGGAGAGTTAAGTGGGTTCCTGAGTCAAGCTTTGAGGGTATAGGATGTCTAGTTACATAAAAATCAATGTATGAACAAGGCAGCACTTCCCGTTATATGTCCCCATGATGGGAAAGACAAAGTCAAAGTAGAAAGAAGTAGAATATCAGTGAGAAAGAGAAGAATAATGTCTAACTGCTGAGGTAGCACCTCTAGTTTTCTTAACTTTATTCAGTGTCCTCATTAGGGGTCACCAATTGCTGAGGACGTAGTGGATGCTTAGTGAACTCATCTATTCATACAGTTTGTAGTGCAGGGTAAGTAGCTAAAGTGCACCAAGGGGAAAGATGTAGTGTAGTTCAGGTGGCTCTTTAATTTATTACATACTAGCAGTCCTTTTTCGGAGCTTTGTCCTGGAGCAGAATGATAAAACTCCAGAGCCTTATTTTTCAAGTTATCTTCACCTCTCTCACTTCTGAAAATGGAGCTTATAGATGTTAAGAAAGTTACTTGTCTAAGGCTACACACTCAGTTCCAGACTGTGGTGTGAACCCATAGATTTCTGCCCCTGCTCCTTACAGGTTGACACCCAACCGATGTAAAAACAGATCCACTATTTGAATCAGAATGACATAGCTTATAGGTAGTGAGAACTATAAAGAGAGTTTGTCTATAATCCAATTTTGAAATGTATTCTGTCCCCCCAAATGCAAGGAAAAGACATAGTGTAAGATAGTATGTATCAAATATCAAGGTATATAGGAATTATAGAATCTGATGCAGTGGGTATGGAGTGGGGTCTGAAGTTTTGCATTACCAGCAAGCTCCCAACTCATGCTGAAGCTGTTTGTCTATGCTGTAAACTTTGAGTAGTTAGGCTCTCAGATACAGCAAAGAGAGCATAAAGAGATAGCTTATAGTTACTGAGGAGCAAACCATTGCTGGGATGTTGGCAAATCTCCAACCCATTCAGTTTGTTGTGTAACTACATGGGCCCACGAATAGGCTGCCAGAGTTTCTGCCTCAGATGTTGCTCCTTTTGAGCCTTTGATCTAGAGAGAAAGAATGAGCCAGAAGAAGCTGAAGGAGAGACATCTTTCTACTTTAGAGAATTCAACCCTGATTGGGAATTCTAAAGATGATGGCTTGGTGGAATGTCAGTGAAAATACGCTTGGTTTGATCATCTGTTTTGCAATGGTGAAGAGTAGCAGCAACCAAGATGAGACATGGCCCATTGTCTTCATGGAAATCAGACATCAACAAAGAGCTGAGGGCAGAGAAGAACATGGTGAGCCGTTTATGTTCACAGTGTCTAAATGATGGCGTGGTGAACACTTTTGATATTTTGCAGCACTCTTGCTTAAGACTTAATGGGTTGATGAGGTGACATATTGAAAAGTAGAAAGAAAAATGATTGGTGGAATACATAATAATGCTAATTATTTCCATCAGTGAGTAGGTATTATACATGGGCTTTATTTTTTTTATGAACCTTTATTTAATTTTATCATTCTTTTTATGTATATTGATTATATTTTATACTTTTTTTGCTTAGAAATACAACTCGGGCATTCCCATAAACAGAGTTCTGACTGTTGCATATTATTTTATTGAATGGATATAGCCAAGATGTCTAGCAACAGGAAATAAACATTGTGATTATCATCTTTATAAAAGACACTTTGGAGCTTCCAAATATGGAATTGGTGGAGATTAAGAAAATGACCCTAGCATTTACTTTCATATTGCTTCTTTTTCTTGTTGGCTGTGTAAATTTATATAAGCCATTTGGAAAAATCTCCACCTCAACACACTTATTCCTTCATATATAAAATTCTAAGAGGCTGTCTTATTTAATACTTCATTTTACTCACCATGAAAATGATGGAAGAGCTGTGATTTGAGCCTGCTTCAGGCCCTGTCTCTGTTTTGGAAGATACAGATCAGAAGCTTTTCATAACTGGAATCCCTCAAGTTCTAGAGTCCTGAGGGTAACATGATGCCCATGTTTGCTTTCCTGCTGCCAACCTTACTTCTAGGTTGACAGATGCAATGCCATGTGCAAAATCAGGAAAATGCGAATGATAATGCCAGCTCTACCTCATGCTACCTGCAAGAACTTGAACACAAGACTTAGTCTCTCAGAATTCATTTTATTTATTTATACACCTGGTACCCCATCTTGTAGAATGCTTGTCAGGAACAGATGAAATCGAGGATTGATCTGATTGCGTCTGGAGCAGGTTCTGATAGTATATTGATTACATAAAGTAGAGATGACATAATACCTCAGATATTCGAGGATGTTTTTGAAGATTAATGGGCAGTGTGTTTAAATAGCAGAGCACTGTCCTTTTCTTCCTATTACAGTTTTCACAGGACTTTCCCACACAACAGATTTATTTTCATTTGTTCACACACACAATACATATTACAAATAACCAATACCAAACAACTAAATGAAATACTCAAATCACTAAAATCCATCACTACTTGAATGTTGTAGGATAAGACTTGTTTTCTCGTGCGGTTATCCAAGATGTCTTCTTAGTGTATTTAGTAGTGTTATTTAATACTTTTCCAACTTTAAAAAATTTCTTCTCTTGAAATTAGACTCTAACTTGTCACAGTGCAAGTAAGCACTTAATTTCAGCATCTTAAAAATTATTTAAGCTTTCCAGAGCAAGAATATTCTGGAACTGGTCTTTAGTAATCCCTCTAAAATTATAATTAGACAACAATGTCATGAAAAGTTAAGTTTGTGAGATAATGAAAATATTAATTGGCTTGATCTACCATTCCACCATGTATGCATGCACCAAAACATCATATTGCAACCCATAAATACCTACACTTTTTAAATTGTCAGTGAAAATAATAACAAAAATGTGGTTCAGTGGTGATTTGTTTATTTGTAAAATAAAGAAAATAACAGTATCTAACTTAGAGGACTGCAATCAACTTTAAAAGATGCAATGCATACAATGACTCTATATGGGTCTAGCACATGGGAAGCACTCTCACAAAATAGTCATTGCTATATTTTTGTAATAATATGTATTTTTGTAGATATCAGAATTTGGAGATTCGTATTCAAAACTGCATTTTTTAAATGTCACTGCAGAGCTTATAATTTTTATAATGTATATAATTTTATAATTTATATAATTTCCTATATCTATTTTAGAGAAAGAAACACCAGGTTTAAAATCATTTGAACTGCTACAATAATGAAAACCTCAGCTGCAAATGGGTTTGCATTTGCTTAGACTCATTGTCATTGCTACCTCTGTTTGGGGGAAGTACTATCAGCTTTGCCTTCAAATTCAATACTATGTCCTTGGTGTCAACACTGTGTCCATCAAAACCTTTAGGGAGTTTCTGGTTTCTCTGGTTCACTTTTGCTGTCTTGTGTATTTTCACTTTTTTTCAAGCAGATCATTTAAACCATCTGTTTTTATTTACTGTCCTCTGGGCCAGTTTGAATGTTTTACTTTTTTCATTTTTTAAAGATAGATGAATTATGACAGCAAATGACTAAGTATTCCACACATTTAGTTATCAAGGAAATCACCAAATTAGAAAAGGAACTACACAAAGCATATGTGTATAAAAACACACTAAATCAAGCCTGATGTTTGCAGGAAGCTGAAATGTTTGTGTAAGTTTAATGTTTTTTTTTTTTTTTTTTTTTTTGGACAGGCAGAGTTAGACAGTGAGAGAGACAGAGAGAAAGGTCTTCCTTTTCCGTTGGTTCACCCCCACAAATGGCCGCTACAGCCAGCACGCTGAGCCAATTGGAAGCCAGGAGCCAGGTGCCTCCTCCTGGTCTCCCATGCAAGTGCAGGACCCAAGCACTTGGGCCATCCTCCACTGCCTTCCTGGGCCACAGCAGAGAGCTGGCCTGAAAGAGGAGCAGCCAGAACAGAATCCAGCACCCCAACCAGGACTAGAACCTGGTGTGCCGGCGCCACAGGAAGAGGATTAGCTTAGTGAGCCACGGCGCCGGCTTATGGTTTTTTTTTTTATTGCTGTTTGTTTGTTTCTTTGCAATTAAAAACAAAATAAAACTAACTAGTTTATATGATGAGAAACTTAAAATGTGCTTACACGTGTACACACATATGCAGGCACATGTGCACACATATAGCATTAACTGAGCACATGGTTCAACACAAGAAGTCTTGTATCAGCATTTCTGCTGCATTTCATTCATTAAAGCAAGCCCTGGGCCAGCCCAAGTTCAGTGTGGGCGGGAACCAAATGAAGACAGGTATGCCAAGAAGCATGGTTCATTGGGATTAGTTTTGGGATTTTTTCCTTGCATTTATTTTTTAATTGTTTTTTTTTTGGAGGGGTGGTTAGTTTTGAAACTAATGATTACCTTCCTCACATTGAGCTAAAATCTGTCTTCTGATCCATATTCCGTGTCACTCAGAATAATCCCATTTTATATGACAGGCTTTCAGATAATTTGAAATAGCTCCTTTGTTTCTCTTACTCCCAAATATCCAGGGGAAATATTCCCACTTCACTCAAACACTCCTTACATGATTCAGAGTTGCATTTTCTGACCACCTCAGTCACTCTCACCTGGATCTGCCTCAGTTTATCAATGTCTGACCGTGAGGGTGGCACCCAGCTCTGTGTCGGGCAGTTCACAGAGAGGACAACTTGTAGTAGGCAGAATACTGACACCCTCGCCCTGGGAACTTGGGAAACTTTCAGATGTGATTCAGACTGCAGGCCTTAAAAAGAGGCAGTTGTCCATGGTTACCCAAGAGAATGCAATCTGATCACATGTTTCTTCAAAAGAAGAAAAAAAAGACTTTTCTGGTGGCAAAGAGAGAGCAATGTGATAGGAGAAGGACTCAGGCTTCCATTGCTGGCTTTGAAGCTGGAAGCAGGAGGCGTGATCCAAGCAGTGTGATGCCTTTTAGAATCCATGCCTGGCCCTCAGCTTAAAGTCAGGAAGAAACTGGGGACCTGAGTCCTGGAAACCCAAAGAACAGAATTCCACCAACAATCAGAATGAGCAGCAAATGATTCTCCCACAGCGCCTCCAGGAAATAATGCAGGCTGCCAATGCCTGGATTTCAGTCCACTGAGACCTCTCCTGGGCTTGGAATCTCTACAACTGTAAGAAAATAAGTTTATACTCTTTAAGCGCTGCATTGGTGATCATTTGTTATGGCAGCAGTAGAGCACAAATACAGTATGTTATGATCACTGCTAAACAGAAAGATACAGCATCCTATATTTTTAGAGAGAAACATGACCTAAGCACGCCTTGGCTTTTTTGGCAATGACACTGTTGATTCATAGAGTTCCACTGTAGAAAAACACCCAAGGTCTTTTTCACATAAGCAGATGAGATTGAGAACATTTTTCTCTTTAATAATCTGATGCAAAATTGTACATTTAGCCCAGTTCATTTTTGTCATGTTAGATTCAGTCTATGGTTCCAGCCTGTCAAGATATTTTGGAGTCTGGCTTCTGTCATCTAAATATTTCAGACACCCACTCCCAGTTCTGGGTCATTTCAACATTTGATCAGCCCCATCAGTGAATATGCTTCAAGGGATTTTTTTGGGACATCCTGGGGTGATGCCAGTTTTTTCTACCTACTGTGCTCATGTTTTGGACTCCCACTGCTTATCAATAGCCCATGTTTTCAAGGTATCATTTAAATTCTATATTTTCAAGACATCTTATCTGATGGCAACAACCAGAAATGCTTCCCTCACCCCCTTCTGCTCCATGTGGGTTTCTCATTTGCAATGTTGATAGGATACAAATTGAATTATATGGAAACTATCTGTCTTTTCTCTTAAATTATAGGCCTTTTAAAGACAAGGGCTCTCTTTTCAAATTGTATATCTCCTAAAGCCACTGGCGTCATGCCAATGTAACAGGTGTTTTATGGAAAACAATAATCCATTTAGCAGGTCCTAATTGAGCCAAGATGTAGTACTCTAAAACATTCATTTTTACTTCAGATGGGTTGAGAAAAATATATATGCAAGCAAGTACATCATTTCAAATAAGCAGTTTGTGACACAAAGAGGCAGAGGTCTTTCATGGGAGAATTAAGGCTTGGATCAATATGGGTATACTTTACTGCTTGTGAAAAGGCAATGTAATATACTTGAAATTGTGGGAATTCTAGATCTTGTGCTCCTTAAGAGTAGAAAGTGAATCTCTAACTCAAGCACTTAGCATGATCCCTAGGACAGAGATTTCCTTTATTCCATTTGGCAAGTCATTCAACTGTGATTTGTGATTGTTGCTTTACCTGGCACCAACTCGGCCCATTTATCTCATTTTCATTCATTGACATTTCAAAGCCATGGCAATGTCAACACCACATTTTGAGCATAGATGGATACTGAGTAGGCTAGGATAACACTGGTGGTCAACTATATAAACCTCCAACTCAAACTGACCTCAGTCAACAACAGGGGTGTTTATAGATCATGCAAGAAGAAACCCAGAGAGAGAGAGAGAGGGCAATTCCAGAGCTGGCTAGTCAGCCACTTAACAATATTTTGAAGACCTCTATACTTTTATTCATAAGGGTCCCTTTACTTTTCTGATGTACTAACCCCAGGCTAGCTCTTCTCAGGGTCACAAGCAGTCTGAGTCATTTCAGCCCTGACACTTTCCAGCAAAACAAGAGGCTTCTTCATGAAATAAATGAAGGGGTCCTTCCCACGAACCTCCCAACAGTCCTTTCTCCATACATCAGTGTCTAATCAAAAGTGAGGTCCACGCCCATTCAACAGCAATCACTGGCAATGGGAACTGCATGCTTGTGATGTGAAGCAGATGACTTTGTGCAGAGGGGCGTGAGGCTTGGTCCAGAGTGGGGGTTCTGTGAGAAAGGAGCGAAGGGATGAAATTCTAGAAAGGCAACCAAAAAAATCAAAAGCCACTACTCCCAAAAACTCATTGCACATATTCTCTTGTTTTTTACCTTTCAATTATTTTCTGTGTCCCTTACTCTGAAGTCAGTCACGCTTTTGACACATCACATTGGGAAATCCAAAATTCCATACCACTTTCACATCAACGTTATTTACTTTTGTCCTAAAATGGAAAAACGTGCAAGTACATGTACATACACACACACATGATTGTTGATTGCCAATCCAATTCTTGCCGTAGCTTTTGAAAATAAAGAATCTTTGTGAGTTGCCAAGCTCTTAAGTTTCCATCCTGCGTCAGAATGTATTCCTCTGCCTTCCAAGTGAGAATGATGGCTTATGGCTCAGATGAAGCCTTTGAAACTGGGATCTCTTCATGGAAACAGACATTTTCCCTTCCAGATAGAGCTGAAATGTTTACCCCACAATTGAATTTTCACTTCTTCTTATAATTTTCAAAGAGTCTACAAAATGGAATGAGAGTTGAAGAAAATGCTCTGGAAACATTTTTTTCTGATAAAGAATTATTGGCAAATGATTCCTTCACTATGCTTTAAATTTCTGAATAGCATATCTTTTAATTTCGTGAGTAAATCAGTAATGAAATCTGTTTTCCCATCCTTAAATCACAACTCTAGTTTGCATTTGCAAAACAGCTTATATTTTTCAAATAATTTTTGTATTATTAAAATTTGGCTCTCAGAGTAGCCATCAAAGGAAGGTGAAATCAATCTTGCTATCTTTGTCAATGGGAAAACTGAGTTATCAAAATTTAACTGACTAGCCCATGTTACCCAACACACTAGTGACAAAGCATGGTCCAGGTAAGAGTGAGCATCGCTTTAACTATTATCCCCTAAATTATAAGTAGCCATATATTAGTATGTTCTCCTGTTATTTTATTTTTTCCCATTACTTCAGTCAACAGATCACTTATCAGCAGTAACTTCTGGGGCAGGCGTTTGACTTAGCAGCTAAGGCACCTGTTCAGAAGCCCACTTCCCATTTGGGAGTGCCTGGCTTTGATATCCAACTTCATTCCTGACTCCAGTTTCCTGCTAGTGTGGAGCAAGCAGGACAGCTCAAGTGAGTGGGTTACCAGCTCCTGACTTCCCATTGCAGGCACTTGAGGAATGAGCCAAACGATAGAAAATCTCTCTTTATCTATCTATCCGCCTGTGTCCCTCTCTCAATGAGTATTTCTGTTCCTCAAATATGTATGTTTGCTAATATGTGTGTAAACAAAACCATTAATGGATTATATTATTAAAAATAAAAGAAAGGAAGAAATCCCACAATAGATTATAAAAGGTATCATGACCACATTTTCTTTTTTTTTTATTTAAAGATTTATTTATTTATTTATTTTTATATAAAGCTTTTATTTAAAGAATATAAATTTCCAAAGTACAGCTTATGGATTACAATGGCTTCCCCCCGCCCATAACTTCCCTCCCACCCGCTACCCTCCCCTTTCCTGCTCCCTCTCCCCTTGCATTCACATCAAGATTCATTTTCAATTTATTTATTAATTTGAAAGTCAGAGTTACACAGATAGAGAGGAGAGGCAGAGAGAGAGAGAATCTTCCATCCAATGGTTTACTCCCCAATTGGCCGCAACGGCCGGAGCTGTGCTGATCCGAAGCCAGGAGCCAGGAGCTTCCTCCTGGTCTCCCATGCAGGTGGGAGGGCCCAGGAACTTGGGCCATCTTCTACTGCTTTCCCAGGCCACAGCAGAGAGCTGGATGGGAAGTGGAGCAGCCGGCTCCCATATGGGATGCCGGCTCTTCAGGCTAGGGCGTTAACCCACTGCGTCACGACCACCTTTTCTATTGGTAGGTGTAAGTCACCTGATAAAGAGAGGGTGCTTTCACACCTATTTAGAGGGAAAAGAGAAACTTCACAGGGTTAGTGGACCCATTTAAATCTAAGTTTTACATGTTGATCCTTTGAGTGATATGAGTGCATATTGTAGGGCCCAGTTTGTGTTGGACAGTTTTCTTTTTACAAATTTTCATATTTATTTATTTTCATTTGTTTGAAAAGGGGAGAGAGGTGGGGGGGGATTTTTTTCCCACCCATCTAGTTAACATCCCTAAATGTCCCATAGCCAGGGCCATGGCAGACTGAAGCCAGAAGCCCAGACTTCATCTGGGTCTCCCAGACGTGTGGCAGGGATCCAAATACTTGAGCCACCACCTGTTGCATCCCTGCGTGTGCTTCAGCAGGAAGCTTGACCTGGAGCAGTGTGGTTGGTACTTGAACCAGGCACTTTGACGTAGGATGTAGGTATCCCAAGCAGCAATGCCAAATGCCTGCCACTGGACAATTTTTTGACACTTCTTTTAAAACATATACGTTGGATCTTTGAATTGCACAGAATAATCGGGTGCTCCCCCTGCCTTCGTTCTCTTTCTCTTCTCCATCTACTATTAATCATCCTTTGGCTGCGTCCGATTTTAAAACTAGTTTCCAACTGCAGAGATTCAACCTCACGGACCTTTGGAAAAAGATGTCAGATCTCTGTCTGTTTTACAGCTTGTTCATCTCATCTCCAGGGATCCTTGTTCATTCTCCTTAAGTTATAGTTTCCATGTGAAGTCGCCCAATGTGCAATGAGAATCTATCCACAGTAATTAGCTCCCCACTCAGGCAAGAGCACAGCTGCACATTTAGTCCAATTGGTCCAGGGACAACATGTGGCTGGCTGCAGCACTGGCCGGCAGAAACTTCCTATTACACCTACAAGCAAATACATAGATTGACTTTCTTTCCCCAACACTAGCCTGGATACAGCCTCTCGTGTTTGAAGTCTTGGAATGGAATGGCAGCACCAAATTGGATGTTATTCTTGGTGTCTGCTTTACTCCCCTTCCAGCTTTTTCCTCTCCACAGTAGTTTAGAAAATATTCCACAACATAAGCAGGTTATGCTCTTTGCAGACATTCTTTGGAGGTTTTATCATTATTGGTATTAATGTTTTTAATCTTTGGTCACAATTAGCTATGATACCTTCTGTACATTTGGGAAAGTGAAAGAAGAGCCAGGAAGATCAGTCCTAGTTCTTCGGGATGTTGAAGAAAGAGGAACTCAGAATGGATGGGGAACTCTGAATTATTCCTGCAGTGATCTGGTCTGGGCATGGTCCAGACCCAAGAGCTCAGATGTATGATGACATGACTTCATGCAGAACAGCTCATTGAAAAGAGACAAAAGACTGCAGTCAAAAACCAGATTAGGGAGCCCATGGAGGGACCAGCTTTGTGACATGGTGGGTAAAGCCACTGCCTGTGACACCAGCATCCTATATGGGTGCCAGTTTGAGACCCAACTGCACCATTACTTTTCTTCTTAATAGAAAACTTTTATTTAATAAATATAAATTTTTGAGAGTACAACTTTTAGATTATAGCAGTTCTTCCCCCCCATACCTACCCTCCCACCTCCAAACCATCCCACCTCCTACTCCTTCTCCCACCCCATTCTTCATTAAGATTCATTTTTTAATTATCTTTATATACAGAAGATCAACTCTATACTAAGCAAAGATTTCAACAGTTTGCACCCACACAGAAATGCAAAGTATAAAGTACTGTTTGAAGACTAGTTTTACCATTAATTCTCATAGTACAACTCATTAAGGACAGAGGTCCTACATTGGGAGTAAGTGCACAGTGACCCCTGTTGTTGATTTAACAGTTGACACTCTTATATATGATGTCAGTAATCACCCGAGGCTCTTGTCATGAGCTGCCAAGGCAATGGAAGCCTCTTGAGTTCACAAACTCCAACCTTACTTAGACAAGGCCATAATCAAAGTGGAAGTTCTCTCCTCCTTTCAAAGAAATATACCTCCTTCTTTGATGGCCCATTCTTTCCACTGGGATCTCACTCACAGAGATCTTTCATTTAGGTCATGTTTTTGCCACAGTGTCTTGGCTTTCCATGCCTAAAATACTCTCATGGGCTTTTTAGCCAGAGCTGAATGCCTTAAGGGCTGATTCTCAGGCCAGAGTGCTCCAACTGCTTCACTTCTGGTCCAGCTCCCTGATAATGGTCTGGGAAAGCAGTAGAAGATGGCCTAAGTGCTTGGATCCCTGCACCCATGTTGGAGACTGGGAAGAAGCTCCTGGTTCCTGGCTCCTGGCTCCTGGCTTCAACCTAGCCCAGGCCCAGTCATTGCAGCCATTTGGGGAGTGAACCAGCACATGGAAGATCTCTTCTCTCTCTCTCTCTCTCTCTCTCTCTCTCTCTCTCTCTCTCTCTCTCTCTCTCTCTCTCTCTCTCCCTCTCTCTGTGTAACTCTTACTTTCAAATAAATGAATAAATCTTTTTTAAAAAGTGGGGGGGGCTGATGGAACTGACTCAGATAAAACACAATTAGAGGCAAGGTGTCAAAGGCTGATAGAAGCTTTTATGTATGTGGTATAGAGGCATCAGAGCTTACAAAGAAAGCACTGTGAGGAAAACTAGCATTGAAATTAAAACATCACTATTTCATCTGCCTAGCTATATATTCTAGAATGGCATGATAGTGATTATAATCAAGACACATCATGTGGCCTTCCTATCCCTTCTCACTGTTCCTTGGCTTTATTCAAACAGTGAAATATATTCTGCTGCCAAGGTTCCTCTTGAGCAGACTCGAGTCACACAGCAGACGGATGTACAGGGCATCCTGAATAGGACTGACACTGATGCTACTGTATTTCCCTAGTTTGGGGATTTCTCCCTCTAGCATTTACTGATAACCATTCATGCCTGAATCATGTGTGAATTGCACTTTGGATTCTCCAAGAACTTGCCATTTGTCATACCTTTCCTTCTTGGGCAACACATTCATTTTATGCATTTGAAAGCCTCATTCCTGAAATGGTCACAATGACAGAGAATGGTCCAGGCTGTCAGGTACCAGGAACACTATCTGGGTCTCACATAGGTAGCAGGGTCTCAAATACTTGGGCCATCTGCCGCTGCTTTCTCACATGCATTAGTAGGAACCTGGATTGGAAGTGGAGCAGCCAGGACTCAATTTGGTGTTCCATTCCCATATGGCATGCTGGTGCCACAAGCAATATGCCGTGACTCTGGCCTCCCATACATTCATTTTTTCACCCCAGAGCACTCTGGAATGTTCTGTGATTTGTCTTAAGGAATCTAAATGACTTCTTTAGAAACAAGGGAAAAAAGAAAAGTTAGTTGGATCCTGCCAAGAGAGTTGGAACCCCTGAAAGTTCAGGGATGGGTGTGGTGGTTTCTGTATCACTTCTGATCTCAAAAGGATTTCTCCCAGTACAAATGAGGGGAAAGCATGAGTGACTATTGGTTTAAGAAGAGGAAGAAAGAAGAAAGAAATATGAGAGACCACAAAGTGCCTTGGGGGAAGTTTGTTGGAGATGCCATGCTTCAGAGGAACCTCCCAGTGAACAATTTGAAAACACACCCCATTGATTTCCAAGTCACTACTGAGGACAGTACAGAATTTGCTTTCCAAATAGGACACTTTGTAGAGGAAAATAGAGAATATTGACAATCATCCTGGAGACCATGCATGAACTGGGACTTCCCTGGCCACCCACATGAGTGATCAAGTGGATGTATGTCACCCGAGAACCCATTGTGTGAGTGGTCTGAGTCTCTTCTGCCTCGGCTTCATGTTTAGCACCCATCAGAGACTTGTGAGGCTAAGAAAGGATGTCCTAGGACAAGGACTCGAAACAATTAAAACTTCAAACTCTACTACCCAAAGATCAAAGCTCAGATTTGGGATTACGACAGCTAACAGCAGTCCAATTTGGGGTAAAGGCAGGATCCTTCTTGCTTCTGGAACAGGATCCTAAGTACGCATGTAAGGAGAATTATTGTTTGTGTTGGGAGGAGAGATGGTAAGGCCATGTTGCTTTCAGTGACTGGGTCTTTGTGACTTCTATCACCTGAGCCAGTTTTTATGAATATGTGAGGATAGGAGAAGAAGGGAAAGCTAGTCCAGGGACTGAATCTGGTTTTGTACCTCCCATACTCAATAGGCCTGTGTTCCACGCTATTGCACTGAAGGATATGTCCAGATATCTTCCCCCAAGGGAAGGCCCACAGAAGAGAGAAGCTCAGTTGTGGCTTATATCTCATGACTTTTCCCTAATCTGCTTCATCCTAATCTGTACTAAGGATATTAAAATTAATAGAGAGCATCCAGAGGCCAAAACTATCAAATCTTGCTTCTCCCAAACTCCCTAATCTCTGCCTTTTCTGCAAGCACTGGCTCAGAAAGTGCAGGACTCAATATTCCCTCTGGAACCAGGGCCATGGATGAGCTGCAAAGGCTGGGATAGGATTTTGGAAACAGGATTGAGGCTGATCTTCGAAAACAGAATGTACTTAACGCAGTTCTTGGAAAGTCAACGGAGGCCAAAACTGCAGCCAGCATCCTTTTCCCTCTGGTGGAGTTAATGACCTTTCTCACCAACGATTCATGGGTTGGATGTGAACATCTGTTCTGTGGTGGGAAGAAAAAATGAACAAATATCTGAATTAAAAATTAGGAGCAGAAGCGAATAATCCTTGGTCATACATTGGTTTATGCCATAATTGTTCATCAATTAATTGATCCAAGTATCAGCTTTTAAGTCCCTACTGTGTGTTCCCCCTCTCAGAACTTAGTCTTATGAAATTTGAATGGCAGATGTAGACAATTAAATGTGAAGATGCATGAAGTGAGATGTATGTTTTGACACAGCACAAAAATGCTCGGAAGTGTGTGGCATGCACCCCAACCTCATGCAGGAAGTCAAGGGAAGCACCTCAGAAAAGGTCACACACACACACACACACACACACACAAACACACACACATTCTGACAATTTGGGGTCCGTTAGTTCAAGAGAAAGTGAGCTTGGGAAAGGACAGTGCTCAAGACCTTGGGAGCAGGCAAACAGGGCTCATCTGAAGAACTGTAAGATGTTTAACCAGGCTACATCCTGTAGGACCAGAGAGCAAGAGAACAGAGGTAAAAGTGGGTTAGCATTGATTTTTCCCTTCCTTGTCATGCCATCGTGGACTGTGGGGACTGAAAGGGACAACCATAGTTACCATCAACCCTCCCTCTCAGAAAAAGGGAAGACAGGACCAGAGGAGGAAGTTCACTTGTTCAACATCCTACTTTTTCCAATTGGGAGAACACACACCTGAATTCAGTTACCTGCTATAAGTCCAGTTTTCTCATCATGGTCATGTTGTTTCCCTTTTTTAGAATAGTTGAAACCATAAAAATGTCTGGATTAGCATTGCTGGACTAGAGATCTTTTAACAATGTTGGGGGGGGGGTGGTTGTGTGTAGTGTCAACTTATTGGAAATCAAGCTGGTGTCTTATATCACAACCTTTAGATTGTTTTCATAGGACATTGGCTTAGGGGTAATTTCGAAGTGTGTATCTTCCAAGTAAATATGTCTTTCACTGTTTTCACAATTGGTTAGATCTTATCACATCTGAGCATCTCTAGCCAAGATATTTCGTGTGTAAGAGATGTGTGTGTGCGTGTGTGTGTGTGTCAGAGAGAGAGAGAAAGAGAGAGTGAGAGAGAGGGGTTTGAAAGGACATAAATAGTACAAAAACAAAAGGGGAATTGTAGATACTCTAAATTTTTTATTTATTTGGAAAAGTTACAGAGAGAGGTAGAGAGAGACAGAGAAGTCTTCCATCCACTGGTTCACTTCCCAAATGGCCAGGAGCCAGGAGCTTCTTCCAGGTCTCCCACGTGGGTACAAGGGTCCAAGGACATGGCCCGTCCTCCTCTGCTTTCCCAGGCACATTAACAGGGAGCTGGATTGGGTCCCATATGGGATGCCAACACTGAAGGCCAGGGCTTTACCCCGCTGTGTCACAGCACCGGCCCCGATACTCTAATTTTCAAAAAATTTTCCATTACATGTTCCTTGGAGGATGGTGAGAAATTAGAGTGGTTTCACTGATCCTAGCCATAGAGGAAAGTATAGCTTAATCACAGAATCACAGTAAAAGGACAGTAGCCCAGTTTGGCTGTGATAAAAGGAACATATAAGAGAGTGGTAGAAGTACTTTAAATGCGGACTGTGTTGGATTTTTGAATTTCAACCTTTTTGATGGACATATGCAGTATGAGGACTGCAGAGGTGCTGAACGGCAGGAAGGAGGGCTCACACAGGAGTGTTGCAGGTGGCTACAGGCCTGCGTTGTAGCCCTGTACTGTGCTGCCCACACCCCTGCCACCCTTTCCAGGATGGAAGCACAAATTCCCCCAGCTGCTGGTAATGTTGTTTCATGAAAGCCCCCTAAAGACTCCAGGATTCTTCACCAAGGGTCATGTCCCTTTCCAAGTCCCTAGTATACCCTTGCCTGGACAACCCCTCTCTCCAGGTCCACAGCTCGAGGCAGGGTAGCTGAGGGCTTCATTGTGGGTGTGCTATGGCTCAATGTCTTCTGCCCATCTTGCAATCTCAACCCCTACAGACATTGACCTAAGCGCACCACAGACACACTCGCTGCTCACCACCTTGGACTGTTTCCTAGGGAGCCAGTCCCCAACAGATGGATGAGCATGGAAGGACAGACTGTACACCTGGGTTCCAGCTGATCATGTAAGAGGACAAGGGTCCTGCCCTAGATGTGTCAAGAGCATCTGGAGAAAGCACTGGGAGTCTTTACCTCAACACCTTCATCTCTACCCCTCCACACTGAGCCTCTCTGCCACCTTTCTCCAACTTCTTGCCATCAAACTACAAATTCTTTGCAGGAGACTTTTGAAAACTATACTGTATCAGCATAACCCCTATCATAAACTACATCGTTTTGAAAACTATGCTATATTAGCATAATCCCTATCAGCATAAACTCAGGACTTTAAACCATATATAGCTTTGTGAATCCATCTCCTGAGACTGAAATTTAGTGACTCAGCAGGACAATCCCCAGAAAAATGAAATATGCTCCTCTGTGTTAGTTCTCAAAATACAGCTTCAAGTGTTAGAGCAGTGCAAGGCACTCTCTCCGTAGGACACTCACCATAGTGTTTGCAAGGTATTCCTAGGTAACTGTACACTCCAGAAAAAACTCCTGATTCACACAGGTCTCCATTGCATCCCTCAACCAGTGATCACATTTTGTTTATTTATGTGATTTCTGTTTTTATTCTTGAGGACTGTTTGTCTTATATATCCAGCTACACTGGAAGCTCTGTGAGTCAAAATACAGATCTCCAACACAATGAAGTAATCTTAACAAATTTGCTGGCTCCTTTTCATAGCTCACGGATGAGCAAGACTGAGTCCCTGCCCTCAATGTGTTCATAATTTCTCTCTGCTTCTACAACTTCTCACCCATTCATAAACAATAATTTAGTTTCATGAACAAAGTATGTTACAGGATACAGAGGAAGGAGTGGGGTGAAACTGTGAGTCTCTCAGAAAAGGAGCTATTGATCAAAGCCTTAACAGTTAATGTTCACTTTATGATATGATCATATTGTCATATGATCACTCACTTTCAGTTTCATTTGTAAAGCAGAGAGGGAGGGAAGGAGAGAGGAAGACAGAGAGGGAGAGGGAGAGGGAGGAGGGAGAGGGAGAGGGAGGAGGGAGAGGGAGGAGGGAGAGGGAGAGAGAGGGAGAGGGAGAGAAGAGGGAGAGGGAGGGGAAGATGAAATGGGAGAGGGAGAGAGAGAGAGAGAGGGAGAGGGAGAGGGAGAGGGAGGAGTGAGGGAGAGGGAGAGGGAGAGAAGAGGGAGAGGGAGGGGAAGATGGAAAGGGAGAGGGAGAGGGAGAGGGAGAGGGAGAGGGAGAGGGAGAGGGAGAGGGAGAGGGAGAGGGAGAGACAGATTCTCCAAATGCCTGCAACAATTGGGGCTGGACTAGGAACTCCATCAGGGTATCTCACATGGGTTGGCAGGAACCCAAGTACTTAAGCCACTATTTGCTGCCTTTCAGGCATATTAGCGTGAAGGTGAGAAGGTGGATAAGAAGTAGAGGTGGGACTCCATCCCAGGAACTCCAGCATGGAATTCAGGTGTGCCATGGAGCAGCTTAATCCACTGTGCCATATCTTTCCTTCATCATATTTATTGGTATGATCAATTCATACCTAAAATAAAAGCATTTTGAGATGCTGTGTATTCATAGTTGGAAGCAGAGAGTCACTGATTGATTCAACAAATATTTGTTGGATTGTGATAACCCTGGGAGTTATTATTTACACCTTTCTCTCTCTCACCCTCTATATATCCAATCCATTTTTTTACCCTGTATCTTCCTAATATGTCCACCTCTTTTCATCTTCATTACCATGACCTCTTATCAATAATTTGCCAATAGCTTGCTAACTGTCTGTATCCAGCGTCCCCTCTTGCTACCCTCCAATTCATTTTCTGCTTCACAATAGCATACCTACTTACAACTTGTAAATCTCAATGACATCTCCCCACTCTACTTCCCAAGATTCTTAGGATAAAAGGCAAAATTTTAACTGAGTCCTACAAGGTCTTAAAATCCTTGGCTCTTCTCATTTTGTTCAACCTCATCTGATCCTTTATTTCATGTCTTCTCTACTTGCCAGTTACATTAGCTTTCTTCCATGCAACCTTTGCCCATGTGCCCCCTTTGCTGGGGATACTTTGTCCCATTGTCCCCTTCCCCCTCTTCTTAGCTCACACCCTGCCTTCTGGATTCAGAATAATCATCATTTCCTGAATGAACCTTCCCTGACCACCTGGCACCAGGTCTCTAACTCCTGTTACTTGCATGCATGATAGATCTCTCAGCTGCTACTTTTATCATATTATCATTTTACATTATGATTTTGTATTTATTTAACTTTTAACAATTTAAATCCCATATCCTTCTGCCAATCCCCTGCTCATTAAGTTTTACAACAGCAGGATTTTTTCCAGTTTTATACAACAGCAAATTCCCAGAGCTCAGCAAAATGCCTGGTTCAGAGAAGGCTCTCCAGTATTGGTTACATAAATGAATGAGTGAATTAATGACTGAATAGCTGAACTGAGGCATGACCCTATATTAGGTCCTGTACATCACAAGGGTGAGAAAAATAGATCCAGTTTCTGCTTTAGTGAAGCTTCTATTCTAGTTTTCATTATCATTCACATTGAAAAGTCAGGGTGTAGCTGTTTGCAATCTGGCCAGGTCCTCCATGAGTCTTCCCTGGCCCAGATCCTACTTCTTGTACCAGAGATGTCAGGATCTGGGGTAGCTGAAACATAGTTGCAGCTATGTTTAGGGTTGTCTTGCTTTGCTTTCCAGCTCTTTCTGCAATGCTCTCATGCCAGGATTGCTTTCTGGTAACCCGTGTCCAATTTCCTTCCCTACACCTCTCCTGTCTGATGTGTTCTCATGATGAGACGGTTTATAAGTGGTTGACAGAAGACCCAGTGAGGCCAGTGGGTCTCCCTCTTAGGACTTCTCCTTGTTGAGTCCCCTCAGGGAAACTGTAAATGATCCTCGGAACTTCCCAAAGGTCTTTCTTTTCTATGTCATTCTGCAAGTCCTTGATGAAATCTCCTTCTTCAGTTAGCCTGTTTCTGCTACATGCACCTAGCGCTCTTCACTCCGGAGCAGGAGGAAACAGGCTGTAGCTTGCAGGCCTAATTCAGTCCTACCAGGGTGGATGTTTAGCTTAGTGGTTAAGGTAACTGTTAAATTGCCCATACGCCACATTGAAGTACCTGAGTTCAATACCAAAAATACCAAACTCCTGATTCCAGTTTCCTGCTAATGTGGATTCAGGGAGGAAGCAGTGATGGTTCAAGTAATTGGGTTCCTGCTACCTACATGGGAGACCTGGATTGAGTTTCTGGCCAGCCCAGCCTCAGTCATGGTGGGCACTTGGGATGTGAACCAGCAGATAGGAACTCTCTACCCCCACCTCTGTTTCTCTCTGCGTGTCTCTGACTCTCACATAAATAATGAAAAATTCAGTCATGAGGCACTCATTTGGTGCAATGGTTTGGATGCTGTTTGGGGTGTCTGCATCTCATATCCAAGTGCCAGGTTTGAGTTCTCACCCCTCTGCTTTGCAGTCAGCTCTGCCAGTACACACTATGGGCAGCAACAGATAATGGCTCAGGTACTGCATTTCTGCCACCCATGTGGATAATCTGGATTACATTCTGGGCTCCTGGCTTCAGACTGGCCCAGCCCTGGCTCTTTGTAGGCATTCTGAGAGTGAACCAGCAGACAAAAGATCTTGCTTCTGTCTCTATTGCTGTCTCTCCATTTCTGTTTCTCTCTCTCTGCCTTTAAAATAAATAAAAACAAATAACTAAAATTTTTAAAATTAAGTTACTACCTATTTTACTGTATAAAGTTTTATTGCAGCACAACCTTGCTCTTCATTTGCATGATGCCTGAAGTTCCCTTGATGCTACACAGGCAAAGGTAAATACAGAGACTACATGGTCTACATAGCTGAAAATATGTACAGAAAAGTGTACAGCCAGTGTCTGCACTAGGAAATGGATCCCAATACCTTAAGATATCAACAGTGAAGAGTTAGTTCACTTCTTTTATATGCCTCTAGAATGCTTTCAGACATGTGCTACCTCTGAGAGAATTGAAAAAAATATATATGATTTTTCTGTAGGGCTTAATTTTGCATGGAACCTTGATTGAGGACGGCTTTTAGAACCTGAGCAATCCCAAAAGCTCTACCAGTTTTCTAATCTAAAGTTCTAGGACAGTCAGATTGTCCATGCTCATTCTTTATTATGATTAGGCATGGGATTGTTGTTGAGAGTTGACCAAAGAGCTGGGACTAGGAACCAGGTCTTGTACGTCTCTCTGAGCCTTGGGAAGGTTTTTTTTTTCTCTCTGAGCCCTAGCACCATCTTCCATACAATGAAGAGAGTAAATGAGGACCTCTAAATTCTCTTCCAACATTCACCTCAGCAAAGATAAAGGCAACCAGATTGATAGATAACAGTAGAAGAAACATTTGTGAGGTGTACCTTGGTGGGGGGGGAGGGACCTCATCCCATCTTATATGCAAAGATAAGGATGTGTGTGTGTGTGTGTATAGGTATGTTTGTGTAGGTGTGTGTGTTTGAGTCTGGGGGTGTGTGGCGTGTGTGTGTGTGTGTGTGTGTGTGTGTAGATATGTTTGTGTAGGTGTGTGTTTGAGTCTGGGTGTGTGTGTGTGTGTGTGTGTGTATATGTGTGTGTGTCTGTGTGTCTGTGTTTTTAGGAAATAGCGAATGTCTGCATTAGTTTGGATGCTGTCTTGTCTGAATCCATGAGAAGAGACCTAAAGGCTTGCAATGCTTCATTGAAGTCCAAAACGTATAATAGCTCATTAGTGGGAAATTTGGGGACAGTCCCTAAGTAAAGTTTGTTTTACTTTTTACTCTCAGACTTGCTCCAAAAGCTCAGTTGAAATTACACCCTACAAAGTGCCTACTCAAATTCCTTTAACAAGCAATCCTCTCTCCCCTAGACACAAGTTTGGGCCTGTCCACTCACCTCAAACAGGCCATCTATCTGAATTGTTTGCAAGGGCCCCAGGCTACAGGTAGTTTAAAGCCACTATCAGATTGCTTCTCAATCTTCTCCAGACTAAATAGAGCTGATTTTGTCAGCAGCTTTTCATACTCCAGGGCTCTCTTATTAACTGTTTTTGTACTGGGCTGCATTCTCAACCCACTCTCTACTGCACTTACTGGCTTTGTTCCCTTTAGGATCCCAGAGACCAGATCTGGGACATGCTGGCTCCAGTCTCCCTTTCTTCCACTTAGAAATGTTTGGATGCTCGTGTGTTAAGAGCTAATGACAATTGTCTGCCCAGAACACTCAAGCATAAACTTGCATGAAGTCAGGGTAAATTGATGAAACAAACCTCAAGATCCAGGACACCCATCCTATAATTAAAGCCCACTAATGTATGGACTGAACAGGTCACTGATGCCTACTTTGGGTCCCCACAAATTAAAGAGCTCCAAAAGGATAAATTCCTTTCTTCCAGAAAATAATTTTTTCAGTTGGACTCTAAATAAATTTTAGTGAGTATCTACGCCATGTCAGGTACTGTGCTAGCTACTGAGATACAGAAATAAGCATGACAGCTGGGAACCCTGTCCTCATAATGCTTACAGACTCCTATGAGGGCATTGGAAAGAAAACATGTTTACAGAAAAACATACAGGCAATGTTAACAAAGGAATAAGACTTATGTCAGGAAAAATGTGGAGGCCTCTAACATAGAATTAAGGAGGAGCTAAGAGGTGACAGCAAGGGTAGGACACTCAGACAGAGAGAACAGAGAGTGAGTGAGCCATGTTCAAGGACCTGAAATGATTTCTACTTAACTGCTTCACAGAGCAGAGGAGTAGTGTCAAGAGACAAGCTCACAGAGAAAGGCGGGGCTTAGGCATAGAGGCTTGGAACTCAGTTCTAAAGGATGAAAACCCTCTTCACTAGGGGTGATTGAGGCCTGTGATGCTGCTGTACATGCTACAATGCACAAGACAACCCCACAACAAGAGTGCACCAACGAGGCAGGGCTGAGACACCCTGGGCCAGTACAGTGTGTATCACGGGTGGAGGAGAGCAGAGCAGTGAGATCTGATCTATTTGTAACTTTTGCTCTGGACCCAGCAGTGCAGTGGAATGTGCAAAAGTAGGTGAAATAAACACTGCACTCACACAGGTAAGAAATGAACTATAAAGAGCAACAGCCCCCTCAGCCAGTAGCCCTGCTACGGAAACACAGCTCACTGGGTCTAGGATGTTCCAATCAAAGGGGCCACCAATAGCGTCTTCGGGCACTGCCCTCTCTTGACTGGGAGGATGGAAAGCTGAGAAGAAAATGAAGTAAAATAATTTTCATTTGCATGTTGTGAATTGCTCACTATTCTGTTGCACTTCAACTGAAGGCATATAAAGCAATCCATTTTGGATTAAAGCGGTAGCTGACTTTCACATAAAATGGTAGGGTCTGGATATTTTCAACAAATCCACCTTCCCACCCACACACACACAAACAGAGGATATGGTCCTATGTATTTGTGGAGCATGTTTTGCATTCTTCATGACAGGTGGGGTCCTATAAATGAAGCAAGGGACAGCTGCTTGGCATGATGAAGTGTTCCATATTCTCAGATCAATTTGGAGAAACTGGTGGTATTTGTTATTAAGAATAGTACTGTATTTATATGAAGTCTCTTTATGTTGGTCTTCAGTCCAGGTTAAAACATAGTGGTCCCAACCCACCTCCTTCCTGATCAATTTCCAGCATCCTGAATAAAGTATGCAATACTAGCTACTATAAATTGAGCAGTAGCCATAGACGAGGCCCTCTGCTAAGCCATTTAAATGTTTTTCACAAAACCTTCACATCCCTATAAAGTAAGCATTTTTCTTCTAGTTTTACATTTGAGAAAACTGAGGCTTATAGATAATTAATAAGCTGTCTAAAACTGCAAGGTTAATAGACACCAGAGTCCAGATTTCAATCCAGGAATGAAAGCCTCTCTTGAAACTTTTGAACTTGACCCCAAGAGCCTGGCTTTTGTGGTCAACAGCAATGAGTGATTTCAAGAGGCCATCTGGAGCAGGCCTTGTCTCTGAGCTTCCTGCCTCTCGAGGTAAGGCTCCAAGATTCCTTGAACTTGGCCATTTCCATGTTTTTCAAGAAGTATTAAGATCCAGCAGAATCTTGGCTCCTTCATGTCTGCAGATGCTATTTCCCAGGCAACACCACCACCATTATTCTCTTGACGGCATTCTATGAAAGTTGATGACTGGGCATCTCTCCTCAGAAATTCCTGTGATACACAACTCTATAGCTCCCAATACCACGTTGGCAAAGCCCATCACCCATCTTTGGGTTGCCTGGAAAAACACCGAAATCCTACGTCCCACTAAGAAAGACAAGAGAAAAGTTGGGATTCAATCCAGAGGTGAAGACCCGGAACAGATCACGGGGTCTCTGTTTGTTTGTTGTCCTGTAATAACCAGGGGATGTTTTCTGGTAACTCGGCAGATAAGAACTTCTTATCACTCTTGGCCCTCTCACGTGTTTTCCCGTTTTCCCTTTGGAAGTGTGCGCTTTTCCTGCAGTCAGCCACCCATTCCAAGAGCACAGCCAAATGTCCTGAGACACTCAAATGTGTAGCAATCCTCTGGGACCTGATCTCTTCAGAAAGTATTTTCATGAAACCCTGAATGACTGATTTTCCAGAACACACACACACACACACACAAAGATATCTTCCCCCTCTAAACTAAACATTCATTTCTTAACCCCATGGACCTATATGGAACCACATGACAAAATTTTTCTGTCCCTAGGAAATCATTTTACCAGCCTTAGCAGAGTTAGCAGAGACAAAGTTACTGGAAGATAGGCATAACTAAGGCTCGATCCGGGCAACCTTCTTTTGTTTTCTTATTAACTATCACCTAAGAGTTGTGCATATTTCTGGGGTGCAGTATCATGCTTCCAGATATCACATCCATCACCTCCTACATGTATCATTTCTTCTAGCTCCTGGTTGTGGTGACACTCCTGGGCTTGTGGCCACATCACTCCCACTTCAAGGCCAGCAGCCCCATCCCTCTCTCTCTCTGCTTCCAACACACTCTCTCCTCTTTGTGTGCCACATATCTGCCTTTCTCTTATGATAGCATTATAGCTTAATGGATAATACAAAATAACTTATGCAACTTAAGATCCTTAACTCAGTCACCTGAGTCTGTCTACAAAGACCCCTCTTCCAAGGAAGATAAAATTTATAGGTTCCAGGGATATGGATCTAATTTTTCAGAACCATGTTTCTGCCTTCTACAAACACTTCCCAGACCATTCTGTGGAGGGATGAGGGAGCACAGGCCCACTACACTTTCATGAGATGCCTCAAATCAGAGTTGAAAACATTTAGACACACAGATATGTGTAACTGGCTCTGTGAAGAATATTTTCGTTTGACAGGTGTCATATTCAATATATACATTCAGGATTTAAAAACGTGTGAAATGCACTTACTATTATCTACTGCAGAATTTCTCACCCATGATGCTTTTTGGTGGGGGAGGGTGAATAATTCTTTATTGAAGGTAGGGGGAGTAAGTGAATTGTCCTCGCATTATAGGATGTTTAGCAGCGCCCAGCAAAGGAACATAGAAGAAGCTTGATTAGAATGAAATTTCAGATAAACAGTGAGTAACTTTTTAGAGCAAGTATGATTTGTTCAATATTTGAGCACTCGTAATACTAAAAACTATTCCATGCTTATGTGACGTTTAAATGTATCTATCTTGTATTTTCTTGTCAATCTATGCTGGATGAGAGTAGGGCACACCTACCCTTGTCTCTGCTTGTGATAAACGAAAATATCTCCAGAAATTGCCAAATGTCCCTTGGCAGGCAAAGTATTGAGAACCGCTGATCTCAATAATGATGCAAGTAAAATAGAAAAGATGAGAAGGATATGTGGAACTGCTTGAAATTTATGCATCCTGGAAGGTGTTACCCCTTACCTGCAAAACTGTCAGGTCCACGTGGACACTACCAGACCACGGGCTCGGGGAGGGCATGTGTGCAGCACTGCTGCTGGGGAACGGTCTCCGTGGGGCAATCCTGCCCAGCCCTGCCTTTTCAAGCCTGGAGCCTCAGGCTGAGCGGCAGGACCAGGCATGATCTTCCATCCCCCACTTTCCCTCTAATTTACTTTAATTATTCTCTTTTTCCCCCTTAGTCCTTGGGCTTTGCTTTCCTAATGACTCTCTCAGGCAGCTGAGTGTGAAGACACCAGCAACCAACTGTCTGACCAAGCTGGGCTGTGAGATCCTTCCAGGGAGACTTTTGAGTTTGAGCATATCCCTACTAACAGGAAAAGTTACACAAAAGAGGGCTAGAAAGTCTCAGTCTCTCTCTCTCTCTCTCTCTCTCTCTCTCTCTCTGCTCTCCCTCATCCTCACTCTCCGCCTTCCCGACCCCACTGGACTCTTGGCACTTGGAGTACCCATACCTCCTCCAGCCCTTCCATACTGATAACCCTCTGCTCTGTCTCCCCCCCCCCACCTGCCTCTGCACTGCCTCAAATCCAGCTTCCAAAAGTTCTCTCCAGATAGAAACTTGGTGTGCACAAGCACACAGATAGCAATTGGTGCACATATTGTATGTCTATATAAACAAAGCCGTGCATATTTATAGAACCATATCAAGGACAGATCTATTTGGAGACATAATGGAGGTTTCACGAATGAAAAACAAGTAAAAAGATACAAGGCTTTGAAGCCTCTGATCCACAATAAAATAAAATGCCAAGTAATGTTCAGCAACAAATCCCTTAATAAGGGAGGGCTGCTATGTCCCCAGGGCTGGTGGCACCCACAGGGGAGATGTGCTTATGGGCAGTCAGACTCACAGGATGGAAGTGGGACTCAGGCTTTGTTCCAGAGTCATCTGGTGAGAGACTTGTATTTCATTATTTGCTGCAGAGCTCCTAGTCTCTTGGAGTCGTTAACACCGTCTTCAAAGGGCTTGGATTAACTAGCTGCACATGGGCTGTTCGAGCAGTGGAGCACAGAGTTGACGTTAAGGAAAAGTTTTTTGCGAATGAAAGCATAAACTCAGCTCAGCATAACCTGTCCCTTCTAGAAGTCAGAGAGTAGGACAAGAATGTATAGAAAGAGGAACAAACAGATGCACAAAGAATAACACCAGAAGGAGGAATTGGTCCCAGGATAGTGGGTCCAGTTATCAGCCTGATTGCAAAGGTGCAGGCTTCAACTCTGACTGTACCCAATAGCAAGACTGGGCAGAGTTTGTTCTTTAGAACGGATTGTCTTGTGTAGGTAATAAGAGCAACTACAGAGAAAGCAACAGAGAGAGATCAACAACACAGACCCTAAATGGAGGGTGTCGCATCTGCAGAGGGGCTGCAGATACCTCCTGCCCATTCTGACTTCAACACTTCCCTCCATTACCTCTCTTACCCCTGCCTGTTTTACAGAGAAGGAAATTCTGTTGGTTTGAGGGTTTTCTGGTCTTTCCAACACTCATACGCCAGGGATAGCTCCTTGTATCTTTTCTTTTTCACTGAGACAAAATATACATACTAAATATGTGTAAATAAATATGTAGATCTTAATTATGCAGTGCAAAGAACATTGGTAAATGCATGCACCAATGTGACCACCACCCCAGCTAATTCCTGTTCACTGCCCAAGTCTCCCAGGGCCCATGACATGCGGGAGCCAGCGCCAACCCAGACCATTCTGCACATCTCTTCCCAAGTCATTATCCAGTGGTGCTATGCTGGTAGCTTGAAAGCTTCCATGGTGGAGAATCAGCAAACACTGCCATAAATCAGGGCCCCCAGCCCCCGAAAGCCCCAGCATCACCCTGCACATTCCCCTTTCCAATCAATCCCCCACTCCTGCAGAGGCAACCCACTGTAGATGGAGCTTTGCCTGTTCTTGAACTTCATAAAAATGAAATTGTATTCTAATGTCTTGTTCTTCCTGTTAATGTGATGCCTGCAAGTTTGATCAACTTATCAGTGATTGGCTTTTTTATTGCTGGGTAGCATTCCACTGTATGAACAGACTTTTGTCTAATTTCCTGTTGAAGGATATTTGAATTGCTTCTAGTTTGGTCCTACTGACTGATTAAAAAGCTCCCTCTCTGTGCAAGCGCTTTCATGTTGTATGTTTCCTCTTGGACAAAAACTTGGGGGTGGAACTGATGGATCACAGAGTAAGCTTAACTTTATAAGAATGTTTTCCAAAGGGGAAGCACACCAGCGATGTATAAATGTCCCAGCTGCTCTGCATACTTCTTAACATTTGGTGTTGTCCCAAGGCCTTTTTTAATTTTAAACTTGCTAATGTGTAGAAGCAGCACACATCATGGAATTCTGATTTGCATTTCTCTGAAGACTAATTATACTAAACATCTTTTCATGGCCACGTTAGCTATTCCTGTATCTTTGTATGAGTGTCGGGGCTAATAGAATTTTGGGGCTATTTGATAGAATCCACCTGCAAAATGATCCAGCATTATGGTTTTCTTTGTTGGGAGGATTTTGATGGTGAATTAAATTTATTCAGATTTATCTAACTCATTCTTCTTGGAGATTTGGTAAGTTGTGTTCTTCAGTGAATTTACCCTTTTTCTAAAGTGCTGAGTATCTTGGCCTAATGCTTTTCCTAAACGCCCTTCTTACTATTTTAATATCTGTAAGATACATCCTCTACTCTCCCGTTCCTGACATTAGTAATTTGCTTTTTCTCTCTCTCCCTCTCCCTCTCCCCAACTTCTCCCCCACTCCCCAAATAGTTTTGCTAGGGGTTAAACCAATTTAATTTATCTTCTCAAAGAAATTCCACTTCCTCTGCTTAATTAAGTTTGGCTTTTTCCAGCTTCTTAAGGTGGAAAGTTAGGTCATTGATTGTAAAACTTGCTTCTTTCCTAATGTGAGCATTTAGTTATAAAAATATCCTGCTAAGCACTGCTTTAGCTACATCTTATAAATGTGTATTATCATTTAAATATGTCAGTTTAAAATATTTTAGTTATCTTCATTATTTCTATTTAATTCAAAGGTTATTTAAAAATATACTGCTTAATTTAGATAACAGTTGGGACAAGTAGATGTTATATTGTATCAAATTAAATTACATTGGGCCCAGAGAACATACACTGTAACATTTAAATCCTTTGCGATTTATTGAGACTTATTGTCCAGTATTTGGTCTTTCTTGGTTAATATCCCATGAGGTCTTGAAAATAAAATGCATTGAGGGCCAGTGCCATGGCACAGTAGGCTAAGCCTCCATCTGTGGTGCCAGCATCTCATACAGGCACCGGTTCAAGTCTCAGTTGCTCCACTTCCAATCCAGCTCCCTGCTAGTGGCCTGGGAAAGCAGTGGATTCCATTCCAAGTGCTTGAGCTCCTGCACTCCCATGGGAGACCTGGAGGAAGCTCCTGGTTTATGGCTTCAGATCTTTCCAGCTCTGGCCACTGTGGCCATTTGAGGAGTAAACCAGCAGATGGAAGACCTCGCTCTGTCTCTATGTTTCTCTGTAACTCTGCTAGGAGCTTCTTTCAGGCCCCCCACACAGATGCAGCAGCCCAAGCACTTGAGCCATCTTCTACTGCTTTCCCAGGCCATACCAGAGAGCTGGATTGGAAGTGGAGCAACCAGGACGCAAACCTGTGCCCATATGGGATCCCGGCGCTACAGGCAGAGGCTTAGCCTACTGTGCCACAGCACCAGCCCCACTAGTTCTTTAATACTTCTCCCACTACATGTTTGTTCTTCTATTCCTCTCTTCTTTTCTTCTACTGAATTAATGATTTTTAGTACTCTTTTTTGGTCCTCTTGGCTTTTCAGCTTCACTTCTTTGTATTTAAGTGGTTATCTTAAGGATTATAACATCAAACTTCAACTGAGCACTAAATAACTGGAGCTGATATTGTACCACTCCACACAAAATGTAAAAGCCTTTATTGTACATTCCCAAGCAAGTGACGTACTCCTCACGACCATAGGCAGAAGATACCCCAGAGCCTTTATGTCAAGGTCACTTCATCATTCTGAATGGGAAAGACGGATGGGGTGAGGAAGGATGGAGGATGGAGATGAGGGCCAGTGAAACTGGGATTAACGGAAGGAACCTGAGACAAGAAGATGGAGATCTTCTAGAGGAAACAATTTCTGCTTTCCTGGTTCTCCCTTGGGGCTATGCCATGAACCATCCCTGCTGCTGCTGACTTAGGAGGGAGACAGGAGCTGTTGTGTTTACCTGCTCATTCATTCAAAAACAAAACATACATTGAGGATATGGAGTACTGACATTACCAGACTTGTGTCTGCAGGA